>CM060388.1:58305990-58970579 GCA_030545235.1 Helianthus tuberosus | reverse complement strand
ATCGCCGGCCGTCACTCACCACCACCGATGGTGGTGGTTGTCGTTTCATCTGCCGAAGAGGAGGGTGTGGGGTGAAGCAAGAGGTTGGTGAGGATGTGCTGCTACAAACGGAAGTGGGAGAGGGAGCTCAGAAAGTGTGATAGGGTGTTTGGCTTAAGATAGTTGTTGTCTGCAATTATATTCGAGAGAGAGAGGCAGGGTTCTTTTTGTATGAGTATTGTTGTGAGTGTGAAAGGGTTTAGGTGATAGTCTTTATTTATAGAGTGAAGAGTTTTTATTTTCCTTTGAGTAATCAAATTGCACTTAGGTTAGATACTTTATTCTTTGAATCAAGATCCCATGAAGAGATTGTAGAGATATCGAGAATCTTGTTTAGATTTGTAGGATCTTAATAAGATTTTGTACATATTTACTAAGATTTTTAGAGATCTTACAAAGATTTGTTAAGATTCGCCAAGATCTTGTATTATGTGCAGGTTTAGGCTTGTGGCTTTTGGGCTTGGGCCCAGGGCCCTCAAGCTCAATCCTCGTGTTTAAGCGGCCCGTAATTCCTACGAGACCTGTTGACAAAAACCGAACCCCGTTATACAAAAATACGGTCGGTAGTCGTTGTAGTCGCGTTCGCGCGTTGATAACGGTAATAATCGTGAAAAATTATATCGTTGCCATCCTTAATCCGTTTTTCGATCCGGTTCCGACTGTAGTCACTAAAATTTTAATTACGAAGCTAAAACATATCGTAAAAATTTAATATTTGACGGCGTTGTCAGTATTTTGCACGGTATCAGTTCGTTGTCGTTTGATGTTCCGCAGGTTCCACGCGAATCTTCACACGCGTACTGTAAAGTCGGATAAACGTTCCGAGGCACTCCAAAGGCCTAATTAAGTTAATTCGTGCTGTAAACACCATTATTTGTTGCGTTAATTACTTGTAAATTACGTAATTAGGAGCCGTAAATTACGGGTTGTCACATTCTCCCCCTGTTACAGGAATTTCGTCCTCGAAATTTAGACTATGTCATCCCCTCAGAATTGTGTTATTCGCAGGTAAGTCCGAATAATAACAAAGTGAATGACCGCGTAGTCGAACAAGACTTATTCGAATCATGTGAATTCAAGGGCATTCCTTCACAATAGGAATCCCAACAGTTTAAAAGAATTTGTGTCTCAGTAATTGATGTCAAAAGGAAACGAGACGTAATGAGACAGTCATCAGTGCGACTAAGTTAACAAGGATCCAACAATGAACAGGAACTTCGACCAATCGAATTCCATATTAACGTTTATAACATGTGAATGAGTTCTAGAAGCAATAACATCCACTAGATGAACTTAGAATCGACAATTTCAAATGTAATAGTTTGCATGAAACGCTCGACCATGATCAGCACAAGCTGCAAGTTATACCGACGCCACAAGGTGTCGTATTGAATGGAACAATTCAATAATAGGGGTGGTCGAACAAGTATCACCTGTGTTTCGCATGAAACGTCCAATCATGATTAGCCCAAGCTACAAGTTTGTACTGACACCACAAGGTGTCGTAGTGTTTCAAATAAGTCAATAATAGCGGTGATCAAACAAATCCACCGTGTTTGAAGTCAATTGAAAGCGTAGTAAAGTAAATATGAATGTTTGTTCCAAACAAACATCAAAGAATTTTCAATTGAAGATGGAACGTCAATGAGACAATGTTTTCGATCGAAGGTGAAGAAGCAATGAATGTCGCAAGGCATTCAATCGATGTTGAAAGAACTGTTATGAGGTACACCGGAATATGAAATGAATTGGTGTACCATTGTCTTAACACACTATTGTATCAAGACTGCTTTGATATAATAAACCGGATTGGAAAACAATCAATAAATAAATATTTAGATTCGTGCATAAGATGCGTAAACGAGTTCAGCGCAAGCTTCAAATTAATGAAAATCACCATCACATGGTGTCGAAATCAACAGACAATTTAAAGGAGTCGAATACCAAACAAGTTTACCACGACTCGGAACAAATGAAGTGTTCGTTAAAAATTGATTTGAATATGATGCTCCCAATACATCATATGGTGTTTCGAGTCGAATAAGTGTAATGAGCAAGTTCAAACAATTGAACTTGGTTTTAGCGAAATCCGACAATAGATATATGTATCGATAAGAAAACTTTTGGCATGGTCACAACGAAAAACCATGTATGTAACTTGTAAAGCAATGATCGTAATACAATGACCATTAAGAGGAGTAGAGATACGAAAATCTACTCAGTAAGTGTGAAATTCGAAATTTCAATAAAAGAAATTTGAGGACTTTACCTGGGGTTTCGTGTGATGTCCGATTGTTAGGTGACATTACCATGGAATGTCGAACATAGCGTATTCGTCGTAAGTTAGGTGGGGGGGGGGGGGAGGGGAAATGCGGAGACAATCGTCTTCTCCCTGGCGTGATTCGTGTCGTTGCAGGATCGCGTGACAAGTTGTCGTTTCCTGATCGTTAGTTCTCCTGCTGACAGGAATCTAGCGTCGTCGTTAAATTGCGTCATCGTTCCTTCTCAAAGGCCTCGCCTCGATAATCGTATTTCAACCTCCATTGATGTATAGCTTAAGTTTCACGTATACCTGCGCACTAGCGTTGCGTGCCGCGTAGAAGGCGATGTACCCCGACATCCGTTGACGTAAGGATGGAGTTGCATGTATTCTTATGCACTCGTTTTGTTATGCGTAGGCTGCCTGCTCGGGAAGTTAAAATATTATAGGCAATATGGAATATAGTGTGTGCCCGAGTTAATATTCGCGGTTCCTACGTGATGACCTTTAATAAACACATGCACAAATAATCAATCATATAACCGAATGCACATGTTAGTCACCAATAAGCAATCAAGTAATTCTCCTAGTCCCACTAGCCTCCCAGCCTCTCAGACTGCTCTTCCTAGTCCCACTAGCCTCCCAGCCTCTCAGACTGCTCTTCCTAGTCCCACTAGCCTCCCAGCCTCCCAGACTGCTCTTCCTAGTCCCACTAGCCTCCCAGCCTCCCAGACTGCTCTTCCTAGTCCCACTAGACTATCCTCCCAGCCTCTCAGACTGATCCAGCCACCCGACTGAATTCCCTTTTCCGAAGGTCTTAATTGCATGTTTCCTAAACTCTCAGAGTGTTGTGTACTGTATGTAATCGTTTCATGTACCGTGTGTAAAACATCACAATAGCGTATGTTTGAAAACGAAATTTTGACTGTTTGTTTTTCGGCAACGGTTGGAGACCATATTCGAGTACTAGGCGTTCTGTGTGTATTCAACGTCTTAATAGTCTAAGTTCCCAGAGGAAAGTGAGGTTAGAGCCTAGGTATCACAACAGAAACCTAATTCGCTGTAACCTATAGCTCTGATACCAATCTGTCACACCCCGAAATTATCAGAGCTGGCGTGACTGGACTGGTATCTTCATTGCACAGCGGAAGCAAATAAGCATAGACTTCTAGAAACTGAACGCCTGCTAAGTACTCGAATCTCCAATGGTTCTCCTATTCCAACCGTGCCTTGTATTAGAAATGCAACCTGAGAAAGAACATGCGAGAAAAATCAACATAATGTTGAGCGAGTTCATAGTTTGTTCGTAAAAGATTTAAGATAAATCTTTTGAGTTGTGAAAGGTTTGAGATAAATCCTTTGAGTTGTGAAAGATTTGAAATAAATCTTCGGAATAACCGGTTTTTGAAGTAGTATTGAGAAAATGAATTTAAAAACCATTTTCTTGCGAAGTTATATGGAAACGTTGTGTTTGTAACACGTTATGTTCATAAAACCATGTTTTTGTAATGTTCGTGAAATCATCAATGCCCACCCTGACTTTGACCCGCATAATCTTATGCCTTAAATTTTGTAGAAAACATGGTATTTAATTTGTATGAACAAGTATGTTTCGTACGAATAAAATTCCTGGTATGTAGCAGTGTAAGAGGACTTGTGATCACCAATGGTTTGCAAGGCCATTAGTATGTTGTGAAATGCAAGTAAGTAAGACACAACCTAGCCGATTTTTGCGTTGGGCAACCAAGTCACTCCAGGTCCGTTGTGGTTAGCCTCCGAGAGGTCCGTTTGGCCTAGAGCTGGGCTCGCTACACCCAGATAGATCTACCGCTCGAGTCCCTCGGTGTTCTAACTACCCATTCACATGATCTAAAACCTCCTTACGTTAACATACCGTGTATAAAATAAATCCCTAGTCACCCTGACCAGGCTCCTAGTCACCCTGACCAGATTTCCTGGTTACCCTAACCAAATCCCCGGTCACCCTGGCCGAACATCATTTACATTTCGAAAGTAAGCATTTGTTTTTGTAAAAACCGGTATGTTTAGTATAAACCTTTCGTAAATCATTTGTGTTCCTCGAAATCCCTTCGTAATATGATTTAGAAATACGAGTTTTGCGTTAGTTCAAAACTTTGTATGTTTTTGCAAAATGTGCATGTCTTTCCACCCCGAAAACATTTACAAAAATGTAAAGCAGTAAAAAGTAGGGGTTATGAACTCGCCTGAATATTCCTGTGCAAAGCTAGCTAATTACGACTTCCTTGATGTCGTTTCCAAAGTGAGACTCGCTAGCGTGCATTCTACAATATTCCTAACACGGAATACCTAATAAGTTTCTAAATAAACGCAGTATTTAAACTACGTGCCATCGAGCTCTACCGAATCGTTAATCGGACGATTCAACGGTAAATTGTTAACTTAATAAAAAAAATGATTAAGTTAAACTTGTTAAGTCTCGTTTAATGTCAGTAGCAATTTAATAAGTCTTGAAAAAGACTTAGTTTCCGGGAGACTTAAAAATGAATAAATATTTATATAAAAATATATCGTTGTAGGTGTGTTAGCCGTCTCGAGTAGTCATATGTGTATAAAAGAATATTTCTATGAAAATATCATATAACAAACTCGTATCGTATATTGCGTTTCGTATATAATAACTTGTATTATATATATCACGTCTTGTGTATATTTGCCGAAAATACACGTATATGCCGTCTAGGCGTATAAAATAAATATGAAGAGTTATATTTATTTTATAAAGAAATCGTCGAGTTGTTATGTTTGAAAATAAATATAAACCATATTTATTTTTGTAAAAGATTTCGCGTTGTACGACATCTAGAATAAATATATAACTATATTTATTTTGTAAAAGTATACGAGTTGACGACGTTCGAAATAAATATAACATTATATTTATTTGTAAAAGTGTTTGGAATTATCAAGGTTTGAAGTATCATAAACTCGAATTCCTTTAAGCGTCGTTTTTGAAATATAATACGTGTCGTGTTTAAGGGTTTTTCTCGAAAAACGGGCAGAGTTTCCTCTATTTTTGGACGCCCCGACAACACAAGTTGTCGCTTTATTTTCAAAAATTCAACATAATTTAATCAAGATTCAACTATGTGCAAACTTGTCTAATATATAACGAATGTAATTTATAATTAGTCGGTTTCGAGAGCTCGTTATCACGTGATACGTTAAAAGTATAAAACACGAAATAGTAACGCCGTTAAAATCTTTACCACTTCTTCGAGTCGAAAGTCGAGCTGACCGAGTCAACTCGCTGAGTTGACTGAGTTTGACTGAGTTGACTCGGTTTGACCGAGTCAACTGAAACCGAAACCGAGCCGTCTGAACGAACCGCTTGACCCGAACCGAACCATCTGAGCTGACTCGCTGCTGTTGACCGAGTTGACTCGGTTGAGTTGACCGAGTCAACTTGCTGAGTTAACCGAGTCAACTGAGTTGACTCGCTGAGTTGACTCGCTGAGTTGACTGAATCGTATACAAAACTGACCCGAACCTTCCTGTTGACTGAGCCGGATGAGCTGAACCAAAACTCGAACCCGCTGACCCGGAACCCGAACCGAAACCCGAACAGAACTGGACCGAGACCTGCCTGAACCGAGCACCCGAACATGAATGGAATTGAATCGTGTCATATAACCACCTTCACCCGGGATACACGTCGGGCCGAGACAAGGACCGCTGGGTAAAGGTACCGACCACCGGAAAAAGTGGACCGACCGGCGGTCCGAGACACCTACCGCCGTTCACCACCACCATCGGTCCTTTCTCCCTCCTCGCCGCCTCTCTCTCTCTCTGGCTCCTCTCTCTCTCTTACTTCTCGATCCTGTTCTCTCTCCGTTTCTCTGAGCTCATCGCCGTCGTAAGCCATCGCCGGCCGTCACTCACCACCACCGATGGTGGTGGTTGTCGTTTCATCTGCCGAAGAGGAGGGTGTGGGGTGAAGCAAGAGGTTGGTGAGGATGTGCTGCTACAAACGGAAGTGGGAGAGGGAGCTCAGAAAGTGTGATAGGGTGTTTGGCTTAAGATAGTTGTTGTCTGCAATTATATTCGAGAGAGAGAGGCAGGGTTCTTTTTGTATGAGTATTGTTGTGAGTGTGAAAGGGTTTAGGTGATAGTCTTTATTTATAGAGTGAAGAGTTTTTATTTTCCTTTGAGTAATCAAATTGCACTTAGGTTAGATACTTTATTCTTTGAATCAAGATCCCATGAAGAGATTGTAGAGATATCGAGAATCTTGTTTAGATTTGTAGGATCTTAATAAGATTTTGTACATATTTACTAAGATTTTTAGAGATCTTACAAAGATTTGTTAAGATTCGCCAAGATCTTGTATTATGTGCAGGTTTAGGCTTGTGGCTTTTGGGCTTGGGCCCAGGGCCCTCAAGCTCAATCCTCGTGTTTAAGCGGCCCGTAATTCCTACGAGACCTGTTGACAAAAACCGAACCCCGTTATACAAAAATACGGTCGGTAGTCGTTGTAGTCGCGTTCGCGCGTTGATAACGGTAATAATCGTGAAAAATTATATCGTTGCCATCCTTAATCCGTTTTTCGATCCGGTTCCGACTGTAGTCACTAAAATTTTAATTACGAAGCTAAAACATATCGTAAAAATTTAATATTTGACGGCGTTGTCAGTATTTTGCACGGTATCAGTTCGTTGTCGTTTGATGTTCCGCAGGTTCCACGCGAATCTTCACACGCGTACTGTAAAGTCGGATAAACGTTCCGAGGCACTCCAAAGGCCTAATTAAGTTAATTCGTGCTGTAAACACCATTATTTGTTGCGTTAATTACTTGTAAATTACGTAATTAGGAGCCGTAAATTACGGGTTGTCACAGACTATACATAAAACAGATGACACACTAAACTACTGCTCTCTCGTTACATCAGTGCTTTCCTCAAGGTTGATCAGTCCTTGGTTGGGCAGTGCTTTGTCATCAGTAGATTGTACCAGCAGTGTTTGCTTCTTAGCGGTCTTCTGGGCTTCATCAGTAGTTATAAGAACAGCAGCAGTTGTATACGGGTAGTGGATATAAGACCATCAGATGTTATAATCACTTTCAAGGGAGAAGACGTAGTGTAAACATCTGTTTATAGTGAATCCACTATTGTGAACCAGTTTTGGCTTTCATTATCTATTCCTCTGGTAGGGTTCAATCCCAACAATCTCCCCCTGGAACAGATAATGCCAAAACACTTCATTATTTTGGATCTTTATTCCTCATCAGAAGTTCCCTTGCTTTTCTTTTAAATTCTTCTTCAAAATCTTTGGAACTTGAGTCATCTTCATCCCGGCACAGTGTAAGTTCAAGGAGATCCTGCAAATCTTCAACACTAAGGCCTAGTGCTTCTTTCCTTGATATGTACATTCACATCACCATTGGTTCTGACCAGAGTCAATACATGGGTCTTTTGATTAGAAAGCCACTTTAGTATTTTTTAAACCAAATGGGTTTCTTGGGAGAGATTTATTTGCTGATGAGCTTGGAGATTTTGGCCTTGAGAAAAATTGTAACGCAGTATCCTGAACTTCAGACATTCGTTTAAAAGCTTCTTCTATGACTTCATTTGCTGCAGCTATGTCTTCTGCAGCTTCTTGTTCAATCAGCTCTTGCTTTTTTCTTTGTTTCAAGTTCAGTGTCCTGAGATATCTGTTGCAGGTTTGGTTAATACCTTTTTGAAAAGGTTTTGAAGGCTCACTGAACTCTCTTCTTTTAGATCCATTTTCTTGATGGCTTCTATGAAGTACTCAGCTTCCTTTTCTTTTTCTTCTTCACTGGTCAACAGTTTTCTTTTTTCTTGGTTTTCCACAAGGATAGGGTTATCTGCTGATGTGAGCAATGTTTGAAGAGCATCAATCTGCTATTCTAGCTTTTTGTAGTCAGGCTTCTTAGAAGTGTCTGAGACTGTTATTCTTCTTTTCTTAAGCCTTTCATAAGCTTCGTCGGGTATACTGCTTTGTCCATTTTGCTATGGCTTCAGCAGTATCCACCTTAGCATCTATCAGTTCCTGTTTTTTCTTTTTGTACTCGGATGTAAGATCAGCAATGAGCTTTTTATATTTGTTCCAATTTGGAGCTGTCTTCTTCTTTCTTGGGATCATTTTTTAATCCTTTCAATTCTGTTTGCTTCATGCTTTAAGGCGATCATTGGCCATTCTTCAAACTGTTTTTCTTCAGCTGAATAGAATTTTTCTTTCATTATATATGCAAGATATTCTTTTCTCATTGGGAATTTGTTGCTCGATATAACCCGCTTTAACTCAGATAACTCGCTAATACGTGGGATTGCCACGATTAGGCGCGGGTCCATGTTTTGGGTTGGAGTTAGGATTGTAGGGATTTGGTGGGAGTTGTTGATTTTCAAGAGGGTATTCTTGGCATTGGTTTTGGCGTGTATTTTATGGATGGTTTAGATATGGCGAGGTCGGTGGTCTTTGGTTGTTGCTACCACCGAACCGGTTATTGTGGTTTTGGTTTTGGTTTTCCATTTGGATGGTTCCAATGGAAGGAGTGTGATGTGAAGGTTGGTTTGGTGAGTTAGAAGCAAGTGTTACCTCTAACCAATTGGCTTAGTTTCTTCTCACTAAACGCTCGAATTCTGGCTTAAACACTAATGGAGAGGTTCTTCCGGACGTTGTTGTACGCATGCACTACCTGTAATCTGCACAAATAACACACCCGCGTAACAAGGAAAAGATAATATAGTAAAATAACCAAACAATTCAAAAAGTTAATCACGAAATAATCAAACAAATCTAGACACAAAGCGCACGAACTCTATGGCAACGGCGCCAAAATTTGGTCGGAGTATTGTAGTCCGGTCAAAGATAAATTTATAAACTCCTAAATACCTCAAACAGATAGTAAGTGGCAGTGAGGGTGTCGAACAACTCAGAGTTTATGGTTCGTGTCATGATTTAGTTGATCTTATAGCTTTTCAATTATTTTTGGTTTGTTTGGTTAGTTTGAAAAGAGGCGGCTTGGACCTACAGTTTACTATTACTAAGAAAATGGTTGTTTGATTATGTTTCGAACTATTGATTAAAATAAAAAATTTGAAACCAAGTTCACACCCGGTTCGAAATTGCAAGACCTAGGGTTTCTACATGTTTTAAACTTGATTTAATCACACTTGGTTATTAGCAGGTTTAGTGTTACAAGGTTAGGTGCTGATAGCTATCTATCTTACAACAAACGGACAAAGATTTACTTCGTTACCAAGAACATGTAAAACCTTGTCTATGCCAAAGCACAATTGCATAGATTCATTTCACAAAGTTAAATTTCCTAACTTATTCAACAATTTGTGAATTCAAAACAAATGTAATACAATTAACATAAACTTCAAAAAATGCAATTAGTCACAAATCAAATCATAAAACAAATGTCAAAACCCTAGAAATCTTACAAAATCTACACCAGGGTGAAACCCTAGGGGACTAGCCGCTCATGGTACGCGAGGCTTGATCACTGGATGATGAACACGGCACATTGGCCACTGAATCTTGGTTCTCGATCTTGAGTGAATGATTGGTGGATATGATGGTGTGCTCCAAGAATCTTGGAAGGGTGATGCGGATGAAGGATGATGATAGGTATGATGATTCATAATTGAAAGATGGATTTGTGTGATTGATGTGAATAATTGTTTGAAACTAAGTTTCTTAGTTTGCAAACAAGTATTGATTATCACAATAATATTCACAAACTAGAAGTCATCAACAACGGTTGTTTTTTCATTAATCAATAAGGATTCAAATGTTTTATGATTCGATTGACTCTACAGACTCCCCATCAGCTGATCACACAAACAAATCAGTTCGTACAAGAAAAGATGTGATATGTGTGATGAATAGATCACTAAAAGGTGTGATCTATTTATACTAAGTACGAAAGCTTTGTTCAGTGATTGGCTGACGGCACCCTGATAGTGACATCTAACATTCCTAATAGAAAAAAATTCTCAGATGTTTGCAAAATATCTGAGCAAATCTTATCATCTGATCTAGGTTATGCTAAACACTAATAAGATAAAACCTGTTACATAGAGAAACCACTGTCTAAGCTATCCTCTGTTGAAGTTTAATAAACATTTGTTTGGCCCTAACAGATGTTTGGTCTTCTTCATCAGACCTTTGGCTTGATCTGGGGTTTGGTCTTCAACAAATGCTAGCCTTCAACAAATGTTGGTACTCTTGAACAACGGTTCTAAGTCTTCATCAGATGTTAGCCATGCTCTTGAACAGATGTTCTGAATAGGTGTTCAAAATTCATTATCTTTGGGGAAAGACTGGTTCAATCTTTTGCTTATTTCTTGATCAGCGGATCATGCTTTAGCTTTTGGATATCATCTGTTCTTTTGTAAGTCCAACAATCTCCCCCTAGAATAGATGATTCCAAAACAAATGTTTATTGGATCAACTTTTATTCCTCTTCTTTAACATTATCCTTGATTTGTGCCTTGAATTTCTATTCAAATCTTTCAGATAATGAGTCATTAGCATCCTTTTCGAGTGGAAGATTCAGTAAATCTTGCAGATCTTCAATTTTTTAAGCTCATTATACTGTTCATTGAAGTCTTTTGCACTTCCCCATTTGCCCTGACCAGAGTCAATTTGTGGCTGGCTATGTCTGAGGACCACTTTTGAATTTTAGAGGCAATGGGGGTTTACTGGGAGTGATGTTATTGGAAAGAGGTGAAGGGATTTGTTTTCCCATGACTTGACCTATCGGATCAGCTTGATTGGTATCAGGAAGTTCATACATAATCATGTTTTTGATCATTTCCGTCATAATGTCTTCTTCAAATCTTTTTACATCCTCTGCAGACATATCCTTTTGTCTTGTAAGATGGCTTCTTGCCAATGAAAAGGCTTGTCTTGCATATGGAAGTTCAGATATGATGGCATTTGAACTGATAGGTAAGTCATAAATTGGCTTTCTTGGGAATGAGGGATCTTTGGTTCTTAAAGCTTCAAGCTTCTTGTAAGTTGCCCTGATTGTTGGCTCATCCCACTTGGCCATTGATTGTATAGTGCCATATTTGGCAGCCACCATCTCTTCCTTCATTCTTGTGAGCTCAACAACTTTTAAGCCAGCAAGTTTTCTACCTACAGTCCAGTTGGGAAGGGTGGGCTTGATATCTGGATTGAGATTCATCATCTCAATTTTGGAAATTACTTCTAGAAGGGCCTCAACAAACGATCCAGAGAATTGAGCTCTTGAAGCTCTATATGGCTTATTCTTCATGATGAAGTCCAGATAGTCTTCTCTTAATTCCTTTTTCAGGTCAAGGTTACTAACTGGTCCTTGACAAGCCCTCTTACTGACATTTTTGGCAAAGTCTTCAAATCTATTCACTTTGGTGAATTCTACATACAAGATTTGTTGTGCCTCTTTATCACTCTTTCCCTTGCTTTTGATAGCAGCAATATTTTCAGCTTGTTTAAGCTTTAAATCCAGGTACTCTTGTACATTGTTAGGCTATTTATATCGTTTAAGGGAAGGAAAGGTCACTTTGCTTATGTCAGTTGTGGAGTAGAAGGACTTTATCTCTTTTGAGGCATGTCTTAACTCCAATGGATCAAGTATGTTGGGTGGAAATGTGGTAGGTGAATGAATGGTAAGTGCAGTAGTAGTGGTGGTGGAAATGTGAGATGTAGTGGTGGTGGTTGTTTGGATAGGAGATGCATCGGGAGTTTCTTCATCATCATCTTTGATAATGAACTTAATTCTCCTGGTTCTGGTTTGTAATTTTTGTATTTTTGGTGGTGGTTGTGGGAGAAGTGATGTAGTTTTTTCTTTTGAGAAGTCCTTTTGGGGACTTAGATAGTAATGGTTAAGGTGGTGTTTGAGTAGTTGTAACCTCTGTTATCACTTTTGGGGGTAGTGCTTTGACTAACCTCTATTGGAACCTCTATTGAAGAACCATGGTTGTCTTGTATTTCTTTTCTTTTGATGATCTCCTGCACTGTGAGCTGCAAATTAGCTTCCCTTGTATCCCTTCTCTTTTGCTTCTCAATTTCTTTATCAGTTTCTTCTTTTCTAGCCCTTTTGAGTGCAACAATGTCAGGCTCTTTGCCAGCCTTTTTGACTAAGGGTGGGAGCTTCCTCATGCAGTCTTCTTTATCCCCCTTTTTGGCATCATCATATTTAAGGAGAGGGAGAGCTTTACCAGTGTTTTCAAAGATAAAGTCTTTAATGGCTTTAATTTTGCATGTGTATCTTGATACCTGGCATCCATTGTTTGGCGTATAAGCTCTACCTGCATGGTATATCTTTCTTCTGCAACTTTCTTTTGAAGATGTAGGTAAAATTGAACATATGTGCACATTTCTTTTGCAATGACTGCATTAGAAGGTCTGGGTGTGAAATTTTTTTGCAGGATTTTCATCATATCCTTAATCTCTCCAACAGATGTTTCCAACTATGTCACCTTCTCCATCAATTTTGATAGTTTAATCCATCACTTGAGTTAACGACATCATTGAATTCCCACCAGAGGAGGTTAAACTTGGAGTTATACCAAGTGCCCCTTGTTCTTGGTACTGGGTACTTCCCACTGAGGTAGAGAATGTCTCAATAGTTGTTGCCTTCAAGGGGGTCTTAGAGATGTAACCATTGCCCAACTGTAATACTGTGGTCTCCACAGTTGTAGTAGCTGCCCCACTTGAAATCATAACTGGTATCTCTTTGGATACAGGAGGTGTAGCCTCCGATACTTGTGGGATAGCAATGATCCCTGAACTTGCCATAGTCAATTGTTGAAGTGAACCCTTTTTGATTTTTTGTTAAGAGGAACTAGGTATATGCAAGTCAGATGTATCAATTGCGTCAATCAATTTTTGTATGGGTGAAGTGACAGTTGAAGTAGATGGTGGTGAGGAAAGAGAAGCAGCCCTAGTAAAGGGAGTTGAGAAGAGATAGTTAAGTGATATATCTCCCCCTTGATGTGTGTCCACTGTGCTTATAACACAATCCTTTTGTGAGGATGTTTGCTGCATTTGTGTTACAACAAATGTTAGCTGCATTTGTGTTACAGTAGGTATCTCTGGTATCTCAACTTCCATAGATCCTTTCTTTTTGGGTTTTCTTTTTGATTTAGGGATAGGAATGGAAGTGGTTTTTGTGGAAGTTTCTATTGTGGATTCCACAGTCCTGGGATGTGCACCATGGTCACCAGGAGCACTGGCTCGGCAACAGATGTTGTAACAATTGTTACTTGGTTTTCTAAAATGTTTCCATTTACCACATTTTCTTGGATTTGGCCATTATGCAAGTAAAAGTTTCGCTTGAAAGACTATTACTTTGTAATGCTTCACCTTGTTCAAAACTTTCTTGTGTTAAAACATTTTTAAGGTAGAAGCTTAACAGCCTTGGATAGATAAGAAAAGGATTGCCAGTTCCTCTCTTGATTGCTCTCAACTTTGCTACCAAATCTAGAAACAGTGTCTGAGATAGCTTATGATTTGAATTTCTAAAAATATTATACCCCGGATACTAAGTTTTTAGGGGTATCTCATTAAAAGCAATGGTTTTAGCAGAGAGGCAAACCAAGGAGTATGGAAAAAGGATTTCATTTCAGGTGGGAACTTTGGTTTAAAAAGTGTTGCTCCCACCGTCTGACCTTCATAGCCCCTTTCCATAAACTCAACATGTAAGTCATTTTTGGGGTAAGTTTCCATAACTGTCTGATCCTCTAATTGAAACATGGTGGATATGGATGCGGCGGTGATTTCCACATGTTCTTTATTAATGGTAGAGGTGATGAGATAGGGCGTTTTGTTTTGCAAAGACAACTTTGCATTTGCCCGGAATTCTATGAGTGTGGAGAGATAGTTGTGTGCATCAGCTGTGAGTATGTAAAGGTATTTTGATGTATTGATTCTGTCCATGATGGAGTGGAAGTCCGTATTCTTGTTATGCTTTACAAGATACGGCAAGTAATTGTGCAGGGTTTTTATTTCGAGAGCCACGATGAACTATTGTTCAAATATTTTGAGAAATTATTTTGATTGAAAGCAGAGTTTGATGGAAGTAAATTCGGAGTTTTTCTCTTTTGAAATGCTTTTGAAATTTTTTAATAATGGAGGATAGAATAAACTCTATTTCTCATGGATTTTTTATAGGGTTAATGGAACAGGGATGCCATCATGGACAACAGTTACCTTTTAGGCCATGTGGACAGTTGTTATTTGTCATAACAAACCTCTGTTCAGAAAGTGGGTCCTACTGAAGAAACCCTCTAATGAAGATATCAAAGTTCTATTTCAAAATGTCTGTTTAACTTCTATTATGCTCAACAGACCTTTGAACAACATGATCAGTGTTTTGAAACATCTATTTGACTCTTGGTCAACAGAGTTTTGGATAACCTTTGTTTCAAACCTTTATTGGGTTATATAGAGTTTTGGATATAAACTGTAGCTCTGTTTGACTTTTTAAAGTCAAACAGTGGTTTTGAAACATAGTGGTTCTTTTGCCTTAAATAGTGGTTATCACACTTGAATAGGCTTTTGAACCATTTAAACAACTGTTTAACTCTTTTGAACAGAGTTTTGTTTTTGGTGATTTTGTCAATCTTTTCTTGAATTTTAAACAAAGATTTTGGTTTTTATGAACTTTAAGACATGAATTAAATAAAAGATAGAAATAATTTGGATTTTTCAAGACAGTTTTCTTTCTCTTATTGGAATAGAAGATAGATGAACAGGTAACCTCTGTTGGTACTTTTAAATTACCAACAGTGGTTCCCTGTATATGATGGTGAATGAGTCAATCTTGCAGGGGATCCAAGGATTATCTGCCTTGGATTTGGTGTTATCAACCACTGCAATGGCTTCTTGGGATTGGTCTTTGGTCATTAGGAGTTTTTGTACAATCTCCAACAAATGTTTTTAACCCTCTACAAGTGCCTGCACACTTGGGTCAGTAGGAAGTTAACCATTCCCAACAAGATGTTGATACCCGTGAGGATGCATGTTTACCCTTGGCTTTTGAGGTTGTGGTACAGGTTCTATATTCCTATAAGGCATCCTATTGCAAGGTGGTTGCCCATAGCATCTGGGTAGTGCATTTTGTGATGGAACAGAGTGATCAGACTCAACTCTTTTGAAAAGAGATTGGGTATTCCTGTTCCCAGGCCCATCTTCCCTTTTGAAACTCGATTTCTTTCTTGACCAATTTTTGTTAAAATTATGTGATCTAAGAAATGAGCATTGTTTAGTTAAATGGTTGCTTTTAAGAAATGGTGCACCCAAGAATGGATTCACAAATATTGTTGCTTTGATTGATTTCAAGGGCTTTTAACTTGAAACAGTCTTTTACCCAGTGATTTGTTTTACCACAGAAATCATACAACATGTCTGGAATCTTGTCTTTCCTTTTACATTTGTCTCTCTTTTCAGAAACAGATGTTTAACTTCTGTTTGAGAGTTGGTAATAGGAACAAGTTTTATCTTAGGTGGCTTAAGACCATCAGGGTTTGCAAAATCAATTGGTTTGAAATTTTCAAGATTATCACATTCATCTGACCAAGTTGATTTAAAAACATATTTTGGTTTTTCAGACAGAATGGAACTTTGTGGCTTTTCAAGAATGACATTCTTTCCACTGGTTTCAATAACCTTGATTTCTTTTCCAGTTGACTTAGTTGATTTGTCATCAACTAGTTTAGAGCACAAGGATGTGTTGGTATTTTGGTCAAGTTTTGCAAGACCAGCAACAAACTTCTCATTGCTTTTTATTTGTTTTTCTAGCATTTTTTTAACAATCAAAACGTGACTCCACCCATTTTTCACAAGTAATTTGGGTGGACTCCAACTCCTTTTTGCAGTTATGATATTTTTCTATCATAGACTGGAGTTAGTCTTTAATTATGGATGCTTCATGTTTCAAGTTGCTGATTTCTTGATCCTTTTCAGTTAGTCTATTTTTAAAATCACTTTTTAGTTTTTCTAAGATAATTTCACTAACTTGGACCTTTTCCCATAGGTTTTCATTTATCTTCTTGATGTTAGCAAATGCTATAATGCACTTGTCTGAACGCAGTTCTTTTAGAGCTTGAGGTGATACCTTGGAAATATCAACCTTCAAATGATCAACATCAATGGAGTTGGTGGTATTATTGGGATAGATTTTGGTTTCTTCTGCATTACATTCTGCAAAAATAGATGTTTGTCTTGGGCTCTCAGCAGTTTCACCAACTGAGATTTCACTAACAGTGTTTTCATTTTCATGAGATTCTTCACCCGAGGTATGATCAAAAGCCCTAAAACAGAAGTTTACATGTTCATCACTATCACTTGCTATTAAAGAAAGATTTTCATCAGTTAAATTTTCAGGCAAACTGCTGTAGGAGCAGGAACAGTTTGAGATGCTAGAACATGTGATATGGGCATTTGGACATACTGAACTTGAGGAAGTTGTGCTTGGATATATTTCCCAGGTGCAGAACTAGCAAAATGGCTTGTGTTTTGAACACTTGATATATCGGTATTTTGGGTATTTTGATAAAAGTATGTTTGATTGTTAGCATGAGGTCTTTGATTTGGATAGGTAACGACAGGTGTAGGGTTTTGCCTCCTACATTCCCCAGCAAAATGACCTAGTTGATTACATTTAAAACACTTTATCTTGGATTTGTCCAACCCAACCCTAGATCTCCCATTAAGTCCTGGATAACTCCTACCAATTTTCTTGTAAAAGTTGTTTGCTCTCACACTCAGTAGAGCCACCTAGTGCAGAATTTCCATTTCCTCAAGATCATTGGGATCAATATGTTTAAGATCATTAAAAACAAATGACATATTGTCTAGCAAATGACTCTCATCACCAACAGTAAATGCATATTTTGAGGAATGTTGACCAGAATTGATTCCTGTTGATATGTCAATAAAGTGATCATAACTCTGGTCATTTATCATTCCTATTGATGAACCTTCCTGACCTAGAAGTTCTGTGTTTCCGAATACATATTCATCAGACACTTTTCCAGTTTCCTGGAGCTTCTTTTTCTGGACAAGCTCTTTTTCGAATGTTAAGAGCTTTCCATGAAGCTGGGTCAGTGTCATATCTTTGAAATCTGGATTTGTTCTCATCATTATCGCAATTGTATCCCACTTCTCAGGTAAAGACCTCAGAAATCGACTACTTAAAGTTGATTTTGTGAACTCTTTGTTCACCAACTTCAGTTCACTGATTAAACATGAAACCTTTCAAATTACTGTGTAAGGGTTACTCCCTTGACATGTGTGAAAGTCTCGTATTGTTGGTTGAGGATCTCATGAGCATTCTCGAGAACTCCCTCTATACCACCAAATCACTCTTTCAATGCATATTACAACTCTTTAGAACTATTACAATGTAATAGGCCTGCATACATATCATTCGATAGTGTCATAGCCACGATGCTGAAGGCTTTCGCATCTAACTCGAATTTCTAATAATCTTGCTCTAAGTAGTTTTCAAGCTTCTTTGGCTCTAATACATGTGGGTTTTTGTTATTTTGTAACATTGGGACATGTGGTCCAAAAACCACAGATCTCCAACACCCTGTATTTTGTTGAGAAAACATATGTTCCATCCTATGTCGCTAGATATTATATTTCGATCTGACAAGCATAGGTGGTTTATTGTTGAAGCCTGTGTTATGGGGATCATTATGTGCCATTTTCTCAAGTTCTTTTAAAGAAAAAATAGAGTCTGTGAGAGACACTTTATCAGTTCTTCACTAAAAAACTTTGAGCTACGAACTGAAATTCGATATTTGATGAGCTGATCTTTTTTTGTTAAACTGATTATGAAATAAAATTTAACCATGACCAAGCTCTGATACCAATTTTTAGAAACTGAGTTTCTTTGTTTGCAAACAAGTATTGATTATAACAATAATATTAAAAAACTGGAAGTCATCATCAACGATTGTTTTTCGTTAATAAAAAAGGATTCAAATGTTTTAGAATTCGATTGACTCTACAGACTCCCCCTCAGCTGATCACACAGAAAAATCAGTTCGTACAAGAGAAGATGTGATGTGTGTGATGAATACATCACTAACAGGTGTGATCAATTTATACTAAGTATGAAAGCTCTGTTCAGTGATTGGCTGGCGTCACCCTGATAATGACATCTAATATTCCTAACAGAAAAGACTCTCAAATTTTGCAAACATATGAGCAAATCCTATCATTTGATCTAGGCTATACTAAATAGTGATAAGATAAATATTGTTACATTAAGAAACCTCTGTCTAAGCTATCATCTGTTGTAGTTGTCTAAACATCTATTTGGCCTAACAGATGTTTGGTCTTCTTCATCAGGCCATTGGCTTGATCAAAGATTTGGTCTTCAACAGATGCTAGCCTTCAACAAATGTTGGTACTTTTGAACAGCGGTTCCAAGTCTTCATCAGATGTAAGCCATGCTCTTGAACAAGTGTTTTGAATAGGTGTTCAAGATTCATTATCTTTGGGGAGAGACCGGTTCAATCTTTTGCTTATTTCTTGATTAGCGGATCATGCTTTGGCTTTTGGATATCATCTATTCTTTTGTAGGTCCAACAATAATGATGGTGATTGAGAGTGTTTTCAAAAATATTTGGCTCCAAGGATGTGTTACTCCATAGAAGACTGCCTTGAACATCAGTGTTGTGTCGACGACGGGCCAACTAGCCGTCAGCTACGCAAATTGTGTCGGCAATGGGCTAGCTGGTCATCAGCGATGGACTAATTATGTTTGACGGCTTGTTTTAATGTCGACGGGCTTCTGGTTGACACAGGTTGCGTTGGCGATGGCCAAGAACCAAGTCGCCGACACGGCAACCCAGTTTTCATCGTTTTCCGCACCCGATTGGTTCTAGCCTCATCCCAATATCCCGTGAAGCTCTGAAATGCTAGACTTTCGACCAAATCAAATTGGTTCATTCAGAACTTAAATTCACATAAAAACACAAACTTAAGCACGTGTAACACCGGACTTTCAACCACGTATCATTAGTCATTCAAAATTTCTCTTTATGTTTCATTATAATCGTATTTTAAAGTGATGATCCAAACATCATCAAGAGAAACTATTTGTGACAGCCCATATTTTCAACCCCTATTAACTATAGAATGTTAACTATAGAAATATTATGGAATATTGTTTAGTAAATAATAACAAAGTATAATAGCAAACTACGCTGCGTGCAACGTGTTGTTTAATCGACAACTTTTGCCAAACGATATTGATTCAACATATATTATGTGTTTTATATATAACATACATATTCCATATATTCATTTTAATCGGATTAATGAATAACTACTTGATATAGTCACTTTATAATTATACGAGCAATTATAAGTGAAACACGAGATTTGAAACAACTTCTTACACGCGGTATATACCCACTAGTAAACCTACCTAACCCACCCACTCAAAACCCTAACTATTTAAATATCCTTATCTCCTTCCCCTTATCCTCTTCCACACAAACTCAAACCCTACCCTCCATAGTTTTCTCTCTACTCTCTTTCTCTAGACAATTCAAGAAGAAGCAAGAAAACTCACCTTTTATAGGTTCTTGATCTTCATCTCCATCGCTCTAGGTAATCCCTCAAACACACACACATAACTTGTTATTATGGCTATGTTTTGTTGATTTCTTGGGTGCTTGAGTGCATGAAAAACATGGATATTATGTGTTAGGGTTTGCTAGAAACTCATTCCCAGTTTTATATAATGTTTCTTGATGATCTAGTAACGTTGTGATTTCAAATGCATGCTAGGGTTTCGATTACACATGATGTTGACGATGAAACTTGATGTTAAATCTAATGTATCTGATGTTATAGAGGTTATATTTGCTGAAAGTTATGGTAAAAGAATCATAAACATGTTTTAATTGAAAGTTGATTGCAAACAGAATCTGTTTGGGTTTTTACAGCCGATTTGTAAACAATTAAGCTTTGAAAATTTTACACAATGTCAAATGGACCAATTGACATGTCTCATAACATATTTGGAATTTTTATAGTCCATTTACTAATTTAAATAAATTCCTTAAAGCAGTCCAAAAAAACGGGCATTAAAATGAAAGAGGCTGAATGTTTATGTAAATATTTCTAAGGTGTGTGCATGTCACTACAAGGTATAAATTGTTGATTAAAACCTAAATGAGTATCATTGAACGTGTTGTATGATATGAGATGAACACGTGCACGAATGAACACTTAAGTGTCAATGTGTTTGTGTTGGCTCATGTAGATCCCACCTTAAGAATAGATGATTGAAAGCCAAAATAGTCTACAATCAATTGATCCATCAATATTAATGCTTGGATTCATTCTCCTCCCAATGGCAAAGGCATCAAACAACTGCTAATACCAAAGGTCTGTTAGAAGCTAAAGTCTGCTATTTCACAAGGTCTACCCAAGTAAACCTTTGATTAAGACTAAGGTCTGTTGGAAGCAAAGGTTTGATCACTCTTTGATTATAGAAGACAAAGTCTGATGAAGATGGTTTAATGAGGCTCAACAGTGGATACATAACAATGTTTTAAATGTAACAGTGCTTTAGTGATAGCAGATGTAAGAGGTTGTTATAGTTGTTAAATGTCATTGTCTAGGTGACGTCAGCATAGATTCCACAGTGGTTTGCATTGTACTATAAATAAACAGTGCATGTACTGTTCTATTCATCACTTCAAACACTTGACATTTTGTACCAGCAAACTGAGTGATCTAAGGCTGATGGGGAGTTTGTATTCATACATACGTGAAACATTGTATTTTCAATCATTCAATTTAAAGTATTCATGATAAAAACAAATCTCTCATTGTTTGTGATATAAAGTTTATTTTCATTCCACTGCAATTATATCCATATTTGTTATCTTCTTCCATTATTCATATTAAACAATCATAAACAATTCAAACTCAAATCCTAATAATTGGGATCAGAGCTTTGGTCAATCAAATCTGATTTAACAATCAATTTGATATAAAAGATCAGCTCATTTCACTGATATTGTTTGTTTCTAGGAAGTTGAAAAATAGAGTTAAAAGTTTAATCACAATCAAAGTAGTTTAAACGAAAACTTTGTAAAACAGGCAAAATGTCTCAAAACACACAAGATATGCATAACACTGGTACCCTATTCCATGGAATTCCAGTGTTTGTGATGGAGAATATGATGGTGCCATGATGGCTGCTACTAAGGTATCAGCTCAAGTTCTCAAAGACTTATGTTCAGATAAATGCATTATTGTCTTTGCAAACATCAACGAGGTGAATGAAAACCTTAGGAACCGTATCTTAAATGTTGAAGAACAGTTTGAAAACTGCTAAAAAGGTTAAAATAAAAAATTTTTGAAAAAGAAAAGAAAATCAGCAGTCTCAAACTTAATTCAAGCATAACCAAGGATCAACTCCAAACAACGGTAGAAAAATACAGGTGTTGTAAAAAGGAGCCTGAGTCTACCCAAATCACTTGTAAGAAATAGGTAGAATCTTGCAGAGGTTATGAGTTGATGTTAGAAAACCAGATCAAAAGTAATGTGAAATTTGGCATAAGCATTTGCAAAAATGTCCAAGTTTCTCAACACATTGCTATAAATAATTCTGAATTGATTATCCTTCCCTTAAAAGACCCTCCAGTAAATGTGACGCATGTGAAGTGTCGTATAGTTTTTAATGTATATTTTAAGCCCTTTAACACTTTTTAGCCAAGTTTTAAATTTATAAAACACGATATTTACTAACACTAAACACATATATGGGCAAGTGCACCTATCGTGAGCATAGTATAGTGTTGGTAAGATACCGAGGTCGTCCAAGGACACAAGAGCTTTTAATACCAGTTTCTCCTCAACGTCTAATCAAATCAAATCAAAAGTTTAGAAAAAAGGTTTTAAACTAGAAAAATAAAACTAACTAAAATGCTGAAAAATAAAAATAAAACAGATAGACAAGATGAATCACTTGGATCTGACTCGTGTTTAGTATAACCTTTGATTATTTCCGCACTTTTGCACCTTTTAAGAGATTATCTTAGTTATTGTAGTAAGCCCCTCTTCTGAAGGTAACGTTACCCTCAACCCAGTAGTTTGAGTCAGCAAGGATACAATCCTAAAGGGTTGGATTATTGAAAGATAATTAATTAAGTTATTAATGCATATTGTGGTAGGACCCTCTTCTGGAGGTGACGTTACCCTCGGCTAAGTAGTCTGAGTCAGCAGGGATACAATCCTAAGTAGCTGGGTTAAATTTTTAATAGTAGTTTACATATGAGGGGGTCAAGGAGTTCGGACCCCCGCCATCCAATACCAGTGGGTATTGAAGGAGGTCCTACTAAAGTTGATCCAGGTCCTTGCAGGATCTATACACTGAACAAGGCAAGACTCTTACCAAACAGTTCCCTTAACCCCCGACTAGGTAGCCAACATACCTCCATATAGACCGTGGAGATATAAAAGGTGAAAATCTTTTATTTTATATAGACAGTAAATAATGCCAAGACACCACGGACAAACGGTAAGGAAGACTCACCTTCAACATAAGAAACAAGTTATTAAAGTCATTAATACATAACCAAATAAAAAGTGCAAAAAGATTAAAAATAAAAAGTACTACACTAAACACTTGTCTTAGCAAGTGATGTAAGAAACTTAGGCAAACATGGCCTTTGGTTGTCAAGAACTCTTACGATCAATCTTGGATCCCGAGACTACTCACACACTCTATGATGGATGGTGGATGATGGTGGTGGATGTGGGTTGTGATGGTGGTGGTGGGTGGGTGAAGTGTGAGAGAGGTGGTTTGCCAAGGGATGGTTTGCAAATGAGCCAAACACCCCTATTTATAGCCTGCACAGAGGCCCGAACACGGCCCCGTGTCCATTGGGCACGGCCCCCTGTCCACCTGTCTTCTCTTTCTTCATTAAATGCAGTTTGTCTGCATTAGTTGACCACACCCCTGTGTCCGCTGGGCATGACCCCGTGTGCAGAAGCGTATCTGTACTACTAAGATTTTCCTAGATTCTGCGAATCTTAGAGTTGACCACGGCCCCGTGTCCGCCGGACACGCCCCTGTGGTGGGTGATAGAAGCTTCTACAACTTTGTCTTTTCTGCAGACACTTGGGCACGCCCCCGTGCTCAGTGACCACGGGGCGTGTTCAGCCATCTGTCGAGGCATGTTTTTGCTTGAGGAGATGCTGTCGAGGGGTCGGGCATGCCACGTTTATTCCTTTTCTTGTATTTATGTTAGATTTAGCGGCCTTTTTGCTTCTTTTGTTCATTTGAGCCCATTTAATCCTGAAAATATAAAAGGAAGACAAAAGAACACTTTTTCCAACATTAGTACTAAAAAGGGTTAGTTTTATGCCACATTTGATGTAATTTATATGTTGCATTTTGCACACATCAAATACCCACACACTTGAATCTTTGCTTGTCGTCAAGCAAAACTCTTTATAATGTGGTTTTACACTCCCAAATGGAATGGGTAGAAGAGAAGGTTTTTGGGTTTGTCATAGAGTGTCGGGATTTCCAAGATTCTTTATTAAGTTTTATTTTTATTTATTTACAATCCTATTCGTCATGATTTAGTTAAAACATTACATAAAATAAATTACTTATTAGGGCATAACATGTCTTTTTAAAATTCCATTTATATACAAGTTCACATACCTCATGGAGAATCACTCAACACTCGGCCGGAAATGTATTTTTGTGAAACACACGAGCGCGGACATGGAACTTACTTCTACCATAAGCTTGCCAAGCAATCAATCCTCCTCCTTTTTAACTATATACCTTTGTAAATATCAAGAGGACTTTTGGGGGATGGGTTAGGCTTGGGTTAAAGGTAGGTGGCTGGGTTAGTGGTTAGTAGAAAAGGGCGAAAAGACGTAAAAAGCATCGGTTTTCGTAAGACTTTTTTTTGCAACTTTTTATTTTGATGAAACAACTCTTCAAACAAAGTTCTTTTTGATAAACTTGTTTGTTTATTTCTTTTGGCTTCATCATATATATATATATTGATAAGGAAGTTATAAGAAAAACCGAGCTTTGTTACTAAAATAAAGGGTTTAAAATGAAAAAGAGTTTTAGTGGGTAAAAGGGTGTTTGATTTGGGTTAAGAAATGAAAAGGTTTAGGCTCAAAGGGGTTAACTAGGCGGATTTTGGGAAGGTGGTAAAAAAAAGAAAAATAATGGTGTTGAAATAAAAAGGGTTAGTCCTAATGCCTCCATCGTTTACTTACTCGGGTTTAAGATGGTAAGGGCCGAGAATCTATCGTCGTGGCAAGTTCTAGAGTTGTAAGAAACCAAGCGGCTATTCACACAAGAAACGAAAAACGAGCATTTAGTTTAAAGATGTGTATTTGTATGCTCAATAAAGGCTCAAAACTCACTTTTTGTGGGAATTGGTTTTTATGTGATCAAGTATATATAATCAAATTTTAACTAGATTTGTTATGTCGTTTCATAATTTTCTTATGTTGGTTCTTTTTATCACGACGCTATCGGTTGTAAATTTGTAAAAATATCATCTTTTTAGAACTTGTTATTCCCAAATTAAACCAAGACAAGTAAAAAATGAAATTTTTTGAAAAAAATTGGGGTGATTAGCGGTTCCAATAGAGTTTTGTGTAAGGCTTGTTTTTAGGACTTGCAAAATTCAAGGTTTTAGCATCCCCCCCCCCCCACACACTTAAATTACACATTATCCTCAATGTGTCACAAAAATAAGTTTTTCGGTTGATTAAAATGCGTAAAAGTGGGATAAAAACAAGATTTTATGTTACTGGGTAGCTGAACACGGGGTGTGTTGGCTGAGCACGGCCCCTTGGTCAGACTGCCAGTATAAAATTTAAACAGAAGGCTGGGCACGGGGGCGTGTTCAGTGAGCACGGCCCCGTGTCCAGTTACCTGAACTGGGCATTTTCTGCAGAACCTCGGGCACGGGGCGTGTTGGGGTGAGCATGACCCCGTGCTGAAGTTGCTGTAATGAAGAAAAATTATCAAGAGGCTCTGTTTTTGTGCATGGGGTGTGGGTTCTAGTTTCCCTTAGTAACCTCCACCATTTCGAGTGTGCTTTATTCCTGAAAAGTAAAGCTAAACTACAAAACGTAAAAGTTAATCTAAACTAAAACTATGGATAGTTCCGCGGAATGCCTCCGTGGTGCGCCACGTTTATAAGGGTCCTTGGCTAGACCCACCTTATTGGGTGGTTCTGGCTCATCTTCAATTAGGGGGTCGTCATTGCCGATTGGATATTTCATTGATTGTTCAAGATCGACAAATCTTTTGAAGGCCCCTAATTGAATGGTTAAGTTGTTTTTCTTCCGATTAATCAAAGCTTTGTGGGTTTTTACAAAAGGTCATCCCAACACTAGAGGAACATCATCAAGGATGACAAAGTCGGTTGGGATTACCATTTGATTTGTTTGAACCAGGACATCCTCAACTATACCGATTGATTTTATTACTTTCCGATTGGATAGAAAAATGGGTATTTGAAGTGGAGAAAAATCACTAATACTTAATTTTTTGAAAATGTAGTTTGGCATTAAATTAACACAAAGATCTTTATCAATTGTAACATTACTAATAAAGGAGTTTTGAAAAAAACATGGAACCGGTGTAATGTTGATTTCAAACGGGTATTCTTTTATTAGCGAGGTTTGATAATTTGTTAGCTTAATGCTTACCGTTTCGTCGATTTTTGTGTTAGTGTTCAACTCTTTTAAAAACTTAGCATGAGAAGGTCTAAACAATGATTTTCGAAAGAAGGTGACAAGAGATTAATTTTTTCAAAATTAGACTCTTCTTGAATTTTAACGTTGTCCGACTCACCTTTTTCGTTGTTTAACTCATGTGTCAGTTTTTCACTTATTGGTTCTTCCATTTTAAATTTTCAACTATCTCTTCTTTATTACAAGTTAACTCTTCTCTTGCGCGGGACACCTCTTCCCTTGCGCGAGATTCTAGTTTGCAACGTTCGATAGTTTTAATGTGTTCTATTATCTTATCGGCTATGTCGGTGATAGAGTAGGGATCGGGATCCTCAAAGCTTGAATCCGGATGTTCGATCCTTTGTTCCTCATAATACTCATAGGAAGTAGATGGTTCACACCATTGTTCTTCATAGTAAGTATATGATGGATAAGGGTCGTAATTTTGTTCTTCATAATACTCATATGAGGTGGGTTGTTCACGCCATTGTTCCTCATAGTAAGCATATGAAGGTGGTGGCTCATATTGTAGTTCCTCAAAGTATGAGTATGAAGGCTCATTCCTTGGTCTTCATAGGATGTGTATGAAGTTGATGGCTTGTACCTAGGCTCCTCATAGTAGGTGTATGAAGTGGATGGTTGAAATAAGTCACAATATTGAACCGATTGCGGGTCACCACAAATGGTGCAATAGTCTTCCCTATAATCATCCTCCTCATAGGTATAGTTGTATCCTCCTGAGTATTAATCCATAAGAATCACTCAGCAGACCACAAAAGAGTCTCGAGACCAGAAAACAAAAATAAAGACGGAAACAGAGGCTGGACACGGCCGCGTGTTCAGTGAGCACGACCCGTGTTCAGGTTCTGTATCTGGGCGTTTGAATTAAAGTGACTGGTTTTGTGCAGCACGGGGGCGTGTTCAGTGAGCACGACCCCGTGTTCAGACTCTATATCTGGGTGTTTTTATGCAAAATATGCAGCACGGCCCCGTGTTCAATGAGCAAGGCCCGTGTTCAACCTACTGTAAATGCAAAAATAACTAAAATGCAGAAAAAATGTGCGCGCATTTTGAAAAAGTTTTGAAAAACTGATTAGGCCGTCGATTTTAAGCTTTCTTAAAATCCTTGTGTCCCCGGCAACGGCGCCAAAAACTTGATGCGTGTGAAGTGTCGTATAGTTTTTAATGTATATTTTAAGCCCTTTAACACTTTTTAGCCAAGTTTTAAATTTAAAAAACACGATATTTACTAACACTAAACACACATATGGGCAAGTGCACCCATCGTGAGCGTAGTATAGTGTTGGTAAGATACCGAGGTCGTCCAAGGACACAAGAGCTTTTAATACCGGTTTATCCTCAACGTCTAATCAAATCAAAAGTTTAGAAAAAAAGGTTTTAAACTAGAAAAATAAAACTAACTAAAATGCTGAAAAATAAAATAAAAATAAAATAGATAGACAAGATGAATCACTTGGATCCGACTCGTGTTTAGTATAACCTTTGATTATTTCCGCACTTTTGCACTTTTTAAGAGATTATCTTAGTTATTGTAGTAGGCCCCTCTTCTAAAGGTGACGTTACCCTTAACCCAGTATTTTGAGTCAGCAAGGATACAATCCTAAAGGGTTGGATTATTGAAAGATAATTAATTAAGTTATTAATGCATATTGTGGTAGGCCCCTCTTCTGGAGGTGACGTTACCCTCGGCTAAGTAGTCTGAGTCAGCAGGGATACAGTCCTAAGTAGCCGGGTTAAAGTTTTAATAGTAGTTTACATATGAGGGGGTCAAGGAGTTCGGACCCCCGCCATCTAATACCAGTGGGTATTGAAGGAGGTCCTACTAAAGTTGACCCGGGTCCTTGCATGATCTATACACTGAACAAGGCAAGACTCTTACCAAACCGTTCCCTTAACCCCCGACCAGGTAGCCAACATACCTCCATATAGACCGTGGAGATATGAATGTTGAAAATCTTTTATTTTATATAGACGGTAAAATAATGCCAAGACACCACGGACAAACGATAAGGAAGACTCACCTTCACCATAAGAAACTAGTTATTAAAGTCATTAATACATAACCAAATAAAAAGTGCGAAAAGATTAAAAATAAAAAGTACTACACTAAACACTTGTCTTCACCAAGTGATGTAAGAGACTTAGGCAAACATGGCCTTTGGTTGTCAAGAACTCTTACGATCAATCTTGGATCCCGAGACTACTCACACACTCTCTGATGGATGATGGATGATGGTGGTGGATGTGGGTTGTGATGGTGGTGGTGAGTGGGTGAAGTGTGAGAGAGGTGGTTTGCCAAGGGATGGTTTGTAAATGAGCCAATCACCCATATTTATAGCCTGCACAGGGGCCAGGACACGGCCCCGTGTCCATTGGGCACGGCCCCGTGTCCTCATGTCATCTCTTTCTTCATTAAATGCAGTTTGTCTGCATTAGTTGACCACTCCCCTGTGTCCGCTGGGCACGACCCCGTGCGCAGAAGCGTATCTGTACTATCAAGATTTTCCTAGATTCTGCGACTCTTAGAGTTGACCACGGCCCCGTGTCCGCTGGACACGCCCCTGAGGTGGGTGATAAAGGCTTCTCCAACTTTGTCTTTTCTGCAGACACTTGGGCACGCCCCCGTGCTCAGTGAGCACGGGGCGTGTTCAGCTATCTGTTCTCTTGTTTTTTGCTTGGGGAGATGCTGTCGAGGGGTCGGGCATGCCACGTTTATTCATTTTCTTGTATTTATGTTAGATTTAGCTGCTTCTTTTGTTCATTTGAGCTCATTTAATCCTGAAAATACAAAAGGAAGACAAAAACACACTTTTCCAGAAAAAGGGTTAGTTTTATGCCACATTTGATGTAATTTATATGTTGCATTTTGCACACATCAAATACCCCCACACTTGAATCTTTGCTTGTCCTCAAGCAAAACTCTTTATAATGTGGTTTTACACTCCCAAATGGAATGGGTAGAAGGGAAGGTTTTTGGGCTTGTCATAGAGTGTCGGGATTTCCAAGATTCTTTATTAAGTTTTATTTTTATTTATTTACAATCATATTCGTCATGATTTATTTAAAACATTACATAAGATAAATTACTTATTAGGACATAACATGCCTTTTTAAAATTCCATTTATATACAAGTTCACATACCTCACGGAGGATCACTCAACACTCGGCCGGAAATGTATTTTTGTGAAACACTCGAGAGCGACATGGAACTTACTTCTACCATAAGCTTGCCAAGCAATCAATCCTCATCCTTTTTAACTATATACCCTTGTAAATATCAAGAGGACTTTTGGGGGATGGGTTAGGCTTGGGTTAAAGGTAGGTGGTTGGGTTAGTGGTTAGTAGAAAAGGGCGAAAAGGCGTAAAAAGCATCGGTTTTCGTAAGACTTTTTTTTTTTGCAACATTTTATTTTGATGAAGCAACTCTTCAAACAAAGTTCTTTTTGATAAACTTGTTTGTTTATTTCTTTTGGCTTCATCATATATATATATATATATATTGATAAGGAAGTTATAAGAAAAACCGAGCTTTGTTACTAAAAAAATGGGTTTAAAATGAAAAACGGTTTTGGTGGGAAAGGGGTGTTTGATTTGGGTTAAGAAATGAAAAGGTTTAGGCTCAAAGGGGTTAACTAGGGGGATTTTGGGTATGTGGTAAAAAAAAGAAAAATAATGGTGTTGAAATAAAAAGGGTTAGTCCTAATGCCTCCATCATTTACTTACTCGGGTTTAAGTTGGTAAGGATCGGGAATGTATCCTCGTGGCAAGTTCTAGAGTTGTAAGAAACCAAGCGGCTATTCACACAAGAAACGAAAAATGACCATTTAGTTTAATGATGTGTATTTGTATGCTCAATAAAGGCTCAAAACTCACTTTTTGTGGGAATGGGTTTTTATGTGATCAAGTATATATAATCAAATTTTAACTAGATTTGTTATGCCGTTTCGTAATTTTCTTATGTTGGTTCTTTTTATCACGACGCTATCGGTTGTAAATTTGTAAAAATATCACATTTTTAGAACTTGTTATTGCCAAATTAAACCAAGACAAGTAAAAAAAATGAAAATTTTTGAAAAAATTTGGGGTGATTAGCGGTTCCAATTGAATTTTGTGTAAGGCTTGTTTTTAGGACTTGCAAGATTCAAGGTTTTAGCATCCCCACCACACTTAAATTACACATTTTCCTCAATGTGTCCCAAAAATAAGTTTTTCGGTTGATTAAAATGTGTAAAAGTGGGTTAAAAAACAAGATTTTATGTTACTGGGTAGTTGAACGCGGGGTGTGTTGGCTGAGCACGGTCCCTTGGTCAATCTGCCAGTATAAAATTTAAACAGAAGGCTGGGCACGGGGGCGTGTTCAGTGAGCACGACCCCGTGTCCAGTTACCTGGACTGGGCATTTTCTGCAAAACCTCGGGCACGGGGCGTGTTGGGGTGAGCACAACCCCGTGCTGAACTTGCTGTAATGAAGAAAAATTGTCGGGATGCTTTGTTTTTGTGCATGGGGTGTGGGTTCCAGTTTCCCTTAGTAACCCCCACTATTTCGAGTGTGCTTTATTCCTGAAAAGTAAAGCTAAACTAGAAAACGTAAAAGTTACTCTAATCTAAAACTATGGATTGTTATGCCTCCGTGGTGCGCCACGTTTATAAGGGTCCTTGGCTAGACCCACCTTATCTGGTGGTTCTGGTTCATCTTCAATTAGGGGGTCGTCATTGCCGATTGGATATTTCATTGATCGTTCAAGATCGACACATCTTTTGAAGGCCCCTAATTGAATGGTTAAGTTGTTTTTCTTCCGATTAATCAAAGCTTTGTGGGTTTTTACAAAAGGTCGTCCCAACACTAGAGGAGCGTCATCAAGGATGACTAAGTCGGTTGGGATTACCATTTGATTTGTTTGAACCAGGACATCCTCAACTATACCGATTGATTTTATTACTTTCCGATTGGATAGAAAAATGGGTATTTGAAGTGGAGAAAAATCACTAATACTTAATTTTTCAAAAATGTAGTTTGCCATTACATTAACACAAAGATCTTTATCAATTGTAACATTACTAACAAAGGAGTTTTGAAAAAAAACATGGAACCGGTGTAATGTTGATTTCAAATGGGTCTTCTTTTATTAGCGAGGTTTGATCATTTGTTAACTTAATGCTTATCGTTTCTTACGATTTTAGTGTTAGTGTTCAACTCTTTTAAAAACTTAGCATGAGTAGGTACTAAACAATGATTTTCGAAAGAAGGTGGGAAGAGATTATTTTTTTTCAAAATTAGACTCTTCTTGAATTTTAAAGTTGTCGGACTCACCTTTTTCGTTGTTTAACTCATGTGTCGGTTTTTCACTTATTTGTTCTTCCATTTTTACATTTTCAACTATCTCTTCTTCATTACAAGTTAACTCTTCTCTTGCGCGGGACTCCTCTTCCCTTGCGCGAGATTCTAGTATGCAACGTTCGATAGTTTTAATGTGTTCTATTATCCTATCGGCTATGTCGGTGATAGAGTAAGGATCGGGATCCTCAAAGCTTGAATCCGGATGTTCGATCCTTTGTTCCTCATAATACTCATAGGAAGTAGATGGTTCACACCATTGTTCTTCGTAGTAAGTATATGATGGATAAGGGTCGTAATTTTATTCTTCATAATACTCATATGAGGTGGGTTGTTCACGCCACTGTTCCTCATAGTAAGCATATGAAGGTGGTGGCTCATCTTGTGGTTCTTCAAAGTATGAGTATGAAGGCTCATTCCTTGGTTCATCAAAATATGAGTATGAGGGAGAAGGTTCATACCTTTGGTCTTCATAGGATATGTATGAAGTTGATGGCTCGTACCTGGGCTCCTCATAGTAGGTGTATGAAGTGGATGGTTGAAATAAGTCACAATATTTAACCGAGTGCGGGTCACCACAAATGGTGCAATAGTCTTCCCTATAATCATCCTCCTCATAGGTGTAGTTGTAGCCTCCTGAGTATTGATCCATAAGAATCACTCAGCAGACCACAACAGAGTCTCGAGACCAGAAAACAAAATTAAAAACGGAAACAGAAGCTGGACACGGCCCCGTGTTCAGTGAGCACGGCCCGTGTTCAGGTTCTGTATCTGGGCATTTGAATTAAAGTGTCTGGTTTTGTGCAGCACGGGGGCATGTTCAGTGAGAATGACCCCGTGTTCAGACACTGTATCTGGGTGTTTTTATAAAAATATGCAGCACGGCCCCGTATTCAGTGAGAACGGCTCGTGTTCAACCTACTGTAAATGCAAAAATAACTAAAATGCAGAAAAATAGTGCGCGCGTGTTGAAAAAGTTTTGAAAAACTGATTACGCCGTCAATTTTAAGCTTTCTTAAAATCCTTGTATCCCCGGCAATGGCGCCAAAAACTTGATGCGTGTGAAGTGTCGTATAGTTTTTAATGTATATTTTAAGCCCTTTAACACATTTTAGCCAAGTTTTAAATTTATAAAACACGATATTTACTAACACTAAACACACATATGGGCAAGTGCACCCATCGTGAGCGTAGTATAGTGTTGCTAAGATACCGAGGTCGTCCAAGGACACAAGAGCTTTTAATACCGGTTTATCCTCAACGTCTAATCAAATCAAAAGTTTAGAAAAAAGGTTTTAAATTAGAAAAATAAAACTAACTAAAATGCTGAAAAATAAAATAAAAATAAAACAGATAGACAAGATGAATCACTTGGATCCGACTCGTGTTTAGTATAACCTTTGATTATTTCCGCACTTTTGCACTTTTTAAGAGATTATCTTAGTTATTGTAGTAGGCCCCTCTTCTGAAGGTGACGTTACCCTCAACCCAGTAGTTTGAGTCAGCAAGGATACAATCCTAAAGGGTTGGATTATTGAAAGATATTTAACTAAGTTATTAATGCATATTGTGGTAGGCCCCTCTTCTGGAGGTGACGTTACCCTCGGCTAAGTAGTCTGAGTCAGCAGGGATACAATCCTAAGTAGCCGGGTTAAAGTTTTAGTAGTAGTTTACATATGAGGGGGTCAAGGAGTTCGGACCCCCGCCATCCAATAGCAGTGGGTATTGAAGGAGGTCATACTAAAGTTAACCCAGGTCCTAGCAGGATCTATACACTGAACAAGGCAAGACTCTTACCAACCATTCCCTTAACCCCCGACCAGGTAGCCAACATACCCCCATATAGACCGTGGAGATATGAATGGTGAAAATCTTTTATTTTATATAGACAGTAAAATAATGTCAACACACCACGAACAAACGATAAGGGAGACTCACCTTCAACATAAGAAACTAGTTATTAAAGTCATTAATACATAACTAAATAAAAAGTGCGAAAAGATTAAAAATAAAAAGTACTACACTAAACACTTGTCCTCACCAAGTGATGTAAGAGACTTAGGCAAACATGGTCTTTGGTTGTAAAGAACTCTTACGATCAATCTTGGATCCCGAGACTACTCACACACTCTATAATGGATGATGGTGGTGGATGTGGGTTGTGATGGTGGTGGTGGGTGGGTGAAGTGTGAGAGAGGTGGTTTGCCAATGGATGGTTTGCAAATGAGCCAAGCACCCCTATTTATAGCCTGCACAGAGGCCCGGACATGGCCCCGTGTCCATTGGGGCGGCCCCGTGTCCACCTGTCTTCTCTTTCTTGATTAAATGCAGTTTGTCTGCATTAGTTGACCACGCCCCCGTGTCCGCTGGGCACGACCCCGTGTGCAGAAGCGTATCTGTACCATCAAGATTTTCCTAGATTCTACGAATCTTAGAGTTGACCACGGCCCCGTGTCCGCTGGACACTCCCCCTTGGTGGGTGATAGAAGCTTCTACAACTTTGTCTTTTCTGCAGACACTTGGGCACGCCCCCGTGCTTAGTGAGCACGGGGCGTGTTCAACCATCTGTTCTCTTGTTTTTGCTTAGGGAGATGCTGTCGAGGGGTCGGGTATGCCACGTTTATTCCTTTTCTTGTACTTATGTTAGATTTAGCTGCCTTTTTGCTTTTTTTTTTGTTCATTTGAGCTCATTTAATCCTGAAAATACAAAAGGAAGACAAAAACACACTTTTTCCAAGATTAGTACTAAAAAGGGTTAGTTTTATGCCACATTTGATGTAATTTATATGTTGCATTTTGCACACATCAAAATGCTACAACATCTGCTAATAAAAGGGTTGAAAAGGGGAAGAAGAAAAATCACAAAACTCAAACGTGTGTTTATCTCAAAACTTTTGAAGTCAAAAGAAAAGAGTATAAATAAAAAATACTTGAGAGTCCACAGGTTAGTACTACAAAAGGAAAGCCAAACAGACCTTCATCCCTGTTCAAACACCTGTTACCAAACAGCTTAGTGCAACCTCTGCTCCTAGAGAGGTTTCAGATAACAGATGCATCACCTGTTAATAATTTTCAAAGAGGATTTGGGCAACAAATTTTTCAAAAGATATCACATGGTAATAAGGCCTACAAAAGACCTTCAAAACCAAAAGTGAACAAGCATCCTCATGATTACAATCATTTGACGGGAATTGGTCCACAACAGATGTTTCAAAATCTGCTCAAACCACTGACCATTTTCCTGAACTTGAGGCTGAAATATATGTGACCCCATCCAAAGCCATTTTGGCTTTGGACACTCACCAAAACTATTTGACTACAAACATCAGGGAGCTTTTACTTGTTTTTAGATAGTAAAGGCTTCATTTACATAATAGGACATATAACCCTTCTCAATTTTTTAAGTAGGGGTTGATATACTCTTTGAGTTTTTACTTGTTTTAAATAGTAGAGGCTTAATGCACTTGACAGAATGTAGAGCCCTTCTCAAGTTTTTTATGAAAGGGGTGATATATTCTCTAATAACAAACCAAAAAGAAAAGGTGTTAGGGTAAGGGTCAATCCACACAGGGAAACTCAAGTCTAAACCAACAAACAAAGTGGATTGTTGTTATTTTCTGGGATACTCAACGGCTGCTAAGGCCTACAAAGTGTTTAACACAAGGACTAGGTGTGTGGAAGAGACCTTGAATGTAAAGTTCAATGAACTTTCTTCATTAAAAATCCCAGCAAATCCTGCTAAACTGTTTGACCTTAATAAATTTACATTTGAAGATGTGTCTCTTAAGACTTACTCTACAGGTACACCACAATTTTCCAATCATGATCAAGGATTTGACATTGTGATTCCACAATAAAAAGTCACTTCCATTACTAGAGAAGCAGAAGTTCAAAACGTGTAGGATCGTTGTTGGACCTGACTGAGTCGTTCAGAAGAGCTTTAAATCCGATTCAAAGGCGGAATCAGTGAAACGGACGTGCAAAAAACTTGATACTCTTTAATCTGTCACTAATATTGATAATAACACTGTTTACAACCTAAACAGACTTTGGCAGCACTTCGTTACAGACTTCAGAAGTCGTGTACCAAATGAAATGACAAGTGCCCTATATATAGTGGTGGAGGTTTCTCTTGAAGCTAACCATGACAAGTTCAAGCGAAACCTGACTGATCTGGTTTCTCTTGAATATGTCACATGTCACTTTCAAGCTAAACCTCATGTAAACCTACTAAACTTTGTTTCTTGCACCTCGGACACTGATAATCCTATCCTATACTATTACATGATACAAGACGAAGTCAATAGTCGTATTGCACTAACAGACTCCCCCTCGGATATTGACGAAGTCTTCAGTGTCTAGTCTTCAGTATGACACATCTTCAGTCTTGATCATTCTTCCTTCTCATTCAAATTGTAACATTATAAGCATCCAATAATCATTCTCTTCTTCCATCAGCTTCAGGCTCCCCCTTTCGTCAAGCTTACGTTCTTTGGGATCGACACCTAGCTTTCCATCTACAAGCTTTTCCATGCTTCAAGCTTGTCTTCAGACTCCCCCTTAGACTCTGCTCTCGGGATCGTAGTCTGGTACATAACCTGCAATACTCATACATTTATAAGTAACAACATTTTAAACTACCAGGAATCGTAACCTGGCAATTCAATCTTCTCTAAAACACTCTCTCTAACAACAATCTTTACAGATATGGCAATGTCCAATATCCAAAATCATCACAGTAAATCATCCAAGTCCAAACTAATGACCTTGGAGATATCACAAACTGTTTTTGAATTTTTAATTTTTAAATGCAAGTTTCAAATTAATGAACTTGTTTTATTTTCAGAAACACAATCAGCTTACTTAGATTTTGAAACTCAGCAATTCAGACATCGGTTGTCGAAAATAAAACAGAATCAAAAATCTTTTTGTATTTTTTCTGAAAATATAAAGCAGTAAAGAAATATGTACAAACATATTTACAAACAATATTTTTGTTTGAGTATGCGTCAGAGGATCATATCAGTTTTTGACAAATCACAAGTACCGTTGAGCTTAGTTACACATTAAGAATTAAACAATTCACTTAGATTGTCGATATACTTGTCCACTTAAATTTTCACACAAAGTTCAACTGATTCAGGATACTAATTAGGTGTTTTAGGAACTTAAACTCATTCATGTGTCCCACCTCTTGAATATACTCTCGTATCCAGATCCCAATATTCAGTCTTACAGGTGAGTATACCTAGATGATATCTGTAAGGGGAATAAATTATAGTACGAAACCGTGAGAGCTCAGGTCAGAACTTCCGTTCAGCAGAGAGATGACGGCTCGACTTTTGGTGTGTCCCCTTTAGAGGATCTTTTGTATTACAACAACAATGACTATCAATTTTATTGTTTCATCAATTTGCTGAGGGCGGCGCTATATTTCAAGCAATGCAGAAAGTATTCTCCGAGGACTAGGCCATTGCTTCCGCAAAATCAGAAGTCCCGGGATAATACCCCAGATATCACTAAGCATAAAGACCTAGTATCTCAGAAAGAGGGGTCCTTCAAACGAGATTTCAGGGGTTACCTATATATCCAAGTAGTGTTCCCCACGAAATAAGCAAGTTTGAATTTATGTTTATATCCCGAAAAGTTTACTAAATGTATAAAAATCTACCAACACATCCACGGTGAGATCGTTTAACACATTTAAACTTTCCATTTCTTTAGCGTACTGTAACTGTCTACTGATGTACTATCATTTCCTCTTTTTACGAAAAAACTCAATTTTCGAATTTTATCATGTTTTTGGCTTTTTCAAATTTTCAAATGTTTTTGTATTTTCTGACAACAATATATCTCCCCCTAAAATGCAAAATCATTTAAAAGAAAATTTGACAACCAACACTGATAGCTTTGTCTCGCCATCCATTTTCTGCTTCTCATGCACTGATTTGCAAAAAAAAATAACATACCCCCATGATTTACAACACATTGATTTGTACAGTTTGAAAACCGTTTTTCAATCTTGTGAAATTAATCATGTTTGTTCAGCCGTGAGGGTTTCGACGTATTCAATCAGAACTCCCCCTTACAATAAACTATTTTCCCATAATTATTTCAAAACACTTAAGTTTGTGTTAATCAGAATGGTATTTCTGGAAAAATTAGTTTGTTTACCCATCACTTGTGAGTTCGGGGTCATCTCATCACCTTGTTCTCTTTTAACCATTTTGAAAATTTAACATTATTAGGTCAAACACCACTATCACTTGTAGAAAATCAAGTACAACTTAATGTCCTTGATTAACCACTTGTAAGACGAAATATCACAGCTACCATCCTGTGAATTTCTCAAGAATGATGCCGATACCTGCTTCACACTTACCAACCTGGAAGCTCCGGCATGTCAGATTTTTCTATTTGAAAAGTTTCACCGAAGCCTGACTGTCCTTGGGTGCATTTTGAGCTTTTCTCTTTTCTTCATAAAATTCTTTTACTCCTTTTTCCTTACCATCAGCCATCTTACTAAAAATATGTTTAACATTGCTATTAAACATTTTTTCAGCATCAACACCTTTTGATTTTAAGTTTGCAGCTTGTAATGGTGGAAATTTCTCATCATTCATTAAAGGAATTGTTTCTTCCTTTTTTTATCTCAACTTGTGGCTCATCTGATTTTGTGGAATCGGATTCATTGCCCGAACTTGGCTTGTCTGACTTGGATGAGTCAGATTCATCGCCAATAACTTTCTTTTTCTTCTTGTTTGTCCTCATATTTGCATCTGAAGAATTCGATTTGCTTGACTTTGCCGTCGAGTGAATTGATTCATCAGAACTTTTATTCGAACCAACTGGTGAACCCGAAGACAAAATCTTCTCCAAATACTCTCTCGCCTTCTTCCTCTTTTTCCTCAGTCTGTCTTTTTGCCCCTGCGAAAGCTTCACTTTCTGTTCTAGAACCTTCTGTTCTTTGGGCTTGACATTGACTGGTTTCTTCACCGTTCTCTGAGATTCAACCCTTGATCTTCCCATCGATTTCCTTGGGCAATCTCTGGCAATATGTCCTCTGATATGGCAATTATAGCATCTTCGTGTTTCAAAATTCCAATTCTGGCAGTTAACAGCAATGTGTCCTCTAACACCACAGGAATAACACACTCTGTTATCATACCATCCACATCTGTCAGTCCAAACCTTCAGATCATAACATTGTTTGGCTTGGTGATAATCATTTCTCCTCTTCAATGCTGGATTTGTCTTTTGAGCACTGTGGTCAAACCTGCACCACTTATTACCAACATTTTGTGAGTTTTGGTTTTTAAAATTTTGTGATTTTTTATAATGATTGGATGACTGAACTGATGAGCTTTTGTTTTCATTTTTAAAATTTTCAAATTTTTAACTTTTTGTTTCTGTTCTACATTTTTCTTAACAAGTTTTTGCTTAGAACATTCACCTGTTTCAGTAGATTGCAAAACAGTATTTTTAAATTTTTCTTGTAAATCTAAAAATATTTTTCTTTTCTTTTCTTTTTCTTTTTCATCATCAGCTTTGTCATCACAATCTTCAATTTTGACTTTGTCAAAATTTGTGACATTGTCACTTATTGGAATAACATTGATCGGTTTTGGACAAACATACGATGCAGAAGTCACAAAACTTTTCAACTTATTCTCTAACTCAGCAATTTTCTTTCTATTATCTTCGGCTTCATGCTCAAGACGAATGATTTTATCAAGATGAGAATTTATCGCACATTGTTTTTCGAGATTATTTTTACCAAAAATATCTCTCTCATCTTCTAAAATCTTTATCTGACTTTTGAAATCATTTTCTAATTTTTTAAAATTTTTGTTTTCTGATGACAAACTCTCAACATTCTTCAAAAGTTTGTCATTTTCATATCTCAATTTTTCACAATTTAAACGCAACTCCAAAATCTGTTCATCATCAGCTTTCTTCTCAGGTTTCAAAGCTTTGTTTTCCAATGTCAAATTCTCTATATCTTTCAAGAATTTTACCTTGTCTGCTCCAGATTCATCACATTTTGAGCATTTTTCATTCATCTTTTCAGCATCATCTTCTTTCTTTGTTTCCATCCTAAAAGTTCCTGCACAAAAAATTTTAACAAAATCAAGAGGGTTTGCATATTCATCAATAAAACAACCTCTCTTAATATCATATTTCATGACATTTTTTGCAGCAAGACATACAGAGAATCTTTTTCTCATTTCAATGATCACATCCAAATTTATCTTTTCTAAGTCCCTTTTCATTACATTCATCAACTCTTCTTTTCTTTTTTCTTTATCAAGCATATGTGATCTAAGCTTATTGATGAATTCTCTAAAATGAAGCTTTGAGAAACTAGCATCCCTTTTTAGTTCACTCTAAAATTCATCCCATTCTAAGGGTAATGCATCAGCAAATTTTGAGATTTTTTCAACATTTGAAAACCTTATCTCATATCTATCTAACTTATCAATCAAATCATCAAACCGTTTATCCAACTGTTCCAAAGATTCATGTTTCATGCATAAGAAATTTTCGGATCTTTTAATCCAAACGTCCTTCTTATTCTTCTTATCAATCCAATATCCAGAAGTCCAATCATTTAAATCTTTAAGATTCTCGTTTTCTTGTTCATCAAACACTTTAGCCATGATTATATCTTCTTGAAACACTTTCATGCGAACTGAGACTTCAAGCGAAACAACAAGTTGAAGTGAAACCCCAAGTTGACACTTAAAATAAGCTTTCAAGCAAAAGGCAAAACTGATACTTCAAGCTAAACCTGATTCAAGCGAAACCTGATTAACTTTCAAGCTAAAGCCAATTTCAAGCGAAACCTAATGATCTTTCAAACGAAAGCCAATTTCAAGCGAAACCAACAAGGTTTTTCAAGCGAAAACCGATTTGAAGAGAAACCAACAAGGTTTATCAAGCGAAAGCCGATTTGAAGAGAAACCAACAGCTATTTTCAAGCTAGACCCAAAGTGTTCGTTCAAGCGAAACCTAGTTTTTGGTCCAATTTTGTCATTTTTACTTCGAATTTTGCAGTGAAACTTTCCAGGGTTTGTCAATATGTAGTTTTACACCATCTGTGAAAATTTGATCCAATTTTGACCGTTAAAACTTGTTCAGATTGAAAAAGAAGGTGTAGAAGTCAGAAAAGAGATGATATCAAGCTAAACTCTTCTTCCTGAGCTCTGATACCACTTGTAGGATCGTTGTTGGACCCGACTGAGTCGTTCAGAAGAGCTTTAAATCCGATTCAAAGGCGGAATCAGTGAAATGGACGTGGAAACAACTTGATACTCTTTAATCTGTCACTAATATTGATAATAACACTGTTTACAACCTGAACAGACTTTGGCAGCACTTCGTTACAGATTTCAGAAGTCGTGTACCAAATGAAATGACAAGTGCCCTATATATAGTGGTGGAGGTTTCTCTTGAAGCTGACCATGACAAGTTCAAGCGAAACCTGACTGATCTGGTTTCTCTTGAATATGTCACATGTCACTTTCAAGCTAAACCTCATGTAAACCTACTAAACTTTGTTTCTTGCACCTCGGACACTGATAATACTATCCTATACTATTACATGATACAACACGAAGTCAATAGACATATTGCACTAACAAAACGGCTGCTAAAACTCTACCACTTCTGCATCAACAGTTGTTGATCAAACCTCTGCCACTTCATCAAGTCCAACCTCTGTTGACAAAAGTCCATCATCTATGGATATAAGCCAACATTTTACCACACCCATTCCTCCTATTCCTCCACCTCCATCTCCAAGAGATGTTGGCTCTTCAAAATTGCCAACAAATGTTAGCTCAGATGATTCACATCTACAGCTTTCACCTCTTAATGCCATTGTATACAAGGGGGATCTAATCTTCCTTAAATCTCATCCACCAGACCAAGTTATTGGCAACATCAGTGAAGGGGTTCTCACAAGAAGTCAATCCCAAAACATCTGTCTTTTTGCTGGCTTTCTATCACTCATCCAACCAGTCAAGTACCAAGAGGCACTAAAAAACAATAGTTAGGTAGAAGCTATGCAAGAGGAGCTCCAACAATTTAAAATAAAACAAGTTTAGGAACTTGTACCACTGTCAAAGGATGTATGTCCAATTGGCATAAAGTGGAGTTAATTACTGTTTTCGTCCCTGAGGTTTGTCAAAAATAACGGTTTCAGTCCATTAGTTTAAAACTTGCGATTTCAGTCCATTAGTTTCATTTTCGTAACCATTTCAGTCCACTTTTCAAACGGCGTTTGTTTTATTCAGTCCATTAGTTTCATTTTCGTAACCATTTCAGTCCACTTTTCAAACGTGCATAAAACAAACGCCGTTTGAAAAGTGGACTGAAATGGTTACGAAAATGAAACTAATGGACTGAAATCGCAATTTTTAAACTAATGGACTGAAACCGTTATTTTTGACAAACCTCAGGGACGAAAACAGTAATTAACTCCATAAAGTGGGTCTTCAAAAAAAACTGATGAAAGGGGCATTGTTGTCAAAAACAAAGTCATGTTAATGGTTCAAGTCTTTAGACAAGAAAGGGCATAGATTATGATGAAACCTTTGCCTCTGTTGCAAGACTTGAAGCCATCAGATTGTTCTTAGCCTTTATTGTTAACCACAACATCAAGGTGTACCAAATGGATACAAAATGTGCATTTCTGCATGGAAAGATTCAAGAAGAGATATATGTTTGTCAACCTCCTGGTTTTGAAGATGCCATTTATCCTGATCATGTCTACAAGCTCAACAAAGCTTTGTATGGCTTGAAACAAGCACCTAGAGCCTAGTATGAAACTCTTTCCACCATTCTAATTTCCATAGGGATTACAAGGGGTAAAATTGACAAAACACTGTTTTTAAAATGGAAAGGAAGGGATTTGATGATTGTCCAAATTTATTTTGATAACATCATATTTGGATCCACATATACCTCCATGTGTGAAGAGTTTAGAAAACTCATGATAGTAGAGTTTAAGATGAGTGCCATGGGTGAACACCAATGCTTTCTTGGTCTCCAGGTAAGCAGCTGCAAAATGGAACATTCATTCATCAAAGCAAATATGTAAAAGAACTTTTAACAAAATTTGAGATGAATGATTGTAAACCATGTAGTACATCCATGGCAACCACAAAGCTTGTCACTACAGATGAAAAAGATGACTTGGTTGATCAAACTTTGTATAGAAGCATGATTGGGTCTTTATTGTACCTAACTGCATCTAGGCCAGACATCATTTTTGCAACATGTGTTTGTGCAAGATCACAGTCAGCACTTAGGAAGTCTAATATTATTGTTGTAAAAAGAATATTTAGATACATAAAAGGTGTTCCCACACTTGGTATCTGGTATCCTGATAATGGGAATATCAAGCTTTCAGGTTTTTCAGATAATGATTTTGCTGGATGTAACACAACAAGGAAGTCCACATCAGGAGGGTGTCAATTTCTAGGCAATTGCTTAGTATCTTGGCAAAGAGAAAAGCAAGCAGCTGTTTCCACGTCCACTGCTGAAGCTGAATACATTGCTGCTACAAGCTGTACAACCCAACTTTTATGGCTTCAAAATCAATTGCATGATTTTGGTGTAACTGCTCTAAAGACTCCTCTTATTGTAGACAGTCAAACAACTGAAAACGTCATTAAAAATCCAGTATCTCATTCAACCACCAACCACATTGACATCAGACATCACTTTGTGAGAGATTGCTATGAAAAAAGGTTTGATTTCTCTGCATCATGTTCCAACTAAGGATCAGCTGGCATATGTGTTGACAAAAACTTTAGACACATCTACCTTTGAAAGCTTGATCTCTAGGATTGGCATGCTAAACATGGATTAAAAGGCAAAACTTTGTTTTCCATGAATAATAAGCATTAAAATGTTTTCAGAAAATCAAAAATCCATCCTTAAAAATAGCTTAAAATGAAATTTTTCATAAATCCTTAAAAGTCTGTCCATAACTACTGATTTTCAAACCTCTGATTGGCTGAAAATTCACCCACTTTTTTCCATTTACCACTGCTTGGACCACTGTTGATCAAACAACTGTTGGTCTCAACCACCGATGTATATCCATTGATAGACTAGAATCAGCCACTGTTCATTTCACTGTTCCCAACCACTGTTGTTGCCCAACAGTGGTTTCCAAACAACTGTCCTCCATTATCCCAACAGAGGTTGCCATGTGGACAGATGTTAGCCATCAGATATTTGTAACCGCTACTACGTCAGCATTCACTTTTTCACTTTATAAAACCCTGTTTCATCCCTAAACAGAGCTTTACTGCCGTCTCGAACTCAAAATTCACAAAAGCGGTTTCCATCTTCTTCTTCAACCTTATGCTAATTTCTTCTCCGACAATCAAAAATCCCCACAACTATTTTCCCATCTTTGAAAAAACAGACAAAAATACTTCCTATCACTCAATAATTGATGTTCTCACATCATCAAAATATAAAGCAATTCTTACTGCCAATGCTCCAATATATCAAGATACACTCCGAGATTTTTCGGCAAATGCTGAAATTCAATCACAAAAGAAAGTGCCCTTTGCTATCACTTCCAAATTCGGAGAACACTTGTTGCAATTTCCCCATCTACCATTTCAACAACATTTGGGTTGAATGACCTGGTAGGTACGACCTCCTTTGAAAAACAAGAACTTCATGCAGAATTCATTGAAAGAGGGTATGAAGGTCAATTAAAGGGAGTTACTATGTTTAAAACAAACTTCCTTGCTCCAATGAAATTCTTTTTCCATACCCTTTTGACATGTCTTTCTTCCAAGATCACTGCTTTTAATGAAATACCACTTAAAATTCAGTACTTGGGTTATGCTATTTTAACAAATTCTGATTTCAACTACTACCAAGCACTGTTTTCTGATTTGGTCACAAATGTGAAGAATGTTCAAAAGGGGGCTAATAATGCTTTTTTGATGTACCCCAGACTATTAAGATACTACCTACAAAAATAAGTTTCACTAAAATATTTTCAACAAGGTGTAGCTTTTAAAATAAATACTCTTACAAATGAAACTTTTACTCGCCTTATGGCTAAATAGTCAAATGTTTCCAAAATACAAGCAAAGGGGGATGAGCATGTATTAGATGAGTCCACATCTGTTGCTCAAACCTCTGTTGCTGAGTCCACTGCTCCTGGTGATCATGACACCACAACCGGTGTTGTGAAACCCACACCAGCCAAACCCATAAAGAAACCTGTCAAAAAGCCCACCAAAACCAAACAAAATAAAAAAGGTCCCCTGGAAGATGAGATCCTGAGGTTAACCTAGTGACAACACAAATGTCACTTGAAACCACTGCTACTACTTCCTCACAGTTGTTGGAAAGATCTCAACCCATCCAAACTCCTCATGTATCATCACAAAAGGATCATGTTGTAAGCACAGGGACACCACATCATGAAGCAGACCTTTCATTTGAAAGTATGCTTTAAAGCCCCTCTCCCAGGGCAATGTCGCTTTCTACACCAAAACCCTCTCCCCAAATTCCACCAACAATATTACCTCTGTTTGAAGCAATTGAAATTCAGACTCAAAATAGTCCCTCTCACCAACATATTAATGATAATATAACCCAGCAAATGATTATGTCTAAACCAATTCAATCTGCTATCCCACAAACAGTTGAGGAGGTTACACCCCTTGAGTTTTATGAAACTATTGGTGGCAGTTCAAGTGGAGCAGCCACTACAACTTTTGAACCCATTGGTTATCAGTTGGACAGTGGTTACATAATTAAGACTCCTTTGAAGGCAACCACTGTTGAGGCTACAATTGTAACCTCTGTTCTAGTGGGCAGTCCCCAGAACCAAGAAAAAGGGGCATTTGTTTCTGATGATATGGAGTCTTCTCCTATACTCAAAACAAATACAACCACCATAGGTGGGAATTTAGATGACCCTATGAAATTAGGTGATGAATTAAGATATAAGGATTTGATGGATAGAATGACTTCTGTTGAAACATCTGTTGGAGCTTTCTAAAAGTCAGCCTAGCACGTAGCAAATTGACAATGAGCTTTTGAATTTTGTGCAACCCATCCTTCAAGCTCAAAGGAATTTGGATGAAATCAATCACAACACTCATATGGAACTTATCAGAACTATGGTTGATGCTAGGCATAAAGACATACAAGTAGACATTAAGGAACATCTGCCTAAACTTAATAGCTCTACCATTCCACCAATCATTTCAGATGATGATAATGATGCCAAAAATGGGGAGAAAGATTCACTGAGAAAGTGTCCACCTGATTCTAAAGTAAAACCAAAGGTGCAACAAATGCCAGAGTCTGCTCAACAAAAATCTTTTGCAAAAGCTTCAGAAGCTGGAAAGGAAAAAAGGAATTGATGAGACCCTGAACAAGAAAGCTGAAGAGATAGCTTTGAAAAAGAAGAAGAAGTGAGATACAAAGGAAAGAAAAGCTTCAAACTAGTTGAAAGAAAAGGAAGAGCAGAGGAAAAAGGAAAATATTGGTACTTCACGATGAAGAAAGTCTACTAGACAAGTCAGACCACCAATTGCCACCCTTCCTAAAACCACTGCTACTCCTACGAAAATTGTATCCTCTTCTAAACTTAAACCCAAAACTTCTCCACAAAATCCACCATAAAAGAAGCAATAGCTTCACCACCATCATCACCAATTCACCCAACAGATGCTGATAAAAAAAGTATCAGTAGATGTTAGCCAAATAGCTGTTGAGACACAAGTTGTTTTAGCAGATGTTTGTGAAACCTCTACCATTATCATTTTCACCACACCACCAACAACCCAACCACCTCCAACACCTCAAAGATTCCCTTCACAACCACCTTCACCACCTAAACATCCTTCATCACCAAAAATCAACTATGTACGCAAAAGAAAAACTTTTGTTGTACAAGAAGATGATGAGGAGATTAAATAAAAAATGCCCTTATCATTTGCCCCCACTCAAACCATTCCATCTTCATCACCTCCATCTAAAAAGCCCACTTCATCCCTTCCAATTGCTACACTACCATCAGTCATTCCCCTGGCAGCTCAATATCCTCTAGAATTGCTCACTGTTCAAAGAGAAATTGAGTCATTCTTCAAAATAGAGGATCCATCAAAAAGATCCTTCCCATCTCTTTATGGCTATAAACAGCCTCAAAACTTAGATGACTATTTGAAAATGAAAGCAGCACAGGCTGAGCTTATAGCTAAAGAAGAGAGTAAAGGGTTGAGTGATAGGAAATACCAAGGTCAATTATCACATGAGCTTAGTAAAGTCAGGAAGCTTGAAGACTTTGCTAAGGACCTTAGTAAATCCATGTCTAAGAGGCCAATAAGTGTTGAGCTTGACAAGGAACTGAGGGATGACTATATTGAACACATAATGAAGCACAAGCCTTACAAAGCAACCAGGGCTCAATTCAAAGACTGGTCATCAGATGCTCTCAGGGAAGAAATAGAAAGAATTACTAAAATAATCAATGATCCTTCAACAAAGCCAACTCCACCCAATTGGAAGAAAGCCAAGCAAGTGGATCCGGATGAGTCATTGAAACTTAAGAGAATGAGAGCAGAGCTTGTGGCTTCTGATTATGGTTCAGCTAGATTAATTTCTAGATGGTCAAAACTAAATATAGTGGAGACCTACAAAAAGCTGGAAGAGCTTAGAGCCAAAGATCCCAATGTTCCTCAAAAGCTAGTGTATCCTACGACCACTGCTGGCATGCCTCAACAGCCCCAAACCTCCAAAAAGCTTCTCTCAACATCTCCTTTATCTACAAATGCCTTAAGACAATTAAAAAGGCAAAAGAAGTTTGATGAGGAAGATGAGCAGAGGTTTAAAGAATACAGAAAAGATGCAATAAGGTGCCAGCTTGAATTTCAAACTGATCAGGCTGTTGATTTACTTGCTGCTAAACTTAAAGAAACACTTACAAAGTTAATCAGCAGACCTCAATCACCAAACTCGTCATTAATAAGTCTTGTCCCAAGAAAACAATCTGATCCAAAAATACTAAAGTTAAAGTCATCCAAAAATACTAAAGTTGAATACATTTGACCTCCTAGATCTTTTGAACCTTCAACTTAAAAGGGATGATGAAGAATACATGATCTCCTTGGACTTGAACTACAATTCATAGGGCAAATCGAGGAGATGTTGATGAGAAATAAAGATCAAGAATAAAGAAGGGTTTTGGCATCATCTGTTCTAGGGGGAGATTGTTGGCTCATGTGGATCCCACCTTAGGAATATATGATTGAAAGCCAAAACAGTCAACAATCAATTGATCCTTCAATAACAGTGCTTGGATTCATTCTCCTCCCAATGGAATAGGCATCAAACAACTGCTGATACCAAAGGTCTGTTAGAAGCTAAAGTCTGCTAATTCACAAGGTCTGCTCAAGTAAACCTCTGATGAAGACTAAGTTCTGCTGGAAGCAAAGGTCTGATCACCCTTTGATTATAGAAGACAAAATTTGATGAAGAAGGTCTGATGAGGCTCAAGAGTGGATAGATAACAGTGTTTTAAATGTAACAGTGCTTTAGTGATAGCAAATGTTAGAGGTTGGTATAGTTGTTAGATGTCATTGTCTAGGTGACGTCAGCATAGATTCCACAGTGGTTTGCACTGTACTATAAATAGAACAGTGCATGTACTGTTCTATTCATCATATCACACACTTGACATTTTGTACGAGCAAACTGAGTGATCTAAGGCTGAGGGGGAGTTTGTATTCATGCATAAATGAATCATTGTATTTTCAATCATTCAATTTAAAGTATTCATGATGAAAGAAAATCTCTCAATGTTAGCGATATAAAGTTTATCTTCATTCCGCTGCAATTATATATATGTTTGTTATCTTCTTCCATTGTTCATATTAAACAATCACAAACAATTCAAACTCAGATCCTAACAGTTTGGATGTTATGTGTTAGATACGTGTAGGATTTAAGTGACATGTATGAACACTAATGTAACACCTCACAAAAATCATGTCCAATATAATAAAGACACGTGTCATGAATTTTGAACGTGCAATGAATTGGTTTTGAGGGACTAAAAGTGACAAATGATATAAAGATGTATGTAGAAGGACTAAAAATGTCAACATGCCAAACTCGTGCCTCTGAATGACCTCGTAAGATGTTCGCATTCATGATTGAATAAATTAACGGACATAATAAGCCCTTTGTGCTTAAATTGAAAATTTACAAAGCATAAGGGTTAACTGTGTCAACATGTTTAAAGTTACCTCTGAGTGACCTTTTAACGATCCCAAAAGCATTGTAATATGTATATTTTTGCTCTCACGAATATCGGATAGTAATCTCATAGAGTTTCAATGAAAATAAGACATTTCGGGTGATCATACAACTAACAGGGAGCTTAACGGAGTTAATTTGTGAGCCAAGACTCTCAAAAGTTAACTATGCGGGTCATAAGTGCAATAAACGATAGTTATTTAAACTCTAATGTCTACACGGGCCACGACAACAGTGCCAGCGACTGAAACATGCACAGCTGCATGTTGCAGCCTGTTCCATCGCCATTGCATGGCTGTTTTCAATACCAGGAATTGGGCAAATGGTTTTTACTGCCCTAGGGACACTTGGGAGCATCTGATAACGTCATAGGGACAGTTGCAATGATCCAAGAGCATCCAACTTCCTATATAAGGGCCTTCTCTTGTGTTCTTCATTTGCACACATCAAAATTTTCACTCAAATTCACTCTCTGAAACCTCCTGCTGATTAAGGAAGCTTTCTTTAGTTCAAATTTCGTGCTAAGGACTATTGTGAGTGTTCTTAGCTCCTATAATTAAAGTTTTATTAGCTTAATAACCGAAAGTCAAAGTTATCGTAATGAGGCTTTGACTTTGTGATTAATCACTAACGGTCCAGCCATTATTGGAATTGAAAGTGGCCATGAGTTGGTAATTATGTAGGTAATAAACCCTTGAAAGGGCACCTCCTGATTATCACTTTTACTTGGTCAATTTTCGGGTCAAACTATTTAATAAAAAGTCAAATGAGTCAATTTTTACAAAATAATTCATAATTGATAATGTAGAAGTTATGGAACATATTTTAACACTAAAATAACTTGGTAAATAATATAAGACCATGTTTAGGCATGTTCAACCCGACAATTCTGAGTTTAGGCTCGGTTCGCAACCGAAATTCGCAAAAGTAGACTTTTGCTTTTACTTTCAGTTCTGACCTGATTTAGCTTAGTTTAGCTATGCATTAGGGTTCCTTTGGGACCATATTATATGTTAGTATAACTCTATGGAGTTATACTACATGGTTCCTTAGAAATCATAGATTACATGCATGTTCTGTTATTGCTTAAAATTGACCATTTTGCCCTTTTAATATAAAAACGAGATTTTTGGAAATGTGAGTGGACAAAAATCTTCATTATTGATTTATAAGTATGTCCTAAAAAAATTTGACATCCGTTTCTGGTCTAAAATGAAAGTTATGCGCGATACCGTAAAGTGTAAGCTTTTTGTTAATTAAATAGCATTTTTGGCATAAATCATGTTTAAACCCAATTTTTGGCACCAAACTTTCTACCCACTGTTATGATATAATATTTTGGGATTTTTGGATAATTTTGTTAAATTTTAAACTAACCATAACATAGGGTTCTTGCATGGACTCGGTAATTGACAATAATGCCCTTTTCGCTAATAAATGAGTTTTACACATCCTTTACATGTCAAACTTTTTTTCACAGATTTTATATATTAAATAAAATATTTTGAGCAGTTAAGACTGATAAAAATCTCAGATTTCCTTAAACAACCCGAATATCGTCAAATACCGACTTTTATGCGAAATAGGCGCATAGTATGGTTTAAAACCATATTTAATGCCTAAGACTTGTTACCTACTGATTTTATAAATAATTTTTTATACTTTAACAGTAAGTATAAGTCTTGAACTCAGATTTCCAAATTTGACCTTAAAGCTTATGTGAAATGACCAAAATGCCCCTACGGTGCATAGTTTGGCCATAAAAGATAAATTTCATATATGTGTGATATCTTACTGATGTAACTTGATAAAATAAATATTATTACTGATTGTTTTAGACCAGAACCTCTGTTTACTATTTAAACCTTTTTATAAGCTATAAAATGACCAAAATACCCTACGGGGCTTAATTTGGTTTTAAATTTGTTTTGAGCATAATGAAAGATATCCTACTGATATCATAACATATTTTAAGCATAATAAATTATGGAACATGTTCATGACTCTTTCGGTTACCCGCTATGCATATACGCGTTCGGTACGGTTTATGTAACTAGTTTGCATGAATTGGCCGAAACGGGTCAAACCTTATCATTTTTACTTCAAAATCCAGAATGTATTTAGTTTACCCATTTTAAACAAGTCTTCATACTTGTTGGGGCTAAATCACATTCTAATGCGGTCATCGCTTAATCTTGCGTTTCGTACCGTAAACTTTTCTTTAAAACTAACCGGTCTAAATTATAACTTAAATAAGACCCGTTAGGAATCTAATAGGTTATTAAAACCTTCATTCAAGATTAGGGGCCCAGTAAAAGCTACTTGTACTTGCTGAATTGATATACGACTGAGAATAAAATTCTATTTATCTCAGGTAAATACTTTTAACTTATTTTCCCTATACGGGCTTGGGATACGGTAAATTATTACCGCTTGGTCGGGTGTTGAATATTTAATCGATTAGTGGTTAAATCATTGAGATAACCTGTTTTAATCTGTCTTGTTTGATGCAATGCCTTTGGGGGGTTAATGACCATGTCCTGGATATCCTCGGCTCATTCATTTGAAATGGCCATGACTTAAGCACGGGGTGTAGGCATACACCTGACAGTTGCATAGGTAAAAACGGTATCTCACTCTCTTGTGGGCCTATGCTTGTGGTGTGTCTATTAATCTTGACTCGGCTCTTCTAACCTAGTCCTGAACGGACGACAAACATATAAATCTGTATACAAGATTATTTTTAAATAATTTCCCCAAGTTATAAAAGATTTTATGCCTTGTGCATCCAAACCAATTTTATAAATACTTTTCAAAAGAGTCAGTTAATTGTATTTAACAGTGTAAACTGACGTATTTTTCAAAAAGGTTAAGTGCAGTTACTACGCGTAATGGGCTGGAAACTCCTGAGTATTAAATAAAGAGTCTTGCAAGCTTTTAATACTTAAAGTCTGTTGAAAAATATTTTCTTTCTATTTTAGATCCGCCTGTGGATCCCAATGACAGCAAGAAACGACCATGAAGTCGGGCCATCACACCGGCGAACTCCATCAGCAAACCTAAGATCTAGTCCTCACGAGGATTGGAGAACTTATTTAGAGCCTGCGAGACGCTCTGTCTCGCTCTTTTCCTCCCCGTCTTACCATCACTCGTTCGGACATCATCAAGACAAGCAGCATAGCGATTTGTACCATTCCTTCATACCTTTGCAGCGATCGGGTTCGCACCATGCCTTCCAGGACCCGACCCCATACTTCCAGAGCCGGTTCAACCCGGCAAACCAGATAGAAGAACCAGAGGGTCCAAACCCTTTGGGACCGGCTGACCACTATCCTGAGATGCAGGATATGGATGTGGACGAGGATCCAGATCCCGAGCTACCACCATCTGGGACGCCCACGCATCCCATTGAGATTTCAAGCGGATCATCCTTCCATGGTTCGCCTTACAGCGGCCCAGACATTTTTGCTGAAAGATGGGCTACATACAAGTGGGAGTATACTCCCCCTCACCGCTACTCACCACCACACCAACAGGTCCCCTCAAAGGACCCACATTTTGGGGCGGTCACGCCACCGCCACCGCCAGAACAGCAACTGCCTCCAGAACCACCAAGGCGTAGAAGAACAGGTGCACGGATGTCCGTGCATGGGGGTTTCCACTTCAGCACCCCCCAACACTCCAGCAACATCAACTACCCGCCGTTGTATGAAGTCCCGCAAATGGGTGGGCCTTCAAACCCTGTTTCTGAAGTCGACTCTGCACCAGTCGCACCAGCACCATACATGGGTTATGATAACCCAATCCCATCGTACCCAAGTGCTGCCGGGTATAACCCGTTTGAGCCACAAGCTTACTCGGGTTATAATTACAAAATGCCCCTGCCGTTGACCCGTACCTTGAAGTGGCAAACTACAATGCTCTCTACCCTGGACCCTATCCAGCTACGTACCCAACTGGGTACCCCACTTATGGGTATCAATACCCACCACCTCCTCAACCCCCGCAGCAGCAGCCGCCACAAATCCAACCACCGCAGCAGCAGGAGATCCTTCAGTGGTTGCACGAGGTGGAGCAACAGGTAAACGAGGAGCATAGGAGCCGCCGAGGTCTACTAAAGGGTTTGGCAAACCTTATAAAAGGGAAGAAGAAGAAGAAGAAGGATTATTAAAAAAAATCATATTTATTGGTTTGTAACTTTTAAATTTTCAATTAAGTCCCTACGAGGACATTTTATTTATGTATTTGGTCCCTGCGTGGACTTGTATTTCTTATTTTAGTCCCTGTGTGGACAATGTTATTTCATTAAAGTCCCGTTTAGGGCAACTATGTACTTCTTTTAAATTTATGGAATGTTTTATTTTAAAATTCATTTGTCATTTCATGTATGAACATACTATATAAAACAAATCAAGTATCATTCCAATTTACAATTGATCTGCCATTAAATATTAAAAAGGAATCTTAAAAGGTATAACCTAGCCTATATGTCATTATAGACATGGCCATGATGGTAAAACCTATTTAAAAGATTCAAATCCTTGTTAACATCTGAAAACATGTTAGCACTCATGGCAGATGTGATTCAGTAAAGTCACACATGTCATCTTTATATTGGATTCTTCCAAATTCCTTATCTAGCCTAATGATCTAGAAATCATGGGTTCAAATCATCAATTAAGATGATCACATATAAGACATCCATTAGTGATGAAGTGCCTTCGGGCACCACTTATTGTCCTATAAGACAAATGGCAGTTGTAGTCTATGACTCCCTATCAAGAAGGGTGATGAACTATGTTCAAACCTTAATGCCCCGATCTTACGAGATCATGGCTTATGAATTAAAACTGTCCTTGTGACTAGGCCTTTTGAGCCACTCTAGTATCTTTAATGATTTATAACTAAGGATAAATTATAATGAAAATCCTAAATAAATATGACTAACAAATTAACCAATATGGTTTATATTTACCATGGTTAATGAATCATCAAAAATGATGATCCCATAACAAACCTCTGAATAAACTATTGTCAATTTGTTTTATAGCAATTAAGCTTCAGCATGTATGAATCAGAAGAGGTTAAAAGTCATCCAAGGGAGAGAAATGATACCACCAGAGTAAACGTAGCTGGTGCAAATCTTCAAGCATTAATAGACAACGTCGTTACTAGAGCTATTGACAGACAGTTCAAGGAATCAAGTGGTACTCGCACTAAGACTCAATCTGTGGCTCATAGTAAGCCCCCTTCAAAAACACACGAATCAAAGAAGGACGATTCTCATCATCCGTCGAATCAGAAAAGTATTCCATCTAAGCAAATTGTGCTTAATCAAGAACCGCGTGTTAAGACTTGTTCCTACAAATACTTTGTCTCTTGCAAGCTAAGGGACTTCACAGGAGAGAAAGGAGCCGTTGATTGTATGACTTGGCTCGATGAGATGGATACAGTGGTTGACATTATTGGTTATGCGGAACAGGATATTGTGAAATTTGTTTCACAATCATTTAAAGGTGAAGCTTTATCTTGGTGGAGGTCCCTAATCCAAGCCACAGGGAAGATTCCATTGTATAATTTGACTTGGGATCAGTTTGTTGCATTGATCAAAGATAACTTCTGTCCTCAACATGAGGTAGAAAGGATTGAAACCGACTTCTTGACTCTGGTCATGAAGAACTTGGATTGTCAGACGTACTGATGTGTGCAAAATGCAACATATAAATTACATCAAATGAGGCATAAAACTAACCCTTTTTTAGTACTAATGTTGTAAAAAGTGTGCTTTTGTCTTCCTTTTGTATTTTCAGGGTTAAAAGAGCTTAAATGAACAAAAGAAGCAAAAATGCAGCCAAATCCAGCATAAATACAAGAAAAGGAATAAACGTGGCATGCCCGACCCCTCGACAGCATCCTCTAAAGCAAAAACAAGAGAACAAAAGACTGAACACGCCCCGTGCTCAGTGAGCATGGGGGCGTGCCCAAGTGTCTACAGAAAAGACAAAGATGTAGAAGCTTTTATCACCCACCACGGGGTGTGCCCAGCGGACACGGGGCCGTGGTCAACTCTAAGATTCGCAGAATCTGAGGAAATCTTGATAGTACAAATACGCTTCTGCACACGGGGTCATGCCCAGCGGACACGGGGGCGTGGTCAACTAATGCAGAAAAACTGCAATTAATGAAGAAAGAGAAGATGGGTGGACACGGGGCCGTGTCTGGGCTTCTGTGCAGGCTATAAATAGGGGTGCTTAGCTCATTTACAAACCATCCCTTGGCAAACTACCTCTCTCACACTTCACCCACCCACCACCACCACCACCACCATCACAATCCACATCCACCACCATCATCCATCATAGAGTGTGTGAGTAGTCTCGGGATCCAAGATTGATCGTAAGAGTTCTTGACATTCAAAGGCTATGTTTGCCTAAGTCTCTTAAATCACTTGGTGAAGACAAGTGTCTAGTCTAATACTTTTTATTTTTAATCTTTTCGCACTTTTTATTTGGTTCTGTATTAATGACTTTAATAACTAGTTTCTTATGTTGAAGGTGAGTCTTCCTTATCGTTTGCCCGTGGTGTCTTGGCATTATTTTACTGTCTATATAAAATAAAAGATTTTCACCATTCATATCTCCACGGTCTATATGGAGGTATGTTGGCTACCTGGTCAGGGGTTAAGGGAATGGTTTGGTAAGAGTCTTGCCTTGTTCAGTGTATAGATCCTGCAAGGACCTGGGTCAACTTTAATTGGATCTCCTTCAATACCCACTGGTATTGGATGGCGGGGGTCCGAACTCCTTAATCCCCTCATATGTAAACTACTATTAATACTTTAACCCGACTACTTAGGACTATATCCCTGTTGACTCAGACTACTTAGCCGAGGGTAACGTCACCTCCAGAAGAGGGGCCTACCACAATATGCATTAATAACTTAATTAATTATCTTTCAATAATCCAACCCTTTAGGATTGTATCCTTGCTGACTCAAACTACTGGGTTGAGGGTAACGTCACCTTCAGAAGAGGGGCCTACTACAATAACTAAGATAATCTCTTAAAAAGTGCAAAAGTGCGGAAATAATCAAAGGTTACACTAAACACGAGTCGGATCCAACTGATTCATCTTGTCTATCTGTTTTTATTATTATTTTATTTTTCAGCATTTTAGTTAGTTTTATTTTTCTAGTTTAAAAACCTTTTTCTAAACTTTTGATTTGATTAGACGTTGAGGATAAACCGGTACTAAAAGCTCTTGTGTCTTTGGACGACCTCGGTATCTTACCAACACTATACTACGCTCACGATGGGTGCACTTGCCCATATGTGTGTTTAGTTTTAGTGAATATCGTGTTTTATAAATTTAAAACTTGGCTAAAAAGTGTTAAAAGGCTTAAAATATACATTAAAAACTATACGACACTTCACACACATCAAGTTTTTGGCGCCGTTGCCGGGGACACAAGGATTTTAAAAAAGTTAGGAATCAACGGCCTAATCGTTTTTTCTTATTTTTCTATTTTTTTAGGATTTTTCTTAATTTTTCAGCTTCTGCAGAACTCAACACGGGCCGCGCCCGCTGAACACGCCCCGTGCCCAATCTTTGGAACTGGCAATCCTGTTTTAAGTCAGACAGTAAGCTGAACACGGGGTCATGCCCACTCAACACGCCCCATACCCAAGTTTCAGTTACTGAAAACAGAACCGTAAGATCCTGACGGTTGGTAATTTCTGACACAAACATGAGTGATACTGATATTTTTTACTTTCGGCACTCTTATGGTACGTGGTGTCAAATATGTGGCGGCCCTCATAAAGATTTAGAATGTTATTTTCTAAATTATAAGCCCCATTATGTACACCCATTGTTTTCCTGTAGCCTTAAGAGGGGAGAAAGTAAAAATAATCCTAATCTCTCCCTCGAATGCTCTCAATCAACCCTTCTAGGAGAAATGCTTCTCGATGAATTATTTCAATTGGAAGATCTAATTCTTAATTGGATGAAAGAACTTAAGATGGATTTCATTAATCCACCTCAAGACGAAGCCCAAGGAGAATTATTGAGATCGCATTCGAATAAAAACAACTTCGTTGTTCCCGAAATCACCTCTAACTCTAGCGAGGACTTGAGCGATAGTCGTCCCTGTGTCGATTGTGCCGTGAAGGACTCACCATCGACTTCATTCGGTGCATACATAGACCTGAGCGATTCGGCATACACCTTCTTTAACGAGAGCCAGGGAACCTACATTTAGCATAGGAATCACCCTCACCGACAACCTCTTGCGTTCTCGTCTTAGTCTAGAGAAATTAAGGTATCTCAGGCACTTTGGGGTTGTTCCATCCAGTAAGGAACCGCCCGATCCGGATAAGTTCCTTAGAAACAGACGAAACTTCATAAACAGCCTCTACACACGGGGTCGTGTCCAGGTCAGCACGCCCTCGTGTCCACCCAAAGATTCCCGTCTGATTTTGTGTCAGAATACGGACAAAATGTGTCAGGATCTTGCCTGCACACGGGGTCGTGTCCAGCCGACATGGGGCCGTGTGCAGTGTGCTGTCGTTTTCTATAAATGCAGCATGATTCCTGCACATTTGGGCCACTCCAAAGACAAAGATCTGGTGGATCTTCACACATACCATCCTAGGTATATTCTAAAGAAGGTTCCCAACTACCATCTTGTCTTTTCCACTTTTATCCATTACCTTCTTCTTCAATTTTTCCTTAATACATCCATTAGAGCTTCAAATCTCCATAATTCCAAGCTTTATTGAGATGTTTATTAGATTTTTATTCATGGAATATTGTTAAAAATAAGTTCTACAACAAGGTTTGAAGTTGTTTTTGCTTAAAAACGTTTTAAAAAAATCACGAAAACAAATTAAAACTCCAAGATTTCGTGTTCCAAAAATCTGCAGACATCTGAACACGGGGCCGTGTTCATTGAACACGGGGCCGTGTCCGAGGTACTGTCCATAAAAACTGAACTCTTTTCGGTATGTTTTCTGAGAATGGCGAGCAGAACTAGCGGGACATCTTCATCGCACTCCAGAAACAACCGACAAGGAAGAAGGTCATCAACAGTTGAAGATTCTCTTGTAAACTACGTTTACGCTTTAAGAGAAGGTATTGATGAACTGTCAGGGGTGGAAGAAGCATTGGTCGACCGTATCAATCATTTGACGGTGGGATTAGAGGGATGTCTTCGAGAGGTCAACATTTTGAACCAAAGGTTGAACATTCTCGCTTCTCCTCCTTTGGTACCAGTTATCACCCAAAGGGCATGGAATGTGATACCCGAAATCATCATACCGGCCGAATGGTATGCCATACCTCCGGAGCCCCCTCGAGACATACTACAAGGGGTTCCGGTTGGTGTCACTCCCCCTCCGCAAGATGTCTAAGAAAATGAGCCCGCCTTCTTCCTCCCGAGAAAAATAGAAGAATGACTTTAATAACATCTAGGGAATAACCCTCGGTCCGAAATTCTACAAAACTTTTAAATACCGGAAAACTATTTCCGGAAATTTTGATAAAAATAGAACTCCTTATGATGATTTTATGTATCACTTGACCTACCTATCTTAGGACCCTTAGTTTTATTTTTCTGCTTTAAATTTTCTAGGAACTAATGTAATATGCTAATTTTAATGAATGATGGTTTTATGTAAGTTGGTGTTTGGATGATGATGTAATGAATAAAACACACTCGGGATAGTGAAGGATACCAAGAGAAACTTGCACCAGCACCACATGCACAAAAACAGAGCCACCCGATGATTTTTCTTCATTACAGCAAGTTCAGCACGGGGCCGTGCTCAGCCAACACGCCCCGTGCTCAACCATCTGCAGAAAATTGCCTAGTTCAGGTACCTGGACACGGGGCGTGCTCACTGAATACGCCCCCGTGTCCAGCCTTCTGTTACTTTATTTTATTTTCTGTTACTGGCAATTTGAACACGGGGCCGTGCCCGGACACCACGGGGCCGTGTCCGGACGCCCAGTAACATAAAGTTTTGCTTTTTCACACATTTTTACACATTCAATCAACCTTAAAACTTATTTTTGGGACACATTGAGGACAATGTGTAATTTAAGTGTGGGGGGGGGGGGGGATGCTAAAACCTTGAATTTTGCAAATCCTAATTACAAGCCTTACACAAAACTCTATTGGAACCGCTAAACACCCCAATTTTTTTTCAAAAAAAAAATTCATTTTTTTTACTTGTCTTGGTTTAAATTGGAAATTACAAGTTCTAAAAAGGTGATATTTTTACAAACTTACAACCGATAGCGTCGTGATAAAAAGAACCAACATAAGAAAATTATGAAACGGCATGACAAATCTAGTTAAAATTTGATTATATATATTTGATCACATAAAAAAACCATTCCCACAAAAAGTGAGTTTTGAGCCTTTATTGAGCACACAAATACACATCTTTAAACTAAATACTCATTTTTCGTTTCTTGTATGAATAGCCGCTTGGTTTCTTACAACTCTAGAACTTGCCACGACGATACATTCCCGGTCCTTACCAACATAAACCCGAGTAAGTAAATGATGGAGGCATTAGGACTAACCCTTTTTATTTCTACACCATTATCTTTCTTTTTTTTACCACCTACCCAAAATCCCCCTAGTTAACCCCTTTGAGCCTAAAGCTTTTCATTTCTTAACCCAAAACAAACACCCTTTTACCCACCAAAACGCTTTTTCATTTTAAACCCTTTATTTTAGTAACAAAGCTCGGTTTCTCTTATAACTTTCTTAAAAAAATTAATAATAATAATAATATGATGATGATGAAGGCAAAAGAAATAAACAAACAAGTTTATCAAAAAGAACTTTGTTTGAAAAATTGCTTCATCAAATTAAAAAGTCATAAAAATAAAAAGTCTTACGAAAACCGAAGCTTTTTACGCCTTTCGCCCTTTTCTACTAACCACTAACCCAACCACCTACCTTTAACCCAAGCCTAACCCTTCCCCTAAAGTCCTCTTGATATTTACAAAGGTGTATAGTTAAAAAGGAGGAGGATTGATTGCTTGGCAAGCTTATGGTAGGAGTAAGTTCCATGCCGCTCTCGAGCGTTTCACAAAAATACATCTTTGGCCGAGTGTTGAGTGATCCCCCGTGAGGTATGTGAACTTGTATATAATTGGAATTTTAAAGAGGCATGTTAGGCCCTAGTAAGTAATTTATCTTATGTAATGTTTTAAATAAATCATGATGAATATGATTGTAAATAAAATAAAAATAAAACCTAATAAGAATCTTGGAAATCCCGACACTCTATGACAAGCCCAAAACCTTCTCTTCTACCCATTCCATTTGGGAGTGTAAACCACAAAATAAAGAGTTTTGCTTGAGGACAAGCAAAGATTCAAGTGTGGGGGTATTTGATGTGTGCAAAATGCAACATATAAATTACAACAAATGAGGCATAAAACTAACCCTTTTTAGTACTAATGTTGGAAAAAGTGTGCTTTCGTTTTCCTTTTGTATTTTCAGGGTTATAAGAGCTTAAATGAACAAAAGAAGCAAAAATGCAGCTAAATCCAACATAAATACAAGAAAAGGAATAAACGTGGCGTGCCCGACCTCTCGACAGCATCCTCTAAAGCAAAACCAAGAGAAAAGAAGGCTGAACACGCCCCTTGCTTAGTGAGCACGGGGGCGTGCCCAAGTGTCTGCAGAAAAGACAAAGTTGTAGAAGCTTTTATCACCCACCACGGGGGCGTGCCCAGTGGACACGGGGCCGTGGTCAACTCTAAGATTCGCAGAATCTGAGGAAATCTTGATAGTACAGATACGCTTATGCACACGAGGTCGTACCCAGCGGACACGGGGGCGTGGTAAACTAATGCAGACAAACTGGAATTAATGAAGAAAGAGAAGATGGGTGGACACGGGGCCCTGTCCAGGCTTTTGTGCAGGCTATAAATAGGGGTGCTTGGCTCATTTGCAAACCATCCCTTGGCAAACCACCTCTCTCACACTTCACCCACCCACCACCACCATCACAACCCACATCCACCACAATCATCCATCATCCATCATAGAGTGTGTGAGTAGTCTTGGGATCGAAGATTGATCGTAAGAGTTCTTGACAATCAAAGGCCATGTTTGCCTAAGTCTCTTACATCACTTGGTGAAGACAAGTGTCTAGTGTAATACTTTTTATTTTTAATCTTTTCGCACTTTTTATTTGGTTCTATATTAATGACTTTAATAACTAGTTTCTTATGTTGAAGGTGAGTCTTCCTTATCGTTTGTTCGTGGTGTCTTGGCATTATTTTACTGTCTATATAAAATAAAAGATTTTCACCATTCATATCTCCACGGTCTATATGGAGGTATGTTGGCTACCTGGTCGGGGGTTAAGGGAACGGTTTGGTAAGAGTCTTGCCTTGTTCAGTGTATAGATCCTGCAAGGACCTGGGTCAACTTTAGTAGGATCTCCTTTAATACCCACTGGTATTAGACGTTGAGGATAAACCGGTACTAAAAGCTCTTGTGTCCTTGGACGACCTCGGTATCTTACCAACACTATACTACGCTCACGATGGGTGCACTTGCCCATATGTGTGTTTAGTGTTAGTAAATATCATGTTTTATAAATTTAAAACTTGGCTAAAAAGTGTTAAAGGGCTTAAAATATACATTAAAAACTATACGACACTTCACACGCATCACGTACCTTACAATCTTCAACACCATGTCCCGATTGGTTCCCTATTTGGTCACACCAGAACCGAAGCGCATAGCACGTTTTATTGGAGGCCTGGCTCCAGAAATCAAGGGAAATGTGAAAGCATCCAGACCTACCACCTTTTGGTCAATAGTTGATCTGTCTTTATCTCTTACACTAGATGCGATTAGGCAAAGGTCGCTTAAGAATTCTGATGAAGGGAAAAGGAAACGTGAAGTTGAGAACTCACGTCGCTTTGATTAGAAACGAAAAGGGGACTTTGAGCACAAGAAGGGTTCTGGGTTTAAAAAGGACAACCAGCAGTCGGGTGAGAAGCCCAAATGTAAAACCTGCCAGAAAAACCATTTTGGGAAGTGCAGGCTTGAATCAAAATCCCAATCACAATCCCAGTCAAAGCCTATAATCTGTGGGATCTGCAAGTCCAAAGAGCACAGGACTTTGGATTTCAAGAAAATGAAGGATGCAACCTGTTATGGTTGCAACAAAAAGGGACACATAAAGACCAATTGCCCCAAATATGCAAAGAAGCCTGAAGAGGCTAAGAAGACCAATGCCTGGGTCTTTCAAATGAATGCTCAGGAGGCTATGCAGAACGATAATGTGATAACAGGTACCTTTCTTATCAATGATGTTTATGCTAGAGTATTATTTGATTCGGGTGCAGATAAGTCCTTTGTAGACAATCAATTTTGTAAATTATTAAATCTACCTTTTAAGACTCTAAGCATAAAGTATGAAGTAGAATTGGCTGACGGTACCATAGAGACAGTTACAACCATATTAGATGGATGTTTCATATCCATTAAGAATCACTCTTTCCCGCTATCCTTGCTTCCTTTGAAATTGGCTGGATTCGATATAGTGATAGGTATGGATTGGTTATCTCATAACCAAGCCCAAATTGTATGTGACAAAAAGCAAGTGGTTATCAAGGCCCCTTATGGTGAGCCCACTTACTATTCAAGGAGATACGCAGTACGGATTGCCTAAGCAAGTGACTATGCTTAAGGCATCGAAGTGTTTAAAAAAGGGTTGTGTCATTTATATGGCACAAATGACCCTTGATGAGCCAAAGCCCAAGATTGAAGATATTCCTGTTATCTCGGAATACTCAGACGTGTTCCCTAAAGAGCTACCTGGTTTACCTCCAGATAGGCAAGTGGAATTCAGGATTGATATCGTTCCTTGAGCAGCACCAGTTGCAAGAGTACCTTATAGGTTGGCACTGACAGAGATGAAGGAATTGAGAACACAATTGGATGATTTGTTGGAGAAGGGTTTTATACGACCTAGCTCGTCCCCTTGGGGAGTGCCGATTCTATTTGTGAAAAAGAAGGATGGATCAATGCGTCTGTGCATTGATTATCGTGAGTTGAACAAAGTTACTATCAAGAATAGATATCCTTTGCCCAGGATCGACGATCTATTCGATCAGCTTCAAGGGGCAAGTTACTTTTCGAAGATTGACTTGATGTCAGGTTACCATCAGCTGAAAGTCAGAAACGAAGATGTGCACAAGACTGCATTCAGAACAAGATATGGCCACTACGAGTTCTTTGTGATGCCTTTCGGGCTTACTAATGCGCCTGCAGCATTCATTGATCTCATGAATTACGTTTGCAAGCCATATCTAGACAAATTTGTCATTGTCTTTATCGATGACATACTTATTTATTCAAAGATCCAAACCAATCATGAAAAACACCTCCGGTGTATCCTTAAACTTCTGCAACAAGAGAAGCTCTACGCCAAGTTTTCCAAATGTGAATTTTGGCTTCGCGAAGTCCAATTTCTTGGACATGTAGTAAGTGAGCGTGGTATCCAGGTGGATCCCACCAAAATTGAAGCAATTATGAATTGGCAAGCGCCTAAAACACCAACAGAGATTCGCAGCTTCTTGGGTTTAGCAGGATACTACAGGCATTTCATTGAAAAAATTTCAAGGATTGCTGCACCATTAACATCATTAACTCGCAAGAATATAAAGTTTGATTGGGGTCCCAAACAACAAGAGTCCTTTGAAATTCTGAAGCAAAAATTAAGCAATGCCCCTGTGTTAACATTGCCAGAAGGGATTGAAGAGTTTGTTGTTTACTGTGATGCATCACACACAGGTATGGGTTGTGTGCTCATGCAGAAAGGCAAGGTCATTGCCTATGCTTCGCGTTAATTAAAGGTACACGAAAAGATCTACACCACCCATGATTTGGAATTGGGTGCCGTTGTATTTGCACTAAAACTTTGGAGGCATTATTTATATGGAACCAAGTGTATAATTTATTCTGATCATAAGAGCCTTCAACATCTGTTTAATCAGAAGGATCTAAACATGAGACAGCGTCGTTGGATGGAGACATTGAACGATTATGATTGTGAAATCCGATATCATCCAGGCAAGGCAAATGTTGTTGCTGACGCTTTAAGCAGAAAGGAAAAGGTAAAACCTATACGGATCAATGCTAAGAGCATTGAACTTAGGAACAACCTGAATGAAAGGTTGTTGCATAGAAGGAAGCCATATTGGAAACTAACTATCCGAATGAGAAGTTAGGGGTAACTGCTTATCAGATATCATATGGCAAGGATGGAATCCTTAGATTAAATGGTCGAATTTGGGTTCTGATCCATGGAGGGCTTAGAGATGTGATCCTCCAAGAAGCTCATAGTTCTAAATATTCGGTACATCCGGGCAGTGATAAAATGTACCAGGATTTAAAGGCAAATTATTGGTGGATAGGTTTGAAGAAGTCTATAGCCACTTATGTGGCTAAATGTCTAACATGTGCACAAGTTAAAGCCGAGCATCAAAAGCCGTCAGGTTTGCTGCAACAGCCTGAACTTCCTTCTTGGAAGTGGGAAATGGTAAATATGGATTTTATCACTAAGTAACCAAAGAGGAAATGAGGGAGTGATACAATATGGGTTATAGTCGACAGACTGACCAAGTCAGCCCACTTCTTGCCTATTAAAGAAACGTACAGCTCCGATAAGCTAGCTCAGCTATATGTGGATGAGATAGTATCTCTCCATAGAGTGCCGGTATCTATTATCTCTGATAGGGATACGAGATTTACGTCTCATTTTTGGAAAAGCTTTCAGCAATCCCTAGGCACTCGTTTAAATTTCAGCACTGTTATCATCCCCAGACGGATGGACAAAGCGAGCGTATAATTCAAACGCTTGAGGATATGTTACGAGCTTGTGTTATAGACTTGGGCGGAAGTTGGGATGACCATCTTCCTTTAATTGAATCTTCGTATAATAATAGTTATCATTCGAGCATCCAGGCCGCGCCTTTTGAGGCCTTGTACGGAAGGAAGTGTAGAACGCCAGTTTGTTGGGCGGAAGTTGGGGAAACCCAACTATCAGGACCTGATATAGTCCTCGAGATGACAGATAGGATTGTTCAAATCCGTGAACGTCTCAAAGCTGCCAGGGATAGGCAGAAGAGTTATGCTGATAAGAGGCACAAACCTCTAAAGTTTGAAGTTGGTGACAAAGTGCTACTCAAGGTGTCACCCTGGAAAGGGGTGATGTGTTTTGGAAAAAAAGGGAAAGTTGAGCCCAAGGTACATAAGATCATTCGAGATCATCAAATGTGTCAGAACCGTAGCTTATAAGCTAAATCTACCCAAAGAGCTCAGTGGGATACATAATGTTTTCCACATCTGCAATTTAATGAAACCTAGCCGATGAATCGCTAGCAATGTCACATAAGGACGTGCAAATTGACAAAAGCTTGAAATTCGTTGAAAAACCTTTGTCGATCAAAGATCGACACAGATTAAGAAGCTTCGAAGAAAGAAAGTGCCGATTGTAAAGGTGAAATGGGATGCCCGTAGAGGCCCAGAATACACGTGGGAGGTTGAATGCACAATGAAGCAGAAATACCCTCATTTGTTTCAGTAAATCTCGAGGCCGAGATTTCTTTTAAGGGGATGAGGATGTAACACCTCGCAAAAATCGTGTCCAATATAATAAAGACACGTGTCTTGAATTTTGAACGTGCAATGAATTGGTTCCGAGGGACTAAAAGTGACAACGATATAAAGATGTATGTAGAAGGACTAAAAATGTCAACATGCCAAACTCATGCCTCTGAATGACATCGTAAGATGTTCGCATTCATGATTGAATAAATTAACGAACATAATAAGCCGTTTGTGCTTAAATTGAAAATTTACAAAGCATAAGGGTTAAATGTGTCAACATGTTTAAAGTTACCTCTGAGTAACCTTTTAACGATCCCAAAAGCATTGTAATATGTATATTTTTGCTCTCACGAATATCGGATAGTAATCTCATAGAATTTCAATGAAAACAAGACATTTCGGGTGATCTTACTACTAACCGGGAGCTTAACGGAGTTAATTTGTGACCCAAGACTCACAAAAGTTAACTATGCGGGTCATAAGTGTAATAAACGATAGTTATTTAAACTTTAAATGGACCAGGGACTGAAATTGCAAAGTTTGGAAACTTTTTACCGGATTAAGAGTTTCTCGCGGGCCGCGTAGACTCCCTCTAATGTCTACGCGGGCGCGACAGCATGCCAGCGACTGAAACATGCACAGCTGCATGTTGCAGCCTGTTCCACTGCCATTGCATGGCTGTTTTCATTACCAGGGATTGGGCAAATGGTTTTTACTGCCCTAGGGACACTTGGGAGTATCTGGTAACATCATAGGGACAGTTGCAATGATCCAAGAGCATCCAACTTCCTATATAAGGGCCTTGTCTTGTGTTCTTCATTTGCACACTTCAAAATTTTCACTCAAATTCACTCTCTGAAGCCTCCTGCTGATTAAGGAAGCTTTCTTTAGTTCAAATTTCGTGCTAAGGACTATTGTGAGTGTTCTTAGCTCCTATAGTTAAAGTTTTATTAGCTTAATGACCGAAAGTCAAAGTTATCGTAGTGAGGCTTTGACTTTGTGATTAATCACTAACGGTCCAGCCATTATTCGAATTGAAAGTGGCTATGAGTTGGTAATTATGTAGGTAATAAACCCTTAAAAGGGCACCTACTGATTATCACTTTTACTTGGTCAATTGTCGGGTCAAACTATTTAATAAAAAGTCAACCGAGTCAATTTTTACAAAATAATTCATAACTGATAATGTAGAAGTTATGGAACATATTTCAACACTAAAGTAACTTAGTAAATAATATAAGAACATGTTTAGGCATGTTCAACTCGACAATTCTGAGTTTAGGCTCGGTTCGCAACCAAAAGTCGCAAAAGTAGACTTTTGCTTTGACTTTCAGTTCTTACCCGATTTAGCTTAGTTTAGCTATGCCTTATGGTTCCTTTGGGACCATATTATATGTTAGTATAAATCTCTGGAGTTATACTACATGGTTCCTTAGAAATCATAGATTACATGCATGTTCTGTTATTGCTTAAAATTGACCATTTTGCCCTTTTAATATAAAAACAAGATTTTTGGAAATGTGAGTGGACAAAAATCTTAATTAATGATTTATAAGTATGTCCTAAAAAATTTGACAGCCGTTTCTGGTCTAAAATGAAAGTTATGCGCGATATCGTAAAGTGAAAGCTTTTTGTAAATTAAATAGCATTTTTGGCATAAATCTTGTTTAAACCCAATTTTTGGTACCAAACTTTCTACCCACTGTTATGATATAATATTTTGGTATTTTTGGAAATTTTTTTTTAAATTTTAAACTAACCATAACATAGGGTTCTTGCATAGACTCGGTAATTGACGATAATGCCCTTTTCGCTAATAAAATGAGTTTTACACATCCTTTACATGTCAAACTTTTTTTCACAGATTTTATATATTAAATAAACTATTTTGAGCAGTTAAGACTGATAAAAATCTCAGATTTCCTTAAACAACCCGAATATCGTCAAATACCGACCTTTATACAAAATAGGCGCATAGTATGGTTTAAAACCATATTTAATGCCTAAGACTTGTTACCTACTGATTTTATAAATAAATTTTTATACTTTAATAGTAAGTATAAGTCTTGAACTCAGATTTCCAAATTTGACCTTAAAGCTTATGTGAAATGACCAAAATGCCCCTACGGTGCATAGTTTTGCCATAAAAGATAAATTTCACATATGTATGATATCTTACTGATGTAACTTGATAAAATAAATATTTTTACTTATTATTTCAGACCAGAACCTCTGTTTACTATTTAAACCTTTTTATAAACTATAAAATGACCAAAAAACCCTTACGAGACTTAATTTGGTTTTAAATTCGTTTTGGGCATAATGAAAGATATCCTACTGATATCATAACATATTTTAAGCATAATAACTTATGGAACATGTTCATGAATCTTTCGGTTACCCGTTATGCATATACGCGTTCGGTACGGTTTATGTAACTAGTTTGCATGAATTGGCCGAAACGGGTCAAACCTTATCATTTTACTTCAAAATCCAGAATGTATTTAGTTTACCCATTTTAAACAAGTCTTCATACTTGTTGGGGCTAAATCACATTCTAATCCGGTCATCGCTTAATCTTGTGTTTCGTATCGTAAACTTTTCTTTAAAACTAACCGGTCTAAATTATAACTTAAATAAGACCCGTTAGAAATCTAATAGGTTATTAAAACCTTCATTCCAGATTAGGGGCCCAGTAAAAGCTACATGTACTTGCTGAATTGATATACGGCTGAGAATAAAATTATATTTTAGCTCAGGTAAATACTTTTAACTTATTTTGTCACACCCCGAAATTATCAGAGCATTGGCGTGACTGGACTGGTATCTTCATTGCACAGCGGAAGCAAATAAGCTAAGTATTTTAGAGTGCGAACGCCCATTAAGTACTCGACTCTTCATGGTTCTCCTATTCCAACCGTGCCATAACTTTGAAAAGCAACCTGAGAAAGAAACATGCGAAAAATCAACATAAAGTTGAGCGAGTTCATAGATTGTTTGTAAACGATTTGAAATAAATCTCTTTGAATAACCGGTTCTTGAAGTATTGTTGTGAAAACGAATTTAAAATCATTTTCATATATAAATCAAGTTTTCATGTGTACCCCACGTACTCATGTATAATTTAAGTTTTTCTTAAGTATCCCACGTACTTCAAGTATAATTCTCGTTTTCTTGAGTACCCCACGTACTTCAAGTATTAACCAAGTTTTAGTATGGTATGAATTTTATGTAAATAAAGTATTCCTGTAAGTATCAGGACTGTTAATGGGTTGCAAGGCCATTAACATGTGACACGACATAGGAAGTCACCAAACCATAGGCATTTTTCTATAGTCGATTCACGACTGAGACACAAAAACACTACTTGGTTCTAGTTGTCACCAAGAGTGGGGCTGCCCTGACACCCGTTAGATCTAACCTTTTGTTCTGCGGTCTAAGTATGTACACGATTAATGGTGCTTATGGTACCCTATTCGTGACACTATTTCTCGTATCATTCCTCAAACGCATCCTACTTGGTACTAGTTATCACCAAGGGCGCTTCTTGTTTTTGTATTCATCATATCAAGTATCAATTTTTCAGTTCTTGTATTCTTTATATCAAGTATCAATTCTCATGTGTTTGTATACTCTTGTATTTGTATTTTCTCGTAGTTTAGAAAACTAGAATTCGTGTGTAAACGCTTGTTTGAAAAACCGGTATAAAACATAAGCTTTTCGTAAACCATTTGTGTCAGTTAAAACTTGCTTGTAAAATGGTTTAGAAATATGTAATTCTTGTATGCTTTGCAAAAAAAAGTGCATGTCTTTCCACCCCGAAAACATTTAGAAAAATGTAAAACCGTAAAAAGGTTGGGGTTATGAACTCACCTGAATATTCCTGTGCAAAGCTAACTAATTACGACTTCATGATGTCGTTTCCAGACTTGACTTGCTAGCGTGCATTCTACAATATTCCTAACACGGAATATCTAATAAGTTTCTAAATAACGCAGTAACTAACTACGTGTAATCGAGCTCTACCGAATCGTTGATCGAACGATTTGACGGTAAATAGTTAACTTAATGAAAATGACTAAGTTAAACTGCCGTGAGAAGTCGTTTGTGTATGTAGGAATATTCGTATGAAAGCAATATATAATAAACTTGTATTATATATATTGCGTCTTGTATATTTTTGCCAAAATATATGTATATGCCGTTTCGGCGTTCGTAATAAATATAAAAAGTTATATTTATTTTGCGAAAGTATCAACGAGTCGTTGAATAGAAAAGCTATAACTAGTTTGTAAAAGAATTTGTTGTACGATTTTTGAAATAAATATAAAGACTATATTTATTTTTATAAAACGAATTCGTGTTACACGATGTTTGAAATAAATATATATATTATATTTATTTATAAAAGAATTCGAGTTTACGTTTGAAATAAATATATATAAATTATATTTATTTTTATAAAAGGATTCGTCGAATTTCCGAAGTTTAAAACAACTATGTTCGTCGTTGTAAATATTTTTCCGAATCGTTGTTTTCGTAAGTTGTAAGTTGTTGTCGAAGGAAACTTTATATTTGTATCTCGTAAAAGTTGCTTTATAACAATAGTTGTCGTTTTACAAGAAAAGCACGTTTTTATAATAAAACTCGTTTTATTTTACGGGTTTTCTCGAAAAACGGGCAGAGTTTCCTCTGTTTTTGGACGCCCCCGACGACACAAGTCGTCGTTATTTTATCAAAATTCAATCGAGACTCAATCATCAACATATGTAATTTTCGAAATAATGACGAAATATAAACTAAACACTAAACCAAATCGGTTCGAGCTCGTTCACGTAAGATTAAATCTATATAAAAACACAAATATTAAACGCGTCATTAATTTTCTTTACCACTTCTTTTGTGTCGAAACATCGGACAGTTTTGCTGAGTTGACCGGGTCTGAGTTGACCGAGTTGAACTTGGTTCGACCGAGTCGACCGAACCAAACCGTCTAATCTCTTGGACTGCATTACTTGAACCCGCTGAGGTGAACCCGAACCACAACAGATCTGACCCGTTAACCCGAGTTGACTGAGTTGACTCGGTGAGTTGACCGAGTCAACCGGATTGACCGATTAACCACTGTTCATCATCATCAAGCATCATCATCTTCATCAGAAAGAAAGGAAATGAATAAGGCGAGACGACTTACCGGTAGACCCGTCGGATAACGACAAGTACCGCCGGACAAACAATCGGACCGGTGGTCCGAGTCTCCATCTTGTTCTCTGTTGCTTGAATCCCCAAAACTGACTCGAACCTGAACCAAGTTGAGCCTGAAACCGGATATCTTGCCGGATAAGGACATGGACCGCCGGTTAAACGAACCGACCGCCGGTCCGAGATTTTGACCCGTAGTTCCTTCTCTTCTCAGCCTCTCTCTCTTCTCGCCGCCTCTCTCTCTCTTCTGTTCGGTCGCCGCCGCACCACCACCGGTTAGTGGTGGTGGTGCTCCGGTTGTTAATCGAAGAAGAAAAAGGTGCAGGGGGGTGGTGCTTGGTGGTTACCGGGTTGCAGGGGAACCGAGAAGGGGGGGTTGTCTCGCCGGAAAGGGCCACCACCACCGTGTACGGCGGCTCCGCCGCCGCATCAGTTCGCTGGAGAGAGAGAGCAAAAGTGGGAGGTGTGTGAGTGTTTGTTTGGTCTGCCATGATTGTGTATATGTTATCGAGAGGGAGAGACCACAGACTTATGTCTGTGGTTGCTTTGAGTTTGGGTGTGAAGTGAGGAGAGGTGGATGGCCTTTATTTATAGAACACAGTTTTTTTTTTAAGTCTATTGTGCAAACAAATGACATTCAGGTCATTTGTTTTATTTTTAGGGTGAAAATCTTTTGTAGAGATTTAATAAAAATCTAATATCTTATGAGTAGGTTTAGGCTTGTGGGTTTTGGGCTTGGGCCCGGGGCCCACATGCCCGTCTTATGTGTAAGCGGCCCGTAATTTCTACGAGACCCGAAATCGCGACCCAAACTCCATGAGCATAAAATATTCGTGTAACATCCATATTTGTCGGCGTCGTCAGTATTTCGTACGGTATCAGTCCGTTGTCATTTGATGTTCCGCAGATTCCACACGAATCTTCATACGCGTACTGTAGAGTCGGATAAGCATTCCTAGGCACTCCAAAGGCCTAATTAAGTTGATTTATGCTGTAATCACTATTTATTATTGCGTTAATCTCCTGTTAATCGCGTAATTAAGAGCCGTAAATTACCGGTTGTCACAGTCTCCCCCTGTTAATAAAATTTCGTCCTCGAAATTTAGACTACGTCAACTCCTTTGAGTTACGTTATGCGTAGAAAATATGAGTAGTACCAAAGTGAACGATCATGAAATCGAATCAAGACTTATTCGAATGATGTGAATTCAAGGACGTATCACAAGATACAAATGAATTCTAGAAATGATTGCATCCAATCAATGAATTTAGATTTCAACAAGCTCAAATGTAATAGTTTGCATGAAACACTCGATATGATCAGCCCAAGCTGCAAATTCTACCGACACCACAAGGTGTCGTAGTGAATGAAACAATTCAAATATAGCGGTGATCGAACAAGTATCACCTGTGTTTTGCATAAATTAGTCGAAGCTACAAGTTTGTACTGACACCACAAGGTGTCGAAATCAACAAACGACTTAATGGAGTCGTAGACCAAACAAATCTACCATGACTCGGAACAATGAAACGCTTGTTAAAACGAATTCGAATATGATGCTTTCAATACATCATATGGTGTCTTGAATTGAATATGTGTAATGGACAAGTTCAAACAATTAAATTTGATTTCGGCGCAAGCCGACAATAAATACATGTATCGACAAGAAAACTTTCGACATGGCCACAAAGAAATGCCATGTATCTTGAAAAAGAAAAGAATTTTTAAGAAAACATGTTGACTTGAGAACAAAGAAGCCAACAATTTCAATAATGCGGGTCATTCGAATCACAAATCAACAATTAGATTTAGCGGAATAATATTTGAACTTTGATGAAACGCTTATTCAAAACGAAACCACATGCGTAACAAACGATGCATGCGTAACATATGAGTTTTCAAGAAATGAAGCAAATGAATATTCGCTATACTGAAAGAAATGGTCGTGACACAATGACCATCAAGAGGAGTAGAGATACGAAAATCTACTCAGTAAATGTGAAAGTCGAAATTTCAATAAAAGAAATTCAAGGACTTTACCTGGGGTTGCATGTGATAACCAGTTGTTAAGTGACATTACCGTAGAATGTCAAACATATCGTATTCGTCATTAATGAGTTAGGGGGACTGCGGAGACATAGGTCTTCTCCCTGGCGTGATTCGTGTCGTTTGCAGGACCGCGTGCCAACTGCCGCTTCCTGATCGTTAGTTTTCGTGCTGACAGGATTAGCATCATCGCTGAGATGCTCCACAGTGCCTTCTTGGTGACTTCACCTCGTAAGTCGTATGTGGCGTACTTCAACCTCCGTTGATGTATAGCTTAAGTTTCACGTATTCCTGTGCACTAGTGTTTCGTTATGCGTAGGCTGCCTGCTCGGGAAGTTAAAACATCATAGACAATAGGTATAATTGTGTGTGCCCGAATTAATATTTGCAGTTCCTACGTGATGACCTTTAATGAACTTCAACATAAGTTTCCGAAGGTCTTACATGCATGTTTCCTAAACTCTCAGAGTTTCGTGTACTGTATGCGACTGTTTTGTGTATCGTGGGTAAAACACCACTTTAGCGTATGTTTGAAAACAAAATCTTGACTGTTTGTTTTTTTTTCGGCAACGGTTGGAGACCATATTCGAGTACTATGCGTTCTGTATGTATTCAGGTTTTAATATTCTAAGTTCCCAGAGGAAAGTGAGGTTAGAGCCTAGGTATCTCTTACAGAAACCCTATTCGCTGTAACCTATAGCTCTGATACCAATCTGTCACACCCCGAAATTATCAGAGCATTGGCGTGACTGGACTGGTATCTTCATTGCACAGCGGAAGCAAATAAGCTAAGTCTTTTAGAGTGCGAACGCCCATTAAGTACTCGACTCTTCATGGTTCTCCTATTCCAACCGTGCCATAACTTTGAATAGCAACCTGAGAAAGAAACATGCGAAAAATCAACATAAAGTTGAGCGAGTTCATAGATTGTTTGTAAACGATTTGAAATAAATCTCTTTGAATAACCGGTTCTTGAAGTATTGTTGTGAAAACGAATTTAAAATCATTTTCATATATAAATCAAGTTTTCATGTGTACCCCACGTACTCATGTATAATTTAAGTTTTTCTTAAGTACCCCACGTACTTCAAGTATAATTCCCGTTTTCTTGAGTACCCCACGTACTTCATGTATTAACCAAGTTTTAGTATGGTATGAATTTTATGTAAATAAAGTATTCCTGTAAGTATCAGGACTGTTAATGGGTTGCAAGGCCATTAACATGTGACACGACATAGGAAGTCACCAAACCATAGGCATTTTTCTATAGTCGATTCACGACTGAGACACAAAAACACTACTTGGTTCTAGTTGTCACCAAGAGTGGGGCTGCCCTGACACCCGTTAGATCTAACCTTTTGTTCTGCGGTCTAAGTATGTACACGATTAATGGTGCTTATGGTACCCTATTCGTGACACTATTTCTCGTATCATTCCTCAAACGCATCCTACTTGGTACTAGTTATCACCAAGGGCGCTTCTTGTTTTTGTATTCATCATATCAAGTATCAATTTTTCAGTTCTTGTATTCTTTATATCAAGTATCAATTCTCATGTGTTTGTATACTCTTGTATTTGTATTTTCTCGTAGTTTAGAAAACTAGAATTCGTGTGTAAACGCTTGTTTGAAAAACCGGTATAAAACATAAGCTTTTCGTAAACCATTTGTGTCAGTTAAAACTTGCTTGTAAAATGGTTTAGAAATATGTAATTCTTGTATGCTTTGCAAAAAAAAGTGCATGTCTTTCCACCCCGAAAACATTTAGAAAAATATAAAACCGTAAAAAGGTTGGGGTTATGAACTCACCTGAATATTCCTGTGCAAAGCTAACTAATTACGACTTCATGATGTCGTTTCCAGACTTGACTTGCTAGCGTGCATTCTACAATATTCCTAACACGGAATATCTAATAAGTTTCTAAATAACGCAGTAACTAACTACGTGTAATCGAGCTCTACCGAATCGTTGATCGAACGATTTGACGGTAAATAGTTAACTTAATGAAAATGACTAAGTTAAACTGCCGTGAGAAGTCGTTTGTGTATGTAGGAATATTCGTATGAAAGCAATATATAATAAACTTGTATTATATATATTGCGTCTTGTATATTTTTGCCAAAATATATGTATATGCCGTTTCGGCGTTCGTAATAAATATAAAAAGTTATATTTATTTTGCGAAAGTATCAACGAGTCGTTGAATAGAAAAGCTATAACTAGTTTGTAAAAGAATTTGTTGTACGATTTTTGAAATAAATATAAAGACTATATTTATTTTTATAAAACGAATTCGTGTTACACGATGTTTGAAATAAATATATATATTATATTTATTTATAAAAGAATTCGAGTTTACGTTTGAAATAAATATATATAAATTATATTTATTTTTATAAAAGGATTCGTCGAATTTCCGAAGTTTAAAACAACTATGTTCGTCGTTGTAAATATTTTTCCGAATCGTTGTTTTCGTAAGTTGTAAGTTGTTGTCGAAGGAAACTTTATATTTGTATCTCGTAAAAGTTGCTTTATAACAATAGTTGTCGTTTTACAAGAAAAGCACGTTTTTATAATAAAACTCGTTTTATTTTACGGGTTTTCTCGAAAAACGGGCAGAGTTTCCTCTGTTTTTGGACGCCCCCGACGACACAAGTCGTCGTTATTTTATCAAAATTCAATCGAGACTCAATCATCAACATATGTAATTTTCGAAATAATGACGAAATATAAACTAAACACTAAACCAAATCGGTTCGAGCTCGTTCACGTAAGATTAAATCTATATAAAAACACAAATATTAAACGCGTCATTAATTTTCTTTACCACTTCTTTTGTGTCGAAACATCGGACAGTTTTGCTGAGTTGACCGGGTCTGAGTTGACCGAGTTGAACTTGGTTCGACCGAGTCGACCGAACTAAACCGTCTAATCTCTTGGACTGCATTACTTGAACCCGCTGAGCTGAACCCGAACCACAACAGATCTGACCCGTTAACCCGAGTTGACTGAGTTGACTCGGTGAGTTGACCGAGTCAACCGGATTGACCGATTAACCACTGTTCATCATCATCAAGCATCATCATCTTCATCAGAAAGAAAGGAAATGAATAAGGCGAGACGACTTACCGGTAGACCCGTCGGATAACGGCAAGGACCGCCGGACAAACAATCGGACCGGTGGTCCGAGTCTCCATCTTGTTCTCTGTTGCTTGAATCCCCAAAACTGACTCGAACCTGAACCAAGTTGAGCCTGAAACCGGATATCTTTCCGGATAAGGACATGGACCGCCGGTTAAACGAACCGACCGCCGGTCCGAGATTTCGACCCGTAGTTCCTTCTCTTCTCAGCCTCTCTCTCTTCTCGCCGCCTCTCTCTCTCTTCTGTTCGGTCGCCGCCGCACCACCACCGGTTAGTGGTGGTGGTGCTCCGGTTGTTAATCGAAGAAGAAAAAGGAGCAGGGGGGTGGTGCTTGGTGGTTACCGGGTTGCAGGGGAACCGAGAAGGGGGGGTTGTCTCGCCGGAAAGGGCCACCACCGCCGTGTACGGCGGCTCCGTCGCCGCATCAGTTCGCCAGAGAGAGAGAGCAAAAGTGGGAGGTGTGTGAGTGTTTGTTTGGTCTGCCATGTTTGTGTATATGTTATCGAGAGGGAGAGACCACAGACTTATGTCTGTGGTTGCTTTGAGTTTGGGTGTGAAGTGAGGAGAGGTGGATGGCCTTTATTTATAGAACACGGTGTTTTTTTAAGTCTATTATGCAAACAAATGACATTCAGGTCATTTGTTTTATTTTTAGGGTGAAAATCTTTTGTAGAGATTTAATAAAAATCTAATATCTTATGAGTAGGTTTAGGCTTGTGGGTTTTGGGCTTGGGCCCGGGGCCCACATGCCCGTCTTATGTGTAAGCGGCCCGTAATTTCTACGAGACCCGATATCGCGACCCAAACTCCATGAGCATAAAATATTCGTGTAACATCCATATTTGTCGGCGTCGTCAGTATTTCATACGGTATCAGTCCGTTGTCATTTGATGTTCCGCAGATTCCATACGAATCTTCATACGCGTACTGTAGAGTCGGATAAGCATTCCTAGGCACTCCAAAGGCCTAATTAAGTTGATTTATGCTGTAATCACTATTTATTATTGCGTTAATCTCCTGTTAATCGTGTAATTAAGAGCCGTAAATTACCGGTTGTCACATATTTTCCCTATACGGGCTTGGGATACGGTAAATTATTACCGCTTGGTCGGGTATTGAATATTTAATCGATTAGTGGTTAAATCATTGAGATAACCCGTTTTAATCTGTCTTGTTTGATGCAATGCCTTTGGGGGGGTAAATGACCATGTCCTGGATATCCTCGGCTCATTCATTTGAAATGGCCACGACTTAAGCATGGGGTGTAGGCATACACCTGACAGTTGCGTATGTAAAAACGGTATCTCACTCTCTTGTGGGCCTATACTTGTGGCGTATCTATTAATCTTGACTCGGCTCTTCTAACCGAGTCCTGAATGGACGACAAACATATAAATCTGTATACAAGATTATTTTTAAATAATTGTCCCAAGTTATAAAAGATTTTATGCCTTGTGCATCCAAACCAATTTTATAAATACTTTTCAAAAGAGTGAGTTAATTGTATTTACTAGTGTAAACTGACATATTTTTCAAAAAGGTTAAGTGCAGGTACTACGCGTAATGGGCAGGAAACTCCCGAGTATTAAATAAAGAGTCTTGCAAGCTTTTAATACTTAAAGTCTGTTGAACAATATTTTCTTTCTGTTTTAGATCCGCCTGTGGATCCACATACAACCGTTGTGTAATATTTTATTATACTTTCAATTCGGTTTGTAATATATTTTTAGACTTCTGCTATGCATTAAACTGTGATCAATCGACTACGATGATATCAACTACGTCACGATACTCCCCACCGGGCTCACCGGTAATACGTGAAAATATCGGGGTGTGACAGGTTGGTATCAGAGCCAACATTGATTGAATTAAACACTAGCCTTTTATGTTTAATCTCAATGACACGGTTGCACATTCCTTGACCTCCGAGTCTAGGCAAATGACTTAGAAATTAATCCTAATCTTAATTGTTTTCTTTGGTTTGTTTCTTTTGTTTGTTTTGACAGAACCGAAAGCAAAATGCCGCCAAGAATCAGAGGAAGAGGTTGAAGAGGAAAAGCCCCAATGACTGCAAGAAACGACCTTGAAGTCGGGCCATCACACCGGCGAACTCTATCAGCAAACCCAAGCTCTAGTCCTCACGAGGATTGGAGAACTTATTTAGAGCCTGCGAGACGCTCTGTCTCACTCAGTTCCTCCCTGTCTTACCATCACTCGTTCGGAGCTCATCAAGACAAGGAGCATAGCGATTCGCACCATTCCTTCATACCTTTGCAGCGACCGGGTTCGCACCGTGCCTTCCAGGACCCAACCCCATATTTCCATAGCCGGTTCAACCCAACAAATTAGATAGAAGAACCAGAGGGTCCAAACCCTTTGGGAACGGCTGACCACTATCCTGAGATACAGGATATGGATGTGGACGAGGATCCAGATCCCGAGCTACCACCACCTGGGACGCACACGCATCCCATTGAGATTTCGAGCAGATCATCCTTCCATGGTTCGCCTTACAGGGGCCCAGACATTTTTGCTGAGAGATGGGCTACATACAAGTAGGAGTATACTCCCCCTCACCGCTACTCACCACCACACCAACAGGTTCCCTCAGAGGACCCACATTTTGAGGTTGTCACGCCACCGCCACTGCCACCGCCAGAACAGCAACTGCCTCCAGAACCACCGAGGCGTAGAAGAACAGGTACACTGATATCCAGGCATGGGGGTTTCCACTTCAGAACCCCCCCCCCCAACACTCCAGCAACAGCAACTACTCGCCATTGTATGAAGACCCGCAAATGGGTGAGCCTTCAAACCCTATTTCTGAAGTCGACTCTGCACCAGTCGCACCAGCACCATACATGCGTTATGATAACCCAATCCCATCGTACCCTGGTGCAGCCGGGTACAACCCGTTTGACCCACAAGCTTACTCGGGTTATAATTACAAAAATGCCCCTGCCGTTGACCCGTACCTTGAAGCGGTAAACTACAATGCTCTCTACCCTGAACCCTATCCAGCTACGTACCCAACTGGGTACCCCACTTATGGGTATCAATACCCACCACCTCCTCAACCCCCACAGCAGCAGCCGCCGCAGCCGCCATAAATCCAACCACCGTTACAAGAACGTAATACTTAATGTTATAGTAATGTAATGTCTTTAGTTGATTGAGTTTTTGTTTTATCGTTATGGTTACAAAGTAGCATGTTATCACATAAAGTCCTCACAAACCTTGGACCGTTAGTATTGGTTGGATAGCGGGGGAATTTTGAGTGGTACTAATGGGCCCGACAAGCCCCACTCGAGCTAGTCGCACTAGCTAGGCCGGTAATGGTCAACGGGTGTAGAATTAGCCTAACTTATCACCATGGTCAGTGATAGACCTGGCACTTAGAGGCAACAACAGTCAGCTTCAGTTTCAAACTCTTTTGTGACGTAACACAGGTTAGCTACCTACAAATGTAACAAGTAACTGCTAATCACTACAACTTACTGTTTTGGGTTTGAAACAGTGGAAACCTTTTGGAAAACGACAACTTATTTTATAACTACAATAAAAAACCTGTGAACTTACTCATCATAATTATTGACAAGTGTTTCTTACATGTTTTTCTCAGGTCGCTAAGGTACTTGTTCATGCTAGGAGCACAACATGACAATAAAAACTATTTTTGGGTGTTTGCACAATTACATTTATCTTTGTTCATTTTAGTGTTTGTTTTGGTGCAATGTTTTACTTTACTTTTTTCGCATTTCACTTTGGTTTTGAAAAACATGATTTTTCTCATATAGAGGTCGTTCTATATGACTATTGTCTTGGATCCTGGTTTGTCACGCGCCTCACGGTAGAACCCCGCAGGTGGAATTTGAGGATTTGACACTATTGAACTACTAGAGAGACGTTTAAAATGGAAGACTTGACACACCTAGATATTCCCTTGACCTGCAGTTCAAGTATATATGTATAATTGTATATTTTTTCCATCAACCAATCTACATATAGAAGTTGTTATCACATTTTTAATATGGAAATGCAAGTTTCTCGTAGAAAACGAGAAAAACTGTCAAACAGCGGGGGGGGGGGGGGGGGACAAAGTTGGACAAAAGACGAGGAGGTAGTGTTGTGTAAGTATTACTTACATATTTTATAGGACAAAAAGATTGGAAATCAACAAACAAAGGATACGTCTTGGAAACGAGTTATCGCACATTTTGAAAAACTACTTGATGGATCTAGCCGAAACATTGATCAGTTCAATTCCAAATGGACGGTTTTACATAGAAAAGTGAGTCCATTCAATGTGTGCTACGTACACAAGGCAAAATATTAATCATATATTTTTTTTACTTATAGTAGTTTGTTAAAAAATTTATTAAAATGTAAAATATTAAATATTTATCTTTACTTTATATTAGTTTGTTACATTGTCTATTAAAACGTAAAATATTAAATATTTAAATTTTACTTTATATTAGTTTCGCGATTGACCAAATGGATCGAGTGAGGCAAATATCATAAAGGAAGCCTAAATGAGTACGCAAAAATCTACCAGAGGAAAGGGTTCCCGAACTTGGCGGGATGGGAGATTGCAAGAAATTATTCGAAATAGGTACTCAATGGAATTCCATTGATGGATCTTGATGTCACACCCCAACAGTTGTTGGAAACATCTGGGCGTGGCACTAAGCAAATCAGATTGCTCACGACAATCCATAACAGCTAACTGTGACAATATAGTTTAAACAAAATTTTATATTAAGGACTAAATTGTCATACAAACCAAACATGATCAAAATTTGTATCAAAATGTCATCCAAATTCAACAAGTTTCAAAATAACATTTATATAATATGAGTTTCTAAGGTCATCCGAGTTTGATTTCTTACTTCCCCTGCTACTATCAACCTCCAACATGTATTAAAATACAATCAACAAAAATGTTGACGAGTATACAAGTTTGAATACATAGCGTAATAGTTTAAACGTATAAAAACTCATATCCAACATGAACAACATATCACAAGTTTCAGCATGCTAGTTAACGTGGTTCATATGAAAACCCAAGTCTCCAACGCGTTAACGTGTCTTTCCTACTTCGTCGCAACGAAGAAGAGGTAAAAGAATCAAAACTTAACAATACTCCCCAAGACTCAAAGAGCGGTGCGTTACCCCTATAGCGCTATAATTGTTAAGGCGAGCTACACATAAGAATCAAACGTTCACATAGCATAAAAGACTCAAGTTTCACAAGTATCATGTTTCCATGTTTAATACGGATAGAGTATGTTTATAAACAAGTTTCAAGTGTCAAGTGTTTTGATATAGAATACATATTGCATCCTAAAGTGTTAAAGCAAAAGGGGATCGAGTATACTCAGAGTGGGTGCTTAGAATCGTAAACACAGTAGGATTGGATCGAAGGGAGAGCTGGATTAGCCTGCGTGCGGGGAACAGAGCATAAGTCCTCTAAGTGCCGAGCCGGTCAGGAATAGAGTGTCGAATAGTGCGAAAATCGAGTTAAAGTGTCTGACAGACTACCCGAGCGGATGGTCATTCGGTCGGATGGTCATCCGGACGGATGGCCGTTCGAACGGATGGGCTCCATCCGAGCGGATGACCAGTCGAACGGATGGCCATTCGAATAGTGTGCAGGTGTCTGTAACTGTTTAAGTTTTTGATCATAGTGTCCTGTAAGAACAAACAACAAGTGTTATCATAATCAGATCATCTGGACGGATGGTCATCCGATCGGATGACCATTCGAACAGATGGTTAGTGGGTGAAGTTTAGATAAGTTTTCTAAGCATTGAGTTAACAGAGACGGCATGACAACGCGTCAAACAACGGAAACACACCAAACCCAGCTACTTCGATCGGATGGGTATCACCCCTTCCGAACGGGCGAGCTGTTCTTGATGGAATTTCATGTTTGGAACCATAGATCGGCCGTTTTTTTCCTGTGAAATTGGGTTTTCAAGCCGAATCTCGACTAAGGAACGAGCCGAGAGTCTGTTTGAGTCCGATTTCATTAAGGATTTTATCAGGTCCGAGCCGAAAACATGTGGAATTCCATCAGATCTGGTATAAAAGTGTGATAATCCTTTAGATCTTGTATAAAAGTTGTGAAAATCCGCTAGATCTGGAACCAATCTTGGATAAATGGTTCTCCACAACAGTTTACATAAGCAACCGAGTGGAAACCACCTTCAAGAGGCCCAAATCAGTTGGTTTTCGAGGAAAAGTTTAAGTGTTCGTGTGATTTTGATGAAGAATGTGGTGTAGAAGTGATTAGTGATGAAGGTTGTATAAGTTTTGAGGAGAAATACTTACAAATTCGCCTTGAATCGCGATTAAAGTGACTGAGAGTGACTTGAGTGCGTGTGATCGGATGGCAGAGTGAAAGGTGAGAATGAAGGGTTAAGTCACCTATTTATAGGTGACAGTGACAACGTCAATCGAATGGGTTAAGTCGGTGGAGAAGTGCAGGCGATCGGATGGCTTTCCCCGTCGAATGGCCATCCAGTCGGATGGTCATCTGAGCAGATGGTCATCCAATCGGATGTCCATTCGGACAGCCGATTCTCGTTTGCTAGTTTTTCCGACTTTGGTTCATTTTGCGAGCTAGGTTAAGCGTTGTGTTGCGTTGCGTATTATTGTGAGTAGCCATCACATAGAGTATTATTACATCATAAATTTGTGTTTTCGTGTTTCATGTTTGCGTTCAAGCTAGTTTCTCGTTCAGTAAGTATCAAAGCATCACAAAGAATCAAGAATCATATCGTTCACATATAAAGCATCACAAGAGTTAAGATTCACATTGTTCATATATGGGGAGTATCACAAAAGCATTACATAGAGTGAAAGTTTCACATAGTTTTGCACAACTAAGATTCAAATGGTTTCATTTCCTTTATGATCGACCGTCTCGAGTGTAAAGCTTAATCAAAATAGGAAGTACGACAAGACTTGCCTAGAATAATAAGAGTTTCCAAAATGCAGAGTGTTACAGTCTCCCCTCCTTTAGGAGATTTCGTCCCCAAAATCTAAGAGGAAGGCTAACGAAGAGCTGTGGATACTTGGCTTTCATCTCAGTCTCAAGCTCCCAAGTGAATTCGGCATCGCGCTTTCCCAACTATGGAAATTTTGCTGCACTTAGCGTCTTGGTACATCGGTCCATGATTTCGACCGGTTATTCCACAAAATGAAGGGTCTCGTTTATTTGCAAGTCTTTGATGGGGACCTGAAGTTCCTCATCTGCTAAACACTTCCTGAGACTAGAGACATGGAATGTCGGATGTACGTTGCTAAGCTCTTAGAGTTGGTAATCCAACTTGCCAATCCTTTGAGTATCTTGAAAGGACCCACATAGCGAGGGGCAAGCTTTCCCTTCTTACCAAATCGTATCACTCCTTTCTAGGGAGATACTTTGAGTAGAACGTAGTCCCCAACATTAAACTCCAGAGGCTTACGCCTTTTGTTAGCATAGCTCTTTTGTCTGCTCCTAGCCTTGATCAAGTTGTCCCGGGTTTGAAGAATCTTATCCTTTGTTTCTTGAATGATCTCAGGGCCAGTAAGTTGCTTATCACCAATCTCATGCTAACTGAGGGGAGATAAGCACTTGCGACCGTATAAAGCTTCGAAAGGAGCCATCTGAATACTGGAATGGTAGCTGTTGTTGTACGAGAACTCGATCACAGGTAAATGTACATCCCAATTACCACCAAAGTCGATGACACAAGAACGGAGCATATCCTCTAGGGTCTGAATAGTACGTTCAGTTTTTCCATCCGTTTGAGGATGAAAGGCTGTACTAAGATTCATGTGAGAACCCACAGCGGATTGAAAAGTTTGCCAAAGACGTGAAGTAAAACGACCATCGCGGATAGAGATTATGTCAATGGGTATACCATGACGACATATGATTTCATCAGTGTAGATTCAAGTAAGTTTCTCCACTTTGAAATCTTCACGAATAGGAAGAAAGTGGACTGATTTGGTCAAACGGCCAATGATTACCCATATACTAAAATGACCGGAAGGTGTGCGAGGAAGTTTAGTTATAAAGTCCATAGCAATGCTTTCTAAACAGGGATTTCAGATTGTTCTAGAAGACCTGAAGGACGTTGATGTTCGGCTTTAACCTTCGAGCAAGTGAGACATTTCGAGACATACGCGGCGATTTCCTTCTTCATACCAGGCCACCAATAAGTCTTACGCAAGTCATAGTACATCTTATCAGCACCAGGATGAATAGAGTATCGGGATTTGTGAGCCTCATTCATAATGACCTCACGAAGATTGTCGCGATCTGGTACCCAGATGCGATAGAGGTAGTATTGAAGTCCATCAGACTTCATTTCAAGCTGGTCAATAGAAGCACCTCGTATTTCAATGATTAGACTACCCTCGTTGGTTGACGAGTATTGAGCTTCACGAATACCAGCATGGAGATCACTAGTGATCTGGAAACAGCAGATGCTACTAACATGAGTCTTACGACTAAGAGCATCGGCCATGACATTTGCTTTACTAGGATGGTAACGGATCTCGCAATCGTAGTCGTTAAGCAACTCTACCCATCGTCGCTGATGCATATTCAGTTCCTTCTGGTTAAAGATATGCTGCAGGCTCTTATGGTCAGTGAAAACCACACATTTAGTACCATATAGGTAGTGTCACCAAATCTTTAATGCAAAAACAACTGCGACAAGCTCTAAATCATGGGTAGTATAGTTTTCTCATGTATTTTGAGTTGTCGGGAGGCATAAGCGATGACCTTGTCCCGTTGCATGAGCACACAGCCAAGTCCACGGTTTGAGGCATCACAATATACCACGAAATCATCATTCCCATCAGGGAGAGCAAGTACAGGAGCGTTACAGAGTAGATTCTTAAGAGTTTGAAAGGATTCCACTTGCTCAGGACCCCAAGCAAAAGGTTTCTCTTTCTGAGTTAATGAGGTGAGAGGAACGACGATCTTTGAAAAGTCCGAGATGAATCGACGATAATAACCCGCCAATCCTAAGAAGGAATGAATCTCAGATGCAGAAATAGGCGTACTCCAATTCTTCACTGCTTCAATTTTGGAAGGGTCAACATGGATTCCTTGTTTGCTAACAACGTGTCTGAGAAATTGTACTTCATTGATCCAAAATTCGCACTTAGAAAACTTTGCATATAAGAGTTCACCACGTAAAAGTTCTAACATAAGGCGTAAATGTCGTGCATGATCAGCTTGGTTCTTTGAATAAATAAGGATATCATCAATAAAGACTATCACAAAACGATCCAAATAAGGTTTACAGATACGATTCGTAAGGTCCATGAACACGGCGGGTGAGTTGGTCAAACCAAAAGGCATATCCACGAACTCATAGTGTCCATAACGAGTGTGAAACGTGGTTTTGGGGATATCTTCTTCGAGAACATGGAGCTAATGATAACCAGATTAAAGGTCGATTTTTGAAAAACAACTTGCGCCTTGTAGTTGGTCAAATAGATCATCGATGCGAGGAAGAGGATAACGATTCTTGATAGTGAGTTTGTTAAGTTCACGGTAGTCGATGAACATGCGAACTGAACCATCTTTCTTCTTAACGAATAACCTAGGAGCACCCCCAAGGTGAGGTACTAGGACGTATAAAACCTTTGTCGAGTAGTTCTTGTAGTTGGCTAGATAATTCTTGCATCTCAGAGGGTGCAAGTCGGTAAGGAGCCTTGGCAATATGAGTCGAACCAGATGTGAGATTGATACGAAAATCAACAGATTTAGGTGGATGAAGACCAAGAAGATCTTCAGGAAAGACATTAGGGAAATCACACACTTTTGGAACATCACTTACGCTCTTTCCCTTACCCTTTTGTTCCACTATGTGGGCCAAGAAGGAAAAGTACTGTTTACATAAGCATTTATTCGCTTGAGTGTATGACATCAATTTCAGTCCTCTAGATGGTCGGTCTCCATAGTCGTGTAAAGTGTCGCCAGACAGGAGAGGTAAACGAACATACTTCTCATGACAAGCGATATCAGCATGGTTCGTACGCAACCAATCCATGCCTACTATGATATCAAAGCTACCCAATTGCATGGGTATGAGGTCAATTGTGAAAACGTGATCGTTAAGAGTCAGGGAACAATCACGGAGAATAGAGTCAACTAGAATAGGCTTACCATCGGCAATCTCGACTGAGAACGACTTAGGTAGTTTAGAGCGTGTACAGTTTACAAAGATTCAAAATCAACAGACATAAAGCTTTTGTCCGCGCCAGTATCAAATAGGATCGAAGCGTAAAGATCATTAACGAGAAACGTACCATTAACGGCGTCATTGTCGTTCTAAGCTTGCTTGGCGTTGATGTTGAAGGTGCGTCCTCGCGGGGATTGTTGTTGCGGCTGCTCTTGGCTTGTAGCAGGCTCGCACGTTGGTTGCTGGTTTAGGGTTCTACTGAGCTGGCTGAGCTGGTGGTGCTTACTGAACTCGATTGGCTTGAGGGCAGTAAGGGGCTGTATGACCATAGCGACTGCAGATGGTACACTGGCGATAAGTTGCGCCGACGGGGTGATGATAGTTGCAAGTGGCACACTTGGGATGAACCCCAGTGTACGACTTCTTGGAGTTTTCTGGAGCAGGAGGGTTTGGAGTAGCAGCAGGCACAATAGCATTGTAAGCAGGGTTTTGAGACTTTCGTTTCTTACCCTTGGTGCCACAGGGTTGCTGCGTGATCTGGTTAGCTGGTTTCGAGGGGGCAGATGCGCCAAACTGTTTATCACGAACTCGGTTGTTATTTAGACTTGCTGCAAGATGGTAAATATACACATGAATGTACTTCATGATCATGCGTTTGGAAGTAGACACCAAATGTGGCATGATGATGCTGAGTTGCTTAAAACGGGTAGTATAGGCTAGATTGTCATCACCAACTTGTTTCAAATGCCAGAACTCGTCCTCAAGCTTTTGTTGCTCATGGGGAGGGCAGAATTCTAGCATCATCAGTTCCCTAACCTTGGCCTAAGGTAAAGCATAAGCTTCATCATTCGAGCGGATGTTTCTCTCATTAGTCCACCATTCCAAAGCCCTTCCTTGAAAGACACCAGTAGCACTCCTAGTCTTTAGGTGTTCAGGGCACTCACTATTGATGAAAGTAACTTCAATGCTGTCGAACAATTCCAGCATTGCAGTGACCCCATCACTGCCCGTGAAAGGCTTAGGGTTGCAAGAGACAAAGTGCTTGTAGCTGAAGTTCACAGGCTTAGGTTGGACTGCTTTCGAGGCAACAGAGGAGGGAGGAGTGTTTGATCCCTGAATTTCAGTGACAATCTTGGGAACAATTAATGCAATCTGATCGGCCATGAAAGACATCATCTTTTTCTAAGTGTTGGCCTTAGTGTTGGCCTTAGATCTCTTGTGAGGGTTGTTAAGACGACTCGATGACATCTAAAGATTCAACAAAGAATCAGGTGAGACTCGATCATAATGTTCTTGGTAAATTGATCTGTTTCACATAGTGTATCTCACAGCATATAAATGTTTCAAATTGTGTCACACAGTACATATGTCTCATATAGTATAATAAGTTTCACATTGCATCACATAAAATAACGAAAGCGTCGTAAATTTAGTTTGTTCATGAGAGCTTATTATCATTGTTTTAGATTGCGGAGATAGTGTGATTTGTGTAACATTGTCGAAATGAACAAGGCATCAAGTATAAAACCACATGTAAATCAAGATAATATAAAAGATAGGCTCATAAACCACAGGATTGTTTCGGGTAGAGAAACGTCGACTAACCAAAGTAAATCGAGCCCCTTTTCGAATTAAGGTAATGTTTTTTAGCCTACTAGACAAATACGTTCATCGATGTTAGGCCTACGATATTTTTCCTTTCGGTTACTACACGTCCTTAATCGATTAGGAAAATTCGAGACTTTGGCGAGACTGAAAATCAAAGAGTGGGACTAGTTATCAAGATGCGAGTTTCACCTCTAACTTGGTAACATCGTACCCTAATATTGTTGGTACTTATCAAAAGATAAGACCCACTAGAACATGAAATGGAAATTTCCTTCATGGTTTAGATATGAAGTACAAATTTCCTTCATCAAAAGATAAGACTCCTAACTTGAGGGTAAATTTCTTGCGAAATACAAAGTATAGCTGATGGAAAGTCGTCATCAAAGGCGGGAATCACCCCTGTTTTGATGAGTTGTTTCGATTTTGTTACAAGAGTGTCTTTAAAGCGTCCAAGTGTGTTTTGTGTTAGCCTTAGGAAAAGCAATGTATTTTAACAGACCAAAAGAAAAGATAGAATCAAACATGATAGAAGGCAAGTAGTTTTAAACATCACATAATGAGAAAGTTCCTGAACTATAGACTAGGTAAAAGCATTCATACTCCTCCTAATAGACTTAGGCAAAAGCAAGGCAATTCTACCTAATTCCCTATAGTTATGGCTCTGATACCAATCTGTCACACCCCAACCGATGGCGGAAACATCGGGGCGTGGCACTAAGCGAATCAGATTGCTCAAGAGAATCCATAACAACTAATTGTGACAATATAGTTTAATTAAAATTTTATATTAAGGACTAAATTGTCATACAAACCAAACATGATCAAAATGTGTATCAAAATGTCATCCAAATTCAACAAGTTTCAAATTAGCATTTATCTAAGATGAGTTTCTAAGGTCATCCAAGTTTGATTTCTTGTTTCCCCTGCTACTATCAACCTACAACATGTATTAAAATACAATCAACAAAAATGTTGGCGAGTATACAAGTTTGAATACGTAGCGTAGTAGTTTAAACGTATAAAAACTCATATCCAACATGAACAACATATCACAAGTTTCAGCATGCTAGTTAACATGGTTCATATGATAACCTAAGTCTCCAACGCGTTAACGCGCCTTTCCTACTTCGTCGCAACGAAGAGGAGGTAAAAGAATCAAAACTTAACAATACTCCCAAGACTCAAAGAGCGGTGGGTTACCCCTATAGCGCTATAATTGTTAAGGCGGGCTACACATAAGAATCAAACATTCACATAGCATAAAAGATTCAAGTTTTACAAGTATCATGTTTTCATGTTTAATACGGATAGAGTATGTTTTCAAGTTTCAAGTGTCGAGTGTTTTGATATAGAATGCATGTTGCATCCCAAAGTGGTAAAGCAAAAAGGGATCGAGTATACTCACAGTGGGTGCTTAGAATCCTAAACACAGTAGGATTGGATCGAAGGGAGCGCTGGATCAGCTTGCGTTTGGGGAACAAAGAAAAAGTCCTCTAAGTGCCGACACGGTCAGGAACAGAGTGTCGAATAGTGCAAAATTCGAGTTAAAGTGTCTGACAGACTACCCGAACGGATGGTCATTCGGTCAGATGGTCATCCGAGCGGATGGCCAGTCGAACGGATGGCCATTCGAATAGTGTGTAGGTGTCTGTGACTGTTTAAGTTTTTTATCATAGTGTTCTGTAAGAACAAACAACAAGTGTTATCATAATCTGATCATCTGGACGGATGGCCATCCGATCGGATGACCATTCGAACAGATGGTCAGTGGGTGAAGTTTCGAAAAGTTTTCTAAGCTTTTAGTTAACTAAGACGGTGTGACAACGCGTCAAACAACGGAAACACACAAAACCCATCTACTTCGATCGGATTGGTATCACCCCTTTCGAACCGACGAGCCGTTCTTGATGGAATTTCATGTTTGGACCCGTAGATCGGCCGTTTTTTCCTGTGAAATCGGTTTTTCAAGCCGACTCTCAACTAAGGAACGAGTCGAGAGTCTGTTTGAGTCCGATTTCATCAAGGTTTTTGTATAAAAACTGAAGAAAAGTTTGGAATTCAATTGTAAAACGTGAAGTTTATCAGGTCCGAGCCGGAAACATGTGGAATTCCATCAAATCTGGTATAAATGTTTGATAATCCTTTAGATCTTGTATAAAAGTTTTGAAAATACGCTAGATATGGAACCAATCTTGGTTAAATGGTGCTCCACAACAGTTTGCATAAGCAACCGAGTGGAAACCACCTTAAAGAGGCCCACATTAGTTGGTTTTCGAGGAAAAGTTGAAGTGTTCGTGTGATTTTGATGAAGAATGTGGTGGAAGTGATTAGTGATGAAGGTTGTACAAGTTTTGAGGAGAAATACTTACGAATTCGCCTTGAATCACGATTAAAGTGACTGAGAGTGACTTGAGTGCGTGTGATCGGATGGCAGAGTGAAAGGTGAGAATGAAGGGTTAAGTCACCAATTTATAGGTGACAGTGGCAGCCTCAGTCGAATGGGTTAAGTCGGTGGAGAAGTGCAGGCGATCGGATGACTTTCCGGTTGAATGGCTATCCGGTCGAATGGTCTTCCGAGCGGATGGTCATCCGATCGGATGTCCATTCGGACAGCCGATTCTCGTTTGCTAGTTTTTTTCCGAATTTGATTCATTTTGCGAACTAGGTTAAGTGTTGCGTTGCGTATTATTGTGAGTAGCCATCACATAGAGTATTATTATATCATAAATTTGCACAAGGAGTTTCCGTGTTTCAGGTTTTCGTTCAAGCTACTTTCTCGTTCAGTAAGTATCAAAGCATCACAAAGAATCAAGAATCATATCGTTCACATATAAAGCATCACAAGAGTCAAGATTCACATTGTTCATATATGGAGAAATCACAAAAGCATCACAGAGAGTAAAAGTTTCACATAGTTTTGCACAATTAAGATTCAAATGGTTTCATTTCCATTATGATCGACCGTCTCGAGTGTAAAGCTTAATCAAAATTGGAAATACGACAAGACTTGCCTAGAATAATAAGAGTTTCCAAAATGCAGGGCGTTACACTTGATGGCCCAACGGGTAGTCGTGATTGTTCCCAAAAACGAACAAAAACATATGTGTCAGGTAATTACACAACCTTAACGGATGGCTTATCAAACAACATTCCTGTCATCAATTTAAATAACGATCCCATCGACGACACAACTTCGACAAGGCCATCACGAAGGAAAAGTGTCAAGTCGTCGTCAAGAAAAGGGAAAGAAGACTGGGTGTATGTCATCAACAAATACAAGACGGAAAAAATAGTGGAACCAAAGGAGAAGAGAGAACAACGCAAGGTGTTGACGGAATCGAAATTAAAATGAGATGATAAGTTCATGAAAAATTTGGAGGAAAAGGAGAAGAAACAGGATTAGAAAGTTGTGATAGAACCGCATGAAAATATGGACGAACCATGCAAGTTGATTCTACTAGAACGCAAAAGAGAAATTTGTGTCAAATGGGGTTGGGACACTAACTTTTAGGGTTTTTTCTTCAATGCTTTCGGTCGACTTTTTTTATTTGTAACCTTTAGGTTATTTCATCAATTTTTATTGTACTTTTTATTTGAATGAAAATGTGGGTTTTTAATTTATTTGTCTTTCATTTCATATTGTTTATGCATTTTAAAAATGTTGTTTTTAGTTTATTTTATTTTACTTTATATTTAACAAAGAAAAAACTCTAGTGATGGAATATGACAGGTATTGTAAGTGTTTTAGTGATGGTGTATTGGAATGTAATAGAATGAAGTGTTAAATTATGATTGGGTGTGATAAATGTGATGAGTGCCCTAGTGCTCTTTAGGCTGGAGGGTGTGGGGGCGTCACCCTGCCAACTCGGCACCTATAGCGCCCCATAAGGCTCCGTCACCGCATCCTCCATTTTAAGAGGGGGGGGGGGGGGGGGGGTATACACACTTCGCCACCATGGTAACGCCAGAATTTAAGGGTTTGGGTGGGGCCCACAAGTTTTAAACAAATGAATTTTTTTTTAATTTTGTTTAATAGGGGTTCTATCCACACCATGCAAATTAAAGGAGACTCCATGGCTGAGGTGGATCCTAGGTGGAGCTGACGTGGCCTGATAAAGCCCCTAGGGGGCTCCAACCACACTCTCAAGCCTTAGGCCGGAGGGTGTTGGAGGCGCCACCACCGCCAGGTCACCATCTATGGCGCCGCCGGCACTATACCCCCACACCGAGCCATTCAAGAGGGGCGCTATAGGTGAGCTCGCCACCATGTTAACGAGGAAGAAGGGGCTGTTCAGGTGGGGCCCACTCGATGTCATCCAATCAAAAAAAAAAAAAATTTGTTTAATAGGGGGCTCCATCCCACACCGTGGAAGTTAAAGGGGGGCGTTATAAAGCCCCATGGCTGACATGGATCCTACGTGACGCTTACGTGTCTTGATAAAGCCCCTAGGGGCTCCATCCCACACCCTCCAGCCTTATAGTGTATGATGAGAGGTATGAAGGAGAGTGTTATTACATACCTTTATTACCACATTAACCCAAATCACTTACTTTCATAAGGTATCTACTTAATATAGATTTCAGTTTCTTATTCCTGTAACTATTTAATGTAAACAAGATAATTACCATTACACACTTTTTTTTCGAAAGGTTACCATTACACACTTGAGTTCTCTAAAATCTGTTGTACTCTTTAACAATTTTCAATATATTTATAAAATAAGCATACAATGTTTATAAACCACGTAGACAAATCTATATGTACACATTGAAGTTGGAACTATAATCTAGTTACATAACCGAACTTGAAACCAACGTCACATAACCTCGTAGACAAATCTATATGAACAAAGTGAACATATGAACCTTTAAAAGGATGATGATGGAGGAAGGCGAATGACAATGGTGGCTGGCTATATGAAGATGACTAAACTTTTAGGTAAATTTTAAGAAAAGAAGTTTTTTGTGGAATTTCAAATGCTGGAGCTAAACGTACCAAGTTTTCTATATTTTTGTTGAATGTATCCCTCCTCTCCGATCCGGATTTTTTTTCTTTTGAGTTAATTGCCATTTTAGTCCCTGTGGTTCGTGTCATTTTGCCAGTTTAGTCCAAAGGTTTCATTTTTAACATCTGGATCCAAAAAGGTTTCATCGTTGCCATTTTAGTCCAACTGACTTAACTCCATCCATATCTGTTAAGTCTTCCAAGGACATTTTTGTCATGTCACACCACTGAAATTACAAAAGAGTTAATAAAAAGAAAAATAAAATGACAAAAATGCCCTTGGAAGACTTAACAGATATGGATGGAGTTAAGTCAGTTGGACCAAAATGGCAACAATAAAACCTTTTTGGATCCAGATGTTAAAAATGAAACCTTTGAACTAAACTGGTAAAATGGCCCAAACCACAGGGACTAAAATGGCAATTAACTCTTTTCTTTTTCATTTTGGTATATTTTATTGTTGTTGTTGGTCATCGTCCTTTGTTGTCGTTGTTGTTAAATGCTTTTTTATTCTTTTCGGGCGTTGGTTTTTTTTTTTTTTTTTTCTACATAACGTTTTTTCTTAGTTTAATGGAAAAAAAGTTTTTTTTTTTTTTTTTCTTCTTCTAATGAGCTTGTGGTAGAGTGGTAAGGGAGAGACTTGGGTTTCTAAGAGACTCAGGTTCAATTCCTGCTTCTCCCCATTAATTTTCAGCAGCATCTAGTGATGATGGGAGACTAGGCTAGCAGGCAGCGATTACTAGTTCGATCCTTGAACTGAACGGGTTTTACCTCACCACACTGTCATGCCTTATGGCGAGTGTTCACGGGCTTCTGCCCTAGGTGAGAATTTCCCCAATTCAAAGGCGAGTGTATCCCGATGTTGTGAATTTCGCCAGTAGTCCATTTGAAAGATTCGTTGGCCGTTAAAAAAAAAGGAGTTTTTTTTAATTGTTTTAATTTTTAAAGTTATTGTTTTAATAATATTCTATAAAGTTTTTACATATTTTGAAACCTTTTTTGTATCGTTTGTTAATTAATAAAAACTAGATGTAACACCCCGCCGCGTTGCGACCGGGGCTTATAAATTCAGCCGGCATGGGTTAGTTAATAATTAAAGGGTTATTTATTTACCTCTTAATGAGGGTCTGAATGGTTAAGACCTCTTACTGGTTCAACACTAATGATTCATACTGTTTGTTTCGTGAGTAGATGTCTGAATGTTTCAGACATTTGCATCTGAATGGTTCAGACATTTGCATCTGAATGATTAATTATTATACTGAGTCTCAATGGTTAAGACCTCTAATCTGAATTGGTCAGACATTTGTCTTTGAACGGTTAAGCATTATACTGTCTCTTAATAATTCAGACCTCATACTGCTTAAGCATTTAATAGTTCAGACATCTTACTGATTCATCACTTAACCATTCAAAAGTTACCAAACAACACCTAAACATTATACATGAGCTCCATGTTACGGCCGGTGTATTCGGTACCGGTACCCACTTTTCTCGTTTTTCGGTACCGGTACCAAACGGGTACCATGCTCATCCCTACCTAACAATGTTACCACTTAATAGTATATGAATAAATAAAAACTATAGCACATGGTTTTATCATAAAGCAATGTCCAATTTTATGAGCTAAAAATACAAGTTTTAATGCCTAATAATGTTACCAATTAATAGTATGTATATAAATAAATACTATAGTACCTGGTTTTATCATAAAGCAATGTACAACTTTATAAGCTAAAAATACAAGTTTTAATGCCTAACAATGTTACCAATTAATAGTATATAAATATAAATTGATGCATGCAACTTATTAATATAAACAAAACAGTTTTTAAATAGTGAGGGTCTACTATAGAAAAAAACATGTTGTACAAGTGATGAATGCATGAAATAAAGATAAGGCACATGTTACAACATTGTAAAGCTGACCCGCACGTTGCAGCGGGTAGATACTTGATTAGTATATGTATACTCGCTATAGCAAAGGGAATGGAAACCCAAAGAATGTAGTCGTAACATGCCCAAAACATTTTCGGTTCGTTGTTTTCAATGAAAAACCATTTTACTTCTCACAACCCGATTTCAAATTTTTTTTATCGAAACGTTGATAAAAATAGATGCATCGCAACGATATACTCGGATTTTATAAAAGTATCGTATTTTAAAAGTTATAAAGTTATAAAAAAGTCAATATAGTCTTAATAATTCTAAGCATCATATTTTACTTATGCTAAATTTATGCTTTTTTATTATATGTCTAATTTGTATATTATTCTAAATTTATACTTGTTTATTATATATTTAACAATAGACAAATAAAAACCATGTACAAACACTATTTAAAATTGTATAATATGAACCATCACAAAACTCACCTAAAGCACAAAATACAACATGGCAGTGCCTACATGTATTACAAATTGATAATATATAATAGTTAACTAACATGTTCATGCTCGTTCATTTAGAAAATTAAAGCGATCGTGTTTGTTCATGTTCGTTCATGTCCGTTAATATTCTACATGAACAATTCAAAAATGTAAACGAACAAACATATTAGCGAGCATAAATGAAAACAAATACATATGCATATGTGTATGTGTATGTTTCCATGTAATAATTCAAAAAAAAAATATTAATAAACATAAACAAACAATGGATGAATGAAATATGTATCAACACCACAAATTAAGTCTCCATTTATTGAATATTATTCTCTCCATTTAACCAATCAATCAAGATGATTGATTGTCCATAAGACTAAAGGGTATATGGGCCGGCTTAGGCCCGGCCAGGCCTGGCGCCGGTCCCCCACACCGCCCCCTCATGCCCGGCGCGTCGTCTCCGTCCTCCACAAGCTGGGTTCGACGGGCCTCTCTTCTCTCTCCTCACACACACACATCTATACATACATACATATATATAAAATATATATAAAGGGGTTCATCCCCCACCCCCTAGGTCCATCCCCTTCAAGCCCCGCTTACGTGGCGGTGACGTGGCGGCCCATCCCCTTGGTGATGAGGCTCTCCATACCCTCCAGTCTAACTGTCGCCCAAGAATCAAGCCCTTGTAATTATTTTGTAATCATTGCCTTTATCTTAGTACCTCAATATATTGTTTTGTAAATAATAAGAACATGTATCCTTGATTCAATCAAACATTATATGGTATCAAGAGCATAAAGCTCCTCCGAGCAAAACACTTTTCGATCCTGCTTCTGTTATTTTTTTTTTCCGATCAGCCATGGCAGCAGCCCACCCGATTGTTCACATAACAGCCGCAACCCATTTTCCGATCAAACTAACCTCCCAAAACTTCCCCTCATGGAATACCCAAGTCACCGCCACCCTCATTAGCCTTGAACTTGACCACCACATCATTGGTTCCGAAACGATCCCTTCCGAAACCCTTGGCGATGACCAAAACACCAAACCAAACCCGGAATACATTCGTTGGTTTCGTCAAGATCAAATGATCATAAGTGCCCTCCTTGGTAGTTGCTCCGACCAAATTCAACCCATTGTTTCCTCCGTCAAAACAGCCCGCAAAGCTTAGGAACTTATTGCAACCCCCGTCCCCTAACTACCAGGGAACGGGCGGCCGCGACCAGTTTCAGAGGTATTGGTGTTTATCAGTTTGACAGCGGAATTTACATCAGGACCGTAGTTAGGAAATATTTTATCAGAGTAAAATACCACACTTTTATAATATTAAACACATGGGAAAATCCCAAGTTTCAAATACACACATTTTCATAGGGATAAACCCTACTTTTTTTAAATAAAACATTTCTTTATTTAGGTAACTATAGCCACTTTTCCAAGCCTTCAGTGCTGTCCATCTGGCTTCTATTTGGTTTTCACACTTTGTTACTTGAAACGCGTTTAAAAACATTTTGTCAGTGGGAAATACTGGTAAGTGAATCCCAGTTTAATCAAGACAGGTAAAACTGTTTTACAGTATTGAGGGCGGTCGCGCAATTACATTTGTTTACATCTACTTTAATTACCACCCACGGTTGTAACACCCCGTGTTACGGAAGTCAAAATCAAAGTCAAAGTCAAAGTCAAAGGAAGAAAAGATTGCCAATTGCGATCTGTCACTCCTTGCTTAACTACTGATTTGACTACCTTGACTTATGACCAATTTTGTATTTGAATCTCTTTAGTTGTATTATGTGGAGTACATGTTAATAAATCGCTAATTAATCGCGGTTAATCGCTACCCGACTTATCGCTAATCGCATCACTATCGCATCGCAATATGAATTATGAGTTCTGGATATTTTTTTACACGTGTGTGCTTCTTATGTGTTACTTGTGCATGTTATGTTTGTGTTGAGGTGATATATCGCAATCGCAATCGCAACTCTATCGCATCGCTATCTAATCGCAAACGCTAAACACAAGTTATTTATAGTGATTGTATGTTAGATATAGTAGTTAGGTTATTTGTGTAATTAATAGGTAATACTATCACATCGCTCGCTCGAAACACATCGCAATGCTCAACGCACGAAATGAAAACACGAAAACCAACACGTAGAAACCAGTCGATCGAATGGTCATCCGAACAGATGACCATCCGATCGGATGGCCATCTGATCCGACACTGGTGCCCATCTTTACTCTTTTGGAAACCCTAAAATACCCCTTTCACATCACCAAAGTGATGTGACAGCTCTCTCTCTCTCTCTCTCTCGACCGGCGTGCTCCAGCCCACTTTTCTCTCGATTTCTCGCTATTCTTGTAAGTTTCTACCTCAACTCTTGTACTTCTATGATCTACATGCACTTGTTCATCATTTCCACCTTTGAATCTTAACTTTCAACCATGAAATCAGTGGATTTGAGGTGTTCTAGGGTGATGTCATCATGGAGTTCTTATGAACTTCAAGATTTAACTTCATTCCCCCAAGAACAACTTAGATCTGAAGGATTTCCACACGATTTAACACTATTTTCAAGCAGATCTAAACATTTTCAGAGTTAAAAGGATTGAAAGACGCTTTTCTAACTTTGTTTCAACTCTTTTACACTCAATGCACTCAAAACCGATAGAATCGGGCCTCGTTCAAACCTTCTACTCATTTCTAGTAAAAGTGTCGGTTCAAGGTCTGATTTCTATCAACGAGACCACCGACTTCGGGTTGAACATGAAACCAACCATCATGAACTGTTAACTGATCAGATTGGGGTGATTCCCGTTCGATCGGGTAACCGGGGTCTGAGGGAGTTTCTGTTGTTTTACACGTTGTCATACCGTCTCGAGCAAACCGCAAAACATTCAAAACTTAACAAAATTTCAAGTTTGCAAAATGGTCAGATTGTGGGACGGATTGTCGTCCGATTGGATTGCCATCTGATCGAACCGCAATCCGATTGGATTGCACTTGTACTCCAACACTTAAACATTTCTTTACAATTTTCAAAGATGATCAGTTTCTAGCGGATTGCCCTCCGATCGGTAGACCATCCGATCGAATGACAATCCTGCTGTGAACTTGTTCTCTGAGAAATACCTCGCCGGACGAATCGCCACCCGATCGAACTGCCGTTCAATCGAACGATCTGAAATCGTAGAGAAACTTCTCTGACTTTGAAATGCTACAACGAAAACTTCAAAGCCACCATACACAAACACATCCATCCCAAACGAGTGTCAATCCGACTGAATAGCCAACCGAACGGATGAACATCCGAACAGATTGACATCCGATCGAATGGCCACCCATTCGGATTGCCATCCGACCGGATGACCACTCGTCACTTACTTCACTTGCATCGTTTTACGCACCGCCCTTCACTTACGCTATCGTTCTGATCAGGCTCATTCATTCTAGCGCTCCCTTCAATCCATTAACTACCATCACTATGTGTATACTCGATCCCTTTTTGCTTTAAGCACTTTTAGGTGTTACATATGTTACTTATTCTAAATCATATCGACACACAACACAAACACTATTTATACGCTGACTGTTATTGCATGCTACTTATTACTCGATGAATGCTTGTATGTTATGTTAACATAGTGATTGTTGCCTGACGCCTTAGCAACGATAGTACTATTTGTTTAGACTCAGCACCTGTCGTGGAAAGGGCTTGTTAAGGTTACTTCTTCACGTATCATAGTGGTGATATGTGTTGCGCATTCTACAACTCGCAGTCTAGTCTGTGCATATTTCATTGTTGATAACCTACTAGCTTCACACTATACATGTTACATGCTAGTTATGCGTAAACGCTTTCGAACTTTATTATTACTATTAAACTTGTATGCTCACCTTTACACTATGTGTATTCACCTCTATTTTAACGTATGTGATAGGTGTTTAGCATGCTTTGCCTGCTTGTGTGGAATCAAGTAGGATGGAGTCTAGAAACAAATTAAATGAAATCTGAGTTGTCGGAATGGATATTTGTCTTTGAGAACAATGTCTGTAATAATTGTTTTTATTTTATATGTTTGTGGTATGGGACATGAACCTTTAATATATTATAACAAATAGTTGTTATGGATTCTCCTGGACAATCTGTTTCTCTCAGTGTCGCGCCCCGATGTTTCCGCCATCGGTTGGGGTGTGACAACGGTACTGTCAACCTGACTTGTGGTCATGTTACTACTTACAGTGTAGTAACAAATTTTGTATACAAAACCCCAACATACCGACGATAATTGTAGAATACAAATACTCAATCATTGCTTAATTATAATTTAAAATATTGAGGTTTTGTAAAAACAGTTTGCAAAAACGTTCACAAAAAGGAGATTACTCACATTGCTGTCTTAGGGTTTTCCTTTAGGATTTCCTGGTGATTATCTATTAATTACACAATGCACACGTGTTAGTATAATAACCCAATATTTACATTAGTAATACCCTCCCTGAGACAGAATTCCAACGACTACGTCGGGCAGAACCTCGACAGCCGTTACGGAACCTTAGATCAATCGGGCAGCTTATCTAATACGTAACCGGGGGTTATGATACTTACAACGAGGCAGAACTTCGTTAATTAGGGGGTATTATGCCTGGAAATTATGTATCCTATGCAGAAATTTGAGAGAGAACGTTGGTGTGAGCGATCGAAATGAACTGTCGATGCTCCCAATTTATAGGAGTTGATTTGGGGTTTCTCGCGGCCCGCGTAGGAAACAACCAAGTGCTTCATGCCCCGCGACGTAGGCTGGGTAGGCCCTAGCCTGGCCCAGTCACTGATCTAGCTTCGACACGCATTTGACACGTGGCAGCACTGGGATGCGCCCTGTTGATTAGCTGTCGCGCCCTGCGTAAGATCCTTAGGGGGTCTTCGCGGCCCACGAGCGACACTGAATTCTTGTTTTTATTTAATTTTTAATTATATAAGGTATTTTGGGCTTGGTTTTCATATACGGGGTGTATTTTAAGGCGTATAGGGACACTCTAAATAATTTAGGGGTGTCAGAAATATTTTAGGAGGGTTGTTATATCCTCCCCACCTTGTTTTAGAACTCATCCTCGAGGTCTACTGAAATAAGTGTGGATATTTTCTTTGCATCTCTGATTCAAGCTCCCAAGTGTATTATGGTCCTCTTTTGGAGTCTCATTTTACTTTAACTAGAACTAATCTCTTGTGTTTGAGATTCTTGACTTTCCTATCTTCAATCTGTAGAGGCTTCTCTACAAACTTTAACTTTTCATTTACCTCTATATCCTTAAGGGGCACTACTAGAGATTCATCGGCTAGGCATTTCTTGAGATTACACACATGAAATACATCATGTATTCCTGTCATTTCCTCTGGCAATTGTAGTTGATAGGCTACAGGTCCTATCCTTCTAATAAACTCAAATGGTCCTACATACCTGGGGCTTAGCATTCCCTGTTTGATGAATCTTACCACTCCTTTCCAAGGAGAGACTTTCAACAAAACCTTATCTCCTATCTGAAATTCCAATGGCTTTCGTTTGTTATCAGCATAACTCTTTTGTCGATCACGTGCTGCTTTTAGTCGTTCTTTGACTTGAACAATCTTGTCGGTTGTTTCTTGCACTATCTCTGGTCCAGATAATTTGCTTTTCTCCAATTTCTGCCCAACAGACTGGAGTTCGGCACTTTCGTCCATAAAGTGCTTCAAATGGTGCAGCATTGATACTGGTATGATGGTTGTTATTGTAAGAAAATTCTATTAATGGTAAGTGATCGTCCCAATTACCTCCAAAATCAATTACACAAGCTCTAAGCATATCCTCCATTGTCTGAATTGTCCTTTCGCTTTGTTCGTCCGTTTGATGATGATAAGCGGTGCTTAGATTTAGCTTGGTTCCCATTGCTTTTTGGAAACTTGTCCATAAATGAGAGGTAAAACGGCTATCTCTATCAGAAACAATTGATAAAGGAATTCCATGTAATGAAACAATTTCATTTACATACAACTTAGCTAATTGTTCCATACTGAAAGTCTCCTTCATGGGTAGGAAATGAGCTGACTTAGTTAGCATGTCTACAATCACCCAGATTGTATTATTACATTTTCTTGTTTTGGGTAATTTAGTAACAAAATCCACTGTTATCAATTCCCATTTCCAAACTGGCATTTCTAACTGTTGCAACAAACCGGAAGGTTTCTGGTGTTCAGCTTTAACTTGGGAACAAGTTAGACACTTGGAAACATAAGCTGCTATATCCTTTTTCATTCCTATCCACCAGAAGTTCTTTCTTAAGTCCTGATACATCTTATCATTTCCAGGATGCATCGTATACTTAGACTTATTGGGCTTCTTCTAATATACGGTGACGTAGGTTTCCTAATTTGGGTATCCACATTCTTTTCTAACGGAATCTCCAAATTCCATCTGTTCCTTGTTCTAATTCCTTAATCATTCCTTTCAGTTTCTCAGTATCGTCCTTGATTACTGATTCTTGTGCTTTTCTAATCTGATCATTTAAATCTACTTGTAGATTTAATTTAAGAGAACGCACTCTTTTTGGCTTCTCATGATTCTTTCGACTTAAAGCATCGGCTACTACATTAGCCTTTCCTGCATGATACTGGATATTACAATCATAATCACTAAGAATTTTCATCCAGCGTCTTTGTCTCATATTCAACTCCTTTTGCCCGAAAACATACCTTAAACTCTTATGATCTGTGAAAATGGTAAACTTACTATCGTAAAGGTAATGTCTCCAAATTTTCAGGGCAAAAAATTATAGCTCCTAACTCTAAGTCATGTGTTGTATAATTCTCTTCATGATTCTTAAGTTGTCTAGAAGCGTATGCTATAACCTTTTGATGTTGCCTTAAAACACATCCATAACCTAACTTAGAAGCGTCACAGTAGACTTCGAAGTCTTCAGTTCCTTCTGGTAACACTAGTATGGGTGCGTTGGTTAATCTTTGCTTAAGAATTCTAAAGGCTTCCTCTTGTTTTGATCCCCACTCAAACTTAACAGATTTACAGGTTAACTTAGTTAAGGGAATGGCCATTCTAGAAAAATCTCGAATAAATCTTCTATAATAACCGGCTAATCCTAAGAAACTTCTAACCTCGGTTGGTAACTCAAGGGTTTTCCATTTAGTAATTTCCTCAATCTTTGTGGGATTCACATAAATTCCTTCATGGTTGACTAAATGCCCAAGAAACTGTACTTGTTCTAGCCAAAACTCGCACTTCGAAAACTTTGCATAAAGTTTTTCTTTTCTCAATAAACTTAGAAGTGTATGCAGATGTGCTGCATGTTCCTCTTTACTCTTAGAGTAAATGAGAATATCATCTATAAAGACAATTATGAATTTATCCAAATATGCCTTACATATTTGGTTCATCATGTCCATAAATGCAGCTGGGGCATTGGTTAAACCAAATGACATGACAGTAAATTCATAATGTCTATACCTTGTTCTGAAAGCGGTCTTAGGAATGTCCTCTTCCTGTACCTTTAATTGATGATATCCTGAACGTAGATCGATCTTAAAGAAAAATCGAGCTCCTTGCAATTGATCGAACAGATCATCGATTCTTGGTAATGGATATCGATTCTTAATCGTGACTTTATGTAATTCATGGTAATCAATGCACATATGCATCGATCCATCTTTGTTTTTGACGAATAAGATCGACGCTCCCCATGGCGATGAACTTGGCTGTATGAATCCTTTTTTCTAACAGTTCGTCTAACTGTTTCTTTAACTCTTGCATTTCTGCTGGTGCCAAGCGGTAGGGTGCTTTGGCAATTGGTGTTGTTCCTGGTAGCAGATGAATTCTGAATTCAACTTCCCTGTCTGGTGGTAGTCCTGGTAATTCTTCTGGAAACACATCTGGAAACTGAGATACTACTGGAATATCTTTTAATTATTTTCCTTTAGTGTTAATGATTATGGAAATCAAATACACTAATGATCCTTTTCTTACATAACTGGCTGTTTTCATCACAGAGATGAATTTTGTGGATCTAGACGGCTTATCTCCTTTAATTGTGATCTTCTCACCCTTTGGTGAATTTACTTGGATTGACTTTTGATCACATAGAATACTGGCTTTATTGGCTATTAACCAATCCATTCCTAATACAATATCAAATCCTGCCAGATTCATTGGATAAAGGTTTGCAATAAGCTTTTGGTTTGAAAATTCTATTCTTGCTCCCTGCAAGATTTCAGAAATCTTAATGGTTTCTCCATTTGCTGTCTCTACTAGACATTCTTGTGGGAGTTTAGTTAATGGTTGATTGAGAAGTTTGCAAAATGAGGTATTAATAAAACTTTGGTTCGCACCAGAGTCAAATAATACTTGAGCAAAGACATCATTAACTAAAAACGTACTGGCTATCACGTCCGGAATGATCTTGGCTTCTTCTTCAGTCAGAACAAATGCTCTAGCATTTTTAGTAGTCTTGTTGTTCATGGCTGGAGATAGTTTCGGACAGTTCGGCTTGATGTGACCTTTTTCTCCACAGTTGAAGCATATTCTATTACTAGGTTTCTTCCTACAATCTTCCTCCTTGTGTCCTGGTATCTTGCAGAAATTACAGTAGGTGGAGCATCTTCCTAAATGCTTCTTCTTGCAAGCTTTACAGTAAGGTGTAGAGGTAGAACCTACATTTTTCCCACGGTTGGAATTTCCATAGCGAAATTCTTGAGTAAGCTTTTGAGATAGGTTCCTCCTCTGGTACTCTTCTCGTGTACGTACTAAGTCATCAGTCAAGGTGTTTGCTAATTCTACAGCTTCTTCTATAGTTTGGGGTCTAGCTGCCTTGACTACATGCCTAATCTCGCTGATTAATCCCCATATGTAACGGGAGATTAATACTGGTTCTGGTGAAGCAAGGGTTGGCACTATTCTAGCATATTCGAATAATAGCATAGTGTAACCCTTACTATCCACTCCAGTCATTCTAAGGCTTAGGAACTTATTTGTTATCTGTTCTTTTTCATTAGGGGGCAGAATTTCCTTTCTACCATGTTTTTAAATTCCTCCCATTCCATATTATAAACCTTGTCACTTCCCCTAGATTGGAGGATAGTGTTCCACCATTCTAAGGTTGAGTTCTTAAACAAATTGGAGGCAAACATTATCTTATCCTCTTCCGCGCACTTGCTTATTTTTAAGACTGCCTCAGTCTTTTCTATCCAGCATAGAGCTGCAACGGCCCCTTCATTACCCGAGAATTCCATTGGTTTACAAGACCATAATTCTTTATAAGAACAACCATAAGACATGGTTCTTCTTCTTTTGGGAATGAGCACTTGAAGTATGAGTCTATTGTTTACGCTGTGTTCGGGTTCAGTGGGTCGTTTACTGCCATTGTTACTTTTATTATCAGCTTCCTTAACCGTTTGGATAATATATGGCATCGCGTCTATAATTCCTTGTGCCACTATGTGTTGGATGGCACAGTTATCCACTTGGTTTCCATTATTATTGTTATTCTGGTTATCGTTATTCTGGTTTTCCTGATTCACTTCGTTGTCCATCTGAATTTTAAACATTTACCACATATTAATATCACAAAATAATATTTAATGCAAACGATCACACAACACGCATATTGATCAAAATCGTCGAACATTGCGACTTACTCTATTTTATATATTATGCTTCTAGTACAACTGGAATTGAAATTTAAAATTACAATACTATTATGCATCCATAGCTATTGTCTATATTTTTTTTTTCAAAACATACACATATTTATATATTATTATTTTATTATTATTATTACTATTACTGGTATGGGTTCATCCAGAACTCCATATTACGCTCGTCATACTTCCAGACGAGTTGTTCTCCTATATGCCTCATCCTCTCACTTCCTTCAAAAATCTCCTCACCAAAGGTTCGGAGCTCTTGCACATTTTCAGCGCTCATGGGTGGTGCAGGGGCTGGTACTGGGTTTTGGAACTGGGGCATGGGTTCTGTGACAACTATCAAAATTTCAGGTATCCGTACAAGTATTAAACCATGATTAGTGCTTAATGACTGTGCTGAATTACAATTAACTGCTTACTGATTATTGCCATATACATACATGTGCATCATATATTGCTTAATGTCATACCATTATTGCATGAAAGCTTATTTGACTCAAATGATGCACGAAACACAGTTAGCACAGTTATCAGACAAATCAGGAAAATGCTAACAGAGTTCAGTGCATAGACAGACAGTGTGTTGAGACACAGAATGAGCCAGAAACCAAGTATTACACTAGTATAATGTGTAGGAAAGTAAGGGTCCCAAAACTGCCTTCCTAGAAATAGTTTAAGTGCCAGAAAGTGCCTAAAACACATATAAAGTGCTGAATACAGCAAAAATCAGCAATTTTCAGCATTTAAACAATCTAATATCATGCAGAAATATGGTTAAATGGTCCTGAATGCTTTCCTAAATGTCTGGAATCAAAAGTGTCACAAAAGGTAACATAAAGCACACTAAACTGCAAAGTTTAGCACCTTAACAAACCGGTAACCAACCGAACAACCGGACACTACCCGAAACATCAAATTTACACTAGAAGCACTGTTTTAATATTATCAAGCTAGTTATGGTCCCCGAACATCATAACACATCATAAATATCTAGTAACTAAAACACTTAACTTATACTTGGATTTTAACTTAACAACTAACTAGATTGTTACAACCTAACCTACATACCCCCCCCCCCCCCCACCTATGAAATCGGCCAACATATGGCCCACCTCAAGATTTGTTCAAATATTTTATTTGATCTTGTCTATGCTTTCCTAAACATTAGAACCAATGGAAAATACATAAGAATGGATTATAAGAATGCACACTAAGTTTATAAGTCTCATAACTCACAACATACTTCACACCACTCTTTCTCCCCTCTTCTCTTTGGCTCTCGGCCGAGACCACAACCACACACACACCATCATTCAATCATTCTCATCCAATCCAAGCTTATACAAGTGTGTTAGAAGACATACAAAGGAGCTAGGAGCTTGTAGAAGTTGAAGGACCTCTTTCATTTTCTTTTATCCATCTCTTATCTTCACTTGATCATCCTTAGCCTTGAGCTAGTGGGAAGAACCTTGATCTTGCTATTTTACATCTATTTGAAGTGGTTAAAAGATGGTACATAATGATGATCTTGAAGAACACTAAGAAACTTGAACTTGAAACATGAACATAAGCATGAATACATAAGAAATCTTAATGTTTATGTGTTGTAATACTTGTTGATTATTGATTACTTGTGAAAATGATGTTGATCATCATATGATCTTTCTAGATCATGATTAAAAACATAATCTAGCAAGATGAGAGGATGAACATGGTAGAAATTAATGGACCATCCTCATGAAAAGCATGAACTTGAAAAGAATACATTGATTTCTTGTAAAATGATGAATAAAGTGAGTTGTTAATCATGTAAATTTAGAGATTTCATGGATGATTTTTCAAGAAACCAAGTTAAAAATACAAGTTTTATTTAATCTTGGTTCTTACATAAATAAACCCCATCTTTAAAGGTTAAACAAGTGTAGAAACACTTATGTAACAAGAAAAGTTTAAGACGAAACATTTTTGAAAAATATGATTATAAGTTGTGAAGATATTCTTTCTTTAAAAATGAAGTTTTTAAAGAATCAATCACACTTTAGAAGGTAACAATGCTTACTAAGAACACTAGTAAGTTACTACAAATTTTTGTGAAATTTCAAGTTAATGAAGTAGTAGATTATGCTTGTTTTTGGCAAAATTGGTAAGTAAAGATTGTTTGTTGTTGATTGATTGTGTTGATTTTACAAAAGAAAATGATATACCTTCAAGGTATAGAAACCTCCATTTTTAGGGGAAACTATGGCAAAAATTTTCTAAAAATTAAACACTTAGAAAAATATTTCTAAACAAATATTTACATGTGTATTTCAAACCATAAAACTTTGCATAAACTTTGCCATAATTTTTGTTACAAAAATTACAAATATTGGAGGTTTGTTTTTTATAAATAAAAGTGACTAAATATGTATTTAGGAAATATATATTTAGAAGTCACCATGTGTGTGATTATTTGTATACTTTGTGTATTAGTTATATTATTTTAGGACATGAAATAATATAACTCATCAAAATACCGAAAATTACAATACAAAATATTACCAAAATTCCAAGAATATGAATATACAAGTTTTACACAAAATATTGGTGAAACCGAACAAAGGAATATAACCTACAGATACTCTAGAAATTATATTCATGTGTATATTTTGGTAAATAATATTTTGGACACCAAAGGAAACAAAAATATGATTTTTATAATTATTACAAAGTTACATCATATTTTTGACAAGAAGAAAATATATTATTTTTGGGTGAATAAAGATATGTATTTTCTTGAAAATATTAGAAGATATATTATTTTTGGAAGAAATGTATATTTTCTCAAACAAAAAAGGAATATATTATTTTGGAGAAAAATAAGCATATATATATATATATATTCCAAGTTAGACTTAAAAATATATTATTTTGGAACTTATATGAGAATACAAATATTTTTGCCAAAGGAAAATTTATCAATAATTTTTCTAAGTAGTATTTCTTAAAATATATATATTTTGGAAATATATATCAATGTATTTTTACTAGAAGTATTATTCCAGAAGAATTAATATAAGATTAAGTATAAAGAATACTTAATAATTACAAGAAGATACGTATTCTCGTACGTATAAATACACTCCAGAATACGACACCGATACATGGCAAAAATATACAAGTATAAGGATACAAATACAAATACCCCATCCTTGGGAAGGAAATACATGTATAAATACTTGAGAAGTATCAAGTTAAAATATATTATTTTAACAATTATTCCAAAATTTAATAAATATAATTTAAGTTAAAATATTTATTATTTTAACAAATAATTATATAACTTGGAATAATATCGAAGACACGAAGAAACGTAACTCAAAGACACTAATTAATTCTAAGTCAAGGCACTACCCGCTCGTCTAATAGACCTTAGTACGTTGTAGGTAGTTGTGTATACCAGACAAACCTTGAGTTACGGTGATACGAAGACGCAAGACTGTGAGTTCATGTCCCCCTTTTCTTTTAACTGTTTTCAGTTTTTATAACTTCGGGAGTGAAGTACATGTTACAAACTATTCATAAACGTTTATTATTTGGTATGGTTAGCTAAGGAAGGGTACTGCTAGATCATGTGAGTGGTGGGAATAACGATTAAGACCATTAATCCTAGTTGTAGGACCGAGAGACATGAGTGATAGATCTATTTGGGTGTAGCGAGCCCCGCCCATGTTGGACCAGGGTTTGGCCCATGGGTTGACTATATCTTACAGCCAGAAGCCCTGTGCAAAGTCTGCTCGGTTTGAGCCTTCCTGCATCACGTCACACATATTAATGGCATTGCAAACCATTAATGATATGTTTTTCCTTGTTGCTTTCATACCAGGGCTTTACAAACATACATACTTACTTTCAATGATTACAAAGTTTTATTCATACACACAAACAAACACATGAACTCGCTCAACTTTTGTTGATGTTTTCAAGCTACATGTATTTCAGGGAATTAAATGTTGATCTGGCAGGCGTTCGGAAGTTCCAAGTGTTGTTTGAGAATAAAAGATGTCATCCATGGTCTTAGGGTTTGGTTAGGGTGTCTTATCCTAGACGAGACACGTCTTCCAAAACCTGGATTTATTTAATATCTTTTGTCGAGTCTTTGTGAACTCTTAAACAAGTTGCAAGGGTTGTACTCGAAATTGAAGTTTATGTTTTAAAACAATGTTGTTGTTATGATTTTAAACTTATTTAACGGATGAACATCTTCGGTTTTATCATATAGTTGTTGTTATGATTGAAAGCGATGATATTAAGCAAGTCACACATAATCACGCTTCCGCAAAAGTCAGGGTGTGACAGGTTCTTGGTAAGGGTAAGGGTTTTCTAGAATCTCCCTGATGTATTGGTCGTTATCATAATAGGGCTCTAGAGGGTCCAGGTCTGGGTAAGCTGCTAGGTTTGACATGGGTTCGTCTTCTGGTATTGGGTAGCGTTGTTGGTAATCCCTATGGTCATCAAACCACGGGTCATAGTCTGGATCTGAGGGATGGGGTGCTGGTATTCTAGGTATCTCAGTTGGGTCAATGTCAGGCATTGGGATTTGGTTTTCTGGGTTGGCTTCAATTTCCATTGGTTGTGTGGGAAACAGTGATAACGGTTGGGGTGCTATGAGTTGCTCTAGATTAGGGTTTGCAGCTGTAGTTGCTAAGATATGAAAATTTGCTAAACTCCTATTGAGCATATCCTGAGTGTGGGCATCTGTTTCTCTCTTAGCGGCTGCTAAAGCTCGCAGCTGTTGTAACTTTATCATCCTTTTTCTACATTCATGCGCTCCTCTGCTGAACCATCCTCTCTTCTTGGGAGGGAATGGCTCTTCAGATTGGGCCTTGAACACGAATATCCCATCTTCATTGTCAGCCGAATACCTTGAGAGGGTAGGCTATAAAGAGGTGCCTTTGTCCCTAAGTGAGCTGGAAAACTGACGGTAAGCGTCTGAAGGTCCTTGGTCGCTCATACTGTAAACTAACAAATTGTCAAATAACACATAACAATAATATACATATATGCACGTAGTTTCGTAATAATTTCCTAAAATATTGAATAAAATTTTGGTGTCTGCAGAACACATCTGTGGCTGAATCAGTGGCTTAGCTCTGATACCACTTTCTGTCTCAACCCCCATCCCCTAACTACCCGGGAACGGGCGGCCGCCGCCAGTTTCAGTGGTATCGGTGTTTATCAGTTTGTCAGCGGAATTTACATCAGGACCGTAGTTAGGAAATATTTTATCAGAGTAAAATACCACACTTTTATAATATTAAACACATGGGAAAATCCCAAGTTTCAAATACACACATTTTCATAGGGATAAACCTTATTTTATTTAAATAAAACATCTCTTTATTTAGGTAACTTTTATAGCCACTTTATCAAGCCTTCAGTGTTGTCCAGCTGGCTTCTATTTGGCTTTCACACTTTGTTACCTGAAACGCATTTAAAAACATTTTGTCAATGGGAAATACTGGTTAGTGAATCCCGTTTTACAGTATTGAGGGCGGTCGCGCAATTACATTTGTTTCCATCTACTTTAATTACCACCCACGGTACTTTCAACCCGACTTGTGGTCATGTTACTACTCACAGTGTAGTAACAAATTATGTATACAAAACCCCAACATACCAACGATAATTGTAGAATATAAATACTCAATCACTGCTTAATTATAATTTAAAATATTGAGGTTTTGTTAAAATAGTTTGCAAAAAGGTTCACAATTGGGGGGGTATTATGCCTGGAAATTATGTATACTATGCAGAAATTTGAGAGAGAAAGTTGGTGTGAGCGATCGAAATGAACTGTCGATGCTCCCAATTTACAGGAGCTGATTTGGGGTTTCTCGTGGCCCGTGTAGGAAACAGCCAAGGGCTTCGCGGCCCGCGACTTAGGCTGGGTAGGCCCTAGCCTGGCCCAATCACTGATCTAGCTTTGACACACGTTTGACATGTGGCAGCACTGGGATGCGCCCTGGTGACTAGTTGTCGCGCCCCGCGTAAGATCCTTAGGGGGTCTTTGCGGCCCGTGAGCGACACTGAATTCTTGTTTTTATTTTATTTTTAATTATATAAGGTATTTTGGGCTTGGTTTTCGTATACGTGGTGTATTTTAAGGCATATAGGGACACTCTAAATAATTTAGGGGTGTCGGAAATATTTTAGGAGGGTTGTTATAGAACTTTAAAATCAAGCTATGCAAGTCGCTCGCGTTCCCGCATTATTTCCCTCAAATCTCGGTTTGCCAAAAACCCAAGAGGAAATCGCTCCATTCCCGACTATTTACATGAAATGAAATCTCTATTTGATTAGCTTGCTATGGCTCAAAGTCCCAAGTCCGAAGAAGAACTTGTCGTCCATATCATGAACCAACTAGGGGACGACTACTCTAATCTAGTCGCCTCCTTTCGAACCTGTGACACAGCAATCTCTTTTGCCGACCTCTTTGAAAAACTCATTGACCACGAACGTACCTTAAAAGAAACTCTCACCGAACCTCTCCTTACCACCGTTCTCACACCCCCAAAATCCACAAGCAGAGTATCACCGCATGGAGGCGTGACTGACCAGGATCAAGCCACCAATCATATTGAACATAACATGTAAATAAGTATAAAACCCAACACAATATAATTGGTGTCTAAGCAAAACGTAGTTTAAGTTGTAAGCGGAAGCATAATGTTTAAAACCAAAGTATAAGTTCAAATATATCAAAAGATTAACATGGCATAAGACTATCCATGTCCCACAACGACCACGCCTCCTCGTGCAAGCTCCAGAAGTACCTAACGACCTGCAAGGCATGTAACAACGAGTCAACAACAAAGTTGAGCGAGTTCACAGTTGGTTTGTTTAGTTGTACCAGTTTGTTTTGAAAACCACAAGTTGTTTCGTAAACCACGAGGTAACCAGTTTCAATTATTTCCCAAACCGTATCCATAATCAATGGGTCTTCCCCATGTGAACCACTAGACCGTTACCATATCGACAACTGACGAATAATAGTTGTGCCCTACGTCAATGTCTATCATCATTGACAGTTTGCCCAGATCCATTAGTACACGCCTGTCCGAACGGCACGGTGTGAGGTTTGTCGAACCTAGTAGCGCTTTAAACTAATGACCCGCTCGCCATTGGCCCGACGATTAAGTCGATATAAAAATTAAGGGACTTCATGATAGAGTTTTGTCTAGTAAGTATTAAGGTTGTTGTCCTACCCAAGGAGGACGAACGTACGTATTCTACCCAAGGAGAATACGTAGGATTAAGATTGGCATCCTTCCCATGGAGGATGGCCGTACATATCCTACCCAAGGAGGATATGTAGGTTCCGTTTTAATTCTATAACCCATTCCCAACCATCGGGAATCCCATGCCTTAGAAAGTGTGTGAACTCACCTCGGTTTGCTCGGTAAGATTAACTACTTGCTCACAAATAATTCAATCCAAGCCTATAGTGTTCATGCATGCGTAATCAGTTGATAATCACATAGTTCAAGTAACAGTCATGATCATAATATGTATTTGAGCAAACAACTAACACATAACATTTAACAATTATACAAGCTCATGCAACTCTTGCTTATCATTAACAACAACTAACTAATCCAGTTAACCCTTAACAGACCTAACCGAGTTACTGTGCAGTTTAACCCTTGATGAAACCCCCTGTTTCGTCATGACTCTGACTCGACGAAACTCCCCAAGTTTCATCGCGATACCCCTTGGCGAAACCCCCTGGTTTCGTCATCCTGTGTTTGTTCAAAATCATAGGTTACGTCGTGTCAACAAATAATCATCCAGAAACCCTAACTGCCGTCAAAACATTTTGTTTGCAAACGTAACCCAATCATTCATCAAATCAAATCAACACATATGATAGTCTTTACATGAACTCAAATTCTGCAATATAAAAAGTTTAGCTTCATCGATCAATATTATCTAGTACATATTAATAATACAGTAGATTCAATCATAAATGTAAAACCCTAACCATACAAATCAATTTAATCAACAATCAAAATCACATCACAGCCGATCTTTATAAAAGAGCACTTCAACCATTGACTAATTTTTCCAATATATCCAAACCCAACACTTCACAGCCTATAAGCATGGTTTCTAGTACATCCCCCAATATACACAGTAGTTTGCAAACAATAGATATATATAACAATCATCCAATGCATAACAATAATCTAATCACAAAGACGGTTCACTAACTGATTCAGATACAAGACTAGCAAAGATTTTGGGAGAGCTAGAGGCTGTCGTCGCACAGGAGAGGGGGAGAGAGACCTTAGGGTTTGGAGATTGATAACTGATAAGCTTTTACGTAACCCTAAGTCGTTATATATTCGCATATATGAGTTGGGCCCTTATTGGGCTTCGTGATGAGTTGGGCCGACAAAACCCTATGTTTCGTCGTGATGGCCGTGGCGAAACCTCAAGGTTTCGTCGAGACGGGTTGTGGCGAAACCCTTGAGTTTCGTCGAGCTTGAGGTGAAACCCAAATGTCATTAAGTTAGGGTTTTTAATCTCTTACACAGATCACAAGTTTATAGCATCAAACACATAACACAATAGTCACATAACGTCACAACATATAACAAACGTGCAAACTTACAAGGCAAACAATAACTAAACAATTAACGTGTAGAGGAAAGACCTTGAAAACTCGAGTTGTCACATCATCCCGAACTTGAAAGAAATTTCATCCTGAAATTTAGCACGTAGTCACTGAGGAAGCTAGTTAAGTTGCGTGGTTTTCCTGGTTTTCCTGGGGTGTCACATCATCCACCCATTGGTTTGGAATTTCATCCCGAAATTCTGTAGTAGCTTCAGCCTCAGTAGTGGTTGCACTTTTCTCGAACAACTGGGGATACTTGAGTTTCATTTTGTCTTCTCGTCCCAGGTGTACTCTGGGCCACGACAGGAGTTCCAACGAACTCGAACAAGAGGTATTCTAGTATGCTTGAGAACCTTAACGTCTCGGTCTGTAATCTCTATAGGTTCTTCGACGAATCGCAACTGGTCGTCTATAGTGAGCTCCCTAAAAGGAGCTATGAGGGTCTCATCTGACAGACACTTCTTCAGATTTAACACATGGAAGACATTGTGAACTCCACTAAGTTCTTCAGGTAGGTTCAACTTGTAAGCGACTTTGCCAATTTGCTCAGTGATTTCAAAAGGTCGACATAACGCGGATTGAGTTTGCCTCGTTTGCCAAAATGAACCACACCTTTCCAAGGTGAGACTTTGAGTAGCACTCGATCCCCAACCTGGAACTCGAGTGGTTTCCTGCGCTTATCAGCGTAGCTCTTCTGACGGTCGCGAGCTGCTGCCATTCGTTGTCGTATCTGAGCAATCTTCTCTGTCGTGTCTACCACAAGTTCTGGGCTAGTGATTTGGCTGTCGCCAACCTCGGCCCAACAAAGAGGTGATCGGCATTTACGCCCGTACAATGCCTCAAACGGATAGGGCTGTATACTGGTGTGGTAGCTGTTATTGTATGAAAACTCCACTAAAGGGAGGTGCTTTTCCCAACCATTGCCAAAATCGATTACACATGCTCGAAGCATGTCTTTAAGGGTTTGGATGGTGCGTTCAGACTGCCCATCCGTTTTCGGGTGATATGATGTGCTCATGTCTAATCGAGAGCCAAAAGATTTGTGCATTGCTTGCCACAGTTCTGAAGTAAAATGTGCATCACGATCGGAAATAATAGAGGTTGGCACTCCGTGCCTCGAAACAACTTCCTTAAGATAAACGTCTGCCAGAGTGGAGAACTTATCTGTTTCCTTGATAGCCAAGAAGTGTGCAGACTTTGTGAGTCGATCCACGATCACCCAAATAGTGTCATTTCCGCGTTGAGATCTAGGTAAGCCAGTAACGAAATCCATGGAAATTTGCTCCCATTTCCATGTCGGGACCTCTGGTTGTTGGAGTAGGCCTGAAGGTTTCTGGTATTCAATCTTGACTCTCGCAAAAGTCAAACATTTACTGACGTAGGTTGCTATGTTGGCCTTCATGCTAGGCCACCAGTATGTAGTCTTTAAGTCGTGGTACATCTTATCCGAACCAGGATGTACTGAGTAACGAGACTTATGCGCTTCATCCATCACGAGCTCGCGTAAGTTTCCATAAAGTGGGACCCAAATACGCCCGTTTACATAATAGGCACCGTCTTCCTTTTGTTCTAACCGTTTCCTCGATCCTCGTAGGGACTCCGCCCTAATGTTCTCTGCTTTCAATGCTTCAACCTGAGCATCTCGTATCTGAGCGGGAAGACTAGATTGGATAGTAAGTTGTAACGCTCGCACGCGTTTTGGTGTAGTATCCTTTCGACTGAGGGCATCGGCCACTACATTGGCTTTGCCCGGATGGTACTTGATCACGCATTCGTAATCATTCAAGAGTTCGGCCCATCGACGTTGTCTCATGTTTAACTCCTTTTGCTTTAAGATATGCTCGAGACTCCTGTGATCGGTGTAAATGGTGCACTTGGTACCGTACAGGTAATGTCTCCATATCTTAGGTGCGAAAACCACTGCTCCCAATTCCAAGTCATGCGTAATGTAGTTCCTTTCGTGAACTTTAAGTTGACGTGATGTGTAAGCAATGACCTTGTCACGTTGCATCAACACACAACCAAGTCCTTGTATGGACGCGTCGCAATAAACCACAAAATCATCTGTGCCTTCAGGCAACGAGAGAATTGGTGCGCTACAAAGTCTATCTTTCAAGTGCTGAAATGCAGATTCCTGTGCATCACCCCAATGATAGGTAACACCCTTTTGAGTTATTGAAGTGAGTGGTTGCGCAATGTTGGAGAAATCCTTGATGAACCTTCTGTAATAGCCCACCAAACCCAAGAATTTGCGGATTTCTGTTGGCGTACGGGGTGCAGGCCAGTTCTTGATCAAGTCTACCTTGGATGGATTAACATGAATCCCATCCTTGTTTACCACGTGGCCTAGGAAATGGACTTCGCAAAGCCAGAAGTCACATTTCAAAAATTTGGCATACAACTGCTCTGTTCGAAGAAGTTCCAAAATAAGTCTAAGGTGATGCTCGTGTTCCTCCTGACTCTTTGAATAGATCAGGATGTCGTCGATGAAAACTATGACAAACTTATCCAGATAAGGCTTGCACACTCTATTCATAAGATCCATGAAGACTGCAGGTGCATTCGTCAATCCAAATGGCATAACCAGAAACTCGTATTGCCCATACCGAGTCTTAAGATATCCTCGTCTCGGACTCTCAGTTGATGGTAACCTGATCTCAGGTCAATCTTGGAGTAGAAACTCGACCCTTGCAAATGGTCGAATAAGTCATCAATGCGTGGAAGAGGATAGTGATTCTTCACAGTCACCTTGTTGAGTTCGCGGTAGTCAATACACATTCTGAAGGTACCGTCTTTCTTCTTCACAAATAACACTGGAGCTCCCCAGGGCGAAGAGCTAGGACGTATGAAACCCTTTTCCAAGAGTTCTTGTAATTGCGTAGAAAGTTCTTCAAGTTCTGATGGAGCTAGACGATAAGGTGCTCGAGCTATGGGCGCTGCTTCAGGAGTTAGCTCGATTTGAAATTCAACTTGACGATGAGGCGGCAGACCAGGTAATTCCTCAGGGAACACTTGAGGAAAGTCACGTACGATCGGAATATCTTCTATCTTCTTCTCTTTCTTTGAGGTGTCAGTGACGAGGGCTAAAATAGCAGTGTGGCCCTTTCGCAAACACTTCTGGGCCTTAAGAAAAGAGATGATGCCCACAACAGCACCACTCTTGTCACCATGAATCGTGAGGGGTTCTTCACCAGAACGAGGAATATGGACGATTTTCTCCTTGCAACTAATCTCCGCTTGCTGTTGAGACAGCCAATCCATCCTAATAACGACGTCGAAACTACCCAAAACTATAGGAATGAGGTCGATAGAGAAGGTCTGACCGGCGAGTACGAGATTACAACCCTTAACTATGTGTGTGGCCTCTAAATTTTTACCGTTTGCTAACTCTACGACATGCTTGGTGTTCAAAAGTGTTGAAGTGCGCTTAAGCATATGACTAACCTTTAGGGACACATAACTGGTATCGGCACCCGAATCAAATAAAACAGTAACATAAAAGTCGTCCAGTAGGAACTTACCCATCACGACGTTAGGATCATTCCTTGCGTCACCCTGACCAAGCAAGAAAAAACGTCCCCTGACACCTTTGCCATCATTGTTACCCCCGTTATTGTTCCCGTTCCCCTGATTATTGTTGTTGTTCTGATTTTGGTTTAGCTGGGGGCAGTTCCTCTTGATGTAACCTTCATCACCACACTGATAGCATCCCCTATTACCATGTTGTTGCTGCGGCTGATTCTGTGGAGCTGGTGGCCGTTGTTGACGATTCTGATTTGCAGGTCGTGCGCCCCTACAATCCTTTGCTTCATGACCAAACTTGTTACACCTCAGACAACGACCCTTGTTGCACTGCCCACTATGGTGCTTGTTGCATCGGTTGCACTTGAGGTGGTTTCCCTTGTATCCACCCTGCCCTTGATTACCAGAGAATTGCTAACCAGGACTCTGGTAGTCATCAGTCTTTCGCTGTTGAGACTGAGACTGAACGGAAGTAGATCCCTTGCTTGAGTTTCCATCCCACCTGCGCTTGTTGTCACTAGGAGCATCAGAAGTAGTAGTAGTTGTTGCACCAATACGTTTAGGCAGTTTGTTCTTCTCCACTGCCTGATCAGTGAGACGATGAGCTAATCGTATAACTTGCTGGATGGTACCAAGGTTGGCCACGGTCACATGGCTCTAAAATTTGAGCACTAAACCCTTGAGATACAGCTCAATACGCTTGATGGGAGGGTCTACCATAGTAGGACATAGGATAGCTAGCTCGTTTGATCTCTTCGTGTATGCTTCAATTTCCGACCCCGTCATCTTTAAGTTGAAGAACTCTACCTCCAGCTTGTGGATGTCATCACGATTACAGTACTCTTCCTTGATCAATTCCTTGAAATCGTTCCATGGGGGTGGCATTAGCAGCAACCAACCCTAGCATTTGTACCTGAGCGTTTCACCATGTGAGCACTACACCTTCAAGACTCCCGGTAGCATACTTCACCCTACGAGCCTCAGGGCATTCACACATCTCGAAAACAGATTCGAGCTTCTCGAACCAGTGTACGAAGCCTACAGCTCCTTCTGTGCCGTTGAAAGTAGTAGGTCGGCAGTCCATGAAAGTTTTGAAAGTACAAACAGGAGGCTGAGCATGTTGACCTGTCGTGTGTGTAAGAAGAGACAAGGTTAAGCACAAGTGTTGGTTTACGAGAGTAGGATCTAAAGATCCTAGAGTAAGTTGCTATGGCAGGTTATACCTCCTGCCTGAGCGGCTGCGAGTGCTGCAGTAACTTGTTCATTAATCAAAGCCGTTAGCTGGGCTTGAGTTAGGTTAACACGTCCACTCATGATCTTCACATCAAAGGAAACATGAGTGAGAAAGGTGTTGCGAAAGTGCGATGACAGAAGAGAGTAAGCATATAGGTGTTTCAAACAATAGTTGCTACATTCATCTAAGCATATCATGAACAATGTACTATGTAACTAACAGGTAGGTAAGATAACATAAACCATATCACCTAAAATGTTGAGTCTTGCACATGGAGCGAAGCGTCGTTGTGGATCGTTGAGCACTGTACAGGTTATAGTCTGGTTTTATCAAAAAGCTTTTCCCCTTTTTTAAAACCAAGTTCACTATAACCAATGGCTCTGATACCAATCTGTCACACCCCCAAAATCCACAAGCGGAGTATCACCGCATGGAGGCGTGACTGCCGAGGATCAAGCCACCAATCATATTAAACATAACATGTAAATAAGTATAAAACCCAACACAATATAATTGGTGTCTAAGCAAAACGTAGTTTAAGTTGTAAGCGGAAGCATAATGTTTAAAACCAAAGTATAAGTTCAAATATATCAAAAGTTTAACATGGCATAAGACTATCCATGTCCCACAACGACCACGCCTCCTCGTGCAAGCTCCAGAAGTACCTAACGACCTGCAAGGCATGTAACAACGAGTCAACAACAAAGTTGAGCGAGTTCACAGTTGGTTTGTTTAGTTGTACCAGTTTGTTTTGAAAACCACAAGTTGTTTCGTAAACAACGAGTTAACCAGTTTCAATTATTTCCCAAACCGTATCCATAATCAGTGGGGGCTTCCCCATGTGAACCACTAGACCGTTACCATATCGATAACTGACGAACAATAGTTGTGCCCTACGTCAATGTCTATCATCATTGACAGTTTTCCCAGATCCATTAGTACACGCCCGTCAGAATGGCACGGTGTGAGGTTTGTCGAACCTAATAGCGCTTTTAACTAATGATCCGCTCGCCATTGGCCCGACGATTAAGTCGATATAAAAATTGAGGGACTTCATGATAGAGTTTTGTCTAGTAAGTTTTAAGGTTGTTGTCCTACCCAAGGAGGACGAACGTACGTATTCTACCCAAGGAGAATACGCAGGATTAAGATTGGCATCCTTCGCATGGAGGATGGCCGTACATATCCTACCCAAGGAGGATATGTAGGTTCCGTTTTAATTCTATAACCCATTCCCAACCACCGGGAATCCCATGCCTTAGAAAGTGTGTGAACTCACCTCGGTTTGCTCGGTAAGATTAACTACTTGCTCACAAATAATTCAATCCAAGCCTATAGTGTTCATACATGCGTAATCAGTTGATAATCACATAGTTCAAGTAACAGTCATGATCATAATATGTATTTGAGCAAACAACTAACACATAACATTTAACAGTTATACAAGCTCATGCAACTCTTGTTTATCATTAACAACAACTAACTAATCCAGTTAACCCTTAACAGACCTAATCGAGTTACTGTGCAGTTTAACCCTTGACGAAACCCCATGTTTCATCATGACTCTCACTCGACGATCCCCAAGTTTCGTCGTGATACCCCTTGGCGAAACTCCCTGGTTTCGTCATCCTGTGTTTCGTCAAAATCATAGGTTACGTCGTGTCAACAAATAATCATCCAGAAACCCTAACTGCTGTCAAAACATTTAGTTTGCAAACGTAACCCAATCATTCATCAAATCAAATCAACACATATGATAGTCATTACATGAACACAAATTCTGCAATATAAACAATTTAGCTTCATCGATCAATATTATCTAGTACATATTAATAATACAGTAGATTCAATCATAAATGTAAAACCCTAACCATACAAATCAATTTAATCAACAATCAAAATCACATCACAGCCGATCTGCATAAAAGAGCACTTCAACCATTTACTAATTTTTCCAATATATCCAAACCCTACACTTCACAGCCTATAAGCATGGTTTCTAGTACATCCCCCAATATACACAGTAGTTGGCAAACAATAGAAATATATGACAATCATCCAATGCATAACAATAATCTAATCACAAAGACGGTTAACTAACTGATTAAGATACAAGACTAGCAAAGATTCCGGAAGAGCTAGAGGCTGCCGTCACACAGGAGAGGGAGAGAGAGACCTTAGGGTTTGGAGATTGATAACTGATAAGCTTTTACGTAACCCTAAGTCGTTATATATTCGCATATAAGAGTTGGGCCCTTACTGGGCTTCATGATGAGTTGGGCCGACGAAACCCTATGTTTCGTCGTGATGGCCGTGGCGAAACCTCAAGGTTTCGTCGAGACGGGTTGTGGCGAAACCCTTGAGTTTCGTCGAGCTTGAGGTAAAACCAAAATGTCATTAAGTTAGGGTTTTTAATCTCTTACACAGATCACAAGTTTATAGCATCAAACACATAACAAAATAGTCGCATAACGTCACAACATATAACAAGCGTTTAAAGTTACAAGGCAAACAATAACTAAACAATTAACGTGTAGAGGAAAGACCTTGAAAACTCGAGTTGTCACAACCATGAACTACACTCACCGAAATTCACCTCTCAACAACCAAAATCGTCAACCACCCACCAATGATAATCGCCCAACCCGAAACCCAAATCCACCTACAAACCGAAACCAATTGTCACACCCCGATATTTCCACATATTACCGGTGGGCCCGGTAGGGAGTATCGTGACGTAGTTGATATCATCATAGTCACGTATACACAGTTTATTACACAACGAAAGTCTTGGTAGAAATTACTATTATAAACCGAAAGTGTAAAGTACGAATAAATAATATACAGACGGTTGTAAGATAGGATCCATAGGCGGATCTAAAATATAATACAAAACAGTGTTCAACAGACTTAAGGCATTAAGAACTTGCAAGATTCTCTAATTAACGCCCAGAAGCTCCCAGCCAATTACGAGTAGTGCCTGTCACTTAATCTTTTTGGAAAATAAGTCAGTGTACACTGGTAAATACGATTAACCGACTCTTTTTGAAAACATTTATGAAAATTGATTTAAGTGCACAAGGCACAAATAGTGTTTTATAACTTGGGAAAACTATATAATGATAATCTTGTATCAGATTTACATGTTTGTCATATATTTATGGCTCAGAACAGAAACAGAGACAAGATTAACCGACGCACCACTAATATAAACCCACAAGGAGTTATCCCGAACAAGTTGTTATATCTTTTTACATACACAACTGTCAGGTGTATGCCTACACCCTGTGCTTAAGTCGTGGCCATTTACACATGAAATGAGCCGTGGATATCCAGGACACGATTGTATTAACCCCCAATGTTTATGTTATCAAGCAAAACTGATTAAAAGGGGAGTATGTAATTCATTAAGCATTATTTGATTAAATGATTTTTATGCCCGACCAAGTGGTAATATATTTTTACCATATCACAAGCCCGTATAAGGGAAATAAGTTAAAAGTATTTACCTGAGCTTAAAATGCGAGATTTGTTAACTCAGCCGTATAATCAATTCAAACTAGTGCAAGTAGCTTTTACCGGGGCTCCTAATCTGGAATGAAGGTTTTATTAACCTATTAGATTACAAATGGGTCTTATTTAAGTGGTAAACTTAGACCGGTTAGTTTAAAGAATGGTTTACGGTAAGAAACGCTAGATTAAGCGATGACCGGAGTAGAATGTAGTTTAGACCCGACAAGTATGAAGACTTGTATTATATGGGTGAACTAAATACATTATGGATTTTGAAGTTAAAATGATAAGGTTTGACCCGTGTCAGTTAATTTATGCTAACTAGTCACATAAACCGCACCGTACGCGTATAAGCATAATGGGTAACCGGATGAGTCATATACAAGTTCCTTAAGTTATTATGCTTTAAATATGTTATGATATCAGTAGGATATCAACAATATGCCCAAAAAGATTTTAAAACCAAGTTAAGCCTCATAAGGGTATTTTGGTCATTTTATGATTTATAAAAGAGGTTTATAGGTAAACTGGTGTTTTGGTCTAAAAAATTCTATAAAAATATTTATTTTATGATGTTATAATAGTAGGATATCATACATAGGTGTGGTTTACCATTTATGGCCAAACTATGCCCCGAAATGGTATTTTGGTCATTTCACATATGCTTTTAAGGACATAATTGGAAGTCTGAGTTCATGACTTATACTTACTATAAAAATATTAAAAATTATTTATGATTTCAGTAGGTAATAAGTCTTGGGTGCTAAATATGGTTTTAATCCATACTATGCACCGAATTAGTGTAAAAGTCAATAATTGACGATATTTGCCATGTTTGGGTGATTCTGAGATTTTGACCAGCCTTGGATGGTTAAAATATTTTATTATACATATTAAATCAGTAGGAAAAGGTTTGACATGTTAATTATATGTAAATCACATTTTATTAACAAAAAGGGCATAATCGTCAATTATAGAATTTATACAAGAACTCTAAGTTATGGTCAGTATATGTAGGTCCCCTTGATGTATGGATCTTTCACAGAATTGTCAATCTAATCAAGAGTGCGGAATCCTCTTGATCAGAATATAGCAGAAAACAACGTGTAGGAACAGAAATCAGCAATTCACTTTCAAACCGGGTTTTCTATTGATTATCAAACCAAAGTATTACAATCAATCAAAACCCTAACCAACTTCAAATTCGTCCAAGTCCTAAGCACTCTCACGAATTCTCTCTAAAATCTGTTTTGGCTGATTAACCTCAACCCTAAAGCCTAACCTTGTTTATATAACACAAGGTTTGCAACTTGAGCTAGAGTTTCCTACATGGGCAAAGCCCAATTCATCCCCTAGACTCAAAGTGGGTTTTGTTTAGCCCAAACTCTATTATTCAACTAATATAAAGCTAAACCCGCTAACCGTTTATCCTTTAACTAATTACAAGATATCCAAAGACCAAATCTAAGTTGTTGTCACAAATATGCACCAACAGTATATAATCTGACCCAACATTCCAAAAATCCCTAAAAATGATATCATAACAGTAGGGTAATGAGTTTAGGATCAAAATTTATGTTTAATCATGGTTTATGCAAAAAGGGTAGTTTAGACTTTTATAAAAACTAAATTTACGATATCAAACATATTATCAATTTGAGACCAGAAATAAATGTCAAAATAATCTAGACATGTTTATATATCAGTAACAAAGTTATTTGTATGACCATGTGTTCAAAAATCTCATTTTTAGACTATTAGGGCATAATAGTCAAAATTAAGCATAATAACGGAAATTTGTATTTAACTCAGAATATTAAGTGACCAGGAAATATAACCTTAGAAGGTTATATTACTACATTATATGGTCCTAATGGAAGCTTAAATTATAAAGGATTTAAGCTTAATCGGGTCAGAACTGAAAGTCAAAGCAAAAGTCAAGCTTTAGAGACTTTCGGTTGCGAACCGACCCTAAACTCAGAATTGTCGGGTTGAACATGCTTAGGCATGTTCTAATAATATTTACCAAGTTATTTAAGTGACAAAACATGGTTCGTAACTTCTAAATTATCTGTTTTAATTATTATTTGAAAATCTGACTAGTTTGACTTTTTGACTAGTTACTTTGACCCGACAATTAACTAAGTAAACGTTTGTCACACCCCGACCACGTAAAACAACAAAACGTGGCGGAAACATCGGGGAGTGTTGTAACAGAATCATTGTTTCACAACCATGGATTTAATAATTTCGTTTTATTGAATTATTGAACTCGTTGTTTTTTCAAATCAGATAAATACAATTATTATCTTTCAAGTTTTAAAGTCGCTAAGGCACGAGTCCATCCTATGTATAGCATGTATCAACGATCATCACAAAGCAGTACCTGAAACATGTGTAAAAATAGGTACGTCAGCATAAAAATGCCTGTGAGATACATAGGTTTTGTTTATGACTTATAAGTTTAAAAGAATGTTTTAATAAAAAGTAGTCATGAACTTAAAATGTTTTCTTTATAAAAAAATCATGTGAAAACTTATGAGAAATTTGATGATGTAAAAAGAATGACGCATAAATAAACAATCAAGTAAAATGAGTTTATAAAATAATGTTTTAAAAAAATGTTTGTAGTATATATAAAAATATACTTTGGTTTGAGAAAGTCGATTAGGTAATATATCAAAATATATTTCGGTTCCAAAATCGTTGATCAAATAGTATATTAAATATACTTTGGTTGTCAAAATAGTTGTTTTTGATAGTATATCAAAAGTATACTTTGGATTTATAAATAACATATTAAACTATGTTTTGGATGAATAAATAACATATTTAAAATATGTTTTGGTAGTTTAATAAATTATATGTTGTTTTGTACAATATCACACATGAGAGTATATCAAACTATACTCTTGGGAGTATAATAAAATATACAATAAAAGTGTGATTTAAGAATTCAATCAGACCTAGTGCATCAAAATACACCTTTGAGACTATAGGGATACCACAAAGGCAATCCCTATTTGGATGGAGAAACAAATTGGTTTCAGACATTCCATGACAACAGGAATGGGGTGTCAAATCCTATAGCGCTATATCATACTTCCAATCGGTCTGGTGAACAAAATATATACTATCCAACAATTAATTTTATAATCTTTGAAAAATCAGTGTTTAGATCATAAATAATCATTTGGTTTGTCAAAAGATAGGTACTAATATGTATAATCAATTATACTTTGAAATCGTGAACATAACAAATAGGTACACATGGTTCACCCCAAATCATTGAAAACAGTAAAAGAGGGGACTATGTACTCACTTGAGAGTGCTTAGATGTCTTGAATAACAACCAAGCGAAGCTAGAGGGAGTACGGAATCAAACGGCACCTAATATAGGTAACTATGTTAATAATCAGATCCTAAATCGGGAGATAGGATAGAATGATGTTCTATAAATCAAATGAGTAATTGAACTCATATGGTATGATTTAATAGAGCTAACATTCTGATTTGGAAGTCTACCTAAGTGCTTTCGACCCGTTTCGACCCATTATGGTAGTATAAGCTACTATAATGCGTCGTTTGCGCAAAACTATGTTCGGGCGGTTATCTATGAGCTATGTCAAGTCTTACATGCCCAATTATCCCCTAACATGTTACTAATTCAGATTAGATGTCAAAAATATGTTCACGTATGCACATTACGGATTTATGCTATAAAAGGGCATTTTGATCATTTCCTATGGGCATGTAAACCATTTAACGAATAGCTAACCAATCCTATGTGATCATAAGGTATAACCTCAGGGGTTATTCCCTATGCAACTATGATCACTAAGCAAGCTTGGTCGGATCCTAATGATCAACCCAACGGGTCGGGTTCGAAAGTCTAAACGGTTGTCTAGACCGCTTAACTTACGACCCTAAACAAGCACTAAACTAGTAGTGACGAGTTAAACATGTCAAAACTTGTTTAACCTACTTAGAAAACTGATTTGGTATCAAAACAATGGGTTTTGATACCTGAAAATAGTTCCGTTGCAAAATGCGTGCTAAAACGCATTTTGACCGAAACTTTGAGTCGTCACTACGCCTAGTTAACGTGGTAATCAGTAGGTATAATCGCTAAGGATTATAACCATTGTGATTACAATCACGTTGCAAAGTTCAATTGAACTTTGACTTGACCAATTGATGGTCAAAACCGAAACTCAAACTGTTGGCCAAACTGTTTGACTTTCTTCGCTAACATAAATAAAAGAATGAAAGAATGCTCACTAAAGTCCTTGCTATCTTTTCTACAAAGAAAATAAGCTTCCAATCAGATGAGAATGCTCCCAAAATCAGATTAGAAAGGAGATGAGAAGGAAATGAGCAAGGAACAAGTGAAAATGTTGGGCTATATATACTTGTCATGAACTTATGAGATCATTACATGTGGTTATTTGTCCAACAAGCAATAAATCACAGCCGTACAAGTGTTTAGTGACAGGTAATTATGCTTGGGAAGGTGTTAACTTGGCCCCCAAACAAGAATTAGGCCTGATCTTGCAAAACAGTAGCTGAAACTGATTTTCTGTCGCTGGGGTGTTCAGGCGGCCCGCATAAGCTATGGGCTAGGCTTACGCGGCCCGTGTGGGCTCAACAGTTCAGCACAGTTTCACATATTTACAGCTTTGGTCCCTGAATGCTTTTGAGTACATTTCAGCCCCTTTTGACCCCCGTTAAGCCATTTTCAAGGCTCTACAAGGCCAATAAAGTTAAGAGGACTCAAAATGTGCTCGGAAAACTCTCGGATGTCAGCTCGTTTGGTCGTACGGTCGCGTTGTTCGTTAAATTAAGACGAAACTCAAACGGACGCGAAAACGAACCAAATTAAGCGACGAATGGTATTTTTGCATGCCGGTCACTAAAATAAAAATATTTTAGTGTGTACAAAAATTTTGGATGTCCAGATGTGGCCAGAACGTAAGATATGCGTGAAAATGCAAACTTACGTCGTTTTTTACACTTTTAGTCCCTGTAAGATCAAATAAGCATACTTTCGCACACCGAACCACTCAAAGCTTATTTCTAAGCTATATTTAGGTTATTTATGGTATGTTTAGCTTATGATTAAGTTCCGGACTATACGTTGCCTTGTGAAACGGCAGACTTTTGCAAGTTGACGCAAATAGTCCCTGTGAGCGAATAAACTTGATTTCGCCACACCAAAACTTATTTCTAAGTTATGTAAAGGTTATTCAAGATATTTTAAGCCTATTTCACTATTCTGGAGTGTTTGTTGCATTAAACTGGTTATATTTACGCATTAGATTGTGTATAACCTTCCAGAAAGCGATTTAAAGCTCGAAATCGAACAAGAATTGATATGTGCAAACGATACACATATTTATACAAATCCCAAGTATGAAACACAATATTTCATTGGTTTGGTATTTGTATGATGGTTGAAGTGACACAGGTGTCACAGTCTCCCCTACTTTAGGAAATTTCGTCCCGAAATTTAATTTTAGAGGAAGCCTGTGAAGACAACTGTGATTGTTTCGCTTTCGAATGAATCCCTTGAACCCTAAGTAAAACTCTGGGTCTTGTTTGGATTCTTAGCGAAATTGTCAACTCTCAAAGTGAAGTCCTTGTAGCAACAAAACATGGAGTTTCGAACTACGGACTGAAGAACGTTTCTTATGAAGACTATCATAGGAAACTTGTGTGTGTGCTCGAAGACAGAGTCGGAGAGTGTAAGATAAAATGACGTTGGTCAAGGTCCAAGACTTCTAGTAACTTAAATAACGCTACGTTCGCAATATAATAAGGAACACTTATATATAGGAAGTACCAGCGGGGTATCCACCATGCTCCTTTCTACATTGTTCCTGTTTCGTTATTCTCATCACTATAGGTCTTAACACATGACAAAATTTGCTGTGGTTTCTGTGCACTGAATTCCATAATTATGTATGCATCCATAATTACGTAATTCCTTGCACAGTCCGCACAGTTCATTTCATAATGCGTAGGGGAAAAATCAATCGAATAAACGTGAAGTGTCTTGACTAGACCGCCAAAAGATCTTTTTAATTAGATCAACGAATAATTTTTTTAATTAGATCAACACATGATCTTCTTAACTAGACCGTCGTACGATCTCTTTAAATTGATCACTTAAGGGATCTTTTCAACTATATCATCACATGATATTTCTAACCAGATATTTTTTTTTGAATCAATATGTTTAAACAAACCACTCAAGGGGTCCAATTATAGAATAGTACTTTATAATCCAAGGGACTTAACTATGACGTAGAAGTCCATTATGGATTTAAGATAGTACCTTTTGATATCCTACTATGAATCCCTCATATAGAGATATGGAAGATTCTATGAGGATTTGGATAAATTACATAAAATCACAAAACATAGAAGAAAACACATACACATAATCACATAGTTAATTAACTTGATCTTCATTTTGTTAATTTTCTTGTTATGAGCACACGAGTATTCAAAGAACACTAGGAATCCAATCCATGAATTTCGTTTGCCACTTTAAATATCTTCAAGAATCTAACTATGAAGATAGGAAGACCTTAATAGAGATTTGTCTTTGTTTCTTAAAAAGAAATGAGTATTTAAGATTTTCGGGGAGATCACAAGTGATCATAAAATGACAGAACCACACGAGTAGTTTATCTTAGTGTCGACATCGAAGGGTTGGATCAAACATTCACACAATCGTATCAGTTTTGTAAAATAAAATTGAAACATCAAATTTTATTTATATAACAACCGAATTGTTCCAACGTCAAAAGATAACAGACAAAGAAATACAAAAGACTAATTGTTCACTGCTGCATCGTTGTTCGCGTTTGCCTCATTTATGTTAAACACTCATCCACGCGCTGGATTTGCGTTAACAAGTCTTGGGAAATTGTTTCTATAGTGAGTAAGGTCACCACAGTTATAACACGACCCATGTGGAAATCGTGCTTGAATAGCAGCAGGATTTGCATAACGGTATGTATCGACCAAATGTCCCAATCTTCCACAGTGGGTACATTTGTGACACTGCTCTTGCTCCAGATGATGACGGTTGCATTTGTTGCACAAAGGTGCGGTACCAACATAATTTTTCCTCTTACGAGGTTGTGCTTGTTGGTTTGGTGCAACCTGATTGTTCTGAGCAGTTATGGCACAGTTTTGAGAAGCCTTACGCTTCTTCTTCTTGGATACCTCGGCCTGTTTTTCCTTTGGTTCAACTTGAGCAGTCTTGTTAGATGGTCTTTGGTCGCCTTTTCGAAAAAGTTTACCCTTCATGATATGGTATTCAGTCAGGGTGGCAGACAATTCAATGGCCTGTCTGACAGTAGTAGGGTTGCTGCCAGTAATGATATCCTGAACTAAATCAGGTAGACCATCAATGTACTTCTCAATCACCTTATCCACAGGCGTGACCATGGCAGGACATAACAGGCTCAATTCCTCATAACGATCAGTATAGGCTCGATGTTCACCGATGTCTTGTTTAAGATTGTCAAATTCCCATTCCAAAGCCCTGAGCTCATGACGAGAACAGAATTCCTTCATCATTAGAGCCCGAAGCTCTTCCCAGGTTTGTGCCATTGCCACATCAGCACCTCTATCACGCATCACACCGTTCCACCATGTAAGAGCACGCTTCTCGAATGCACTGGATGCAAACTCAACCTTACGCTCATTCGGGCATTGCACGTGCCTGAATGTGCTCTCCAAACTTTCGAACCATTGCAGGAGCGCGGTTGCTCCTTTAGATCCAGAAAACTTCGAAGGTTTGGCAGAGTTGAATGTCTTGAAATTACACTGGGTGTTATTGTTGTTATATAACTCATGAATCTGAGTTACTACGCCTGGAAGCACTGCAGCCATTTGTTGAGCAACAATGGCTGCGACTTCCTCAATAGTAAAAGATTGAGCATCACGTCGAGGAGGCATTGTCTAAAAGGAACAAGGGAACATGAGAAACGAGTGAGGTAGATGATTGGAAAACAAAAGAGGTATTGAAAACATCGACAAAACATAAGGAAGGCGATCATTTGTTCGTTACCTCGAACAAACAAATGACACGCAGTGACTAATCAAAGTAAATGGATCATTATAATGTATCACCGAAGACATGCTCGCCTATAAGTGAACACTCACCCCAAGAGTTCCCAAGTAAGAGTGACTGGTCCGATACTGCGGATTTGTACGAACACTCTAGCCTTAGACAGTAAACTCAGGGTATAGGCATTCACTCTTCCAGTTTGCACGTGTTCACATTATTTAGACCCAAACTTTGACGAGATTTTGAAAACTTACAGGGTTCAAAACCTAGTAATCAATCATCCTAGAACAGATGATTGGTTTTCAAGGATTCAAAATTTTGTGTTCTTATTGTGGTTGTCGCCTAAGGATAAGTGACGGTATTGTTTTAAAACTAAAGACAAGATAACTTGTGTTAGAGTCCTAGGAAGGTTATAGTCTAGGTTAAAGCATTACTAATAACCTAATTCCCTATAACCATTGGCTCTGATACCAACTTTACTGTCACACCCCGACCACGTAAAACAACAAAACGTGGCGGAAACGTCAGGGAGTGTTGTAACAGAATCATTGTTTCACAACCATGGATTTAATAATTTCGTTTTATTGAATTATTGAACTCATTGTTTATTTCAAATCAGATCAATACAATTATTATCTTTCAAGTTTTAAAGTCGCTAAGGCACTAGTCCATCCTATGTATAGCATGTATCAACGATCATCACAAAGCAGTACCTGAAACATGTGTAAAAATAGGTACGTTAGCATAAAAATGCCTGTGAGATACATAGGTTTTGTTTATGACTTATAAGTTTAAAAGAATGTTTTAATAAAAAGTAGTCATGAACCTAAAAATGTTTTCTTTATAAAAAAAATCATGTGAAAACTTATGAGAAATTTGATGATGTAAAAAGAATGACGCATAAATAAACAATCAAGTAAAATGAGTTTATAAAATAATGTTTAAAAAAAATGTTTGTAGTATATATAAAAATATTCTTTGGTTTGAGAAAGTCGATTAGGTAATATATCAAAATATATTTCGGTTCCAAAATCGTTGATCAAAAAGTATATTAAATATACTTTGGTTGTCAAAATAGTTGTTTTTGATAGTATATCAAAAGTATACTTTGGATTTATAAATAACATATTAAACTATGTTTTGGATGAATAAATAACATATTTAAAATATGTTTTGGTAGTTTAATAAATTATATGTTGTTTTGTACAATATCACACATGAGAGTATATCAAACTATACTCTTGGGAGTATAATAAAATATACAATAAAAGTGTGATTTAAGAATTCAATCAGACCTAGTGCATCAAAATACACCTTTGAGACTATAGGGATACCACAAAGGCAATCCCTATTTGGATGGAGAAACAAATTGGTTTCAGACATTCCATGACAACAGGAATGGGGTGTCAAATCCTATAGCGCTATATCATACTTCCAATCGGTCTGGTGAACAAAATATATACTATCCAACAATTAATTTTATAATCTTTGAAAAATCAGTGTTTAGATCATAAATAATCATTTGGTTTGTCAAAAGATAGGTACTAATATGTATAATCAATTATACTTTGAAATCGTGAACATAACAAATAGGTACACATGGTTCACCCCAAATCACTGAAAACAGTAAAAGAGGGGACTATGTACTCACTTGAGAGTGCTTAGATGTCTTGAATAACAACCAAGCGAAGCTAGAGGGAGTACGGAATCAAACGACACCTAATATAGGTAACTATGTTAATAATCAGATCCTAAATCGGGAGATAGGATAGAATGATGTTCTATAAATCAAATGAGTAATTGAACTCATATGGTATGATTTAATAGAGCTAACATTCTGATTTGGAAGTCTACCTAAGTGCTTTCGACCCGTTTCGACCCATTATGGTAGTATAAGCTACTATAATGCGTCGTTTGCGCAAAACTATGTTCAGGCGGTTATCTATGAGCTATGTCAAGTCTTACATGCCCAATTATCCCCTAACATGTTACTAATTCAGATTAGATGTCAAAAATATGTTCACATATGCACATTACGGATTTATGCTATAAAAGGGCATTTTGATCATTTCCTATGGGCATGTAAACCATTTAACGAATAGCTAACCAATCCTATGTGATCATAAGGTATAACCTCAGGGGTTATTCCCTATGCAACTATGATCACTAAGCAAGCTTGGTCGGATCCTAATGATCGACCCAACGGGTCGGGTTCGAAAGTCTAAACGGTTGTCTAGACCGCTTAACTTACGACCCTAAACAAGCACTAAACTAGTAGTGACGAGTTAAACATGTCAAAACTTGTTTAACCTACTTAGAAAACTGATTTGGTATCAAAACAATGGGTTTTGATACCTGAAAATAGTTCCGTTGCAAAATGCGTGCTAAAACGCATTTTGACCGAAACTTTGAGTCGTCACTACGCCTAGTTAATGTGGTAATCAGTAGGTATAATCGCTAAGGATTATAACTATTGTGATTACAATCACGTTGCAAAGTTCAATTGAACTTTGACTTGACCAATTGATGGTCAAAACCGAAAGTCAAACTGTTGGCCAAACTGTTTGACTTTCTTCACTAACATAAATAAGCTTCCAATCAGATGAGAATGCTCCCAAAATCAGATTAGAAAGGAGATGAGAAGGAAATGAGCAATGAACAAGTGAAAATGTTGGGCTATATATACTTGTCATGAACTTGTGAGATCATTACATGTGGTTATTTGGCCAACAAGCAATAAATCACAGCCCTACAAGTGTTCAGTGACAGGCGGCCCGCGTAAGCTATGGGCTAGGCTTACGCGGCCCATGTGGGCTCAACAGTTCAGCACAGTTTCACATATTTACAGCTTGGGTCCCTGAATGCTTTTGAGTCAATTTCAGCCCTTTTTGACCCCCATTAAGCCATTTTCAAGGCTCTACAAGGTTAATAAAGTTAAGAGGACTCAAAATGTGCTCGGAAAACTCTTGGATGTCGGCTCGTTTGGTCGTACGGCCGCGTTGTTCGTTAAATTACGATGAAACTCAAATGGACGCGAAAACGAACCAAATTAAGCGACGAATGGTATTTTTGCATGCCGATCACTAAAATAAAAATATTTTAGTGTGTACAAAAATTTTGGATGTCCAGATGTGGCCAGAACGTATGATATGGGTGAAAATGCAAACTTACGTCGTTTTTAACACTTTTAGTCCCTCTAATATCAAATAAGCATACTTTCGCACACCGAACCACTCAAAGCTTATTTCTAAGCTATGTTTAGGTTATTTATGGTATGTTTAGCTTATAATAAAGTTCCGGACTGTACGTTGCCTTGTGAAACGGCAGACTTTTGCAAGTTGACGTAAATAGTCCCTGTGAGCGAATAAACTTGATTTCGCCACACCAAACCTTCCAAAACTTATTTCTAAGTTATGTAAATGTTATTCAAGGTATGTTAAGCCTATTTCACTATTCCAGAGTGTTTGTTGCATTAAGCTGGTTATATTTATGCATTAGATCGCGTATAACCTTCCAGAAAGCGATTTAAAGCTCGAAATCGAACAAGAATTGATATGTGCAAACGGTACACATATTTATACAAATCCCAAGTATGAAACACAATATTTCATTGGTTTGGTATTTGTATGATGGTTGAAGTGACACAGGTGTCACAACGTGGTAACTAGGATGTGCCCTTTTGAGGGATTAACACACACCTAATTACGATCACGTAGCCATATTCTCCTCGAACAATGGCTGGACCGTTAAAGTTTAAACTAAAAGTCAAAGCGTTGTTACGAAAACTTTGACTTTCGGTCTTTAAATATGTAAAAACTGAACTACTAAGGCTAAGAACACTTACACAAGGTCCTAGCACGAAGTTTGAACTGAGGAGGGCTTCCTACTTGACCAGGAATCCCAGAGAATGCAAGCAAGAGAGGATAGAAGTGAATTTTTGAAGTGAGCAAGTTCAAAGGTGCAACAAAGGCACTTATTTATAGTGAAAAGAGGGTTCTTGAGATCAATCCAGTTGTTATGGGGTGATGCCAGATGATTACAAGTGTTATGGTGTTAGTAAAAACCATCAAACAATCCCTGGTATCGAGTTTTATGCATGCAAAGGCGGTGGACAGACCTGCAACATGCAGCTGTCCAGTTTTTGGACACTGGCACCTCTCTCGCGGCCCGTGTAGGAGTCAAGGGGTGGTCTACGCGCCCCGCGACTCTCCTATATTCCGATTAAACAAGTTTCCATGTTGGCAGTTTCAGTCCCTGGTCCTTTATAACTTCAAATAACTTTCATTTATTGCACTTTTGACCCCCAAAGTTAAGTTTTAAGTATCTTGGGACATTTATCAAACATTGTTTGGCTTCCGTTCAGTTGCGAGATCACCCGAAAGGTACTATTTTCTCTCGTTGACGCTTTTAACCCATTTTCTTGAGATCTTGTACAACTTTATGAATAATGAAATCGAAACCATATATAATATCATTTAGCATTCTTGGAAATATAATTGGACATTTCGAAGCTCCGGGATCGTTAAAAGGTTACTCGGAGGTAAGAATTAACATGTTGACACATTTAACCCCTTTCGTCTTATAAGTTTCACTTGTTTTTCACAAATGGTTTCTCACGCCCAATAATTCAATCATTTAAGAATACGAACATTGTGTATGGTTATTTAAAGGCATAGTTTTCACATGTTGACACCTTTAGTCCCACTGTATTCATCTTTTCACTGTTTATCAACATTAGTCCCTCAAAATCAACTTACCAAATGATTAGGGTTTATGACACATGTCTTTATTTTATTGGACATGATTTTGTGAGGTGTTACATCCTTGCCCCCTTAAAAGAAATCTGGACCTTGATATTTTCTGAAACAAATGAGGGTACTACTATCGCATCGTGGATTCAACTTCCCATGTATATTCAGGGCCTCTACGGGCATCCCATTTTACCTTTACAATTGACACATGCTTCCTCCGAAGCTTTTTAACCTGTCTATCCTCGATCGATAAAGGTTTCTCAACAAACTTCAAGCTTTCGTCTATTTGCACGTCTATATGTGACATTGCTAGCGACTCATCAGCTGGACATTTCTTTAAATTGCAGATGTGGAACGCATTGTGACTTCCACTAAGCTCTTCAGGTAATTTCAGCTTATAGGCCACACTCCTGGCACATTCGATGATCTCGAATGGTCCGATATATCTTGGGCTCAACTTGCCCTTTTTACCAAATCGCATTACACCTTTCCAGGGTGACACCTTGAGTAATACTTTATCTCCTACCTCGAATTTTAGAGGTTTGCGCCTCTTATTTGCGTAGCTCTTCTGCCTATCCCTGGCAGCTTTTAAATGATCACGGATTTGAACAATCTTGTCCATCGTCTCAAGGACTATCTCAGGTCCTGATAGTTGGGTTTCTCTAACTTTCGCCCAATAAACCGGCGTTCTGCATTTCCTTCCATATAAGGCCTCGAAAGGCGCAGCTTGGATGCTCGTCTGGTAACTGTTGTTGTATGAAAATTCAAGCAAGGGTAGATGATCATCCCAACTTCCACCTAATTCAATAACACAAGCCCGAAGCATGTCTTCAAATGTTTGAATCGTACGCTCACTTTGCCCATCCATCTGAGGATGATAAGTAGTACTAAAATTTAAACGAGTGCCTAGAGATCGTTGGAAACTTTTCCAAAAATGAGAAGTGTATCTAGTATTCCTATCAGATATAATAGATACTGGCACTCCGTGGAGAGATACAATCTCATCCACATACAGCTGGGCTAGCTTATCAAAGCTATGCGTCTCCTTGATGGGTATGAAATGAGCTGACTTTGTCAGTCTGTCAACTATAACCCATATTGTATCGTTTCCATTTCTTGTTTTTGGTAACTTGATAATGAAATCCATAGTTACCATTTCCCATTTCCAAGTGGGAAGTTCTGGCTGTTGTAGTAAACCTGACGGCTTTTGATGTTCGGCTTTAACCTGTGCGCACGTCAGACATTTAGCCACATGTGTGGTTATGGATTTCTTCAAACCCATCCACCAATAATTTGCCTTTAGATCTTGGTACATTTTATCAGTACCTGGGTGAACCAAATATTTAGAATTATGAGCTTCTTGGAGGATTATTTCTCTAAGTCCTCCATGGATTGGAACCCAGATCCGACCATTCAATCTGAGGGTTCCATCATTCCCAGGTGACAACTGATCAACAGTTGCACCTAATCTTTCTGCTGGAAAGTTATCTTCCATTACGGCTTCTTTCTGTGCTAATAGCAACTTCTCATTTAAGTTGTTCTTTAGCTCAATACTTTTATCATTGATCCTTATAGGTTTGATCCTTTCTTTCCTTCTTAAGGCATCAGCAACCACATTCGCTTTGCCAGGATGATAACGAATTTCACAATCATAGTCGTTCAGTGTTTCCATCCAACGACGTTGTCTCATGTTGAGATTTTTTGGTTAAACAAGTGTTGAAGACTTTTGTGATCTGAGTAAATCACACACTTGGTTCCATATAGATAATGTCTCTAAATCTTGAGTGCAAATACAATGGCACCCAATTCCAACTCATGAGTGGTGTAATTCTTTCCGTGCACCTTTAGTTGTCGTGATGCATAGGCAATCACCTTGCCTCTTTGCATAAGCACACAGCCCATACCAGTGTGCGATGTATCACAATATACAACGAACTCTTCTATTCCCTCAAGCAATGTCAACACAGGAGCATTGCTCAATTTCTGCTTCAGAATCTCAAAAGATTCTTGTTGTTTGGGACACCAATCAAATTTCACATTTTTGTGTGTTAAGGAAGTTAAAGGGGCAGCTAACCTTGAAAAGTTTTCGATGAATCGCCTGTAATAACCTGCCAACCCTAGGAAGCTGCGAATTTCAGTGGGCATCTTAGGTACTTGCCAATTCATAATTGCTTCTATTTTAGCGGGATCCACCTGGATGCCACGCTCACTAACCACATGTCCAATGAATTGGACTTCTGGAAGCCATAATTCACATTTGGAAAATTTTGCTTAAAGCTTCTCCAGTTGTAAAAGTTTGAGGATGCATCGGAGATGTTTCTCGTGATCAGCTTGGCTTTTTGAATAAATAAGTATGTCATCAATGAAGACAATGACAAACTTGTCCAGATACGGCTTGTAGACTCAATTCATGAGATCCATGAATGCTGCAGGTGCGTTAGTGAGCCCGAAAGGCATCACTAAGAACTCGTAGTGGCCATATCTTGTTCTAAATGCAGTCTTGTATACATCTTCTGTTCTGACCTTTAATTGATGATACCCCGACCTTAGATCAATCTTTGAGAAGAAACTTGCCCCTTGTAGCTGATCGAACAGATCGTCGATCCTAGGCAATGGATAGCGATTCTTGATTGTTACCTTATTTAGCTCATAATAATCAATGCATAGACGCATTGAACCATCCTTCTTCTTTACAAATAAAATGGGAGCTCCCCAAGGGGACGAGCTTGGTTGAATAAAACTTTCTCCAATAGATCATCCAACTGGGTTCTTAATTCCTTCATTTTGGTTGGTGCCAAACGATAAGGAGCTCGTGCAACTGGTGCTGCTCCTGGTATAATATCAATTCTAAATTCCACTTGTCGGGAGGTAACCCAGGTAGCTCTTCAGGAAAAACGCCTGAGTACTCTAAAATCACAAGAATAACTTCTATCTTGGGCTTTGGCACATCCACAGTCACCTGTGCCATATAAATGACACAACCTTTCTTCAAACACTTAGATGCCTTTAGCATAGATACTTGATCGGGCAATCCATATTGCATATCTCCTTGAATAGTAATTGATTCACCATAAGGGGTTTTGATAATAACTTGCTTCTTATCACCGGAAATTTGAGCTTGGTTAAGAGGTAACCAATCCATGCCTATAACTATATCAAACCCTGCCAATATCATCGGTAACAAGGACAACGGAAAAGAGTGATTCCTAATGGATATAAAACATCCATATAGAATTGTTGAGGTAATTTCTAAGGCATCATCGGCCAATTCTACTTCATATTTTATGTCTAGAGTTTTAATACGCAGATTCAACAGTTTACTAAATTTAGTGTCTACAAAGGACTTATTTGCACCAGAATCAAATAAAACTCTAGCATAAACATCATTTATGAGGAAAGTACCTATTATAACATTATCGTTCTACACTGCCTCCTTGGCATTCATTTGAAATACTCGAGCGTTTGTCTTTTTGACCTCTTCGGGCTTCTTCGTGTTTTTCGGGCAATTAGGCTTAATGTGCCCCTTCTCATTGCAACCATAACATGTTGCATTCTTAAGGTCTTTGCACTCCAAAGTTTTATGACCCTTCGTTTTGCAAATTCCACAGGGTCTCTCTCGTGGATCAACAGTGCATTTTCTGTAGCGGCGTTTCTTGTAGTTCTTACATAAGGGTCTTTCACCCGACTAATTTGAGCTTTTCTTAAACTCTGAACTTTTCTTAAACTCAAAATTACCGTTCTTTTTCTTATCGGAGCGACGTGAGCTCTCGTCTTCCCTCTTTCTTTTTCCCTCATCTGTAGCCTTGCCAGACTTATTCCTAATTGCATCAAGCGTGAGTGATAAAGACAGATCTACCACTGACCTATAGGTGGTAGGCCTGGATGCTTTGACGTTTCCTTTAATTTCAGGGGCCAGGCCTCCAATGAAGCGCGCTATGCGCTTAGGTTCAGGTGTAACCAAATAGGGGACAAGTCTGGACATCATGTTGAAACTCGTAACATATGCTTGGCAATCTAGATTCTTCATGACCAGAGTCAAGAAGTCAGTTTCAATCTTCTCTACCTCATGCTGAGGACAAAAATTTTCTTTAATCAGTTCCACAAACTCAGCCCATGACAAGTTATAGAGTGGAATTTTCCCCGTGGCTTAAACTAATGCCTTCCACCAAGCTAAGGCATCTCCTTTAAATGACTGGGATACAAACTTTACAACATCCTGCTCAACACACCCACTTATATCAACAATGGTGTCCATTTCATCAAGCCTTGTCATACAATCTATGGCACCTTTTTCACCAGTAAAATCCCTTGATTTGCAAGAGACGAAGTATTTGTAAGAACAAGTCTTGGAACGCGGTTCCTGGTTAAACATTATCTTCTTGGATGGTTTACTTTTCTAATTGGACGAATGTTGAGAATTGTCCTTCTTGGATGTATGTGTTTTAGAAGGGGGCTTCAAATGAGCCACTGTCTGGGTTTTGGTGCGAGTAACACTCGACTCCTTGAATACTCTGCCAACAGCTTTAGTTACAACATTGTCTATCATAGCTTGCAGATCATCACCCGTTACATTTAATCTTGCGTTATCATTTCTTCATTAGCATGACTATTAACTTCTTCTAAGTCAGCCATGGCGAAGCTTGAATGCTATAAAACAATTGTCAACAATTTGTTTAGCGGTGTTATTTTGAATCATCATATTCGGTGATTCGTTAACCGTGGTGTAAATAGACCATATTGGTTAATTTTGTTAATCAAATTTATTTAAACTCTTTATTAAAATTATTCCCAGTTATAAAACCATTAAGAATATTAAGGTGGCACAAAAGGCCTTGTCACAAGGACAGTTTCAACTTATAAACCATGATCTTATGGAATCGAGGCATTAAGGTTTGAACATAGTTCTTCACCTTTCTTGACAGGGAGTCATAGACTACTACTGTCACTGTTATGTAGTTGAGATAGTTTGACCCGAAGGCGAAACAATGGCATCACATAGTGGATGCTTTAATATGATCATCTTGCTTGATGATATCAGCCATGATTCTTTAAATCATTTGGCTAGATAAGGAATTGGAAGAATCCAAATACTAGGATGACTAGTGTGATTTTCTCGAATCCACATTTGTCAAGAGTGCTAACATGTTTTCAGATGTTAACAGGGATTTATTATCTTAAGAAGGCTTTACCATCATGGCCATGTCAAAGATGACATATAGGCTAGGTTATACCTTTAAGATTGTCTTTTGAGATTTATAGGCAGATCAATTATAAATTGAAATGATAGTTTAATCAATGATATAATGCATATGTATATGTATAATGAACAATGTAATCCCAAAAGAAAATTCTCATTAAGGTAATAAAAATTACATCAAATGCCCTAAACGGGTCTTTAAATAAATAAAATTGTCCACGCAGGGACGGATACTTAAAGAAATGTTCGCGCAGGGACTTAATTGAAATGAAAATTACAAAATAGAAATAAGGGGTCTTCAACGATCTTTCTTCTTCTTTCCTTTGATAGGTTTGGAAGACCCTTAAGAAAACTGTTGTGCTTCCTATCATGCTCCTTCCACCCTATGTTCAATTTCATCCAACCTTTGCAAGATCTCTTGTGGTTACGGTTGTTGAAGTGGAGGTTGGGGTTGTTGTTGCTGTTGAGGTTGTGGTGGTGGCGGGTATTGATACCCATAAGTAGGGTACCCTGTTGGGTACGCAGGTGGAAAAGGCGAGGGGTAGAGAGCATTATAGTTCGCTGCCTCAATTTATGGGTCGACGGCAGGTGCATGATAGTTATAACCCGAGTAACCTTGTGGCTCAAGCGGGTTGTACCCAGTGGTATCTGGAGGTGCAGGAATGACCGGTGCAGAGTCAACTTCCGACACAGGGTTTGAAGACCCACCCATTTGTGGGTCTTCATAGAGGGGAGGGTAGTTGCTGGAATTTTGTGGGGTGCTAAAATGGAAACCATCTCGCACGAACATCCATGCGCTTCTTCTTCGCCTTAATGGTTCTAGTGGCGGAGGCTGTTCTGGTGCTGGTGGTGGCGGTGGTGTAACCGCTTGGAAATGTGGATCCTCAAAAGGAGTCCGCTGACATGGTGGTGAGGGGGAGTAAACTCCCACTTATAGGTGCTCCACCTTTCGGCCCATAAATCGGGGCCTCCATATGGCGATCCTGCAAAAGAAGAACCGCTTGGAATTTCTACGGGATGCGTAGGCGTCCCAGAAGGTGGCATGGCGGGATCTAGATCATCGTCCAGGTCTATGTCCTGATATTCAGGGAAGTGATATGCTGGCCCTAATGGGTTATGACCAATTGGTTCATCTTGGTCAATTGGGTTAAAACGACTCTGAAAATAAGGAGTGGGGTTTTGAAAAGAATGGTGGGAACCGAAACGTTGCAGAGAATGGTGCGAGTGATGCTAGTCCTGAGGCTCATCTTCTTGATGTGGCCCAAAAGAGTTATGGTAAGAGGGCGAGGAATTGAGTGAAATGGAACGTCTTGCTGGTTCAAGGTAAGTTCTCTAATCCACGTGTGGGTAGGAGCTGTAAGATGCCGAGGGTGTTCGTTTGTGGGAAGGTCCTGCTTCATGATCATTTCTTCCTCTCACTGGGGTTTTGCCTCGTCCTCCTCGCCCACGGATTCTTGGAGGCTTGTTTAAAAATGTGGTCCTGTCAAAACAAGGGAACAAGCAAAAATATATAAACCAAATAAGATTAAGATTAATCCTAGGTCGTTTGCCTAGACTCGAAAGTCAAGGAATGTGCTACTGTGTCATTGAGATTAAACATAAAAGGCTAGTGTTTAATTCACTCAATGTTGGCTCTGATACCAACCTGTCACACCGTGATATTTCCACATATTACCGGTGGGCCCGGCGGGGAGTATCGTGAGGTAGTTAATATCATCATAGTCACATATACACAATTTATAGCACGGCAGAAGTCTTGGTAGAAATTACTATTACAAACCGAAAGTGTAAAGTGCGAATAAATAACATACAGACGGTTGTAAGATAGGATCCACAGGCGGATCTAAAATATAATACAAAACAGTGTTCAACACACTTAAGGCATTAAGAACTTGCAAGATTCTCTAATTAACGCCCAGAAGCTCCAAGCCACTTACGAATAGTAGCTGTCACTTAGTCTTTTTGGAAAATACGTAAGTTTACACTAGTAGATACGATTAACCGACTCTTTTTGAAAACATTTATGAAAATTGATTTAAGTGCACAAGGCACAAATATTGTTTTATAACTTGGGACAATTATATAACGATAATCTTGTATCAGATTTACATGTTTGTCATACATTTAGGGCCCAGAACAGAAACATAGACAAGATTAACCGACACACCACTAATATAAACCTACAAGGAGTTATCCCCAACAAGTGGGTATATCTTTTTACATACGCAACTGTCAGGTGTATGCCTACACCCCGTGCTTAAGTCGTGGCCATTTACAAATGAAATGAGCCATGGATATCCAGGACATGGTTGCATTAACCCCCAATGTTTATGTTATCAAGCAAACTTGATTAAAACAGGAGTATGTAATTCATTAACCATTATTTGATTAAATGATTTTTATGCCCGACCAAGTGGTGATATATTTTCACCATATCCCAAGCCCGTATAAGGGAAATAAGTTAAAAGTATTTACCTGAGCTTAAAATGTGAGATTTGTTAACTCAGCCGTATAATCTATTCAAACTAGTGCAAGTAGCTTTTACCGGGGCTCCTAATCTGGAATGAAGGTTTTATTAACCTATTAGATTACTAACGAGTCTTATATAAGTTGTAAACTTAGACCGGATAGTTTAAAGATGGGTTTATGATACGAAACGCTAGATTAAGACTTGTATTATATAGGTGAACTAAATACATTCTGGAATTTGAAGTTAAAATGATAATGTTTGACCCGTTTCGGTTAATTTATGCAAACCATTCACATAAACCGCACCGTACGCGTATAAGCATAACGGGTAACTGGATGAGTCATATACAAGTTCCTTAATTTATTATGCTTTAAATATGTTATGATATCTGTATGATATCAACAATTATGCCCAAAAAGATTTTAAAACCAAGTTAAGCCTCATAAGGGCATTTTGGTCATTTTATTATTTATAAAAGAGGTTTGTAGGTAAATTGGTGTTCTGGTCTAAAACATTCTGTAAAAATATTTATTTTATGATGTTATAACAATAGGATATCATACATAGGTGTGATTTACCATTTATGGTCAAACTATGCCCCGAAAGGGTATTTTGGTCATTTCACATATGCTTTTAAGGACATAATTGGAAGTCCGAGTTCATGACTTATACTTACTGTAGAAATGTTAAAAATTATTTATAATTTCAGCAGCTAAAAAATCTTGGGTGCTAAATACGGTTTTAAACCATACTATGCACCGAATTAGCGTAAAAGTCGATAATTGACGATATTTGCCATGTTTAGGTGATTTTGAGATTTTGACCAGCCTTGGATGGTTAAAATATTTTATTATACATATTATATCAGTAGGAAAAGGTTTGGCATGTTAATTATATGTAAATCACATTTTATTAACAAAAAGGGCATAATCGTCAATTATAGAATTTATACAAGAACTCTAAGTTATGGTTAGTATATAATCTGACCCAACATTCCAAAAATCCCTAAAAATGATATCATAACAGTAGGTAATGAGTTTAGGATCAAAATTTATGTTTAATCATGGTTTATGTAAAAAGGGTAGTTTAGACTTTTATAAAATCTAAATTTACGATATCAAGCATATTATCAATTTGAGACCAGAAATAAATGTCAAAATAATTTAGACATGTTTATATATCAGTAACTAAGTTATTTGTATGACCATGTGTTCAAAAATCTCATTTTTAGACTATAATGGCATAATAATCAAAATTAAGCATAATAACGAAAATTTGTATTTAACTCAGAATATTAAGTGACCAGGCAATATAACCTTAGAGGGTTATATTACTACATTATATGGTCCTAATGGAAGCTTAAATCATAAAGGATTTAAGCTTAATCGGGTCAGAATTGAAAGTCAAGCTTTTGCGACTTTCGGTTGCGAACCGACCCTAAACTCAGAATTGTCAGGTTGAACATGCTTAGGCATGTTCTAATAATATTTATCAAGTTATTTAAGGGACAAAACAAGGTTCGTAACTTCTACATTATCAGTTTTAATTATTATTTGAAAATCTGACTAGTTTGACTTTTTAACTAGTTACTTTGACCCGACAATTAACTAAGTAAATGTGGTAATTAGGATGTGCCCTTTTGAGGAATTAAAACACACCTAATTACGATCACGTAGCCATATTCGCCTCGAACAATGGCTGGACCGTTAAAGTTTAAACTAAAAGTCAAAGCATTATTACGACAACTTTGACTTTCGGTCTTTAATTATGTAAAAACCGAACTACTAAGGCTAAGAACACTTACACAAGGTCCTAGCACGAAGTTTGAACTGAGGAGGGCTTCCTACTTGACCAGGAATCCCAGAGAATGCAAGCAAGAGAGGATAGAAGTGAATTTTTGAAGTGAGCAAGTTCAAAGGTGCAACAAAGGCACCTATTTATAGTGAAAAGAGGGTTCTTTAGATCAATACAGCTGTTATGGGGTGATAGAAGATGAGTACAAGTGTTATAGTGTCAGTAAAAACCATCAAACAATCCCTGGTATCGAGTTTTATGCATGCAAAGGCGGTGGACAGACCTGCAACATGCAGCTGTCCAGTTTTTGGACGCTGGCACCTCTCTCGCGGCCCGCGTAGGAGTCAAGGGGTGTTAGGCCCTAAAATGTGAGACTGACGCATCAAATTAATACAACATGCAGCTGGCCCAAGGGGAGCCCATGTAGGGAAGTGGGCTTGAGTTAGTATAAAAACAAGTTTCTAACTTGTTTTTAGGTTTGAACTTCTGGGAACCTCTGGGAACTTCATTGTTACAACTTCTAGAGAGCTAGAGAGAGAGGCGATTTGGTTGTGAGCACTTGTACTAGACGATTTGTTTTTCAAGTAATAGAATAGTGTGCAAGTGTTGAAAGTGATTCCGGTATTGTTCTTCGTTTTTCATACTTTTCGGTTTATCTTGAATCACATCAAGTTTGGATTCCGCACAAACTTGGTGTTGTTTGATATCATTGAAAGATCCGTTCTACGGGACTTAAAAGTGGTATCAGAGCCAAAGAACCTGTTTCTAGGCTCGGTGTGATATCAAAAATTCAAGATTTTAAAATTTTTGTTGAAAATCATCAAGAACATTCTTTGTGTTCTTGGTCGTGTTCATCGGAATTTTATCAAAAATCATTATATTTTGGTATTTTGATGGTTTTGGAAGTTGTTAAACGATTGGGAATATTGTTTTATTTTTGAAAAGATTTGAAATTAAAAATTGATTTGAAAAATTCCATTATTTTCGAAAGAACGGTTTCCTATTCAATCATTTTTTAAAAACTTTCAACTATTTCCTATTTAAAAAAAAAATCTATCATCTGTTTGCATCATTCTCATCTCAATTTTTTTTGAAAAGTTGTTGACATTCACCTCCACTCTCGACATATCAAATGTTCTCAAATTTTAAAAAGGATTTCTGAATATCCTAAGATTTTCTGATTAGTTGGAGGTCTCGAGTCATTCACCGGTCTCGACTCTTCAATCATCAAGAGGGTTCCATTCTCTCAGATCTTCCAGTGGTCTCGAGTCCCCATCAACAACCTCCTTCACTCCTGGTCTCAATTCAACAGGAGTCTCCACATCTTCAGGATTCATCGCAACCATCACTGTCTCGAGTTATCACCATCATTCCAGGTCTCGACTCGCGTCGTTCCGACTCGCAACCTCCATCACCTCTATTCCACACCGTTTCGTGTCGCAATCATCTTATTCAAACATCCATTGTCTCGACTCTTTATCAACCCTCACTGGTCTCGAGTCATATTATTTCCAAACAGTCTCGAGTCTCAACCTCGGTTCCGACTCGCAACCGCCTTCACAGTCTTGACTTATAACGGTTCGAGTCGTAACGAGATCGGTGCTGTCTCATCATAGTCATCAACTGTCATCACCAACATTGAATCACCTTTCATCTTCTCCGTTCATAAACCACCGTCACGTTCATCATCTTCTCCGACCACCGTCTCCGCAAACATCATCTCCTGCCATTACATTCATCATCGGTTTCAAGTTGCAATTTCTGGTCAACACCATTAAAAACCTGCACTCCGTTCTAAAACTCATCATCTCCGTCGCTACATCACTGTTCCGACATCCATCACAAGCAACCTTCTTCTTCGACGACGTCCACTGTTCTTCTCCGTTCAACCACGATTACCGTTCTAGGTTACATCCACCATTCATCATCATCGTTGCGGCTGAATTCAAATTTAGGGTTTAGCTTGTTAAACGAAGAAGAAGACGGCTGTGGTTGTAACAACACGTGTAACAGTTAGGTTTTGATAATAATTATAATTATTATAATAATAATCATAAGTTTATTATTACATAATTGTTAGGTTAATAATAATAATAGTAATAATAATAATTATAATTAAGTTTTCTTGTAACAATAAAAAAGGGGTTAAATAAAAATAATATAAAAAAGGGGAAGGTTTGTTTGGTGTGATAAGTTTTGACAGATTTTGGAGGTGCGGTTCAGAAAGCGGGTTCATTCACGTGCAAAGGTTTGAGTTAGTGAGTACACAGGTTCTCGTTTGGTTTGTGTTTTGAGGAGAAGAACAAAAGTAACCCGCTAAAATTATGGCATTCATGTTTCACAAACCAGTGGCTCAAGAAATTACCAAAGAAGAGATACTTTCTGTCTTTTGCACTCCTGAATGTAGAGAAAGGGTTGAGGCATATCATTTACACAACGCTGAGCTAATCGAAGATTATAATGACATTAAAAGAAAGAATTTCACTTTAGCTAATAATGAAAAACTTTTTAAAGAGAAAATCGAAGCTCAGCGAAAAGACATCATCCAACTCAAAGATGATGTTAGTGTAAAAACAGCCCAACTCTTCTATGTTCAAGAAAAATTATGCACTGTGACTAAAGAACTGGAGGATATCAGAGATAGATATCAAATAAATGAACTAAATATTAAAAAATTTGATTCTTCCAGCAAATAAGTCAAAAACCTGTGTGATCAACAGTTAGCATACCAGAAAAAGAAAAGGGTTGGGATTGGGTTTTAATCAGGCTCCTCCTCCTTATAATGAAAATTATACTTACTTACCTATGACTGAGGAGGAGATGATAAATGAAAGCAAAATGACTTATGGTCCCAAAAACAATAAGTCAACATTTAATGACAGACCAGTTGAGAAACAGAAGTCTACTCCAATAAATTTTGTTTCTGAAGGCTCAATTGATCCTAACGCTTCGTCTTCATGTGCAGATAAAGTAGTTGAAGTAAAGTTTGGAGATGTTCTTGGGAATGAACCAGATTCAAATTCAGATTTTTCTAAAAAGTCAATAAATGAAACAGCTTCTGAATCTGTTTTTGGACCAAACTTTTTTAAGTCGTTATTTGGTTCTTTTTCAGTTGATAATAATTGTGATGTTTCTTGTTCAACAGCAACTGAAGCTGAACAAACAAATGAAAGTGAGAGTGAAGATCAACAATGTTCTGATTATTCTTCTGAAACTGTTTCTGTAAATGTCCCTGATAATGTATCCCGTGGGACCACTGAAACACACTCTCAAACGGATCAGGAGACTTCTTTCAAAAACAAAGCTGCCAGTGAACCATTCTTGAACACAAATGGTTCATGTGCTGATAACTCGTCTAATGATTCTGCTGAAGTTTATGGTGTTACATCTGATAAACCAGAACTCTCTGATCCTACCAAAGCTGATGAAGAGAAGACTGACGTGAACAAGGCTCCAAGTGCGCAAGCTGAACAATCTGAACCTTCTGTTAGTGATGAAAAGGTTCAGATCAAGAAACAAGAGCCGAAGCAAGCAAGTAAAGGACGCGGAAAGAAGAAGCCTAAACATCAAAGACAAGAAGGCTCTCCACAGTCCTCAACGGGCAGCAATAGTCCTCAAAAGGCCCGTGATGTGAAAAATGCTTTTGTTAAGCCAATCAGTAATGGCAGATGTGAGAAATATACATTTGACTGTGCTAACAAAGCTTTCGAAAAGACTGGTGAGATTTCAGAACGAGACCTGCAGTCTAAACAAAACAAGAAGAATCAAAAGAAATCTCCACCACAGAAGGCCCCTACAAACGACAAGTATAGACATCCAAATTCATCCTCGTTTGTCGGAAATGTGCAACAAAAACAAGCACAGAAAGGACCAGTTCATCCTTTAGGGTCTGCAAGAGCTACACAAGCTGATCAGAATGCCTTCTACGTTAAGAGACAAACATGCTTCAATTGCGGCATTGCTGGTCACATTGCTCGGAACTGCACACATCGTCCCTACGTACCCTATTATATGCAAAATCAGAGGGTTACACCAAAGGGTAACTACCATTCCAAGCCGATAAAGGTATCATCACCTAAGGCAATGAAGAATGTGAATTCCAAGGTTAAACCTTCTGATGGGGATTGGAATGTTGCTAAAAACAAACGAAGGGCTGTTCAGGAACAAAACCGTGTTTCTAAAACCAACAAACTTGAAACAGCTAAAGTTGCTCAACTAAAGGCAACGAACACGTTTGTTAAACCGAAACAGATTTGGAAACCCAAATCCAAAGCAGCAATGTCTCCAATCCTTGAAACTAAAGGGGACTTGTGTTTAAAGGAAGTGTCTTATTTTGATGCTTCAGGAAATCCCAGGACCACGATGGCCTGGGTACCCATGTCTTACTAATCTCCTTACCTTTCAGGAACAACCAAGGAGGAGCTGTTGACAATCTCTGGAATGTTGATAGCGGTTGTTCCAGAGATAAAAAAACGGGTAACATTTCACTGTTGCAAAAAGTTCAAATTTTTTTTACAGATGATATGTTTCCTTTGGAGGAGATAACACAAGTAAGATAATGATCAGCAAAAGGTACCGTTTAAATTTAGTACTTTGATTTGAATTTGATTAGTCTTCATTCTAATGACGGAACGGTTAAGCAAAAATATTTTTTTTCTCTTTCTTAGTTCATTACTTTGTATATAAAGTGTCCTTTCTCTAGTAAATGGTAAATTTGCACAAAAATACAAGATTTATGCACAAATTTAGGGGGGGGGGGAGGAACATATAGATAGATATAGAGTTTAGGAGGAGAATTCTCAGAAAAGAAAAATTCAAAAAGAGTTTGCTGTATATATATGCATTGTTTTAGGGGGAGAAAATGAGAAAAGTACAAAAACATGAGAAAAATGAAAAAACCAAAAAGAAAGATTGCATGATATGGGAAGTGAAATAAATGTTCGTGTTAAAGGGTTTAACTAACACATGTAAGGTGCCATAGCTGAAAAGACTAGGATCTACTGCGATATGTTGATAGGCTTGACGCTCAAAATGATATAAACATAATGAACTATGTACCATGTGGGTAACATACCAGCGGCGTATGATTTTATGGTCTTAAATCTTGCGTTGATAGATAGCCAACGTCTGAGGTATCGGGTCTTTATGTTGTTGAATCATCCGGGGATATCTTGGCTGTCCTTCCGTAAATGAATTTTCACATTATGGTGAAGGGCTGACTCATGTAAGACCAGTATCGAAACAGTTTGACTTTAGCACGATGTGTTGGTAGGCTCTATCCTTAAAGACTGGAAACATTGGCTGTTCTGTTTAGAACTAAATTACTACATGACCTCAGGAAAGAAAATCACTTGGAATTAGCTCATTTCTATTTGAATGTCTGTATGTTGTCCCGATACACACAATTTTGGTCTGACTCTGAAATCTTCTCTGAAAAAGTCGTGTATCTCCTCTGTTTTGCGGAAGCAAAGACCTGGAGGTGCTAGGCAACGTCAGCTTCTGCTGCATCCAGATACATGCTGACCTAGCTGTACGTTGTCGCTCTATAGATCAATTAAACACCCGAAAGAGGCCCTCAAGTGCCCAAAAGAAACCCAATAAACCTATATCAAACTGAGAAAAACTCATTTGATCTGTATATTATACCATCTCTGCTTAAGATCTATTCTGTTCTCTTCTCAATCTATTCCCAGTTAAGATTTCAGAGATCTGGATTAGACTTGTGAAATATGTGGTAGGGAAGCTACTTGCATGATAGAGTGTGCTATTTATATTTCCGGGATTTGATTAGTATTTGTTTGGGTGTTCATTGTTAAGAAATCAAAACATGATAAAATTTGTTACAGGCAGTTATATGGAAAAGGTCTAGGGAAATGAGTTTAGGAGGACAAATATACTGGCAATCGTCTAGATCATTCGGTAAACGATCAGTCTTGATAAGTGAAGTCAAGCCCGAAACCTTGTGATTTGGTTTCCTAGACACAGTCAGGATATCTTAAAAGATCCCAAGAGGACAAAAACCCTAAGGAATCAAAATCTCAAAATGAGAATATTCCAAATGCTCAAAGAGTCAAATTCGTACCAAAATGGTATTTGCCTCACCCTCGTTGGACAAAATCATTGGTCGCTCTGTTGTACAAAAGTACTGACCTGTCACCAATGGTCTAACGTTGTAAATAAAAAAGGATGACATCAATATACTCACCTGTTACGATGAATCGTTGTGCTTACCTTGATCGCGGGGGTATGCCTTGGAATGGGACACACGGGTATAATAGTATAATATTACCTAAAGCATATCACGAAGTTGAAAAATTGAAAGTTGAGCGTTAAAGTTTAAGTGGACAAACATATTGGCAATCGCATAGACCAGTTTGATTAGGCTCGTACTGAAAAGTGTTCCTTAGTCTGCCTGAGAACGAATTTTGATCCCATTGCAATTGTAATTGTATATTATGGTAGTTGTTTATATTTTGAGTTTTTATTTGTTTATAGTTCTTAATTTAAAAAAAATCAAAAATTCAAAAATACAAAAATATGTCTTGTTTTTCTATAAAACCAAAAATAAAAAATAGAGTGTTTATTTATTTTTCTTAAAATTAAAAATGTAACCGTTCTTGAAGATTTGACTGATCATCAAAAGTTGAAAGAATTTAAATTGTGAAATTTGAGTACAAATACTTGGATGTACCTAGTGTTCATGTGGTACGTTCCTCTGTTGCATAAGAAATGTTTGCTTATGAGTTTGTGAGCATGTGCAGAACTTGATTTCAATCAAGAACAGGAGTTGATGAAGGTTGAGATGCTGTTAGCTGCTGAAGAAGCATGGAGCATCACAACAACAAGATGTACCTGAGTCAGAAGAACCGAATATGAAACGCCGTCTGACAATGAAAGTGCATTTAAAGAAGTACCTTGAACCTGCTTGAAAGACAAAGACTAAAGAAGAAAAAAGCTGTTGAGAATCCTCCTCTCACATTCTTTTTAACAAGATTTTCAAGCAAAGCTGATCGTGATCCTAGTATGAAGCTAACCACAAGAGCTGAAGAAAGAGACCCAGTGCTGAGAGTTCAGAAGTCAAGAACTTCCACAACATCTGCAGCATAGCGACAACCATAGACTTCGTTGAAGACGTTGCTGATTTCATGTTATGAAGACAATTTGATGGCATCAGTCTAGGGGGAGATTGTTAGGCCCTAAAGTGTGAGACTGACGCATCAAATTAATACAACGGGCTATGGTTACGAACTGGGCCTTCTGTGTTAGTTTATATTAGGTTTTGGACCTTTATAGGTCACTTGGACCAAGCTTTAGGCCATGTGGGCCAAGCAGGCCCAAGGGGAGCCCATGTAGGGAAGTGGGCTTGAGTTAGTATAAAAACAAGTTTCTAACTTGTTTTTAGGTTTGAACTTCTGGGAACCTCTGGGAACTTCATTGTTACAACTTCTAGAGAGCTAGAGAAAGAGGCGATTTGGTTGTGAGCACTTGTACTAGACGGTTTGTTTTTCAAGTAATAGAATCGTGTGCAAGTGTTGAAAGTGATTCCGGTATTGTTCTTCGTTTTTCATACTTTTCGGTTTATCTTGAATCACATCAAGTTTGGATTCCGCACAAACTTGGTGTTGTTTGATATCATTGAAAGATCCGTTCTACGGGACTTACAAGGGGTGGCCTACGCGCCCCGCGACTCTCCTCCATTCCGGTTAAACAAGTTTCCATGTTGACAGTTTCAGTCACTGGTCCTTTATAACTTCAAATAACTTTCATTTATTGCACTTTTGACCCCCAAAGTTAATTTTTAAGTATCTTGGGACATTTATAAAACATCGTTAGGCTTCCGTTCAGTTACGAGATCACCCAAAAGGTACTATTTTCTCTCGTTGACGCTTTTAACCCATTTTCTTGAAATCTTGTACAAATTTATGAATAATGAAGTCGAAACCATATATAATTATCATTTAGCATTCTTGGAAATATAATATTATATTTCGAAGCTCCGGGATCATTAAAAGGTCACTCAGATGTAAGAATTAACATGTTGACACATTTAACCCCTTTCGTCTTATAAGTACTTGTTTTTCACAAATGGTTTCTCACACCCAATAATTCAATCATATAAGAATACGAACATCGTGTACGGTTATTTAAAGGCATAGTTTTCACATGTTGACACTTTTAGTCCCTCTGTATTCATCTTTTCACTGTTTGTCAACATTAGTACCTCAAAATCAACTTACCACATGATTAGGGTTTATGACACGTGTCTTTATTTTATTGGACATGATTTTGCGAGGTGTTACACCAATGGCCACCTCGAACTACCAATAACAACACTCGTCTAACTCGCAACAATAACACCTATTACTACTATTGTAACATTCCCGGACATGACACTAAAGATTGTCGCAAACTTAGTCGCTTCTTACGAGAACACAATGTATCGCCTCAAAATAACAACACTCCGGTGGTTACCTACACCACCCCTCACCCAACGGCTACAACCCCATCTTGGATGTAGGACACCGGTGCATCCAACAACACCGCGAACAACAACCAACAATTTCCCGTTCTTTTCGAATACGGAGGACCCGATGAGATCATGCTAGGTGATGGTAAAACTCTCCCTATAACTCATATTGCTCAAACAACTATTCCAACAAACTCTCGTCCACTTCTTTTAAATAACATTTTAATTGCTCTCAATCTTCGAAATAATCTTATTTCCGTTGCCAAAGTTTGTCGTACTAATCGTGTTTCTGTTGAATTTTTTCCCTATCGTTTTTTGTCAAGGATCTACGCACGGGGGCGCGTCTCATGCGGGGAGTGAACATCAATGATGTCTACTATGGACCAATCTCCTTGTCTCCTCAAGTCAACAACACCCAAACAAACTCTCTTCTCATGTGGCACCACATACTTGGACATCCATCGCTTCAAGTGTTTAAGTCTTTAATTTCTAGATTAGGACTCCGTTGTAATAAGGTGACCCATGAGTCTTTTCATTGTACTTCATGTTCACTAAATAAAAGCCACAAACTACCTTTTGGCAAAAATTCCTTTGTTGCTAATCAACCACTACAACTTCTCTACTCCGACCTATGGGGTCCCGTAAAAACGTCAATAGATGGATTTAAATACTATGTCATTTTTGTTGACTATCTTTCCAAATACATTTGGTTATACCCAATCCAACGAAAATCTGATGTCAAAATTCTTTTTCCGCAATTTAAATCTCTTGTTGAAAATTTTTTAAAAACCAACATTGTTGCGTTATTCACTGATAATGGGGGTGAATATGTGGGTCTCTCACCATATCTTGCCTCTCAAGGTATCCCCCATTACACGACACCACCTCACACACTGGAACAAAACGGTATTGCCGAATGACGTCACCGACACGTTGTTGAAACCGGCCTCGCATTACTCCACTACTCCCACTTACCACAACATTTTTGGTCTCATGCTTTTCAAACCGCTACTCACCTCATAAACCGTTTACCTACACCCATTCTCCATAACAAATCACCCTATGATATGTTGTTCAAAACCGTCCCTACCTATTCCAAACTTAAACCTTTTGGTTGCCTTTGTTACCCGTGGCTAAAACTATATACCACTTCAAAACTATAATCACGGTCCACGGCATGCATCTTTCTTGGATACTCCTCCTCTAAGGCGGCATTCAAATGCTATGACCCTCTTAATCAAAACTTTATCACTCTCGACATGTTCAATTCATTCCCCACATCTTTCCATCCCAAACCACCAACTCCAACCTTCTACATATGTCCTTCGACACTTTTTTAAACCTGACACCCTCGGTTCCCATTCCTTTCCCACCGCCTACATCTCCTGCTAAAACTCTTCACCCACTGTTCACACTTCCCACTCTATCACCCGAAGCCCAACAATACACACCACCCGAATCCCAACAAACCACCCCACCTCACCAAACCTCCCACGGTCCAATATTATCTCACTTACAACTCCACGGCCTATCTCCAACCTCCCCGGCACACACACCACCCTCCACTTCCACTGTCTCCCCTCGCGGCCCAAAGCCCGAGCCCACTGACCAGCCCACTCCACCCACCGGTTCCACCACCTCTACCTAAATCAACTCACCCAACTCACAATACCATCAACCCGACTCTCCCAACACCCAATTTCCACCGCCTCGTTGACAACCCAGACCCAACTCTAAATACTACAACTCTAACTTTGTCAACTCCACCACCATTCATCCATTACCCGTGTCCCTTGAACCGTCCACCTATACTCAATCCTTGAATGATCCGGATTGGCGTCACGTCATGGATCTTGAATATAATGCCCTCATCCAAAACAACACATGGGAACTTGTACCTCACACCACCCAAACTCCCATTGGTTGCAAATGGGTGTTCCGCATTAAACGCAAACTCGATGGCACTATCGACAAATACAAAGCACGTCTAGTGGCGAAAGGGTTTCACCAACAATTTGGAAAAGACTACCATGAAACCTTTAGCCCGGTTACTAAACCCGTTACCATTCGCACCGTCCTCTCCATTGCTCTTTCAAAAGGGTGGCCTTTACGCCAACTTGATGTTAACAATGCGTTTCTTCATAGGACCCTCCATGAAGATGTTTTTATGATACAACCCCCCGGGTTCACAAACACGGAATTCCCGTGTCACATTTGCAAACTAAAAAAATCCCTTTATGGTCTTAAACAAGCACCGCGTGCTTAGTACATAGAACTAACCAACTTTCTCATTAGTTTTGGTTTTAAAAAATGTCTCTCTGATTCCTCCCTCTTTGTCTACAACTCCAAGGATATTACTTGCTACCTCCTTGTGTATGTTAATGACATTGTCCTTACAGGAAATCACAATTCATTCATGGATTCATTTGTTCAAGCCCTAAGCAAACAATTCTCCATCAAAGACTTAGGCCCTCTCAATCACTTCCTATGAATCGAAGTCATTCCTACGCCTCATGGTTTATTTCTTTCTCAACATCCCCACATTCAAGATGTTCTCACCACCTTTAAAATGGATTGTGCAAAAGAGGTTCTCACTCCTTTGAGCACGTCTGACCCACTCTCTCCTAATGACTCCTCTCCTCCCGTTGACCCCACCCCTTACCGAAAACTAGTTGGTACTCTACAGTACCTTGCCTTTACCCGTCTAGACATCTCATTTGCCATCAATAAATTATCTCAATTTATGCACTCACCCAAACAATCACACTGGCAAGCTCTCAAACATGTACTCCAATACTTAAAAGGAACGGTACATCACGGGTTATTCTTGAAACGCAACACCAACCTTAACCTGCGAGCCTTCTCGGACTCAGACTGGGGCGACATTAATGATGGAGGTCGGTCAACCACAGCATATCTTTTATACCTTGGGTCTAATATCATCTCTTGGAAATCAGCAAAACAAAAAATCGTCTCTAGATCCTCAACCGAAGCTGAGTACAAAGCCCTTGCTAATGCCGCTGCTGAACTGTTATGGGTTAAAAATTTACTCCATGAACTGGGTTTACCACCTGTGAGCACTCCCTCATTATACTATGACAACACGGGGCCATCTATGTATGTGCCAATCCAGTTTACCACTCACGCATGAAACACATAGCCTTGGACTATCACTTTGTACGGGAACAAGTCAACTCCGGGCAACTTAAAGTTCTTCACGTCAGCTCAAAGGATCAACTTTCGGATGTCCTCACCAAACCGCTTCCATGGGCACCTTTCCTGCTTTTTCGGTCCAAGATTGGAGTATCCAATGGATCCCCCATCTTGCGGGGGCGTATCAACACCACAAATTAAGTCTCCATTTAACCAATCAATCAAGATGATTGAATAAGCCCTTGTAATTATTTTGTAATCATTGCCTTTATCTTTGTACCTCTGTATATTGTATTGTAGATAATAAGAACATGTATCCTTGATTCAATCAAACATTATAATATGTGTCTGTGTTCTTTTAACTAAATGAATAAAAAACAATTATTAATGTTCGTTTGTTTAACTAACTTATAAAAAAATAGTCTATGTTCGTTCTTTTATTAAATAAACGAACTTCCCACAAAATGGTTAACGTGTGGTTCTTTTACGGGGTTGGGGGTATGGCAAGAAAAAAATACAAAACGTATGTTTATCGTGTAAAAAAACATTATATGATTATTTTTTAAATACTTTTTATAAAGAATTAAAATACTAGTTAGTTAGAGAAAATATTTTTAAAACGACTTTCGAATTTTTTTTAGAAAATTTGTGATTCTTTGTTTTTTTCTTGTTTTAGGAAATGTGTTTTGTCTATTCTCTAAAAAACCGTTTTTATGTTTTCTATTTTTTTACATAAAGTGTTTTTGTACCCTTTTTATAAATAATGATTTTTTAATTAGAGGAACATGGCAAGTTTTAAATTAATTTTTTAGAGAATGGGTATTGACAAATTAGAAAAGGAATACATTTAGTCTTTAACTGATCATTACAAAAGGTTTATCTCTTTTAAATATATTTGAAAGTTTAATTTCTAACAGATTTAGAGAATTTATTAACTTTTTTAGCTTAGATTTTTATGCCAGTTACTTATTTTCTAAAATTGATCTTCATCAAAGTTTTATCGATGTATATCGAATCTCCATCCATCTTTAGGTTCAACCATAACTCTACTACCGTTAATTATCTACTATCATCTGATATCGTGGATGGCTGAATCCTGAATCATGTTTCTTCACACAACAAACTTGGTTTTGCATATCGGTTATAGAATCCCACTAATCTGAGTTTGTTGTAAAAAGGTCTGTCTAAACATGACCTATTTATTAAATAGATTGACGTGTTAAAATGTTTAAGTTTAAAGATATAATTTACTGTTTAGTAATAATAATTTTTATAGTTTGTGGCTATTTTATCTATAGAAAGTGCAATTAATTTGACCAATTTTGCAACTTTATTGGTTAACTAGCCTAAGATCTTACGAGTTTCGCGGGTGGGTTAACACAAACATATAATATCTACTGGCATTGAAGCCCATGTAGATCATTATTTTTTTTCTAGGCCATTCCAAACTTAGGATTCACGTCTAAGGGTTAAAACAGGTCCCAAACAGACAATACACGACCCTAACCGGTACAAACCCAAAACCGAACAGAGTGATCACTTCCCTCTCCAAAAACCTGTTACATACCAGCGAACCTTTAATAGATCAACGAAAGGTCACTGTTTTCATCTTTTGATTGACATCAAGTTTATATAAACTTCAATATCTAAATTCTTATTTAAATTCATATTAATATACCCAGGGATGATATCCTTGAAAACAGTTAAACTCAAGGAAAAAAATAGATGTCAAAACTATATATCATGGTGTTGTTCTCGTAACGACAAACAATATACAGTTAAATAACATAAATGTATGAAAATAGTATTTACATGATTAAATATATATCATGGTGTTGTTCTCGTAACAACAAACATTTAATTATTTTGAAGTAATCTGCTCTAAAGTTTCAAAACAATACTTTGAAGTAATCTGCTCTAAAGTTCCATGCTGACTATATCGATGAGTGGCACCTTCTCCACCTCGTGTTAATATAATAATACTTGGTTAGCTTTATTGCCACACCCCTAAAATCCCACATGCAGAATCCCCCGCGAGGCGTGTGACGTACCAGGATCTAGCCACCAATCACATTGAACTCATAACAAGTTTGCAAATAAAAACTTTCATTTATTAAAATAAAGTGTTACAAAACATTAAATGTAATTCATCGTGTTCAGCGGAAGCATAAATCATTAGTTTTGTTTTTCATAATACATGCGTGTGTAAGCCATTAGAATTGTCTCGTGATTCCATGTATCTCGACCCATGACCACTCCAGCATCCCAGACAGCAAGTTCCAACGTCATGTACCTATAGACCTACAAGCATGCAGAAAAGTGTATCAGACAACGCTGGTGAGTTCACAGTTTAGTTTACCGAAAATCGTGTTACATGTTTTACCATCAAGAGTTTAGTTCAGTTCAAAAGCAATACCAAAAACAATGTTGATAATAACTCGATACCGTACATGATGGCTCCAGATTGTTTGCCCCTCCCCAATGCCCCTATCTATGCATTGGTCGAGTGATTAAGGTAATTTGTTCACGTCCGTCCTCCCCGGTACGGCGTGAGGGTGCTAAACCTAATAGCGCTATCAACTAATAACCCCGTTGCCTCCCCGGCAACCTTTTCGGTAGTAGATGGGACTCAAGGTGATAGGAGTGAGTGTATTATCCAACATTCCGGTTTAACATTCCAGTCAAACCCATTACCCAATATTCCTCCCCGGAATATTTACCAGATGTCCCTCCCCGGGACGCATTCTTGAAAAAGAGCAGTGAACTCACCTTAGATTTGCTCGGTATGTTACGTTACATTACCCATTCCAAGTTGGTCAACCAAACCCTAACGTGGCTACCAAAGATGATCAATTTCATAAACACATACCCAAATCACGTATTGTCACAGATTGCATTCACTGCAAAGATCACCGTATATCACATAGCAAGTATTCAATCGCATACAAGTCCAAATCCCGAGTGCAAGTCACATAACAACACATAACAGGTAGGTTTGCTACTCACACAAGTCAAACCACATATCTCATTCTTATTAGCATGCAACAGATAGATCTTATAAGCACAAATATCCATCATCATAAGCATCATAAAATGTTCTGTTTGATTACACACATGCAGCATCTCCATGAAGAATCTAGTCTTCGTGGGATGCTTCCTTGGCGAAGAATCCCCTGGCGAAGAACCATTCTTCGTCGAAGTTAAGGTGACGAAGAATCATATTGGCGAAGAATTGTACTTCGTCGAGAAGTGATTCCGACAAAGAATCCTTGGGGTTCGTAGAAGGCCAGCCGACGAAGGATCATAATCTTCTTCGTCCTGGACTCTTCGTGGGGAATCCTTCGCTGCTGCACTTCAACAGTTAGTGATGATTTCTTACAAACCCTAGTTATCGACCCACTGTTACATCATGTCCATCTCCATCATCATTAGTAATACGTTTCATTATCAGCCTAACAATCAAGAGTATGGATCTAATTCACTTCCAGATTCGCACCAATCAACATAATTTCTATCGGCAACTAATCATAAATCACCATTCATTCTTTACTATCAATTCCTATCATATAACGGTTTCATATAATCATTATCAGGTCGATCATATAAGCAATCTGTAAACATTATGTCTACTTTCATACGTGATCTCATATACAAGCCAACATATTCCACACATAAACACATAATTCAAATAACCCGAATCCTCATGTAAATCCTGATCATGGATTTAACACTCTACCACTTCTAGATTATACCCTCCCATTAATCATCGAATAGACAACCTATAGATTACCCATACTAGTTTTAATAACAAAATGATGATCAACCACCTAATCGATCAATCATTAACACATAAACATGCATACACGAATCAACATGGTAATACACTTACTCGACTAATGATGCAGGCGTAAGCGTTGCGGACCGAGAGGAAGAGAGAGCTCCTAAGAGTGATTGCCATCAATTCAAGAGAAAGAATGGGGTGCCAGGGTTTGCTACCTTCTTTTGTGATTATCAGATTATGAAGGTTATAGACAGGATCATGTGTATAGACACATGTTAGCTGGCCGGGCCTGGTTTGGTTCAGTTTCGGGCTCGAGAATCTGTTTGGGCCGAAGCCCTTTTTGGCGAACCATCTACTTGACGAAGAACTTCCTTCGCCAAGGAGTGTTCCTCGTCGACCTGATTCTTCGTCGACCACGTTCTTCATGACTCAATAGTTGTGTAGCCCATTGTTAAACATGAAATGTTACATCTAATCATAGAACACTCCTAGATTTTCATTTACAACCAACAGAACAATATTTTAATCATTCACAAATCGTGCACATGTTACAACGTAAAGCGAATTACGAAAACAGGATTGAGAACCAAGTGATGGAAAGAGGAAAGACGTTGAAATCTCGGGTTGTCACATTTATCCTACAATAATACAAAACAAAGAAAACAACACAATTATCATAAACGTCTAAATCTAAACTATGTGGTAGTTACTTTACATCTGTTTGATTGGGCAATTGCTTTATTATTTATGGATGTTTCAAATCCTTATTAGGTATGCCTAAAAGGTTTTATACTATGTGAGTGTATACATCCTATATGTGAAAAATAAAATGTAAAATGTAACAATTTATAAGTAAAAAAATCATATTCTTAAGAATGTTTAATGCCTTTAAAGCAACAGTTTTTAAAGCCACGTTGTATCTATATGTTTTCATAATGTATAAACAAAAAACACTAAAACTTATATTTATACTAAAATGCCTTATATAAAAAAGTAAACTTAAAGAAAAGATAAAAGTTATAGTAATAAACTTAAAAAGCAACAAAAAAACCTTATGTGCAACTTCACTCAGCCCAGATACACTTGAGCCCAACTTCAGTTAGACCATTAACACGTTAAGTCCAATTTCATTCAGCCCAACAATAATGATCAAATGAAAAACAAAATAAACCAAATGCTAGAAACAACAAACATAATCAAATATAAATCTACAAATTGAATTGTATATTACATTGTAGGAATGGAGTCCAATAAAATGACAATCGGATACATGATTAATAGACGCCTTTAAAAGAGATAAATGATAAATAATATTATAAATAATTATCATTATTATAAAATGACATATCATATTTGAAATCCATATTAGAAACCTTAACCATGGACTGCCCAAACTTTTTCTATAAGCTTTTAAAACATTACCATGCTATCGAGCATTCAAATGATTTTCTATACTCATTTACGAAACATGTTAATTAAATAAGTATATGACATCTACTTGTAGAAGATGAGATTTTTTTTTTAACATACTAACAAATTAATTTGAGTTATTTCAAAAGTTACTCACCTTTTGCACAGATATGCCTTTGGATTCGAGCGGTCCAACTCGACTACTTTCTTTGCATCAAAAATAGCTTTTGCTCAAAAAAATTATTAAAATGTAAAATGCGTGAATACCAGCCACGTATATGAATAGGGGTGGTAAAAAAGGGTTAACTACACCAAAATGTAACAAACTGGACATGAATATTTATGTATAGAAAATTATATTCTTGTTTCTTATGGGTTAACTGCCCCAAAGAGTAACAAACTTAACATGCATTGTAATTCTATGTAGCAGACTAAAAGACTTACTTTATTATTGCACCAAGCCTGCAAATTTCTATCTTGTTACATTCTATTGTATACCTCCGTTAAATCCCCTGTATGTATAATCAACAAAATACTCAACATAAAATACTCAACATAAAACAAAATCAATGATGATAGATTTAAATATAGCAAAATCATGAAGAGATAACATCTTCACCAGTCGATAACCACCTGTTCGTTCCCTCAAGTGAGACAACAGGAGTTGTTCTTCATTGGGTGATACAGTTGTTGGAAATAAAACACGGTAATGCCTGAGTAGGTAGCTGCAACAGCTGACGCGGATTCAAGCCTCGATTGAAAATATATCCGACGACGACGACTCTTCTTTCACCACCTCCTCCGAAAAATTCCGCATCGTCTTCGGGGGTGGTGTTAAACCAGTTCAAGCCTTAAATTACTTTCTCAGTAAGTTAATAAAATAATTTTGGTGGTCAGATTCTATAGGAACAAAAGCACATGTGGCCAAATTCGAAAGACACGAAAGTATATTGAACGTAAGAGTTGTGTTTTAATAATACATACACAAGTAGAAAGATCACCTAGTGTACTTTTAGTACAGAGAACCGCTTAATTCAACATTTAGATTATCATCCATGTAATATAATTATAATCATATTTGATAGTTAAATTAATAATTCGGTCAAAATAACCCCAAAACATACCTCAAGCACTCTATAAAACCAAATGTTAAAGGAATTTGTAAGTCATCCCAATCCAATCCAAGTCAAGCCATCTCTGTCTGAATATGATTAATCGTAAAGTACCAAACATTATGACACCCAAAGCAAATTCGTTTTTAGAAGCAATTTTATTATAAAATATGGTAGATTCAAGATTTTATCACCTTCTACTTCCATCGCCGCAACATCTCTGCAACTTTCATCATCCCAAATGATACATTTATCCATATGTCAAAATGCTTTTCTTGATTCACTTACCAAAGGCTTAAACTTTCTCATTCTTCATCCAGTTAACTTTGATAATTTGCCACCAGATACCAACCAAGTTGAAACCCGAATCAGCCTTATGGTTACGCGGTCTCTTGATTCCCTTCATGAAGCATTCAATCCCTAAGTTACACGGGTTAGACAAAGTAAATTATACTACTTATCACTGTTTACATATAAGCTAAAGCAGGTACATAATCTGGGATAATGAGTTATGAATAGGTCAAATTGAGTAATCTTATATTGCTTAACAGGTCTAATGGGGCGAAAAGCTTACTGGTATTAATATAACTAATAAAAAAAGGCTTGCCTAAGGTCTTGAGATTATATTTTTAAAACAATCTTATTTGCTCTTGTGACCATGTCTTTATTTCATCTCTGCTCACAATTTCCTGATATAATCTGAAATGAGATTCAATACTTGTTAGAAAAGTAATGAGGTTGCATATAACTCAAGCTAAAAATCTACAAACCTGTTAAAAGTTCATGGTTGTTGAGGGGCGTTCTGAAGTGGGAATATCTGCCGAAGCTAAAGCAATATGAAGGAAAACCGCTGTGATGTGTTGGAACAAATGATACGCATTAAGTCGGCTAGGCTTTTAACATAAAAACACTAAAAAATATGAAATGTAGCAACGTAATATTCGGAAATCTTGGTTTTTAAGGGGCGTTCTGAAGTGGGCATATCTGCCGAAGCTAAAGCAATATGAAGTAAAACCACTGTGATGTGTTGGAACAAATGTTAGGCGTTAAGTCGGCTCGGCTCCGAACATAAAAACGCTGAAAAATATGAAATGTAGCATATTAAATGTAACTCGATACCACTGATTTTCAATTCATCTCAGTTAATGCAAAAATAAAAAAACAAACAACTATAAACTTACAGTGTGTAGTGTGTTCGTGTATTCAGCTGATGATTGCGTTCAACTATCGGAAATGCAATTAACTAGATATCCATCCTGAAAGCGAAACCCAAAGTAATTAGATTATCTAAATTCCAATACAACAATAAAGAGAACTGGAGGGTAAAATGTTACCTTGTAAAAGTAATTAATATTGTTGAACAAAGATATGTGGTCCATGAATAGGAAAAACCTGCTAAACCTGCTTCTCACATAAGATTGGAGGCCCTGTACACACAATTCAACTCTTTAAGGTTGAACCATTTCAAACAAAAACTAAGATGAATAAATAAAAACATACAATATCATTTCAAGAAATATCATACCTAAATCACAACATTTCATTACGGTAGTAAGAAGATGCAAACGTACCTATGCAAATAAAATGACTACTAAAACCCTGATGAATTGTTATTTATCCACCTCAAATTTATCAAAAGAGTATGTGAGCAGCCCAAGAACCCATTAAAAATACCATATCGCGGTGGGATATCGGTAATTTTAATTTCATGAAAAAATTACATATATAGCAATTTAACACTAACAATTCAGTATACTCTCCTAACATTAACAAATTAACCTTTTGTAACATGCAAAACATGAACAATTGTAGCAAGTAGGAACTGATTAAGACTTAAAACACAAACATTTAACGCTAACAATTAACAGTTAGGACTTAGAACACTAATAGCAACAATACGAAAGACAAATGGTAGAACTAAGAAAAAAGGCGGTGATATATTGCCGATAACATCAGTACCGATATTTGACACCGATATTTTATATGGAGACCGATAACCGATATATCACCGGTATTAATTGCATAGCTTATTAATAAAAAAAGAACAAATACAACACTATAATGACCACCTCCTTGATTCCCACACATAATAGCGCGGTAACAACAAACACCAAAATGGCTGCACAAGGATCGACCGCAATACCAAGTGCAGGAACAGTATATCGGGCCAGAAAAGGCGAAAGACTATCCGGGCCCCCAAAAAGCAATGCCTAAAGAAAGAACAAAATATTCTGTTTTAAAAAATAAATCATTTTGAGAAGCATCGTTGCATATAATGTAAAATGTAAACAGTAAAACGCACGCACCAGATTAGGAGAAATACCACGGGCGACTGCAAATCCGTCGATTGTATATTCCAAAATCAAAGCCCAACCGATTATCCAAGCAAGGCTAAAAATATAAATATTGTAGTTATCAGATATTTTGGAACTAATTAGTTACAATAATGTGGTAAGAAGTATAATGATAAACAACGTACCCTTCTCTGACACAAATGTAAGAATAATGATACACACTTCCAGCCGAAGGGCAACGACTCGCCAACTCAGCAAAACAAAAGGCGGATAGAGCAGCTGCTATTCCAGCGATTAGGAAAGAAAAGGCTAGAGCGGGACCCGAATGCTCTCGCGCAAGTGTACCCACGAGAATGTAAACACCAGCTCCAATTGTTGAACCGACACCTAACAAATTTCATAATTTCAAAATCAATTCACTGAACTATAAAAACTAATTAATATTCAAATTTAAAGCCCTAGAATTTAAGTTATAAAAAAATATAAGATGCTTCATCTCAACCTTACATTCTTTCTCAACCATATCCTTTTGTTATAAAACCCTACTAAAAAATACATGATCATTTACAATCAAAATCAAATTTTGAAAAGAACCCAACACCAAATTCATCAATAAAAGGTAAACATCACCATAAAAATCCCCTAAAAAGGTAAATAATATTCAAGCTCCTCAGGATTAGAAGATGACGACTTTGATGACAATTTTGGTGGTCTCGGTTTCGATCCTCTTCCATTTGCTTTCTACAGCAAAAAAAGTTAATAATTATAAATCAAAGATTTTTTTTGTAAAAGCCTGTTCATTTAATAGTTTACTTAGAACACATACCATCTTTTTTCTAACTGAAACGTTGGATGATGAAGGTGAAGGAGGAGCCGCCAGCGCAGGTGAAGCCAGCCGTACAGGTGAATCCGAAGATTGCCGGTGAATTTGATCAGTTCTGGTTCTTCAAACACCAACAACACCAGAAATCTATTTGTGGTTCCGCTTTGTAGATGCTGAAATTTCAATACAACTACAAAAGTAAGAAATTTATTTATTGAATGGAAAATTAATAACGTTATCTTCTGCTAATATTTCCGGTACCTTACCGAGCTTTTCTCTCCACCGATACCCCAATCATCTCATTGCCAGCCTTCCAAGCCGGCGTTGCAGCCACTGGAGCAGCTCTAAAAAGGTTATTACCAGAAGCAAAACTGTTCCGTTGGTGGGAATTGAAATGCCAAAAATGATTTGTTCTCTACATTCTAAAAATCGAAGGAATTGAAACCTAAAATCTGTTTGTTCTATAATCGATTCAACATCAAAAGTTAGAGATTGAAAACGAATTGTTCAAAATCATAACATCAGATTGTTGTATTAGGGAATCAACCACAGTTGGTTAAAAATATCAAAATAGAGATTCACAAATACGTATAAACAATTGATGGGTTTAGGGTTTCTAGTGCACAAATGAATATCAATAGACAAAGCTAGGTAGAAACGTAGGATTGTAAGATTAAAAGGAGAAAAAATTGATGTACATAAGACTAAACAAACCTGGATACAGTTCATGACAATCGCCTCCTCCAGATTAAGCATTGTTGGGATTGATGCCTACAAAGGAACAGTTGATAAAGCCAAAACTGGATCAGATCAGTGGATTAAGAATAAGCAGTTGTTTGCACTTAGTCTTTCCCTTTGAAAGTGATCCTATCATCTGCTGACCTCTAAGCACTGCCCTTCACAACTGCTGCTTATGCCTAAAGACTGTTGAAGATAAAGCACTGATGCTCAATCTACTGATATGGTTCTAGTACTGCTGAAGACACAAAGCACTGCTGGAGCTATAACAGTGGAATGAAGAAGCAGTAGTTTACTCTATTCATTGTAATGTATTTGTAATCAGTGTTTAGACAGCAGTGTTTGTATAGAACAGTTGTTAGAGTTTGTTAGGAGGTTAAATGTCACTTTCATGGTGACGTCAGCCAAAGATGCTCAGTGGTTTGTTCTGTACTATGAATAGAACAATATCATGTACTGTTCTATTAGCTCTCTTCATCACAAAGTCATTCTGTACGAACAATCATCGTGAGCTCAGGCTGAGGGGGAGATTAGTGCATGCATGCATAGTTGATTATTGTAATAAATACAATCATTCGATTATGAGATAAACATGTTTGCTGAAAACTATTTCTTCCATTGATTGTGTATTGAAAGTTTGTTTCATTTAAGTTTCGCTGCATTTAACACTGTTTCATCTTCATTATTATCAAACAAGCACAATCATAAGAAACTCGGATCCTAACAATTGGTATCAAAGCAAGGACAGTCAAACTTGATCTAACAATCATTTTGACGTAAAAGTTCAGCTCAATTTCGTTGATACTTTCAATTGTTCGTTTCGTTGAAAAACAGAGTAAGGTTTAATCACGTACAAAAGTTGATTAATCGGTTCCTGTAAAACAACCAGAATGACGTCACAATCACAGGATAACACAATGAACACGGGTTCACTCTTCAAACCACCTATGCTGGTCAGATCTGAGTATAATATCTAGCAGCGTAGGATGGGTCACATCTTAGCTCAACAAAACACAGGGTGTTGGCAATCGGTTGTCTTTGGACCACATGTTCCAACGGTGCCGAGTGCTGAGGATCTAAAAGTCATGGTTCCTAAGAAAATTGAGAACTATACTGACCAGGATTTTCAGAAAATTGAACTGGATGCCAAGGCATTTAGCATCATTGCATCTGCACTCCCAAATGAGATCTATGCTGGGTTGTTACACTGTAACAGTGCCAAGGAATTATGGGATGCAGTTAAGGAACAATTTGGTGGTACCGAAGAAGTAATTGAAAACAATAGAGAAGTTTTGAATCAACAGTATGAAATCTTTTGTCCTATTAAGGGTGAATCACTAACACAGCAATTTGAATGATTCAGCTGTCTCATAAGTGAACAGAAACTTGTTAATGTTGAATTTGCTAAATCAACTCTAAATAGTAGGTTTCTAAGGTCACTTCCTGATAAATGGGACACAATTGCTTTTCTAACCAGAAATTCAGTTGGGTTCAAAGAGTTGACACTGACTCAACTTCATGGCAGACTCCATACCTATGAAAGGGAGTTGAACCAGAAAAAGAAGTTACAAGAGTCAGGGAAGGTTGCTGATGACTATACTTTTGGTAGCACAGCACTCCTTGGTCAAGAGGAATCTGGTAGCAGTAAGGATCAGAGTTATGATCATTATATTGATATAACTGTTGGTGGAGCCTTTAATATCTCTGATTCTTACTCAAACAACTATGCTTTCACAACTAGTAGTGAAAACCAGATTTCTGACAATCTCTCTTTTGAACTCAATGATCTTCAGCATTTTGATCCAACTAATTTAGAGGAGATGGATATCTTGCATCAACTTGCACTGCTGAGTTTTAGGACCAGCAAATTTTATAAGAGAACAAGGAGAAAATTTCCAGGGTTACATGGGAATCTAAAAGTAGGGTTGGATAAATCAAAGATAAAATGCTACAAGTGTAACAGGTTAGGACACTTTTCTAGAGAGTGTAGGTCACAAAACAGTGGACCAATCATAACACATCCTAGCCCTAGACCTCAAAGTACACAAAACACTGTGCATTATTACCAAAGTACCCCTGCTGCTCATGTAAACAGTGCTCACTATGCACACCCTGCAACACCTGTTCCAGTGCATTATATCTAAACCCCTGCTCCTCAAATACAGTATGTCCAGGCCCAAATTCCTCAGGTTCAGGTGCAACAAGTTGCACCTCAACAAGCTGCTCAAACATCTGCTCAAACAGATCAGCAAAGCTTTTTCACCTAAGGCTTTGTTGACTGGAGTAGCTTGCCTGATGAGTTAGGTGATGAAAACTTTGCTCTATATGCTCAAAATGATGCTTCTAGTGATGATTTCTGGTTTGTAGAATTAGAGTCTATCCAAGAAGGGCTGGAAACTGAAGAAGGATAGTCAAATGAAGAAACAGTGGATACAAATGTTGAAGCAGTGGTTACTGCTGTTGGTGGTGAAATAATGTTGGAAGAAAATTCAGAACCTCTGTTGGAACCACTATCTGACCCTTGGGTTGAAGAAGAGGAGAAAAAGCAAGGTGAAAAGGAAGAGAAAGTGCCAGATGATAGTGAACATATCTGTGATTGTGCCATGATGGCTGCAACTAAGGTATCACCCCAGGTTCTTAAAAGCCTTTGTTTAGATAAATGTATCATAGCATTTGCAAACATTAAGGAGGTGAATGAAAACCTTAGAGATAAAGTGTTAAATGATGAAGTACAATTTGAAAACTCTTTAAAAGAATTTAAAATCAAATTATTAGAAACGGAAAATGAAATTTGCAGCCTCAAACAGGAGCATAGCATAACCAAGACCCAACTTCAAGACATGATAGAAAAATATCATGCCTGCAAAAAAGAGTTGGAATCCACCCAAATCACATGTGAAAAATGGGTGGAATCTTGCAAAGGTTATGAGATTATGCTTGAGAAACAGCTTGAAAGCAATGTAAAATTTGGCATAGGGTTTAGAAAAAATGACCAAGTCGAAAACACTGTTGCAAATCAAACTGGTTCTGTTGAAATCATACCCACCAACAAGGATGGTCAAGAAGTTAAAATAACTGATAAACTTGGCAACAAAATCACTCTAGAAAGATCTGTGGGGTCCTCAACTTTTGAGGAGATTGAGAAATACCAATTCAAACCCACATGGTCTGATGAGTGTGACATCCTTGAAAATTTCAAACCCATGGACTTCACAACTGTGGATGGTGTCAAAGCTCCAAAGGCCAAGGTCATTCCTCTTAAGGACATCCCAACAGTGGTTCAAAACTCTGTTGCAAAGGAGTCTGAAAAGAAGAAGAAAAGAGAAAAGATTAAAAAATTGTTTTGTGATTTCTGTTAAAAGAAACATCATTTGACCAAGGATTGTTTTCATTTGAAAGCTTATGACATTAACAAAACAAATACCATTGTGCCTTCAAAGAGCTGCACCATCTGTGGTAAATCAAACCATTCCACTCAGGAGTGTGTGTATTTAAAATCCTTTGAGGTCAAAAAGGAAGAGTACACATCAAAAACACTCTTGAGTTCATCAAAACCACAAGTCAAGAAACAACCACTGTTTGTGCCAGTTCAAACAGTTGTTACAAAACAGCTGAACCAAACCTCTGTCAAAGAGATGTCCAGATAACTGATGCACCCCCTGCTAACCAATACCAAAGAGGTAAAGGCCAACCACCATACCCTAGGGTCCCACATGTTTATGAGGCCTACAAAAGGTCTTCTAAACCAAAAGTGAACAGGCATCCCTTTGGTTATCAACAGTTGATAGGAAATGGCCCTCAACAGTGGTTAGAGAAACAAGCTTCAAAAGTTGCTCAAACCCCTGATCTAACCACTGTCCATCCTCCTGAACTTAACACAGACACTGTTGAGACCCCATCCAAAGCCATATTGGCTTTGTAGACCCTCCTAAACTAATTATTTACTTGATGTGCAGGGAGCTTCTGCATGCTTAAATAGTCTTTGGTATGTAGATAGTGGAGGCTCCAGGCACATGACTGGATGTAGAGCCCTACACAAAGACTTCAAAACTCATGGAGGGGATGATATATCTTTTGGTAATAATAGTAAAGGGAAGGTTATGGGTTCTGGTACAGTTCAGTCTGGAAGAGTTAAGTTTGAAAATGTCAATCTCATAGACAATCTAAAATACAACCTCCTTAGTGTCTCACAAATGAGTGACAAAGGTTATGGGTCATTCTTTACTAAGGAGTGCTATAGGATTGTTGGACCAGAAATGGTTAAAAAGATTGAAGAAATAATCTAAAATGGAAAAACCCAACTTGTTGCTCAAAGGAGTGGCAATGTTTATGTTGTTGATTTGTCAAAAGAGAGCCCCATGACTGATGCCTGTCTGTTCTTAGCTGCCTTTAACAAAGAGACGGAACTATGGCACAGAAGATTGGGGCACACAAATCTCAAGACAAAGGTCAAATTTTTCAAATTAAGTTCTTCAACCGATTGAAGTTTTAATTTTTAGTTGACTAAAAAAGGTGACTATTTACCTTCTTAGTTAAAGTGTAAAACTTAGCGCACACAATTGACAATCCACATCAATCAAACTTCTTTCTCACTCAAAGATAGAAAATCATTAGGTTTTTCAAATTAAGTTCTTCAACCGATCTTCCAGGTTTAACTTCTTTTGACTTTTGTTCATTCATTCATGCTGTCAATTGTTATAGTGTTTGCTAATTGCTAATCATGAACTTTTGGATAATATTTTGATTACGGATTAACTTTAGGAATATTTTTTATTATGTAATAATGTAGTTTTGGATTATTTTTTGAGTTGAAATTATATTTTATGGATTTATAGAGTTAATTAGTCAACACGGTACAACCCGGTTCAACCAGTTAAACCATTTCTGAGTCTAACCCGGTGATGAGTGGTCGAAAACCGAAGTGTAACTCGTATTTTAGTTGATGTTCTACATGACTTCTGGTTTCGAATAGTCTACCTTGATGAGAACTGTGTTTTGCAGGTCTAACAGAGTTTAAGGAGCTATTCGGGAACTGTACGGAGCATTGGGACGGAAAACGGAACAACCGGACATGCGAAACAACTAAATCAGATAAACAGGTTTTAGAGAGGTAGTCGGTGACGCCCTACTTGCTAGTCGGCGACGCCCTCTAGAAAGACCCGTCAGATGAATTTTGTCGTAGGCAGCCTATTAAGCCGTCGAAAGTATCTGACTAACCACAAGCCATCGCCGACGCCCTCCTGGGCCGTCGGCGACGCCCTCAGCTGAGTTTGAAACCTCTCTTGGAGCCAAGAACTTCAAAATCCTCAATTCTAGTCAATCCGAATCATCAACAATCATTGAATTGATCATCCATCTTCATCTTCCTAACCCTAATCATCATCATATCCATTATCTCACCAAACCTTCCATCATCATCATCATCCATTATAACCCTAACCTTTATCATACTGAACCTCAGGCTTCAAGATGTTTGTGATCAAGCTTAATTTATCCATTGATCAAGTTTTCTCATCCATGAGCGGCTTATCCTCTCGGGTTTCACTTTTGTGTAGGTTTTTATAAGATTCAAGGTTTAACCATTGTTTTGAGATTTGATTTGGGACAAATTGTATTTTTATTTTGAAGCTTTTGATAACTATCGTGTATTTGACTTGAATTTGTGAACTGTCGAATAATGATAAAATTTGACTTTACAAAATGAATTTGTGCACTTATGCCTTATCAATTGGTAGGATTTACATGTTCATGGTAACGAAGTGCATTGCGGTCCGTCATGTACAACGTTGATAGCTTTTGACACCTAAGCCACGCGGCACTAAATCCGTTAATCATATATGCAATTGAATTAAACCTAAAATGTGTTGAAACCCTAGGTCTTCAACTACCGAACCGGGTGTGAACCTTGTTCTCAAGTATTGTTAAAATCATTAATCAAGTTTTCGTGTAATCACAAGCATTCAAGTTTTAGTAGTTAATCATTCTAGCATTAAACTTGTCGGTTTAATCCGACATCTCTTTTCAAACAAACAATTAAACCAAATTAGCAAGCTTCATAAAGTGTGACAACATTAAACAATCAATCGCGTCCATACCCAAACCACAAACTCTTCGTGGTTCGACCCCTTACAACAACTAACACATTGCTAAGGGTAATTTGGGTATTATAAATATTATCTTTGACCGGGGCATGACACTCCGATCAAATTTTGGCGTCGTTACCGGGGAGTTCATGCACTTTGTGTTTGCTATTTAATTGATTTGTGTAATTATCTGTTAAAGTGCTTATTTTTTTCTATCGTTATGCTTTTGTGTCACGCGGGCATGTCATGTTACAGGTAGTGCAAGAATACAACGAAAGAATGTCACCATTGGTATTTGAGCCAGAGATTGAGCGGGTGGTCGTTAGAAGAAACTTAGCCAACCGGTTAGAGGAAACCCTTGTCTCTAATTAACCCAATACCAACTCACCACTTACACCATCTTTTGGGCCCATTCAAATGGATCCTCAAAAGTCCAACCAACCCAACAACCAAAACCAACACCAATTCCAATACCAAGGTTACCCTCGCCCAAACCAAAATGTTCAAAATGATCACCCGGGGAGTGGCAACAACTCAAGACCACCAACACCACCATTTCAAACCCGTAACCACAACCAAAACAACCAACGTACACCCACACCTCCACCTCAAATCAAAATCGCCAAAACCCATTACCACCCAATCTCAACAACCGAACTGTTAACGCCAACCGTGGGGTTAACCAAAATCGTGGCATTACCATGAACGAAGCTCAGTTTCTCAATCTCGACGATTTGAGAAAGAATGTTCCCAATGACGAACCGTATAGCGTTCCCGGTTATCAATCACCGGAATATGTGAGTGTTCATTCGGAATACTTGGACGATGGATGGAATTATAACGAGAGGTTGGAAGACGAAGTTTGGGGTGACGATAATGCGGGAAATTTCTACAATGCTCGGGGATTTGAGTATGAAGATATTGGCTACCAAATGCCAATTACGTGGGGCACAATGATGATTACGGGTATGATTATTCCCGCAATGACGGTTATGGCAATAACCGTCAAACACGAAACAACAATCAAAGGAACCGGGTCGACGGTAACAATTTTAACAACAATGCCAACTGTAATCGGATTCCGCAATTCGTGGGCGGAGGTAATCAAAGGGGTAATCCAAGACCGGTCAATCAAGAGGTCAACGGTCCGCAACGTCATCAACGCCCACAGCCGAATCAAAGAGTTCAAGGTGTAAATGAGCGGTTTAGGCCAATGATTTTTGAAAATGTTTCACCAATTGTACCGCCACCAATTGGAAGACGTGGTTTTGATTGCAAGCCACATTACATCAACGTCTTGTCACATTTTCACGGCTTATCTCATGATGAACCGTATACACATTTAGCCGAGTTTTCCGTTGTATGTGAAACGATGGGTGGCCATAACTTCTCGCAAGATGAGGTACGGTTGAGAATTTTTCGGTTTTCGTTGAATGACACGACAAAGCAATGATTCATGACATTGCCGGCCAATAGTATTTGAACATGGGTGGAAATGCAACAAATATTTTTGGATGGATACTATCCGATGGCAAAAACGGATGATGTTAGAGATGAAATTTGAATATTTCAGCAACAATCGGGAGAACCATTACATGAAGCTTTTTCTCATTTCAAAGAGTTGATCCGGAAATGCCCACATCATCAGGTTGAATTGTGGGAATTGGTGAAGATTTTTGTCAAGGGGTTGCATATGGAAGAACGCAAGTATCTTCAATCTACTTGCGATGGTACCTTGCTCAACAATAATGAAGAAGATGATTGGGATTTTTAAAGCGGATGAGCAAGAGTTCAAAAGCTGATGAGTTGGCCGATGGAGCTAAAAAGCACCCAATCTCAAAGTCTCTTCCCGACATAGATTCGAGTGCTAAGGATCAAATTGCCATGTTGGAACGGGAATCAATGCGTATGAAGAGGAAAGATGTTAGCGCAGTACAATTCGCCGTATGTAAGGAGTGTGGAGATATTGGTCACCGGGCCGATGATTATCAAGTGAACGTGGCTCAAACGACCGAGGAAGTGAGCCAAGTGTATGGAGATCGAAGACCGTATGACATGAGCTCCAACATGTACCACCCGGTTTGAGGAATCATCCGAACTTCAAGTACGGGAATGCATCAAATCAAATGAATCCGAATTTCCAACCGGGTAATCAAATTGGATCTTCATACCAAAACCAACAAGGTGGTAACCAATGGGGTGGTAACCAAGGGTATCAAAACCGGGATAACAATTATCAACGGGGTTACAACCAAGGAGGTAATAGTAGTGGGTCAGCGAATAATCAAGGTGGCGGTGATGACTTAAGTGCAAAGATGGACGCCATGTTGAATATGATGAAGGAGACAAGAAAAGAGAATGAGGTGAGACAAATTGCATGAGGCCTTGGCAAGGAAAGTGGGTCAACTAGCCGAAGACGTGCCCCAACTTAAAGGAAGCAAAGGACGACTCCCAAGCGACACTACGGTGAACCCGAATCGTCAAAGCTCAAGCACGAATAATGTGAGGAATGTGAACATTAACGCGGTAAGTCTTATTTAAAATGATGTGGTTTGTAGTGTCGAAAGCATTCCACCACCACAATGAGTTGAGGGTGTAGTGGAAAATGTAGGTGATGAGTCAGGAAATGAAAATGAACAAGAAACGATTTCACAAATTAAAATTGAAAAAATAGCTAAAAACTCTTTTTGTGAAAATTGTTTAAGTCAACTTCATGCTAAGGCCAAGGATATGAGTGTGGAGTTTAATACAGTCCCATATCCTTTGGCTTTACTTAACCCGGTTAATACATCAATGTTTGAAAAACGGAGCCCACCAAAGGATGAGAGGTGGGAAAATTTCAAACAAGCAAAAACTAATTTACCATTAATTGATGACATTAAAAAGGTCCCGACTCATGTAGAGTGTTTGAAGGAGTTAAACATTGAAAAACAGCACAACGACTACCAAAACCGGTTGATTTGATATCTCATGTAGTGTCGTTTTATCGAGTGCCCTCCCCCAAAAAGCTCAAGATCCGGGAGACCCTCTTATTTCAATCCAAATTGGTATGTTTAAAATCAAGAGGGCACTCTTAGATCTTGGAGCTTGCGTGAGCATCTTGCCTGGGCGTCTGTATGACCAATATGACGTTAGTCCCTTGAAGAAATTTGACACGCCAGTGGTGTTGGCTGATCAGACTCCTACGCATCCAAGGGGGATGGTTGAAAATGTGATTGTGAAGGTGGATGATTGCTACTACCAAGTTGAATTTTTGGTAGTAAACTATGTTGGGTGTGTTGAAGATACAAAATCGATAGTCATACTGGGTAGACCGTTCCTAGCAACTGTTAATGCCATAATAAATTGTGCAACGGGAACGGTGAGCATGAAGTTTGGGGAACAAGAATTAATTTTGAGTGTTTTTCCTAAATTTACTAACCCGTTGGGTGAGGATGAGTGTCCTAAGAAGGACATGAGTCCAAACAAAAAGATATGTGCTGTGGTTGGTAGGTTTGGTGGATCAAAGAAGAAACTGGTCAAGAAAAAGAAGGTGAAGAAGTCATCTCAAAAGAAGAAGGAAGAGGAGGAATTAAGGAGGTTTGGCACATTTGGAACTAAATGGTATGAGTCACCAGTTGGTGATGTGGAAGAGTTCGTAGGCGACAGGCACTCCGTTCGACCACCATGAGGTGGTATGTGTTTTGTTGTTATTGTTTATTATTTTTAGTTTTTTCTTTGTTTTTTGTTTTTTTAGTTTTCTTGTATTTATTTTCTCTTTGTATTTTGTTTAGTAGTTAAATGAACGTTGTGGGTGTGTTTCCTATGTAACCCTCACGAGACTTACTCATCCTCCAGAGCTATCGGGATGTTTAAATGGGCTTGTTGCATATGCTAAATGCAACCGTGATTCCTACGAAAGTGAGTTAAGTTTTGTAGTTGTAGATACACTCATGTTCATGAGGACGACCATTTTTATTGAAGAATGAAGAGCACACGAGGAATGAGTGAAAACCAGGTGCATATGTTTCTTTTTACCTTTGATTATTAGTTAGTTAATAAGTGGAAGGTATTGTGTATATTTTTTGCCAGGGTGAAGTTTGGGAAGTTGGTCATGTCACATCTCTTGTGCGTTTTAAAAGCTCTCATTCCTACACATTGAGGACAATGTTGACCTCAAATGTGGGGATGGGGAGAAAAAGTTGCGATTTTAACCCTTCATTTAATCACAACACACTGAGGACAATGTTACATCAAGCGTGGGGATGGGGGAAATTTCAAAAAAAAAAAATCAAAAATGTCCTCGTTTGAGCAATATAAAAAGCATAAATAACTAAGTTAATGAGGGATGACACAACCGATTTGGTCGTTTATCATGGTTAAGTTCTAATTAGCAACATGACCGGTATTTAGCGGGTGGTTATTTGGGAATAATCCTCTTAAGAAACTAATGTGTCTTGCATACCACATATCATACCCTTCTTACGTGAGATTTTGAGCCACTTATACACATTATATATATATATATATATATATATATATCTTTGTTTGAGTGTGCCAGTAGTCGCGTATTGTAGAACTCACAATTTTTTATGCGTTTGAGACCACAAACCGAATATGAGAACAAGAATGATTAAGACATTAGGTAAATGTTTTCTTTTTTACACCATTTATCTTTTCCTTACCCAAAATCAATCCCTTAGTAGCCAACTTTGAGTCTAAACCTTTCGTTTGACCAACCCATTAGCCATTTAACCATTAAACCTTTTTATGTTTAACCGTGGAGTAGTTTGTTTTGTATAGTGTGGTTAAAAAATAAAATAAAAAAAATCATTGTGAAAAAACACAAAAATATGTGTTTGTAGTTTGTTAAATAAAAGGAGAAAATGTTGCCTTGTAGTTTGATGTTCGTAGTTAGTTTGTATGGTAGTCTTTGTAATAAAAATTGAGTTTTCATCAACTTAGCCACATTTAAACATCCTATTCCATACCCTTAGCCTAGCCTCGTTACAACCCTTAAAGACCTTTTGATTAGAATTGTGTTTTGCAGGTCTAACAGAGTTTAAGGAGCTATTCGGGAGCTTTACGGAGCATCGGGATGGAAAACGGATCAACCAGACATTGAATCAACAAAATCAGAAAAATAGGTTTTAGAGAGGTAGTCAGCGACGCCCTACTTGCTAATCAGCGACGCCCTCCAGAAAGTCCAGTCGGGTGGATTTTGTCGTAGGTAGGCTATTAAGCCGTCGGAAGTATCTAACTAAACACAAGCCATCGCCGATGCCCTCCTAGGCCGTCGGCTACGCCCTTAGCTGATAAGAAACGCTGAATTTTGATTTTGAATGGTTGGAGACGAGTTATATCATTGTTTTTGGGTATTTTGAAAGGGTTACGCATTATTTTGAGTTTGAAAGCTCTCTTGGAGCCAAGAACTTCAAAACCTCAATTCCAGTCTATCCAAATCATTAACAATCATTGGAATTGATCATCCATCTTCATCTTCCTAACCCTAATCATCATCATATCCATTATCTCACCAAACCTTCCATCATCATCATCCACTATAACCCTAATCTTCATCACACTCAACGTCAAGGCTTCAAGATGTTCGTGATCAAGCTTAATTTATCCGGTGATCAAGTTTTCTCATCCATGAGCGGCTAATCCTCTCGGGTTTCACCCCGGTGTAGGTTTTTGTATGATTCTAGGTTTAAACAGTGTTTTGAGATTTGATTTGTAACAATTTGTATTTAGATTTTGAAGCTTTTCATAATTGTTGTGTATTTGAATTGAATTTGTGAATTGTCGAATGATGATCAAATTTGACTTTGCAAAATGAATTTGTGCACTTATGCCTTATCAATTAGTAGGATTTACATGTTCTTGGTAACAAAGTGCATTGCGGTCTGTCGTCTACGATGTTTATAGCTTTTGGCACCTAAGCCACGCGACACTAAATCTGTTAATCATATATGCAATTGAATTAAACCTAAAACGTGTAGAAACACTAGGTCTTCAATTACCGAACCGGGTGTGAACCTTGTTCTCAAGTATTATTTAAAATCATTAATCAAGTTTTCGTGTAATCACAAGCATTCAAGTTTTACTAGTTAATCATTCTAGCATCAAACTTGTTAATTTAATCCAACATATCTTTTCAAACAAACAATTAAACCAAATTAGCAAGCTTCATAAAGTGTGACAACATTATGTATTAATGTATGATGAGTGTAACGATCCGAGTTCCAACTGCATGTTATTGGACAAATGGGGTGTAATTGTGATTATTTGAAACTTTATTGGGTTATTTTCGGAACAAGTTACAACGTGGAATGTCTTGGAGGGACCCTAGTGTAACTTTTAGATTACTTTGATCATGATAAGCTAGGTGTATAGACTTAAGGGGCCTAAGTGAAAATATCATTAACACCTTCTACTACAAAACCCTAAATGTCGATGATTTCCATTGTTGTTTTTCGTAAGTTGTAGCAGCGACATCTAAGTGAGGTTTGAGAGCCGATGTCATCCCTAAACTCCTCTACCTCAATCAAGTAACCCTAGTTTCTACTCTTCGATTATTTGTCTAAGCAATCGAGTTAACATCTTGATGTTGTTGGGGGTGTTAGTTTTGACCAGTTATGGTGAATAACCATGTTCTTGACTTGTAGGGTTTTGTATTCTATCACATAGAATAATGAGGGTTTCGTGTTATGCTACTAAGCAAACCCAGGATTTGGTGTCACCATTCCCGGCGTTCTTGGAGCTTGGTTGCAAGGCACTACCCAACATGCTCTATTGTGTGGGGGTTAGGACTTGTTTCATAATCAACGGGTATAGTTCGGTTAATGAGTTTCATGCATGAGTTCATGGGATTTCATGTTGGTCATTGGTAGGAATAAGGCTGGAATGGTTAATGATATTGATTTTTGACACATGAAATCCCGAGAGTAAAGAAAGGTTAACGGTAAGGCTTGGGGTTTCATGGTGGGTTATGGTTGCATAGGGGCTACGGATTAGAAGGTGATGGTGATGAAGGTGACACATAAAGATAATGTGAATGGAAGTCACACATGATAATGAAGATGTTGTGATTACATAGAAGTTAAAAGAAACACTAATTGATGGTTGATAGGTTGGGAATGATGTGGATGGATTTTAGGTTGTATCAGGGTCGTCCGCCTGTGCGAACAGAAAATACGTGCCTCTTAAATATAAATTTTTAAAAAGAACATATATATACAAAATTTAAATATATGAAAATGATTTAATGTCATTTGAATCAACACCAATCATTTAATGCAACTTGATAAAATTAGGTAATTAATGTCATTTGCATTTAATAAATTGATAAGAAACAAAAAGAAAAACAAAACTGAGAATGCAAATATTAGAACCCGTGTCTTCTAATTATTAAAGTGACTTTTAAACCACCAAACCAAGTACTTCAAGATGGTATTTTCCCATTTCATTAAGTATATATTCTAACTTTACAGTGTAAAACTAATTAAAAAAAATTGGGCCCTGCGCCGTCGCCCATCCCGCACACCCTTCGGGCTGGCCCTGAGTTGTATTGCATGGGGTAGAGTGGGCTAGTAGGGTTACGAGCAGAATCGGGTTTTTATGTGATCACGTCATGGTTCCTATGTGTGGATATTAATGATTTGATAAATATGCTAGTTCAAGGATTGCTAAATATGTTTTCACAATACAAGGACATTTTCAAGTAAAAATGATAAAAGTTTGTAGTTATATAATTACGTACTATTTTCAAGAAGATTATATGTTATAGATTATCTATGATGTGTGAACGTATTTACGTGTAACGAGATAAGGCGAAAGTGATGGTATGTCTTAGCACAAAGTATGCGGGATACTAGTATTGCTAGAAATTTGCCTAAATCTATACTGTATTATAATGTATTTGGTAAGGATGTGATAGGATCATATACAAACTTCATTTTGTGTAAAAACAGTAAGAACCATTCACAACATGTCACGTGTTATCCCACTAATTCATGTATAAAGTACATTTTTGTATTTTATTTTTAAGTTGGTTTCAAAAAATTTCTAAAATTATGGAAAGAGTTTCAAATTCATGTATTGATTATACAAATTCATGTGTTGCTTGTAGATGTGTTGGTTATGATTATATATGTATGTGCTGGTTATAAAATTCATATGTTACTTATATAAATTATGTGTTGGGTATAATCGTGTACGTATGTGCTTGTTATAATTATATAGGTAAGTGTTGTTATAGAAACTCATGTGTTACTTATATATGTGCTGGTTATATTTAAAATTAGCACAATTATAAAACACTATTTTATAACTTTTAAAAAAAAGTCATTTAAAAGAAGTATAGCAATATTTTAATCATATTAAAGATAAAAAAATGCTTGATTTTAGGGATGAGCAAAAGGAAAAACGCGACCCAACCCGACCATTACCCGACCCGACCCAAGAACCGGTCAAACATAAAATACAGAACCGATTCACTACACTAAATATAGGGTCGGTTCCGGTCCATAGGTCCAAGTCGGGTTTCACCATGAAAAGAACCGAGAACCGACCCGAGACGACCCGATTTTATATGAAAAATTGGAACTGATCTAAATACCTAGGTACTTGGGTTCGGGTCGGGTTAGGTATATTTTCGATTCGGTTCTCAGTTAATTTTTTGGTCTGGACCTAAACTTGCTCACCCCTAGTTGATTTTATGGTATTGTTTGTTTAATAAAATACTTAAGTATATAAAATTTATTTTAATTTTAAAAACCGGATGGAATTAGTAATGAATGGAAATTGAGAAAATTACTAAGAGACCCTCGAATCTCATTATATAGTGTAGTTATTATTAGTAATGACGTATGATCAATCTTAACCCTTAATTCAATTAATCAACGTTCAACATTTGTTCTTATTGTTTTTAAAGAGTTAATTGCTCGGATAGTCCTTGTGGTTTCCCATTTTTTCCCATTTAGTCCCCAACTTTTCAAAATAGCATGTTTGTTCCCTGTGGTTTGCTTACTTGTTACTCGGATGGTCCCTACACTAGATGGGAGTTAGTTTTTTCAGTTAAGTTGTTGACGTGAAATGACCAAATTACCCTTCCTATCCTTATTAAAAAATATTCAAATAAATCATCTAACTTATAATAAAAGACTCCAAATAATGTCACATGGCATTCTCTCCTTCAACTTCATAAATTTTATTTATATTTGTTTAATAAATTTTTTTAATATTAATATTAATTAATAACCAATATATAGATATCATTTATTTTTATCCGTATCTTTATCTAAAATTAATAAATAACTTTAGTCTTGCAATTTAGACCCTTTGTTTTTTTAACTTTTAACCCAAAGTTTTTATCTTTTGCAATTTAATCATAACTCTTTTTTATTTTCAATTTTGGTCCACCATATTTTTCATATTTCAAAAGTTTTTCGTTTCGTTCTAAATTTTGTGAGTTAATGCACCGCAATGTGCGTGTGGGGTTCAACATTTTTCGTATATTTTTTTACCGTTTGACTGGCCTGTCGCGTCACATCTATTTTTCCGTGTTTAACAAGTTCGTCCAACACGCAGGTCCTGAATGGACTTAGTTATTTTTTCTATGTTTTACGTTTCGGTTTAATTTCTCAGCAACGAGCGTGCGTGATTCAAAGATTTTACATCTGCTTTTCGCTCGGCGTTATTTTTTTCCCGTTTTTATTTATTTTGTGTTTACGAGTTTTTCCGGTGTTGGTGGTCGCTGACAATGGTATAGTATCGCTACTACTTGACACAGTTTAATGACAACCGCTGCAACGCAAGGGCTTAATACTAGTTTAAAATATAAAGTAGGTCCCACCAATATATTTAAAATTAAATGATTCCCCCTTCCCACTTATATTCTTCTCCGGCGATCTTCTCCGATGATCATTAACGTCGGCCAATACCATCACGTGTTTCCAGCCACAACCCATGACCATCACCACCTACAATAAGCTCTGACCACCACAACGTTTTCACCATCTTAGTGACCACCACACCGTTTCTACATCAAGACGCCACCACCGCCACACCATTGACGGAGAGAAAATGTTGAGGGATGACGGGTTTGACGGAAACAATAGGGAAAGGGATGGGTGAGAGTTAAATTAGGGTGGAGAAAGTGATCGTGGAAGGTGGTAAAAAGGTGGAGGTTTGCGGTGGTCGGAAGTGGTTGTTGCATCGGAGGTGGGTGATAAGGTATGCCGGAGGTAAAAAACACGTAAAGACCACTTTTCTTTCATGCTCGTGATTCTTAGGCGACTCCGAGACCAAGCAAAGGGTTGCCGGAAACCTACAACTCGTGACAAGCCGGTCGGCGGATGTGCCATCCGGTCAATAAACCCGCCACCGTTGCCTCACCACTAACCACCATCGTCTGAACTAATAGAATATTTGTATATTCGTAAATAATTGTAATTGATTTGATTATGATCTCCTCTAAATTAGGAGACTTACTGTTTGTATATATATATTCACACGTAAATGAATGAGAGATATCTTGAATAATTCTTATATGGTATCAGCCATATAACCGATCCTAAACCCTAATTTTCTTCCCGCCGCCCTCCTCCGTCGGCTGCTCCTCCCTTCTGTTTCGTCTTCCCCGTCTCCTTCCTCATGGACTCCTCTCTTCACCCGGCCCTCACGGTCACCAATATCAAAACACATGTCCCGATTGTTCTCGAAAAGGACTCGACACACTACTCCATGTGGTCGGCTCTCTTTCAAGTGCACTGCCGGATCTATGATGTGCACGATCATCTTGCTCCACGTACGTCTGCTGCTAAACCGTCATCCTCCGACTCGGACAAATCGGCTGATAACTCTAAAGATGATGCCGACTGGTCCCGGATTGATGCAATCGTCCTCCAGTGGATCTATGCCACTATTTCTCAATCGCTGCTACACATCATCCTCAAACAGGGTCAGTCCGCATACGACGCCTGGATATTGTTAAAGAACGAGTTCTCCGACAATAAGACTACCCGTGCGATCTTTCTCGGTCAAGAGTTTGCCAATCTCAGCCTCGATAACTTCCAGTCGATGTCAGAATATTGTCAGCATGCCAAACATCTTGCCGATCAACTTGACAGTGTCGGTGCTCCTGTCGATGATCAGACGCTTGTGATAAAGGTTTTAACCGGTCTTACCGAGCAATATGATGGTATTTCCACTGTCTTGCAGAATAAAACTCCATTGCCCTCCTTCAACGAGGTTCGGTCTCGCTTAACATTTGAAGAAACCAAGAAGAAACGTTATGTAGCTCGGGCCTCTCAATCGGCAGCCACTGCGCTGTCGGCCACTGTCGCCAACAATCCATCCCCTACCACAGCCGACTACCCTACCTTCTCTTCTGATCGTGGCCGTGGTCGTGATCGACGCGGCCGTGGTCGGGGGCGTAACAATGGCAGCCGTGGACGTTCAACATACAATCAACCTAATCACCCATACATTGTGTTCCCTTCCAATTGGACAGCAAGTCAGTGGGCTGGTCTTTTGAATGGTCAAGCCCAAAACTGGAACAACCAACAAGCCCAACCCCCATGTCCATATCCCTCTCGGCCCAATAACCATGCTTCACCAGGCATTTTGGGCCCGCGTCCAGATCAGGCACATCACACCGGTTACACTCCCACCGATATCAAGCAGGCACTCTACACCATGTCGCTGAATCCTCCGGATCACGGGTTGATGGACACTGGAGCAACGTCACACTCGGCCAACCAGCAAGGTATATATTCCCCGTCTAATTTTAATTCGTGCACTAATAAAAATATCATTGTTGGTAATGGCATGACTATCCCTGTTTTGGCTCAAGGCAACCAAACTCTACCACCCCCCTTTCCACCACTTAAACTCAATAACGTCCTATTTGCACCCAATATTATCAAAAACTTAATTTCAGTTCGTCGCCTTACAACTGATAATTTAGTTTCTGTTGAGTTTGACCCATTTGGTTTTCTTGTGAAGGATCTCAAAACACGGGCTCCTATCCTACGATGCAATAGCACAGGCGATCTCTACCCTCTCACTCAGCCTCTACCGCTCAACCTCAACCAACACCAGGCCTTTACTACCATCTCTCAAGATCGCTGGCATCAAAGACTGGGTCATCCTGGCAACAATTTATTGCAATCGTTAAAATTGTCGTCTTTTATTGATTATGGCAAACATAATAAGACTCTTTGTCAATCTTGTGTTTTTGGGAAAAGTGTTAGATTACCGTTTTACGATTCCATTAATTGTACTCATTTGCCCTTTGACATCATACATAGCGACCTTTGGACATCACCCATACTTAGTACGGGTGGACACAAATATTACATCCTTTTCTTGGATGACCTCACCAATTTTCTATGGACTTTTCCACTAACACATAAATCCCAAGTTTTCAACATTTTTACACAACTTCACAACCTTGTCTATACACAATTTGAACGAAAAATTAAACAATTTCAGTGTGACAACGGAAAAGAATATGCCAACCAAAACTTCCACACGTTTTGTCACAACAATGGTATGCAATTTCGTTTTTCATGTCCCTACACATCATCTCAAAATGGAAAAGCCGAACGGAAAATCCGCACTATAAATAATATGCTTCGTACCCTCTTAGCCCAAGCTTCGTTGCCAACTAATTTTTGGCATCATGCTCTTGAAACCGCAACCTACTTACTCAATATTCTACCAAGCAAAAATCACAACTTTCGGTCGCCTACCTCACTTCTTTACAATGTCACACCCGAATATGATCATTTACGCGTTTTCGGGTGCCTCTGTTATCCCCTTACCCCTTCCACTAATATCCACAAACTTAACTATCGATCTACCCCGTGTGTATTTCTTGGATACCCACCAAACCATCGAGGGTATAAATTCCTCGATCTCTCCACCCATCAAATCATTATTTCTCGTCACGTCCACTTTGAAGAAACAATTTTTCCTTACACCATCCAATCGCCTACCAAGCCCCCCTCTTATGACTTTCTCAACCCTACCATACACCCTCTAGTTTGGGAGCATCTTGCATCCCAAAACCACCCTCCTGCCAATCACGATGACCCACCTACTCCTTCCCCTCAAACCACCCACCACAGCCCAATACCCCCCTCATCTAACATCGGCCCAGTTACCTTACCACCCAATATCTACCCACCTTCCTCCCCACATAATACCGTTCCCTCATAGCCCACTATCGTTCCCTCACAGCCCATTTCCCCTTCAGCCGGCCCATCTACAACCTTCTCACCAGGCCCACACCATTCATCACAGCCCATACCCACCACTCCGATACACAATACCTCTCCAATAAACTCCCCACCTCCACCCCCTCCCTCTCCTCCACCCGTACGCACCATTCACACTCGCTCGATGAGCGGCATCGTTAAACCAAAGCCACAATTCAATCTTCATACCACCACTGTCATTCCTGTACCCAAAAACCCTCAGGTTGCCTTAGCCACTCCAGAGTGGTACAATGCCATGTCACATGAAATTAGTGCCCTTATTAAAAATAAGACCTGGGAACTTGTACCTCGCACTTCTGACATGAACATTATTCGATGCATGTGGCTATTTAAACACAAGTACAGGTCTAATGGCAGTTTGGAACGATATAAAGCTCGTTTGGTCTGTGATGGTCGTAGTCAGGAACAAGGGGTTGATTGTGGAGAGACTTTTAGTCCGGTTGTCAAACCGGCAACGATTCGCCTTGTCCTCACTCTCGCTCTGGCGAAATCATGGAAGATACATCAACTTGATGTCACGAATGCATTTCTTCATGGTAATTTGGAGGAAACTGTTTACATGCACCAACCTCTTGGCTTTCGTCATCGGGATTTTCCTGACCATGTCTGCCTTCTTAAGAAATCCCTTTATGGTCTCAAACAGGCTCCTCGTGCCTGGTACCAGCGTTTCACTGATTTTGTAACTTCACAGGGATTCCGTCAAAGCAAATCCGACAATTCTTTATTTATCTACAAGCACGGGCATGATGTGGCTTATCTACTTCTTTATGTCGATGATATCATTCTTACTACTTCCACTGATGCTCTTCGCCAGAGACTTTTACATACTCTTGCAGGTGAATTTGCCATGAAGGATTTGGGACCACTCTCATATTTTTTGGGCATACAGGTTACTCGCACTGGGGATCAAATGTTTTTATCTCAACAGTCATATGCTCGTGATATTATTCATCGTGCTGCCATGGACTCATGTAAACCAGCAGCAACTCCCGTCGATACTCAGTCCAAACTCTCGGCTGATTCGGGTCCCTTACATGATGACCCTTCTACCTATCGCAGTCTGGCAGGTGCCCTTCAATACTTGACTTTCACCAGACCTGACATCTCCTATGCAGTTCAGCAAATTTGCATCCACATGCATGCTCCTCGGGTTGTTCACTGGAATGCTTTAAAAAGAATTATCAGGTACATTCAAGGCACTATCGACTTCGGCCTTCACCTCAGTCCTGCACGGCTTTTATCTCTTGTAGCTTATACAGACGCTGACTGGGCAGGATGCCCTGATACACGCCGTTCAACCTCTGGTTACTGTGTTTACATGGGGGATAGTCTTATCTCTTGGTCTTCTAAGCGACAATCCACCATCTCTCGCTCCGAATACCGTGGCGTTGCTAATGTAGTCGCTGAACTCTGCTGGCTACGCAATCTTCTTCTGGAATTACATTATCCAATCACGCGTGCATCTTTGGTTTATTGTGACAATGTCAGTGCTATATACTTATCAGGCAATCCGGTGCAACATCAACGCATGAAATATATTGAACTCGACATACATTTTGTTCGTGAACAAGTTCAGCGAGGTTGCGTTCGTGTCCTTCATGTTCCGTCTCGACATCAAATAGCTGATATCTTCACCAAGGGTCTTCCACGAGTGCTATTTGATGATTTTCGCTCCAGTCTCAGCATTCGTCCACCCTTCGCTTCGACTGCGGGGGTGTAATAGAATATTTGTATATTCGTAAATAATTGTAATTGATTTGATTATGATCTCCTCTAAATTAGGAGACTTACTGTTTGTATATATATATTCACACGTAAATGAATGAGAGATATCTTGAATAATTCTTATATGAACCATCACCACCTTCGTTTTCAAAGCGCTACCTTCCTCATCTGCAGATTCAGCTCCCCTGTCGACTGTTTAATTTCCTCAAAATACTTGCAGGTTTTGACCAATCATTTTCATGAATTCAATGCTTTCATCATCTTCACTCTCGTGTCTTCCATTTGTTTATGATAATCAGCTTTGCAAACAACATTTATTGTGTCTCTCTTCCCTGCACATTGACTCGATCTGCACATTGAGTCAATCAGAAGAAGAAAAATGAGGTGTTTTGGGAATTTTTGGCAGTTGAGAAGTGGTGGGGGTGGCCCCACTTATTATAATTCTATTTATTTTAATAGATAATGTGGATACTTAATTTTGTTTTTATTTATTATTATTAGACATAAGGGTAATTTAGTAATTTCACATTAATTTAACTGAGCAAACTAACAGACATCCACTCCGGGGACCATCCGAGTAACAAGTAAGCAAACCACAGGGAACAAACATGTTATTTTGAAAAGTTGGGGACTAAACGTGAAAAAATAGGAAACCACATGGACCATCCGGGCAATTAACTCTGTTTTTAAATAAGATAAGGTTTATATGAGATCTTAAATCTGGGAAGGATTCCAACAAAATTTAAGTAATTATAACATTTTATTCTTGTAGTACAACAACTTTATGAAGCTACTAAGGGGAGAAATGGTCTTTCTACATGAATATTAAATTGATCAGGAAATAGAGTTAAATTTTATATCCGAAAGCTTCCTAAGTCATAAATTAGATGGAAGTCTTGAATTAGATGTATTAAATTAGATGCATGTATTTTTTTATATATATTGTTTCTATTCTTACGGTTTAACCGGAACCAGAATAGCGTTTTCATTATTTGTTGTCTCTAATTTCGAGAATGAAATTATTTTTGTGGGTAGAGTGTTGAAATACCAATAATGCATAGTGTGGTATGACATTAATTTCGAGGACAAAAGTTATTTTAAGAGGTATTTCGTATAATAATCGAAAATCTATCAAACAAATCCAGTTCTTTTGAATTTATACTTTAAATTTATAGTTAGCTTTGAAATTATAACTTTTATAAATCTTAGATGAATAATAAATTAAATTTGTTGTTTATAAATTTATCAATACAAATAAAAATATGAAAACATTTACATAATTAAATTAAATGAAATTCCGCTTAGTTATATTTCTCTAATCGGTATCTCCGCCCAATCTTACATGTAAGTCCCAAAAACGGATCTAACACTGATATCAAACAATCACCAAGGATGGGTGGAATCCAAACTTGGTGAGATTCAAGAAAACGAAAACAAGGAAGAACAATTTGTATCGATTGAATATCAAAGTGCACACGGTTTCTAAAGAACCGTCTGGTACACAGAATTCGAAAATGACTAGGAAGAAAAAATTGTGAACAGCAACCCTAAAAAGACCTAGGCTCACCCTATTTATAGTTACATAGGGTGACCTAGTTACAAGCTGGGCCAAGCCCATATGCATACTACTAACCAGACAGGCCCAAAACATTTAATTAGCCCACATGGCTTATCCCAATATTATCTAATCCCACTAGGAAACTAAGCCCAATAGCTTATAATTGCGTTTGATAAAGATAAGCGTAAACGTACTCAATTATATGGCCTTACAATATCCCCCTAGGTTTATGCTGTCTTTATCAAACTGTTGTCTATCTCATGTCTCTGTGGGAAGATACTTCATCTTTTCATCTTCAAACTTGGGCTCTTTGTTCTTCTTAATCATGATCAGCTTTGCTTGAAAATCTTGTTGAAAAGAATGCAAGAGGAGGATTCTCGGCAACTCTTTTCTTTGTCAATGTCTTCTCTTTCAAGCAGGTTCATAGGTACTTCTTCAAACGTACTATCATTGTCAGATGATGACTCGTATCTGGTTCTTCTGACTCAGGCACATCTTGTTGTTGTGATGCTTCATGTTTTATCAGCAGCCAACAACATCTCAATCTTCAACAACCCCTGTTACTTGATTTGAATCAAATTCTGCACATGCTCAAAAATTCATAAGCAAACATTTATGTGCAAGAGAGGAAAGTACCACATGAACACTTGGTACATCCAAGGATTTGTACCCGGATTTCACAATGCAACTTTCTTTCAACTTATGACAATCAATCAAATCTTCAAGAACGGTTAAATTTTTTGATAAAACAAATAAACACTTTATTTTTGGATTTTTGATTTTATAAAAACTAACAATATAAACTAAAACACAAATAAACAAAGAAACTAATATACAATTACTATTGCAATGAGATCAAATCACGGTGTTTCGGGCTAGACTACACTTATGAACACTAATTTACTTTGGGTGATCCGAGAGATTGCCAGTATGTTTGTCCACTTAAACTTATCTCCTTAGGCCTTTTTCATATAACGGTCTATAACTGATTTATTATGTTTTTCAGTTTAATTAACATGAACACTCAATTGAAATCACAATCAAATCCTGGAATTTTAATCAGAACATGCTATCATACATGCAGTTTCCTTACCACATATTTTCACAAGCCTGTTCTAGGATTTTGAAACCTTGACTGGGACTGGGTTGAGAAAAGAACAGAATAGATCATATGCAGAGATGGATGTAATGTATAGATAAAATGATTTTTCTCAGTTTGATATAGGATTTTCGGGATTCTTTTGGGCACTAGAGGGCCTCTTTCTGGTGTATTTGATCTATAGCGCGACAACGTACAACTAGGTCTTTGCTCACGCAAAACAGAAGCTGACGTTGCCTAGCACTTCCGAGTCTTTGCTCACGCAAAACAAAGGAGATACACGAGTTGTTCAGAAAAGATTTCAGAACTATAACGAAATTGTGTGTATCGGACATCACACAAGCATTCAAATAGACATGTCCTATGTAACGCCCAGCTTCCCTAAACTTTAGACACTTGACAAGATCAGTCCCTGAACTCCTAGTAATGGTCAGTTTTAGTCCCTGTAGTATGTGAGGTTGATACTTTTGGCATGAATCTTCTTGATATTGATGTTTGATACTATGATGCTTGATTCTTTATTCTAGATGCATGATTCTTGACACTTAAACTTTGAGACTTGATACTTAATCTAGATACTTGACTCTTGATACTGAATCTAGACACTTGATTTTTGATGCTATGGAAACTAGATTCTTGATGATTCTTGATACTTGATACTTGGACTCTTGACTCTTGATGCTTGAGAAACTATGATGCTTGACTCTTGAAACTTATTTGGTGCTTGACTCCTTATGCTCGTAAAAACTTGATTCTTGGTTAAACGAGAGACTGGAGCCTTGTCACTGGCGGAATCTATGAAACTTGGAAACTTTTGGTTTGTAATGTAATCTAGATACTTTATCCAAACTATACGCAATGCTTGATCTAACTCGCTAAACGAATCAGACAGCCGTCCGATCAGACAGCCGTTCGATCGGACAGTCGTCCGATCGAACGACCACCCGACCAAGCGGCCAACTCGATCGACCGGCACCCACCTTGCACCACCTTTTTCCCTCCTCTCCTCTTTCCCACTATAAATAGACCTGTCACATCACCTTTTCAGTAATGTGACAGCTCTGCTCGACCAAGTCACGCGCACCCTCCTTTTCTTCATTTTCTCTTCGATTCTGGTACATTTAAGGCTAGATTCTTGTACTTTCTTGATCTACGCCTCATTCTCTACGTGATTCTCACTTGAAATCACCCTTTTCGCCGTGAAATCTCTTGGATCTGAGTTCTTGAGGGTGATGTCATCATGAGGGTTTGTACAAACTATCACGTGATGTCATTCTGGGCAAGATCTAGCTCAGATCCAAGGTATTTCATGTGTTTTTACATTAAATCTACGTTAAATCTATGCTTTCCATATAAAACTTGGGTTAACCTTCATCTTTTCTTCAACCTTTCAACTTACTTCGGTGATAAACGAGACTGAATGGGCTATAGACTTGATTGGTGGTCTAGAGTTGGTTTAGGAACGGATTGAGCACCGATTAAGACAATCACGGAATGGATTCCGGCACGAACCCGTCACTAACAGACAAACGGGTCGGACTGGGGTGATCCCCGACCGATCAGAATGGCTGTGAAATGATAAGTTAATGTTGTCTCCGTCTGTACCGCGACGTCACCATCAACTTTCAAACTTAAAGATCTAAAAAATGTTAAACGAGAGCAAGGGTCGCCCGAACGAGTGACAACCCAATTGGACAGCCATCCGATCGGACAACCACCCTATCAGGTGACACTTGCCATAGTTTTGAAACTTACAAATACTTGGTAAACAATCAAAATTTGGAAGCATGATCGAATGGCAACCCGATCGGACAACCGTCCGATCGATCAGCCATCCGATTGGGAGAGCCAGAATACTCGCACTTGGATCGAGTGGCAACCCGATCGAACTACTGTCCTAATGAGCAGCCACCCTATCCCTTCCACCTACAAACTTCAACAACAAGTGGCAACCCGATCGGACGACCATCCGATCGGGCAGCCGTTGCCTTTTCACACTCATAATTCACCCGATCGACTGACCATCTGATCGGACAGCCATCCGATTGGACAGTCATCAGATCCAGTGACTGGTTTGGCACTTTACTCAACTTCGTTATTCTGCACGACTCTTACCCTGATGTAATCTAATCAGGCTAATCCTAAAAGAGCTCCCTTTGATCCAATAGCAGTTGTACTGTTAAGCAATCACTGTGAGTATACTCGATCCCCTTTTACTTTAAACTTTTGGGGTGCAACATGTATTCTATGAAACTTAACTTGAATATTTGAAACTTATACTCTATCCTATGTGAAACTTGTGATTCTTGACCCTTGATTCTTTGTGCTATGTGACGTTTAATCCAGAGTGTGTAGTTCCGCCTTAACAATAGTAGCGCTATAGGAGATGCACCTCTCCCATTATTCTCGGGGGGTATTGTTAGGAGGATTCTAGTTTACCTTGAGTCTTGGGTAAACACTAAAGCTTCGGGATACTTCGGCTATCACTGCGTGGACTGCGACACTAGCACGGCTGAAACTATTTTATTGTTTACACTACGGATATGAGTTGGTTTAATCTATTATTCTATTATCAAACTTGTATACTCGCCAATACTTTTGTATTGATATTTTAATACATGTTGCAGGCTGATAGGATGCTTGGAATGCATGGAATTCAGCTAGGAGATGCTTAGAAACGTAGCCTAGTTAATAATAGTCTTTTGAACAATTTGAGCAATTTATGATTTGGTTTGTAATATGATACTTGTGATGACATTGATAGACATTTGCATGAAATCAATTAATATTTATTGAAACAATAGTGCTATGGAATTCTCATGAGCAATCTGAACGCTTAGTGCTCGCACCCCGATGTTTCCGCCATCGGTTGGGGTGTGACATCCTAGTTCCAAGTGACGTTATTTCCTGAGGTCAAAGAGCAATTTTATATTCTGCACAGAACCAGTCAAAGTTGTCACACCCCAACGGATGGCGGAAACATCAGGATGAGACGAAAACGAGATTGCAAGAGACATCATAACACTATGTGAGAATATTAAATTAAATTTGATTTCATAAAAGTTGCTACAAATGTCATACAAGAATCAAATAAGACAACATTGTTTTCAAACATACATTTACAAAATAGATTAATCTAAGCGTGTTTCTAAGTCCACCTAATTCTTGTTTCTTCACTTAGTATCATCTCGTCTATCAAACCTGTAACATGTATTAAAATATGATCAACAAAACGTTGGCGAGTATACAAGTTTGATACATAGCATAAAATAGTTTTAAAATAGTCTAACGGCTCGTATCCAACATGAATCACAATATGCAAGTTACTAGTACGTTGAAACGGTGTCAAGTATATGTTCAAACCCAAGAATCCAATACGTTAAAATAGTCTATCCCAAAGAATAACGGGAGGTAACATGATTAACTTAACAATACCGCGAGACAAGTGGGCGGTGCATTACTCCTATAGCGCTATAATTGTTAAGGTAGGCTTGTACGAAGTTAATGAGCATATAGACACGAAAATTTTACATAACAAACGAGATTAACAGGCATCATATAGTCTCAAGTTCAAATATGGATAGGGAGTGATTCAAATAGTTTCAAGTGTTTCGTGTGTTTATATAGAATACATGTTGCACCCAAAAGTGTTTAAAAATAAAAAATGGGTTCGAGTATACTCACAAAATGTTCGATTTGGATTTTTAAGAGACGATTACATTCGGTCTAAGGATTTGGAGTTTAAAATACATGAAAAATAGACATATATGAAAATAATCATCTTGTACACATAACACATGTTCTTGACACTATTGAAACTCAAAAGAGTTTGTATGTTTTCATGGATTAAAGTCCATTAGAATCGTAGCATGTGTATGGTCATAGGTGATGTAACATATTCTTGACAAGTAACAATTAAGTTATCATCAAGTCTAGCTACTTATATTTATATAGATTACATAGATAACATATGGATATTTTATAAGATTACAAGTCCTTTAGATCAAGCATGAGGTAGGAGATTAAAGTCTTCATTTAGGCACCTATGGAAAACATCAAAAAGTGAGTGGATTCTTATGAAAGATAGCCCAAGCTAGCCTAACAATCACACATACATCAAGCTTCAAGCTTGAACACTTCTTGTGGGTAAAACCCTTTCTAAAACAGAATGTTTGTGAGGTTTTATCCTCTGATTTAACTTGTCTCAGCCTTGTTTTTAAGCCCAACTAACCATTCAATTGATTATGAGCATTAGGACATAGGTTTGAGATGAGATGAACTCAAGTTTAACTAAGATTAACAAAGTTTAAGTGAAAACAGGAACTTCAGTCCACTTTGGAGCCTATTTGGTGACAATCCAGACCTTGGTTTTCCATGAAAAGCCTGTGTAAATGTTCCTTAGGTCGATCCAAGTGTTTGAGAAGAAGAATGGATGAAAAAGAGTAAGTATTGAGTGAGTTATGCTCACTTGAAGAACTTGGAATGATTCTGATTATGTTCTTGATTCACAGCAGGTTATAGACTGATTTGAGAGAGTTTTTGAGAGGTTGTAAAGTGTATGAAGAGTGGGATTTTATAGGGAAGTGATTAGGGTTGTTGGTTGTGAGCATTTAAGACTAAAACCAAGTTTAAACTCAAATAAACATCAAAATCACGCTCAAAATACAACTGATCAGCTGGTTCTTGAACCTGATGGGCTCGTGGGCCGCGAACACTCTTCTGGGCTGGGTCGCGGGCCGCCAGAAGGTGTGGGTTGGCTGAATTTTTGTTTAATGTCCAATTTAGTCCTTGAACTTTCATAAAATGTTATTTTAAGTTGTATTTAGGGTGTACAAAACTCATATGTATAGGCATGTTATGCAATTGAACCATAAATTAGCTATAAAACAAGTATAATTATGTTTATTCGTCAAGAAATAGAATAGAATTCGCGTAATTTAGCATATAGATCAATAGTTTGCAAGTTTGACATTTTTAGCACAAAGTATGAATAAAGTGTCGTATGAATGATATTTTTGAACGTGTGAACATGTTTAAGACGTATATAACACAAATGTAACCAAAACATGAATTTCATTATGATTCAAGTCTCAGATTTTACATCGATTACGATGAAAGGACTATTACAAGAGTACGAAGCTTCCGAAAATAGAATTACAAGCGAAGGTTACAAGAGTACGATGAAAGGAAAACATGAAATTTCACAAATGTGTGAACATGATATTTTTGAACGTGTGAACATGTGTAAGACGTATATAACACAAATGTAACGAAAACACGAATTTCATTATTATTCAAGTCTCGAATTTTACGTCGATTACAATGAAAGGACGATTACAAGAGTACGAAGCTTCCGAAAATAGAATTACAAGCGAAGGTTTCTAAATATAGGAAGTATGAAAACGCAGGGCGTTACAGTCTCCCACCCTTTAGGAAATTTCGTCTCGAAATTTATTCAAGAGGAAAACTTAAAAGAGTTTTTGGAAAAAAAGGTGATTATTTAAAGTAGAGACTTGGAAATTTTGAAACGTAAAAGGTATGAAATTTTGAAGAACGACAAGATAGGTTGCAAAGGAGTTCGTTTCTCTAAAAAGATTTGGGGTACCAAACATTATTGAAAACGTATAGTTGCGTATATGGGTAAAGTGAGTTTAAACAAGTTTGAAAATCATAAATTGGATATGTATTAAAATGTGTCATATTAGGAAGGGGAATTTTGTATAAAACGGTTCGTATTTTGATGAAAGTAGGGTAGTTTGCATAGGAAGTTTTAAGGATAGTATAAAATCACCCATTTATAAAAATTGTTTATTGTGATGAACGAGAAGGTTTGGTACTTAAAATAAAGTGTTAACGGTCTACTAAGTATGTTTACACAAGAATAAAGAATAGAAAAACAGTTTTAAAGGTAAGGAGATAAATTAGGATTCGAACGTTTAAACAGACTTGATTGTGAATGAGATTCGTATAAAAGAAAAGAATAATGGAGAATAATAGGAGTATGGAAGTGAACGATTGACTCTTTATGAATGCAAATATAAGAATGGCATAAGTATTGGATAGACGAAAGTAGCGTGCTAAGAATGAAGTCTCGTCGTGTATAATCGGATATAACGCGTTTGTGAGTTGTTTAAAGTTTGAATTAGGTCCAAAAAGTCTGTAAAACACCGAATTTCCCGTGGCACGTTTTACAAAAGTTTGGTAATATGGTGAAAGCACTCATATATAGGATGTACCATTGGCGTATCCACCATGTTTTGACCGCATTACATCCATTTCGTATTCGGTGTCATGTTGTGTTCCGTGTCTTACCATACACAGTAGTACACTCTATGGTTTCTCATATGTCCATCACTATAACCCCGTGTGCACCCGTGATTATACCAATCGTCGCATGATTCGCATAGCTTGTACTAGTTGCGTATGAGTTAAGGTATACATAAATTCTGAAAATAAGATTGCGCGTGTATAGAAATGTAGCATATAAGCATGTTTGAGTTCCAAATAGTATAAGACCAACGTAAGCGAATCCCTCGGGTTTTGCTCGCGTATAGGTACGAAAGTATAAATTTTGAGTATGAATAAAAACACGAGCATAGTATAAGTTTAAATATGAATACGCACGTGAGCATAACACAGACACATGAATAAAAGTATGATTACAAGTATAAGCCTGACGTGTTCGGAAAAAAAAAGAGTATAAATGTGAGTACAAAGTTGAGCATAAACGAATGAACGTGAGTGTAAATCATAAATCGTAAAAATGAGAATGTATGTATGAGTACGAGTATAACATAAATCGTATAAATGTGAGTTTAAGTATAAACACAATTTGTGTGGGCATGTATACGTGTATAAGTGATGTGTGTAAAATGCAACATATAAATTACATCAAATGAGGCATAAAACTAACCCTTTTTAGTACTAATGTTGGAAAAAGTGTGCTTTTGTCTTCCTTTTGTATTTTCAGGATCAAATGAGCTTAAACGAACAAAAAGGAACACATATACAGCCAAAACCAACATAAATACAAAGAAAAGGAAGAAACGTGGCATGCCCGACTCCTCGACAGCATCTCCCAAAGCAAAAACAAGAAGAAAGCTGAGCATGGGGCTGTGCCCAGCTGAGCATGGGGCTGTGCCCAGCTGGACACGGGACGTGCCCAGCTGAACACGGGGCGTGCCCAGCTCAACACGGGGCGTGTCTAGCGAACACGGGGCGTGTCCAGCGAACACGGGGCATACTCAAGTGTCTGCAGAAAAGACAAAGTGGTAGAAGCTTCTATTGCCCACCACGGGGCCGTGCTCAGCGGGCACGGGGCAGTGACCAACTATAAGATTCGCAGAATCCGGGAAAATCTTCATAGTACAGATATGCTTCTGCACACAGGGTCATGCTCAGCGGACACGGGGGCGGGGTCAACTAATAAGACAAGCTGCAATAAATGAAGAAAGAGAAGGACGTGGACACGGGGCCGTGCCCACTGGACAATCAAGGCCATGTTTGCCTAAGTCTCTTACATCACTTGGTGAAGACAAAGTGTCTAGTGTAATACTTTTTATTTTTAATCTTTTCGCACTTTTTACTTGGTTTTGTATTAATGACTTTAATAACTAGTTTCTTATGTTGAAGGTGATCTTTCCTTATCGTTTGTCCGTGGTGTCTTGAAATTATTTTACTGTCTATATAAAATAAAAGATTTTCACCATTCATATCTCCACGGTCTATATGGAGGTATGTTGGCTACCTGGTCGGGGGTTAAGGGAACGGTTTGGTAAAGGTCTTGCCATTGTTCAGCGTTTAGAGGTCCTGCAATGGACCTGGGTCAAATTTAGTAGGACCTCCTTCAATACTTAACGATATTGGATGGCGGGGGTCCAAACTCTTTGATCCCCTCATAAGTTAACTACTATTAATACTATAACCCGACTATTTAGGACTGTATCCCTGCTGACTCAGACTACTTAGTCGAGGGTAACGTCACCTCCAAAAGAGGGGCCTACCATAATTTGCATTAATAACTTAATTAATTATCTTTCAATAATCCACCCTTTTAGGATTGTATCCTTGCTGACTCAAACTACTGGGGTGAGGGTAACGTCACTTTCAAAAGAGGGGCCTACTACAATAACTAAGATAATCTCTTAAAAAGTGCAAAAGTGCGGAACTAATCAAAGGTTACACTAGATACGAGTCGGAACCAAGTGATTCATCTTGTCTATCTGTTTTTATTTTTATTTTTATTTTCAGCATTTTTAGTTAGTTTTTATTTTTCTTAGCTTAAAACATTTTTCTAAACTTTTTGATTTGATTAGACGTTGAGGATAAACCGGTACTAAAAGCTCTTGTGTCCTTGGACGACCTCGGTATCTTACCAACACTATACTACGCTCACGATGGGTGCACTTGCCCATATGAGTGTCTAGTGTTAGTAAATATCGTGTTTTATAAATTTAAAACTTGACTAAAAAAGTGTTAAAGGGGCTTAAAATATACACCTAATATATATAACACTTGACACCCATCAAGTTTTTGGCGCCGTTGCCGGGGACACAAGGATTTTAAGAAAGCTTAAAATCGACGGCCTAATCAGTTTTTCAAAACCTTTTTAAAACGCGCGCCTATTTTTCTGCATTTTAGTTTAGTTTTGCATTTACAGTAACCTGTACACGGGGCCGTGTTCACTGAACACGGGGCCGTGCTGCACATTTTCATAAAAATACCCAGTAACAGTAGCTTGAACACGGGCCGTGCTCACTGAACACGCCCCGTGCTCAACGAAATCAGTAAATTTAATTAAAACGCCCAGATACAGATCCTGAACACGGGGCCGTGTCCACCCTCTGTTTCCGTTTTTATTTTTGTTTTCTGATCTCGAGACTTGGTTGTGGTCTGCTGAGTGATTCTTATGGATCGATACTCAGGAGGTTACAACTACACCTATGAGGAGGATGATTATAGGAGTAATTATTGCACTAATTGTCGTAACACACACTCGGTTCAAAATAATCACTCATATCAACCATCCAATTCATACACCTACTATGAGGAGCCCAGGTACGAGCCATCAATTTCATACACATCCTATGAAGACCAAAGGTATGAACCTCCTCCCTCATACTCATAGTTTGATGAACCAAGGTATGAGCCTCCATACTCATACTTTGAGGAACCAAGATATGAGCCACCACCTTCGTATGCTTATTATGAGGAACCATGGCGTGAACAACCCACCTCATATGAGTATTATGAAGAACAAAATTATGACCCTTATCCATCATACGCTTACAATGAAGAACAATGGTGTGAACCATCTACTTCATATGGGTATTATGAGGAACAAAGGATCGAACAACCGGATTCAAGCTTTGAAAATCCCGATTCTTTTTCTATAACCGAAGTGACCGATAGGATACTAGAACACCTTAGAGTTATCGATCGCTATAAAAAAGAATCTCGTGCAAGGGAAGAGGAGTCCCGCGCAAGAGAAGAATTAAAAAAGGAAGAGATAACTGAAAGTGTAAAAATGGAAGAACAAATAAGTGAAAAGCCGACACATGAGTTAAACAACGAAAAAGGTGAGCCTGACAACGTTAAAATCCAAGAAGAGTCTAATTTTGAAGAATTTAATCTCTTGTCACCTTCTTTCGAAAATCATTGTTTAGTACCCACTCATGCTAAGTTTTTAAAAGAGTTAAACACTAACACAAAAATTAACGAAACGGTAAGTGTTAAGTTAACTAATGATCAAACCTCACTAATAAAAGAAGACCCATTTGAAATTAACATTACACCGGTTCCATGTTTCTTTCAAAATTCGTTTATTAGTAATGTCACAATTGATAAAGATCTTTGTGTTAACATAATGCCCAACTACATTTTCGAAAAATTAAGTATTAGTGATTTTTCTCCACTTCAAATACCCATTTTTCTATCTAATCGGAAGGTAATAAAATCAATCGGTATAGTTGAGGATATCTTGGTTCAAACAAATCAAAAGGTAATCCCAACCGACTTTGTCATCCTTGATGACGCTCCTCTAGTGTTGGGACGACCATTTGTAAAAACACACGAAGCTTTGAAAAACCGGAAGTACAACAATCTACCTCTTCAATTAGGGGCATTCAAAAAAAGTGTCGACCTTGAGCGATCAATGAAATATCCATTTGGCAATGACAACCCCCTAATTGAAGATGAGCCAGAACCACCTGATAAGGTGGGTCTAGCCAAGGACCCTTATAAACGTGGCGCACCACGGAGGCATTCCGCGGAACTATCCTTAGTTTTAGATTAGTTTAACTTTTATATTTTCTAGTTTAGTTTTAATTTTTAGGAATAAAACACACTCGGGATGGTGAAGGATACTAAGGGAAGCTTGAACCAACAACCCATGCACAAAAACAGAGCCTCCCGACAATTTTTCTTCATTACAGCAAGTTCAGCACGGGGTCGTGCTCACCCCAACACGCCCCGTGCCCAAGGTTCTGTAGAAAATGCCCAGTTCAGGTACCTGGACACGGGGCCGTGCTCACTGGACACGCCCCCGTGCCCAGCCTTCTGTTTACTTTTGGTACTGGCAATCTGGACACTGGGCCGTGCTCAGCCAACACCACCCCGTATTCAGCTACCCAGTACCATAAAATCTTGTTTTTAACCCACTTTTACACATTTTAATCAACTGAAAAACTTATTTTTGGGACACATTGAGGACAATGTGTAATTTAAGTGTGGGGGGGGGGGGGGGATGCTAAAATCTTGAATCATGCAAGTCCTAATAACAAGCCTTACACAAAACTCTATTGGAACCGCTAATCACCCCAAATTTTTTAAAAAAATTCATTTTTTTTACTTGTCTTGGTTAAAATTGGGAATTACAAGTTTAAAAAGGTTATATTTTTACAAATTTACAACCGATAGCGTCGTGATAAAAAGAACCAACATAAGAAAATTATGAAAAGGCATGACAAGCTTAGTTAAAATTTGATTATATATACTTGATCACATAAAAACCCATTTCCACACAAGTGAGTTTTGAGCCTTTATTGAGCATACAAATACATATCATTAAACTAAATGCTCATTTTTCGTTTCTTGTGTGAATAGCCGCTTGGTTCTTACAACTCTAGAACTTGCCACGACGATACATTCCCGGTCCTTACCAACTTAAACCCGAGTAAGTAAATGACGGAGGCATTAGGACTAACCCTTTTTATTTCTACACCATTATTTTTCATTTTTTTTATCACCTACCCAAAATCCCCCTAGATAGCCCCTTTGAGCCTAAACCTTTTCATTTCATAACCCAAACCAAACACCCTTTTACCCACCAAAACTTTTTTTTTATTTTTAACCCTTTGTTTTAGTAGCTAGCTCGGTTTTACGTATGACTTTTAAAAAAAAATGTGTTGATGATGAAGCAAAAGAGAAATAAACAAACAAGTTTATCAAAAATAACTTTGTTTGAATGAAAGCTTCATCAAAATAAAGATTGAAAAAAAAAAGAGAAGTATTACGAAAACCGACGCTTGTTACGATTTTCGCCCTTTCACTAACCACTAACCCAACCACCTACCTTTAACCCAAGCCTAACCCTTCACCCAAAAGTCCTCTTGATATTTACAAAGGTATATAGTTAAAAAGGATGAGGATTGATTGCTTGGCAAGCTTATGGTAGAAGTAAGTTCCATGCCGCTCTCGAGTGATCCACTAAAATACATTTTTCGGCCGAGTGTTGAGTGATCCCCGTGAGGTATGTGAACTTGTATATAAATGGAATTTTAAAAAGACATGTTATGCCCTAATAAGTAATTTATCTTATGAAAAGTTTTAAATAAATCATGACGAATAGGATTGTAAATAAATAAAAATAAAACCTAATAAAGAATCTTGGAAATCCCGACACTCTATGACAAGCCCTAAAACCTTCTCTTCTACCCATTCCATTTGGGAGTGTAAGCCACATTATAAAGAGTTTTGCTTGAGGACAGGCAAAGATTCAAGTGTGGGGGTATTTGATGTGTGTAAAATGCAACATATAAATTACATCAAATGAGGCATAAAACTAACCCTTTTTTAGTACTAATGTTGGAAAAAGTGTGCTTTTGTCTTCCTTTTGTATTTTCAGGATCAAATGAGCTTAAACGAACAACAGGAACAAATATACAGCCAAAACCAACATAAATACAAAGAAAAGGAAGAAACGTGGCATGCCCGACTCCTCGACAGCATCTCCCAAAGCAAAAACAAGAAGAAAGCTGAGCATGGGGTTGTGCCCAGCTGAGCATGGAGCTGTGCCCAGCTGGACACGGGGCGTGCCCAGCTGAACACAGGGTGTGCCCAGCTCAACACGGGGCGTGTCCAGCGAACACGGGGCGTGCTCAAGTGTCTGCAGAAAAGACAAAGTGGTAGAAGCTTCTATTGCCCACCACGGGGCCGTGCTCTGTGGGCACAGGGCCGTGGTCAACTATAAGATTCGCAGAATCCAGAAAAATCTTCATAGTACAGATATGCTTCTGCACACGGGGTCGTGCTCAGTGGACACGGGGGCGTGGTCAACTAATAAGACAAGCTGCAATAAATGAAGAAAGAGAAGGATGTGGACACGGGGTTGTGCCCACTGGACACGAGGCCGTGCCCGAGCTTCTGTTCAGCCTATAAATAGGAGTGCTTGGCTAAAGCTCAAACCATCCCTTGGCACACCACCTCTCTCACACTTCACCCACCACCCACCACCACCATAACACCATCATCCACCACCATCATCCATTGTCCATCATAGAGTGTGTGAGTCATCTCGGGATCCAAGATTGATCGTAAGAGTTCTTGACAATCAAGGCCATGTTTTCCTAAGTCTCTTACATCACTTGGTGAAGACAAAGTGTCTAGTGTAATACTTTTTATTTTTAATCTTTTCGCACTTTTTACTTGGTTTTGTATTAATGACTTTAATAACTAGTTTCTTATGTTGAAGGTGATCTTTCCTTATCGTTTGTCCGTGGTGTCTTGAAATTATTTTACTGTCTATATAAAATAAAAGATTTTCACCATTCATATCTCCACGGTCTATATGGAGGTATGTTGGCTACCTGGTCGGGGGTTAAGGGAACGGTTTGGTAAAGGTCTTGCCATTGTTCAGCGTTTAGAGGTCCTGCAATGGACCTGGGTCAAATTTAGTAGGACCTCCTTCAATACTTAACGATATTGGATGGCGGGGGTCCAAACTCTTTGATCCCCTCATAAGTTAACTACTATTAATACTATAACCCGGCTATTTAGGACTGTATCCCTGCTGACTCAGACTACTTAGTCGAGGGTAACGTCACCTCCAAAAGAGGGGCCTACCATAATTTGCATTAATAACTTAATTAATTATCTTTCAATAATCCACCCTTTTAGGATTGTATCCTTGCTGACTCAAACTACTGGGGTGAGGGTAACGTCACCTTCAAAAGAGGGGCCAACTACAATAACTAAGATAATCTCTTAAAAAGTGCAAAAGTGCGGAAATAATCAAAGGTTACACTAGATACGAGTCGGAACCAAGTGATTCATCTTGTCTACCTGTTTTTATTTTTATTTTCAGCATTTTTAGTTAGTTTTTATTTTTCTTAGCTTAAAACATTTTTCTAAACTTTTTGATTTGATTAGACGTTGAGGATAAACCGGTACTAAAAGCTCTTGTGTCCTTGGACGACCTCGGTATCTTACCAACACTATACTACGCTCACGATGGGTGCACTTGCCCATATGAGTGTCTAGTGTTAGTAAATATCGTGTTTTATAAATTTAAAACTTGACTAAAAAAGTGTTAATGGGGCTTAAAATATACACCTAATATATATAACACTTGACACCCATCAATAAGTATAAGTATGAACATAAGATGCATGAGCATAGATATGAATGTGAATGTAAGCGTAAAACAGGATTGTAATAGTGTGAATAAAAACATAGAATGTATGAACATGATTATGAATATGAATGTAAGTATAAACATGATTATAAGTACGACGTAAGTGTATAATTGTGAGTGGATGTATAAACATAAAATGTATGAAATTGAATTATGAGTCTAACATAAATGCGTATGTATGAATATAAGTGAAGACATAAAATGTATAAGTATAAGTGTAAGGAATAATGATTTTGTTGATACTATATATCGAAATACACAAGTTCAAGCACGTAAAAGATCAAGAAGTTTTGAGTGTGTAAGGAAAAGAAAACGAGTGATACGTGCGAGATTGTTGTGAGATATCGACTAAAACGTGTAACATATTATGTATGTATAATGGCTTAAATAAAACGTGAAGTTTATCAAAATAGATTCAGTTGGCATGGTACGTAGAATCTATGTCGTGAATGTATAGAGAATGTAAAACATCTTTGATAGGGTACTTTGTAAAAGAATGGAATGTTACTCTTGTTTTTAAAAGGATTTACATACGTTGAAAATTGTCGATTCTCATGAAGATTCCTTACCCACGCGTTTTAAGTTCAATTAACGTATTGAATAATGGTGGAAAAGGTTCTAGAAGTAAATATGATTGCATCGTTTTAAATAACTTTTCATTAACGAAGAAATTCAGAGTTTAGAGATTCTCGTGAAAACGTTGATTCTTAAAAAGAGGATTTTGGTATACGAATTTAGTGATTGTTGAAAAATGTTTTATTGGTTTTGAAAGGAGTTTTAGTAAATGGTTGAATAATATTTGTAATATTTTATAGGTGTGTACGGAAAGTTGGTTTGATTCTCATTTGAAAATAAAAATCTTTGGTATAATGAGATGAACGTGCTTTAATAATTGCATTGATTACGAAATTTTCATGGGCAACGGATGTATTAGACCAACTAAGTTGATGAGTAGCATCGTAACATTTTGAAAACCGAGGAGCAAGTGCTTATGGTAACATTAAAATTTTGTGTGTGCGAGTGACATGAAAATAGATTGTAGGATAAGAAATTCGTTTATATAAACAATGCCTTTTGAAATAATTAGAGATTCGACTAATAATAAACGGTTTAGATATAAACATGGTCGTGTTTACAAAATATAGTTTATTAAAAGAAAGTATTGGTAACGATCACCTAGGCAAGGGAATCACCCCTAACCCGTTGGCGAGGTCGTTGTAAGACGAGAAAAAGAAGCGGAGTTATTCGTCAAGGTAAGGAAATCACTCCTATCTTGATGATGTGTCTCCACTTGTGGTTACAAGAAGTGTAAATAAAATTACGTGAAATTATACATGCTAATAATGTATAATCATATGAGAAATAATAGTATGACGTATGCGTAAAAGTGAAATCTCAAAAATGGTTCAAAATTGAGAAGAGTGAATTGCATCAGAAAAAATCGAAAATAATAAAGTGTAAGTTCGATTAAAAACTTGGATGGTTCCAAAACGGAACTTTGACTAACAAAAGTGATCGAAAAGTCTTTTGAAATTGAGGAACATGCTTTGGCCTAATAGGTGGTATACTCTCGCTGACAAGTCGGTTAACGGTATTCACCCTTCCGGTTACTACATGTCCCAATTCAATCAAAATTTCGAGACTTGGTGGGATTGATGAAAATTCAAGGAGTGGAACTAGTCGACGAGATGCGGGCTTCACGCCTAACTTGACAACTTTGTACCCTAAGTGTCGTTGATACTTGTCGGGTCAAAATTAAATTTCGACACATTGACGAAGGTCCACTAGAATTTGAAATTGAAATTTGAAATTTCCATCAAGATGTGGGTTTCACCCCTAACTTAATGGTGTAATTTCGTACAAAATAGAATTAAGCGGAATGAGAGTCGTTTACCAAATTGTGGGTTTCACGCTTATTTTGGTAAACTCGTCTCGTTTGTATAATATGAGTGTTGTCGAATTTCGAATAATCAAGCAAAAGCCTTATAAAAGCACATGTTAAGGAAATAAACGAACAAGTATAGACACATAAGAAGGTATGTCGAGAATAGCAAATAAGGAATATATCAATAGTGGAGAGTTCAAATGAGAAGAAATTTTTTGTACGAATAAAAAAGAAGAAATTTCAACCAATAAGAATACTTCATTTTACTTCATTTAATATTAGTGTAAGGGTATATTAGTAATCTTAGATAGATCATTAATCGTTTGTTTTCCTTTTTAATAGCTAACTAAATTAAATTTGTAACTTATTTTCAAAAAAACATATTCTCCAAAAAAAGAAAAAATATATAATTTAAAGTGTAGAATAAATTCGAGGTGTGTAGGACGAATTACGAGCTGTGTAGGATAAATTTCAATATGTGTAGAATAAATTTCAAAACGTGTATGATAAATTTTGATGTGTGTAAGCAAAAAATTTAAGTGTGGAGGATGATAGTGTTTATGCCTAATTAATTAGTCAAAGATAATAATAAATGAGTTGAGAGAAAAATTATTTAGTGTTTTACATTTTTACCCTTTGTTCTTTTTCTTCTTAATTTAATTTTCTTCTCAAATGAACCTTCCCCTAGATCAATAAAACAAGTATCAACACATAATGAAACAAGTATTAGCACATAAGAATAGCATGTCAAGTATTAACACATAAGTGACATATATGTTTAAAAGCTCAAAAAAGAATAGATAAAAAAAAAGAAAATAAAGTAGCATGCAAGTAGTTTCAAGCAAAACATAAGAACAAAGCTCTAAAACTATAGACTAGGTAAAAGCATTCCTACTTTTCCAAATTCCCTATAGTTATGGCTCTGATACCAATCTGTCACACCCCAACTGATGGCGGAAACATCGGGATGAGACGAAAACGAGATTGCAAGAGATATCATAACACTATGTGACAATTTTAAATTAAATTTGATTTCATAAAAGTTGCTACAGATGTCATACAAGAATTAAATAAGACAACATTGTTTTCAAACATACATTTACAAAATAGATTAATCTAAGCATGTTTCTAAGTCCACCTAATTCTTGTTTCTTCACTTACCATCATCTCGTCTATCAAACCTGCAACATGTATTAAAATATGATCAACAAAAAGTTGGCGAGTATACAAGTTTGATACATAGCATAAAATAGTTTTAAATAGTCTAACGGCTCGTATCCACATGAATCACAATATGCAAGTTACTAGTACGTTGAAACGGTGTCAAGTATATGTTCAAACCCAAGAATCCAATGCGTTAAAATAGCCTATCCCAAATAATAATGGGAGGTAACATGATTAACTTAACAATACCCGGAGACGAGTGGGCGGTGCATTACTCCTATAGCGCTATAATTGTTAAGATAGGCCTGTACGAAGTTAATGAGCATAGAGACACGAAAAGTTTACAAAACATACGAGATTAGCAAGCATCGAATAGTCTCATGTTCAAATATGGATAGAGAGTGATTCAAATAGTTTCAAGTGTTTCGTGTGTTTATATAGAATACATGTTGCACCCAAAAGTGTTTAAAAATAAAAATGGGTTCAAGTATACTCACAAAATTGCATATGCTTTCCGATTATCCAATGTGACGAAGTTGTTGAGACTAGAAGGTTGAATATGTTCGAATTGGAGTTTTAAGAGACGGTTACATTCGGTCTAAGGATTTGGAGTTTAAAGTACATGAAAAATAGACATGTATGAAAATAATCATCTTGTACACATAACACATGTTCTTGACACTATTGAAACTCAAAAGAGTTTGTATGTTTTCATGGATTAAATTTCATTAGAATCATAGCATGTGTATGGTCATAGGCGATGTAACATATTCTTGATAAGTAACTATTAAGTTATCATCAAGTCTAGCTACCTAGATTTATATAGATTACATAGATAACATATCAATGTTTTATAAAGATTACAAGTCCTTTAGATCAAGCATGAAGTAGGAGATTAAAGTCTCCATTTAGGCACCTCTTAGCGTCATGTAATTCATACATGAGGTAGGAAGAATCAAGTCTTCCATTTAGGTACCTCTATCGTTCACCACTACACTTGTGGTTATGAACAACAAGGAGGGTCATGAACTTACAAGTAAAATAGAGAAATACGAACAACTGATCTATGGAAAGCATCAAGAAGTGAGTGGATTCTTATGAAAGATACCCCAAGCTAGCCTAACAATCACACATACATCAAGCTTCAAGCTTGAACACGGGTAAAACCCTTTCTAAAACAGAATGTTTGTGCGGTTTTATCCTCTGATTTAACTTGTCTCAGCCTTGTTTTTAAGCCCAACTAACCATTCAATTGATTATGAGCATTAGGACATAGGTTTGAGATGAGATGAACTCAAGTTTAACTAAGATTAACAAAGTTTAAGTGAAAACAGGAACTTCAGTCCACTTTGGAGCCTATTTGGTGACAATCCAGACCTTGGTTTTCCATGAAAAGCCTGTGTAAATGTTCCTTAGGTCGATCCAAGTGTTTGAGAAGAAGAATGGATGAAAAAGAGTAAGTATTGAGTGAGTTATGCTCACTTGAAGAACTTGGAATGATTCTGATTATGTTCTTGATTCACAGCAGGTTATAGACTGATTTGAGAGAGTTTTTGAGAGGTTGTAAAGTGTATGAAGTGTGGAGAAGAGTGGGATTTTATAGGGAAGTGATTAGGGTTGTTGGTCGTGAGCATTTAAGACTAAAACCAAGTTTAAACTCAAATAAAACATAAAAATCGCGCTCCAAATACAACTGATCAGCTGGTTCTCGAACCTAACGGGCTCGCGGGCCGCAAACACTCTTCTGGCCCGGGTCCTGGGCTGCCAGAAGGTGTGGGTTGGATGAATTTTTGTTTGATGTCCAATTTAGTCCCTGAACTTCCATAAAATGTTATTTTAAGTTGTATTTAGGGTGTTTTTTTTGGTACAAAACTCATATGTATAGGCATGTTATGCAATTGAACCATAAATTAGCTATAAAACAAGTATGATTATGTTTATTCGTCAAGAAATAGAATAGAATTCGCGTAACTTAGCATATAGTTCAATAGTTTGCAAGTTTGATATTTTTAGCACAAAGTATGAATAAAGTATCGTATGAATGATATTTTTGAACATGTGTAAGATGTATATAACACAAATGTAACGAAAACACGAATTTCATTATGATTCAAGTCTTGGATTTTACATCGATTACAATGAAAGGACGATTACAAGAGTACGAAGCTTCCGAAAATAGAATTACAAGCGAAGGTTTCTAAATATATGAAGTATGAAAATGCAGGGCGTTACAAAAGTCTCCAGCCATCAGGATAAAGCCTACCAACATATCGCTTTAGAGTCAAACCGTTTCAATATTGGTCTTACATGAGTCAGCCTTAATCCTCATTGTGAAAATTCATTTCATTTCCCATATTTGTAGTAAAATCTTTTTGTATTTTCTCATTTTCTCTACAGACAGATATCTCTAAATATCCCCCTAAATTTGTGCGTAAATGTTATGCGCAAGTTTACCTAACAACGAAAACGTGTGTACAAAGATTGAAACGAAAGAAAATGAAAATATTTTTGTTGTTTTTGTTTAACCCTTCCATCATCAGATTTAAGACTAATCAACACCACAATTAGAACATGAAATTCAAATTTGTACCTTTTCACTGATCTTGTCTCACCTCTCTTATCTCCTTCAAACGAAACATATCAACTGTAAAGAAATAAACATTTTGCAACAGTGAAATGTTACCCGTTATGTCACTGGAACAACCGTTATCAACATCCAAGGATTGTCAACAGATCCTCCTTGGTTGTCCCTGAAAAGTAAGGAGATCAGTAAGACATTGGTACCCAGACTATCGTGGTCCTAGGTTGTGCTGAAGCATCAACATAAGACACTTCTCGCAAGCACATGTCCCCTTTTGTTTCAAGGATTGGTGATGTCGCCGCATTATGTTTTGCTTTCCAAACTTGTTTAGGTCTTTCTAACTTCTTAGGTGCCTTTTGCAAAACTGTTTGCTTTTCAACCCTTTTATTGTTCAAACCGTGTTTAGGTTTCAAAGCTTGCTTTCTTTTAGCTTTGGCAGCATTCCAATCCCCATCAGATGGTTTAACCTTGGGATACTTATTCATCATTGCCTTAGGCTTCTCAACCTTCATCGGCTTAGAATAAGATCTATGCCTAGATGTGTCACACCCCTTTCTGCGGCGGAAGCACGAGGTGTGATCATGAAAGGTTCTCATTGCATACGAAGAGTAAACATACTACATGCTCAAAAATACCTTCAAATATTAAATTACTGAAAACATATGTCAAGTGTTTACAACACGAGATAACATATTGTCTTAATAGTCACAACTTTATTTAAAGATAAACAAAGCGACATCCACGAGCATGAGTAAGACCACGCGCACATCCATCCTAGTTACCTGAAATACATGTGAGTTTTGGAAAAACGTCAACATAAAGTTGGTGTGAATTCATGCAATTTTTGTATTTCACGTTTGTATACTTTGTATGAAAACAATATTTGTATTTTGTATAAATCAAGTCTTTTTGTGTACACCACGTACTCATGTATAAATCAAATATTTCTGTATGTATCAAGTGTTAATGGGTTACAAAGCCATTAACATGTGACACGACATAGGAAGTCACCAAACCATAGGCATTTTTCTGTAGTCGATTTACGACTGAGACACAAAAACACTGCTTGGTAAAAGAGTGGCCAAGAGTGGGGCTGCCCGGAACCCATTAGATCTAATCTTTTGTTCTGCGGTCTAAGTATGTACACGATTAATGGTGCTTCTGTACCCTATTCGTGACACTATTTCTCATAACGCATCCTACTTGGTTCTCGTTCTCACCAAGCGCGTTTCTTGTTATCATTTCTCATAGCGCCTCATACTTGGTTCTCGTTCTCACCAAGTGCGCTTCTCATATTCTTATATTTCGTCACACTTGGTTCTCGTTCTCACCAAGTATACTTCTTGTATTTATATCATACCAATTATAAATTTTGTACATTTGTACATGTATTTCACCCCCGAAGTTATAAAAACTGAAAACAGTTAAAGAGAAAAGGGGGAGCATGAACTCACAACTTTGCGTTCCTGTGCGTCGTAAACTTCACCGGATTTGCTTAATTAACGTCGTAACCTATACGCGTTTTCTTAATGTTAGTCACTAGACTTGCGTCGCACAAGTACAGTCACTCTCTTTGTATTTGTATTGTTGTGTTAAAAATATTTCATATTTTTAACTACGTATCTTACTTATATTATTTCCTCTAAAATAAATATAAATCTTTTGTGTTTTGCACTTCGCACCCGAATTATGTATTTTGTATTTTGTATGTGTATTTTTATGTTTATACTCCTCACGAGTATTTAGTGTATTTTTAAGTCTTAATACGCTAGTACGTATAACACATACTATAAACACTTAGCACATAAGTTGGTGATCAAATAATATATATATTTTTCTCTCAAAAATATACATACTTATATCCATTTTTATTCTTGAAGAAATCCTTATTTCTTATCACCAAAAATTAGGGAAACCTTGGTAATACTTTTAAACACATTTTTAGGGAATAAGTTTCTCAAAAACTTATATTTTTCTAAGTGTCAAAATTTATAAAAATTTTGACAGAGTTTCCCCTAAAAATGGAGGTTTCCCATGTTTTCAAAACATGTGTTTATTTTCTTTTAAATCGTCAACAATTTCCTCATTCAACAATAAACAATACGCAACTAGTTAAAATAGATATAATCGCAGAAATACATGAACTTGTGGTTTTTCCAAAATAGGTAGTATCCTTCCATTATATTTTTAGTGGATCTTTGTATAGATCAACTTTGTTTCTTGAAAGTCTCGTTTTTAAAGAAGTTACATCTTTACAACTTCCGGTCAACATTTACAAAAATAGTTATTTTGTCGAAACTTTGTGTTACACAAGTGTTTACACACTCGTGTGTTTGCTAAAATCATTCTTTTTCATGTACGATTCGGCTTTGGAAAATATGATTTCTTGGACACTTGGTCCTTTGAAAATACCGCTTGTAGATACGTAGATCTACTAGTTTTAAACACTATTTCACAAGTTAAATCGCTTTTACACAAGTTCATGATTCGTGTGTGGTAGAGTTTCATCATTTAACCTTTGTTACCCTTAAACAAGCTTTATGTCATAATCCAAGATTATGACTAAACCGGGTTAAATGATGATCCGAGCTACCACAACATAGATCGGGTCCAAATAATCGCACAAATCAAATACTACAAGATTTACACAACATATGAGCTTTTAACCAACATTTTTAGTGTTTTTAGTAGACTTTTGTGTGTCATCTTGTATGTTAACGAGTTTTAACCGTTACGAATCATTTTAACCACTTCAATATAGTTCAAGAGAGTGATTTAAGCAACATACCACTAGCTCAAGGCTAGGGAAGAATCTAAGCACAAATAGGGTGGATAAAAGCAAGAGAGTGAGGTCCTTCGCCTTCCGTCTGCACCAAGGTTCCTTATATGCGACCCTTAACACTTGTATGAACTTGGAATGGCATGATCAAAGCTTGGCAATGGTTGTGTGTTCAAGGGGTGTTTGGCCGTAGCTTCTTAGAGAGAGAGGGAGAGTGAGTGTGTTGAGTTGTGTTGTGTGAATGATCATGTGGGTTTAGGCTTATACTTATAGACAAAGATTAGGCTAATTGTCCAATGGATCATGTGTCTAGATGATATTAGACAAGGTTGATTATTTTAATCAAATGTAGGACAAAGGTGTCCCCTCTAGTTGGGGACGGTTAGAGAGGGGGGGGGGGGTCTTGGTCCGATTCCAACTAGATAGTTAGGCATATAGTTAGGTTAAGTAAGTTAGTTAAGTGCTTAACTTGGTTAGTAGTGCATAGTGTGTTATGACGGGTGTTAGGGTATTCAGGGACCCTAACTGGCTCAGAAAAAGATAAGTAATGTTATTAACAATATTTTTATGTTCCAGGTAAAGTCCGGTTGTTCGGTTACATACCGATTCGTTAAAGTGCTAAATTGCACCTTTTAGTGTTTAATAAGTATCTTTTTGTAACACTATCGATTCCCAACACTTAGGGAAATATTCTGGATAATAAAACGACATTTCTGCAAAATATTCATATGGCTAAATGCTGATTTATTGCTGAATTTTATAAATTCTGCACTTAAAGTGCGTTTCGGGTGCTTTTTAGTGCTTATTTTTGCTTTCGTATTGCATATATATTAAACCCTTGTATGTACTCTTGGGTTTTAATGCATTCTTGCTGTCGGACCTACACCTAGGCTCCAATTTTTATTGTCTGGCTGCTTTCTGCAGTTCCGTTGACACATAGTGTCTTACCGGTGAGTTTACTTAGTATTTTTGACGCAACGCTCTCGTTTGTGCATAAAGTAATATTTTGTAGTATACAATATGCATGAATTCACTTGTTTAGTATGTAATTAGACATGGCTGACAATTAAGCACATAATTGCAGTCATTAAGCACTAATTAAAGTGTACGGAAATTACCGGTTTGAGCCAGTTGTCACAGTCTCCCCCCGTTAAAAGAATTTCGTCCCGAAATTCAGACTGAACTCACTCTCGCTGGAGTCTTCTTGAATAGGTGGGGATACTTTTTCTTGAACTGGTCTTCACGTTCCCATGTGTACTTGGGTCCGTGCTTAGAGCTCCAACGTACTTTGACAAGTTTCACACTGCTCCTCCTGGTCTTGTTGACTTTCCAGTCGGTAACCTCAACGGGTTGCTCTGTAAATCGGAGGGCTTCATCAATATGCACTTCATCCATCGGGATGATCACGTTTTCTTGTGTTGGGCTCTTCTTCAGGTTGGATACATGAAACGTATCATGTACTCCATTAAGTTCTTCCGGTAACTCCAACTTGTATGCCACGGTACCAATTCTTCTCAATATTCTGAATGGTCCGATATATCGTGGATTCAGCTTTCCACGCTTTCCAAACCTGACTACGCCCTTCCATGGTGAGACTTTTAACAACACCTTGTCTCCCACCTTGAATTCTACCGATTTTCTATTCGGATCAGCGTAGCTCTTTTGTCGCTCTCGAGCCGCCTTAATGCGCTCTCGGATCTGCGCAATCTTGTCGGTTGTCTCTTGTACAAGTTCAGGACCAACCATACGTTTATCTCCAGCGTCTGCCCAACATAAGGGCGATCGGCATTTGCGGCCATACAGAGCTTCGAACGGCGCGGCTTTTATGCTCGTATGATAGCTGTTATTGTAGGAAAACTCAACTAAAGGTAGATGAGTATCCCAGCTGCCGCCTAGATCCATGACACATGCGCGAAGCATATCTTCTAACGTTTGTATAGTCCGTTCGCTCTGGCCGTCTGTTTGCGGATGGAATGTCGTGCTCAGATCTAGCTGAGATCCAAAGGCTTCCTGAAATGATTGCCAGATTCTTGAGACAAAGCGTCCATCTCTGTCTAAAATGATTGAGATTGGCACTCCATGACGTGCCATAATTTCTCTTAAGTATATTTCAGCAAGCTTTCCAGTGCTATCCTTCTCTCGGATTGGTAGGAAATGCACAGACTTCGTCAATCGATCAACTATCACCCATATCATATCGTGCCCTCTCGGGGTCCTGGGTAATTTCGTTATGAAGTCCATCGAGATTTGTTCCCACTTCCACACGGGAATCTCTGGTTGTTGTAGTAGGCCGGACGGTTTTTGATATTCTGCCTTAACCTTAGCACAGGTTAGGCATTTTCCAACATAGACAGCAACGTCACTTTTGAGTCTCGGCCACCAATAATATTCCTTTAAGTCTTGATACATCTTGTCCGACCCTGGGTGGATCGAGTATCTTGACTTGTGCGCTTCATCAAGGATGACTTCTCGTAGGCCACCATAGAGCGGAACCCAAATGTGCTTTTTAAAGTATAAGGTTCCCTCTTCATTTGGTGCCATGTACTTCAATGCACCCTGGAGGTATTCAGCTTTACGATTCTCTTCTTTAAGAGCTTCTTGTTGTGCATCTCGAATGCGTGCAGTGAGGTTCGTTCGAATCGTCATTTCCAATGCTCGAACCCTTAGGGTCTTAACCCTTTCTTTTCGGCTCAACGCGTCCGCTACAACGTTCGCCTTTCCAGGATGGTACTTAATCTCACAGTCATAATCATTTAGCAGCTCAACCCAACGTCGCTGGCGCATATTCAATTCCTTCTGATCAAATATGTGTTGTAAGCTTTTGTGATCTGTGAATATTGTACATCGAGTACCATATAAGTAATGTCGCCAAATCTTCAAGGCGAATACCACTGCACCCAGCTCCAGGTCGTGAGTGGTATAATTTCTCTCGTGAACCTTCAGTTGTCTTGAAGCATAAGCGATGACTTTTTGGCGTTGCATGAGCACGCAACCCAAACCTTGTCGTGAGGCGTCGCAGTATACCACGAAGTCTTCAGTGCCTTCGGGTAACGATAGTATCGGTGCATCACAGAGCTTGTTCTTAAGTAGTTGAAAGGCTTCTTCTTGTTTGTGACCCCAGTCGTACTTCTTGTCTTTCTGTGTAAGGGTCGTTAGCGGTTGAGCTATTTTTGAGAAATTCTCGATGAATCGCCGATAATAGCCCGCTAAGCCCAAAAATTGTCGAACTTCAGTTGGGGTTTTGGGAGCTTCCCAATTCTTTATTGCTTCAATCTTGGATGGGTCTACATGAATGCCCTTCTCATTCACCACGTGACCAAGAAATTGTACTTCGCGAATCCAGAATTCGCATTTCGAGAACTTTGCATAAAGTTTCTCTTTCTTCAGTAGTTCCAGAATAGTTCGGAGATGTTGCTCATGTTCTTCTTTCGTTCGCGAGTAAATCAGGATATCATCGATAAATACTATCATGAATTTATCGAGATATGGTTTGCATACGCGGTTCATCAGGTCCATAAAGACCGCTAGCGCGTTCGTCAGTCCAAACGGCATCACAAGGAATTCGTAGTGCCCATAGCGCGTTCTGAATGCAGTCTTTGGCACGCTTTCATCTTGGATTCTCAGCTGATGGTATCCAGATCGAAGGTCGATCTTGGAATAGTAGCTTGATCCTTGCAGTTGATCAAACAAGTCATCAATCCTCGGTAGCGGATACCGATTCTTGATTGTGAGCTTGTTCAGTTCCCTGTAATCGATACACATCCGCAGTGATCCATCCTTCTTCTTCACGAATAATACTGGAGCTCCCCAGGGTGAGAAGCTTGGCCTTATGAATCCGTTATCCAACAACTCCTGAAGTTGTGTAGATAATTCTTCCATTTCGGATGGTGCAAGTCGATATGGAGCCTTGGCTACAGGAGCGGCTCCTGGAACCAAGTCTATGTGGAATTCGATTTGTCGTTGCGGAGGTAGTCCTGACAGATCCTCAGGGAACACATCAGGAAATTCCTTCACTACAGGAATGTCTTCAAGTTTTGGCTCCACAGCCTTCTTATCTACAACGTGTGCTAGGAAAGCAACACATCCTTTCCTTAAGCACTTCTGTGCCTTCATACAACTGATGATTCGTAGAGGCGTGTTTCGTCTTTCTCCATGCACAATGAGAGTTTCACCTTTCGCTAAAGGGATGCGAATGATTTTCTCATGACAAATAACTTCAGCTTTGTTCTTGGACAACCAGTCCATTCCGACTACTACATCGAAGCTACCCAATTGAATAGGTAGGAGGTCGATGCTAAATTTTTGTTCACCAAGTTCTAGCGTGCAGCCTCTAACAACTTCGCTCGATTCAACAAGTTTACCATTGGCTAGTTCTATGGAATAAGGAATTTCTAATCTACTAGATTCTATTCCGAGTATGCGTTTAAATTCCACAGACATGAAGCTATAATCGGCGCCAGTGTCGAATAATATGGATGCAAAGTGATTGTTAATGGGGAACGTACCGTTGACCACATTAGGGTCCTCGCGTGCGTCCCTTGCTCCAATCACAAATGCTCGGGCCTGAGCATTGTTTCTCTCTGGGCAGTCCTTCATGAAATGATCTTTGCTTCCACATCTGAAGCATCCTTGGTTTCGCCCATTCTTGTTGCCAGCACCGTTTCCATTTCCACCATTGTTCCTATCATCAGCCCCATTATGATTTCCATTTCCGTTCCTCTTACTCCAGCAGTCTTCCGTGCGGTGACCCATCTTTCCACACTTGTCACACCTTGGGATGCGACAAGCTCCCTCGTGATGGTGTTTACACCGATGGCATTTGGGCAAGATACCCCGGTATCCCCTTGCTGGTGCGTCGTTCATGGCTGCAAGAGGTTTCGCCCCTTGAGGCGGGTTAGGGTCACGCTTCTTGTTGGAACCTTTGTTGTTACGAGTTGCTTGATTCAAGTTTGCATATTTCCTTTTCTTGTCGCCAGACGACTCAGCATGCGTCTCGGCATTTTCTGTTGGGTTCAGTGATAGCTTCTTCATCCGAACACAGTCTTCAGTAAGGCTGACAGCCAGAGTTACAGCCTCGGTGATTGTTTGTGGTTTGGCTGACGTCACCATGCCACGAAACTCTGAGGCCAGTCCCCAAATGTAGCGTTCAACGCGCTTGAATTCGGGAGTCACCATGTAGGGAAGCACTCTTGACAGATCGTGGAACCTTCGAGTGTAACCATTGATGTCAGCACCTTCCATAGTCAAGTGCCAGAACTCTGTTTCCAGCCTTTGGAGTTCCGCACGAGAGCAGTACTTCTCTCTCATTCTTTCCTTCAGTTCCTCCCAAGTTAGGCCATAAGCGGCATCATCACCCAAAGTTTGGGCTTGCAGGTTCCACCAAGTCAGAGCTTCATCGACAAACAACCCCGTAGCAAAGGTGACTTGTTGATCCGCGGTACACTTGCTCATGCGGAAGGTAGCTTCAGTCTTCTCCGTCCAGCGCACAAATGCTACTGCACCTCCTGTGCCGTCATAGTTCATTGGCTTGCAGTCGAGGAACTGCTTGAAAGTGCAGCCTTGAGCTGCGTTGCCTCCAGACGAATCTCCATTCCCATTACGCCTAGCGTTGCTTGGTCCTCCACTATCTTGAGTTCGGTTCGCCTCGTACTGGGCGATAGCAGCGGAGATCCTTTCCTCTAGTAGAGCGTTCAGCTCATCAGCAGTTCTTGGCAGTGGGGGAGGAGGAGGTTGGTCGTCATTGCGAGCATTCACAGCTTTCCTGGGTGCCATGTTCTGACAGAACATAACACAACAGGGTTAGGCATTTGTTTGATATCGTCACACTAGACAGTAGTATCATATATATTCACAGGTATATATACCACATAAGTGACATCAAACAATTATTACTCTAGCAGAGTACTTAGTAGGCTTGTACTGAGGGAATCTATACGTGACAAGACTTGCTGTGGTTTCTGTGCACTGAATTCCATAATTATGTATGCATCCATAATTACGTAACTCCTTGCACAGTCCGCACAGTTCGTTTCATCCTCGTGTCTCTTCCTTCAGATGGGCCATCGCCTTCAGATAAAGTCACGTATACTTGTGACATTCTACTTCTAGTACATGCTAATTATCACACATAATTGCAAGTAATTTCTAGTCAACGACAAGTGCTACTCAAGTGCACTCTAAGTCTCGTAGTGTCTTTTCTAGACTCATGTAGACAGTCTCAGGTAGTGGATGTCGCGGGACGTTTTATGCAATGAAAACTCTTTGAAAATTGTTTTCGTGAAAGGATCCTAGAGATTGTAGACTAGACTCGAGAAGGAATCCTGGTTCACTACAATCGCAGCTCTGATACCAATCTGTCACACCCCTTTCTGCGGCGGAAGCACGAGGTGTGATCATGAAAGGTTCTCATTGCATACGAAGAGTAAACATACTACATGCTCAAAAATACCTTCAAATATTACATTACTGAAAACATATGTCAAGTGTTTACAACACGAGATAACATATTGTCTTAATAGTCACAACTTTATTTAAAGATAAACAAAGCGACATCCACGAGCATGAGTAAGACCACGCGCACATCCATCCTAGTTACCTGAAATACATGTGAGTTTTGGAAAAACGTCAACATAAAGTTGGTGTGAATTCATGCAATTTTTGTATTTCACGTTTGTATACTTTGTATGAAAACAATATTTGTATTTTGTATAAATCAAGTCTTTTTGTGTACACCACGTACTCATGTATAAATCAAATATTTCTGTATGTATCAAGTGTTAATGGGTTGCAAAGCCATTAACATGTGACACGACATAGGAAGTCACCAAACCATAGGCATTTTTCTGTAGTCGATTTACGACTGAGACACAAAAACACTGCTTGGTAAAAGAGTGGCCAAGAGTGGGGCTGCCCGGAACCCATTAGATCTAATCTTTTGTTCTGCGGTCTAAGTATGTACACGATTAATGGTGCTTCTGTACCCTATTCGTGACACTATTTCTCATAACGCATCCTACTTGGTTCTCGTTCTCACCAAGCGCGTTTCTTGTTATCATTTCTCATAGCGCCTCATACTTGGTTCTCGTTCTCACCAAGTGCGCTTCTCATATTCTTATATTTCGTCACACTTGGTTCTCGTTCTCACCAAGTGTACTTCTTGTATTTATATCATACCAATTATAAATTTTGTACATTTGTACATGTATTTCACCCCCGAAGTTATAAAAACTGAAAACAGTTAAAGAGAAAAGGGGGAGCATGAACTCACAACTTTGCGTTCCTGTGCGTCGTAAACTTCACCGGATTTGCTTAATTAACGTCGTAACCTATACGCGTTTTCTTAATGTTAGTCACTAGACTTGCGTCGCACAAGTACAGTCACTCTCTTTGTATTTGTATTGTTGTGTTAAAAATATTTCATATTTTTAACTACGTATCTTACTTATATTATTTCCTCTAAAATAAATATAAATCTTTTGTGTTTTGCACTTCGCACCCGAATTATGTATTTTGTATTTTGTATGTGTATTTTTATGTTTATACTCCTCACGAGTATTTAGTGTATTTTTAAGTCTTAATACGCTAGTACGTATAACACATACTATATACACTTAGCACATAAGTTGGTGATCAAATAATATATATATTTTTCTCTCAAAAATATACATACTTATATCCATTTTTATTCTTGAAGAAATCCTTATTTCTTATCACCAAAAATTAGGGAAACCTTGGTAATACTTTTAAACACATTTTTAGGGAATAAGTTTCTCAAAAACTTATATTTTTCTAAGTGTCAAAATTTATAAAAATTTTGACAGAGTTTCCCCTAAAAATGGAGGTTTCCCATGTTTTCAAAACATGTGTTTATTTTCTTTTAAATCGTCAACAATTTCCTCATTCAACAATAAACAATACGCAACTAGTTAAAATAGATATAATCGCAGAAATACATGAACTTGTGGTTTTTCCAAAATAGGTAGTATCCTTCCATTATATTTTTAGTGGATCTTTGTATAGATCAACTTTGTTTCTTGAAAGTCTCGTTTTTAAAGAAGTTACATCTTTACAACTTCCGGTCAACATTTACAAAAATAGTTATTTTGTCGAAACTTTGTGTTACACAAGTGTTTACACACTCGTGTGTTTGCTAAAATCATTCTTTTTCATGTACGATTCGGCTTTGGAAAATATGATTTCTTGGACACTTGGTCCTTTGAAAATACCGCTTGTAGATACGTAGATCTACTAGTTTTAAACACTATTTCACAAGTTAAATCGCTTTTACACAAGTTCATGATTCGTGTGTGGTAGAGTTTCATCATTTAACCTTTGTTACCCTTAAACAAGCTTTATGTCATAATCCAAGATTATGACTAAACCGGGTTAAATGATGATCCGAGCTACCACAACATAGATTGGGTCCAAATAATCGCACAAATCAAATACTACAAGATTTACACAACATATGAGCTTTTAACCAACATTTTTAGTGTTTTTAGTAGATTTTTGTGTGTCATCTTGTATGTTAACGAGTTTTAACCGTTACGAATCATTTTAACCACTTCAATATAGTTCAAGAGAGTGATTTAAGCAACATACCACTAGCTCGAGGCTAGGGAAGAATCTAAGCACAAATAGGGTGGATAAAAGCAAGAGAGTGAGGTCCTTCGCCTTCCGTCTGCACCAAGGTTCCTTATATGCGACCCTTAACACTTGTATGAACTTGGAATGGCATGATCAAAGCTTGGCAATGGTTGTGTGTTCAAGGGGTGTTTGGCCGTAGCTTCTTAGAGAGAGAGGGAGAGTGAGTGTGTTGAGTTGTGTTGTGTGAATGATCATGTGGGTTTAGGCTTATACTTATAGACAAAGATTAGGCTAATTGTCCAATGGATCATGTGTCTAGATGATATTAGACAAGGTTGATTATTTTAATCAAATGTAGGACAAAGGTGTCCCCTCTAGTTGGGGACGGTTAGAGAGGGGGGGGGGTCTTGGTCCGATTCCAACTAGATAGTTAGGCATATAGTTAGGTTAAGTAAGTTAGTTAAGTGCTTAACTTGGTTAGTAGTGCATAGTGTGTTATGACAGGTGTTAGGGTATTCAGGGACCCTAACTGGCTCAGAAAAAGATAAGTAATGTTATTAACAATATTTTTATGTTCCGGGTAAGGTCCGGTTGTTCGGTTACATACCGATTCGTTAAAGTGCTAAATTGCACCTTTTAGTGTTTAATAAGTATCTTTTTGTAACACTATCGATTCCCAACACTTAGGGAAATATTCTGGATAATAAAACGACATTTCTGCAAAATATTCATATGGCTAAATGCTGATTTATTGCTGAATTTTATAAATTCTGCACTTAAAGTGCGTTTCGGGTGCTTTTTAGTGCTTATTTTTGCTTTCGTATTGCATATATATTAAACCCTTGTATGTACTCTTGGGTTTTAATGCATTTTTGCTGTCGGACCTACACCTAGGCTCCAATTTTTATTGTCTGGCTGCTTTCTGCAGTTCCGTTGACACATAGTGTCTTACCGGTGAGTTTACTTAGTATTTTTGACGCAACGCTCTCGTTTGTGCATAAAGTAATATTTTGTAGTATACAACATGCATGAATTCACTTGTTTAGTATGTAATTAGACATGGCTGACAATTAAGCACATAATTGCAGTCATTAAGCACTAATTAAAGTGTACGGAAATTACCGGTTTGAGCCAGTTGTCACAACATGTAACCTTCTGATGATGTGTATATTATGGCACATAGGGACGATGTGTGCAATTCCTTGCAATGTGACCGGGTATGTCGTAGTTGTTGCATGTTTGCTTCTTTACGTAAGGAGTATCCCGATCCATTCGATCCAACTGATGATGAGTTTGAGTTATAACACTTGTTGGATGATTTGTTTGCAGTCTGTTCAACCTTTCTACCCTGCTTCATGTGTCCCTGTTTACAACAGTTAGTATATTTACTGGATTTAGCATTTTCATTGTTAACTGTTGGCTTTAGAGGCACATATTTATTTGAGGATCCTCTCAAAGCTGGCTCAGAAACAGCCTTTCTCACATATGGAGGAGCATCAACAGACAAATTCGATGTTTTTGAACGAACATCGTCATGCTTTTGGCAAACAATATCATCCCCCTCAACCCAATCCTCTACTTTTACCACATCTGCACATGAAGTAGAAGAATCAATAAAAAAAATGCACACTTAAAATCAGGGACTGGCCTTGTTATTTCAATTTCATATGTTGTGGGCTCAGTCACTGCTTCGCTGCTTGATTCAGCTAAACCACTTGAGTTACATTCCTTTTGTAGTGGCTCTGCTGAATCCTCTATCGCTGAGTTAGCTGCTCCAGAAGACTCACAGCTGGATTCACGAGATTCAATTGATTCCAATTTCTCAGAATCAGTTGCTTCAGGTGATTCACATTTGGAGTCAAATGGAGTAGGTGGCTCAGATTCTGCTATTGTTGGTTCTAATTCAACTATTTTAGATGACTCCTCACTAGATTCAACAGATTCAACTAATTCTGAGGTTTCACAATTAGTCATTTCTGAAGCATCACATGGAGAGTCAGATGAATTAGTTAATTCAGATTGTTTGCTAGATTCAAATTCTTTAATGAACTTATCCAGATCGTTCATCATAGCAAACTGAAGATTTGTCGATTTAATTTGAGACTCTTCCTTTTTATTTTGCAATTCAGATGGTTTTTGATAAATTGTTGATTCAATATTATCTAACACTTGAAAATGCTTATCAACATCATCATTTTTCTCAAAACTTAGAGTCTCGATGTGTTTTGAAGTATATCAGCAGGTTTGACGAAAGTTTTATTAAACGCCTGTTTTTCTAGAATAATTTCGGTTTTATCTGGCCTTGTGATTTTAACTTTCTTCGGCTTAACAGGCTCAACTTTTCTATCCCCGGGTTTCCCATATTCCATTTCAAGCAGGGTGGCTAACTCCTCATTAGTCATAGGAATTGAGGTGTAATTGTGATTGTATGGTGGAGGTATGCACACAAATCCCAATCCCTTATTCCTCGCTTCCTTTTTATTGTATTTTAACTGTTGATTAATCATTTTTCAACCTTTTCACTGGATACATCAAACTTTTTAAAACTGAACTCTGTGTTTTCAAAAGTTGATTTTAAATTATCAAGTTCAACAGTTAGTTTTTCAGACAGTTCCTTAAAGTGGAGATGCCTACATCGCTCCTGACTCAGATCGTTATGCAACTTTCAAATATCACGCTTCTGCGCCTCCACCATATCCTTATATCCGTTTAGTTTCTTTTTTATCTGATATTCATTAGATTTGGATAATCTAAGTTACATAATGAGCGAGTCAGCCTGCTCTTTGTAACCACTAAGTTTTTCCCTATATGCTCTAGTACAACAGATATTATCTACACATACCTCAGTAGGAGTAGGAGTGATTTCATAAATTGGAAAACTTGGGACAATTTGATCCTGAATCAGCAGGAGTAAACAAGCAAACTTTAGCAGGTAATGAAGCAGCAGAAACAACAGGAGTGGATGAGCAGACTATAGCAGATGTGTTGCATTGAGCCTTCTGCTTGTCAGCCGTATCATAAGATTTGATGAGTGAGATCAGCTCATCCGACTTCATTCTGTAACAGTAGCAGTTGGTTGTCAATATTATCTGATTAACATTGCTAAACCAACTACAGTTTGCCTAATCTAGAAACCTTTGTATAGCATCCAGAAGCCTCTTGTTGCTCCAATACGTAGACACCTCAATCTCTGTCGTCTTCATTTCTGAGAGTAGTTCAGTAAACCGGCCAATCAACGCTTCTACAGATTTACCAGGAAAGTATCTGAAACTTTTAAGTCTCTGCTCAAACACTTCTTTCTAAGAAGACATTTTTTAAATTTAAGATGTGATCCCCCCGAAAATGTCTTTGCCCACACTCACACACTATATTTGGGTCGCACACTATATTTGGGCCGCACACACTAAAGTCGTACACTTCTCAGTTGGGCCACACACTGTGTCAGTCCACAATCCAATTAACAGACTGCACACTGGCCAAACAAACTATACACTAGTCCGCACACTTGCTCAAATCGCACACCGAAAAACCTTTCAAAAATCTTTTTACCAAACAATCAAACCTCTTATATAAATAAATATATATATATATATAGGATTAGGTTCAAACGTGAACAAAATCCCAAGAGTGAACTGTGTGAATAGATCTGGGCCCTTGATTTTTATGATCTTGAGATTAAAGTGAGTGGCATGATGGTAATTATTTGGTTAATTTTTTCCATTTAATTAAATACAAAAAGGTTATACGTGTAATTTCCATTTTGCATTGATTGCATAAATCCCGTTTCTCTCTCTCAAATCATCATAATCAAACTTTTATCCCCAACTTTCTCTCTCACCTTCATCTGAGATATCAAGCAAACTTTCTTCAACAATTTTTTCTCACATTTACAGCCGGCATCAAAGAAAAGAAAGGATTTGTTCGCTGTTTTATCTCCGGCGTCGAAGGAAATCGTCGTCGTCGTCGCCATTTTATCATCTACCTGTTTGCCGCCGTCTTATCTCCGACGTCGAAGGAAATCGTTGTTTTATCTCCGGCGTCGAAGGAAATCGTCGTCGTCGTCGCCGTTATGCCGCCGTCTCCTCTTCATCAATGGTTGTCGCCATTTTATCAAGTACCTGTTTGCCGTTTTATTGCCGTTGCCGTCAGCGTTTCCTCTTCATCAATGGTCGTCGCCATTTTATCGCTGGCCGATCTGATGTTTATCGGCAGCGATGTGATGTTTATCGCCGATTTGATGTTTATTGCCAGTTGATCTGATGTTCATTGCCAGCCGGTCTGTTGTTTATCGCCGATCTGATGTTTATCGCTACCGACCAGGTATGAAGTTTGTAATTTTTTTATTGTTTTTGATGTTTGAAAATTATTATTGTTAATGTTTGATTGAGGTTCTAAAGATTTTTATGAGTTTGATTATTGAAAACAAAAAGTTTGCAATTTTTCATTATTTTGATGTTGAAAATTATTATTGTTTGATTGAGAATCTGAAGATTGTTATGAGGTTCTGAAGATTGTTATTAATGTGATGTACACACGTGTATTTTTTTTATTTTGTCTGTTTTTAAGGCGATGTACACATGTGTATTCTGATTTTGTTCTGTTTTTAATGCGATGTACACATGTGTATAGCGTCTGTTTTTTGTGATATCTCAGTTTTTTTTGTGTATTGAATTTGTAAAGTTGTTGATGTACACTTGTGAATTATGCAAAGTATTAGTTGCTGAGTTTTTTTTTTTTTTTTTTGCTCATTTTTTTTTATTTTGCTCTGGTTTTAACGCGATGTACACATGTGTATTCTGATTTTGCTCTGTTTTTAGTGTGATGTACACATGGGTATTCTGATTTTAACGCGATGTATACATGTGTATAGCGTCTGTTTTTGTGATATCTCAGAATTTTTTGTGTATTGAATGTGTTGTTAGGTTGTTGATGTACACTTGTAAATTATGCAAAGTATTAGTTGCTGAGTTTTTTTTTTTTTTTTTTTTTGCCTTTATAGGAGATGTCGTTAAAGAGAAAAGTAGAGATGGAAGGTCGATAAGGATGATTCACGTATGAGGTCGATAAGGATGATTCACATATGTTTGTTTGCTTGGTCGATAAGGATGATTCAGCATACAACGTGGCGAATAGTTGTAAAAGATTATGTTTTTTTGTTTTTTCGATTATGTTGGGTTTATTGTTTTTACGAAACTGAAACTTGTAATTATATGTGTTTTTGTTTGGTTTGGAAAACATTATGGAACTTGTAATTTGTTAAATATAAAATAGGTTTACAGGTATTGTTTCTATGTGTGTATTATGTAGCTAATTACACATATGTACGGTGCTGAGTACACATGTGTACTGTTCTATTTATATCCAAGTACACATGTGTATACCGTTGAAATATGAAGGTTACATGGATCTTAAAAATCAAAATTTGAATTCTGATGATGAAATCTGAAATAGAAATAAAAATTAAAATCCAAATCTGGTGATTTGTTGTTTGTTTTGATAATTATCTTATTAATAAATAAAACATAATGTGGATAATGAATTTAAAATAGGAAAGATGTAACTTAATTCAATTATTAAAATAATGATTAAATCTAATTTTTTATATAATTACAATCCTACCCTTACCAACTAAAAAGGAAATCAAGAGTCCAGATCTGTTCACGCTGTTCACTCTTGGGAGGTTGTTCACGCTGGAACCCTACCATATATATATATATATATATATATATATATATATATAGGGAGGGGCTCATGCGAGAACCACCCTTATTGTGAGAACCTTGAGAACCAATGTGAACACAACCTAAAATAGCTAAAAAAAACCTAACCCCCACCCCCCCCCCCCCAAAAAAAACCTAAACTCCCCACCCCCCAAAAAAAAAAAAAAAAAAACCTAACCCCCCCCCCCCCAAGCTAAATGCTAAAAAAAACCTAACCCCACCCCCCCCCCCCCCAAGCTAAAATGCTAAAAACTAAACCCCCAAAAAACCTAAAAAAATCTAAAAATTTTTTTTTGAATTTTTTAATATTTTTTATGTTAAAATCGCTACTTTTAGAAGCAAAAAAAAAATTTTAATTTTTTTTTTTTGCTTCGAAAAGTAGCGATTTTTTTATAAAAAATATTAAAAAATTCAAAAAAAAAAATTTTGTGTGATTTTTAGTTATTTTTAGACATTTTTGGTGTGTTCACATTGATTCTCGCGGTTCTCACAATAAGAGGTGGTTCTTGCATGATCTTCTCCCTATATATATATATATATATATAGGGAGGGCTCATGCGAGAACCACCCTTATTGTGAGAACCTTGAGAACCAATCTGAACACAACCTAAAAAAACCTAAAAATACCTAACCCCCACCCCCTCCCCCCCAAAAACCTAAACCCCCCACCCCCCCCCCCCAAGCTAAATGCTAAAAAAAAACCTAACCCCACCCCCCCCCCCAAAAATCTAAACCCCCCTCCCCCACCCCCCAAAAACCTAAACCCCCCCCCCCCACCCCCCCCCCCCCTCAAGCTAAAATGCTAAAAACTAAACCCCCAAAAAACCTAAAAAAATCTAAAAAAAATCAAAAAAAATTTTTTGAATTTTTTAATATTTTTATGTTAAAATCGCTACTTTTATAAGCAAAAAAATTTTTTTTTTTTTGTGATTTTTAGCTATTTTTAGGCATTTTTGGTGTGTTCACATTGGTTCTCGCGGTTCTCGCGGTTCTCACAATAAGAGGTGGTTCTCGCATGATCTTCTCCCTATATATATATATATATATTTTCATAAATATTCTACCTATTATGATATGAATCGCCAAAGTCTTCCTACTTCTCAATTGTTCCAATCAGATCCGAAAAATGAGAAAGAAATCAAAAGTAAGTGGATCTGAATTGAATCATGACTATATAAGCTATTCTATATATATATACTAAGAAAAGATATTATTATTATTATATATAGAGAAAGTATAATGTACATTACGGCTTAACATACATTAACCTACGCGACCAAAAACATAACGTGCGTAATTATTTTTTTTACCATCATAACGTGCGTGATTATACTCCCCATGCGTGATTATCACCAAATAACTGATCACATGCGTGATTATCACCTCCATGCGTGATTATAGCCCTCATTCGACGGTTACCATTGTCGCGTACGTGAAGTATGATAAGGGCTTTTGTATGTTAACCTTTCTCTCTCTTTATATATATATATATATATATATATATATATATATATATATATATATATATATACTAAGAAAAGATATTATTATTATTATTATGATTAATATTATTATTATAATTATTATATTATTAATAATAAGGTAATTATTACCAAAAAGATTGTTAATATAAATATTATTATTATTAACTAATTATTATTAATATAACCTAAACTTTAAAGAGACGTTTCTTGTCCGTCTTCTTCTTCAATAAACCAGCTCAACCAAAACCTTAATCTTAAATATCAGCCACCACTACCCGGAGATGCAGGTGGTAACGGAGGCTCGTTATGGTGTGATGACGGAGAGGATGACGGAGGGTGATGAGGGAGTGTACGGTGGTGAACGGCGAGCACGGTGGTGGTGATAGAAGGTGATGATGATGATCGGGAAACTCGAAAGCTCGATCTCTAACTCGAAGAATGATGATTCGGAACGGTGACTGAAGGTTTGAGTTGGACGATGAAGATGATGTCGGATAAAAACAGTGAAGAGTTGATGGACAATCGAGGTGGCGACGGTTGAAGTGGTGGTCGCCAGAGTTCCGTTATGGCCGGAGGTGATGGACGCCGGAGAAGGTAGTGATCGTCGGACGTAGGAGACGATGAAAGAGTGTGATGAACAGAGGTGTGTAATGTTAACCGTATGGAAGTGATCGGAGGTGGTGATCAAGTGGACGGAGATGGATTGAGTCGGAGGTCGACGGATGATGAATGGTTATGATGAACCGTGGAAGTTGAAATGTGGTTGTTGAAGATGAGCCTGGGTGATTGTTATGATGACTGATCGGTGATGTTTGTTGAAGATGCGTGTTTTGAACATCTGAATTCGAATACATTCGAAACTGTTTTGGATAAAACTCAACAACCTTCAATTATTCAAATGTAATTCGGAAACCCACTCGAAAACTTTTGATGTCTGTTGACAGTGAACTTGTTTTTTTTAAATTGTAATATCCAAACAAATCTTAAAATCTGTTTGGGATTTAAGGAAACTTTTTAATTTCAAATCTTTTCAGTTTTGGAAACAATATTTTCTGATAGTTTGGGATTTACGGAAATTTCGAAATCATTTCAAAAACTTAAGAGATTTTATTTATCCCTTTTAACACTTCTCAACCAAATCGTTAAAAGCAAAATATAATAATGTTAAAACAAAACCGATGAACACAATGAAGAATGCGAAGAACACCAACCAAAAAACAACGAAAATCTTGAATATTTGATATCTAACCGAGCCTAGAAACAGGTTCTGAAGGCTCTGATACCAATTGTAAGTCCCAAAAACAGATCTAACACTAATATCAAACAATCACCAAGGATGGGCGGAATCCAAACTTGGTGAGATTCAAGAAAAACGAAAACAAACAAGAACGATTTGTATCGATTGAATATCAAAGTGCACACGGTTTCTAAAGAACCATCTGGTACACAGAATTCGAAAATGACTAGGAAGAACAAAATGTGAACAGCAACCCTAAAAAGACCTAGGCTCACCTTATTTATAGTTACATAGGGTGATCTAGTTAAAAGCTGGGCCAAGCCCATATGCATACTACTAACCAGACCGGCCCAAAACATTTAATTAGCCCACATGGCTTATCCCAATATTATCTAATCCCACTAGGAAACTAAGCCCAATAGCTTATAATTGCGTTTGATAAAGATAAGCGTAAACCTACTCAATTATATGGCCTTACATTACAAAAAAAGAGCTTTCTCTCTAAGTCTCTCATGCACACTCTAATCTTTGAAACCACTTTATAAACGGGGTTGCTACATCTATTTATTGGCAACTGATGGGTTGGTAAATGTCCAAGTCTTAATTGGTTTAATTGTCCTAAGTTATGTGAAATATACTTTTGAACTACACTACTTTGAGATGGTTTATGTCTTGCAGGCCTTGACAAGTTTAAGTTGTGTTTGGGTGGCTTTCCGAATCATTAGGATCGAAGACAAGCAAACCGTGGAACAAGATTAATGGAGCAAAATGGGCATAACTCGGGCTAGGAAAGGAGTTACGAGAGCCATAATATATGAAAATGGGGTGTCAGCTGAAGATGTTACTATGGTCAGAAAGTCCGTCCAGGCATCCCAAACACTGGGAGGGGCGTCTAGATCGCTGCCAACGTCCAAGATGGGCGCTGGTAGTGAGTGGGCTAGGAAAAGAGTTACAGGAGCCATAATATATGAAAATGGCGTGTCTCGGCAAGCTAAAGATGTTAATATGGTCAGAAAGTCCGTCCATGCATCCCAAACACTGGGAGGGGCATCTAGAACGCTGCCAGTTCCCAAGATGGGTGCTGGTAGTGAGTCGCGGAGTCCAGCTCAACTTCATCTGGATCTGCCCTGGATGCCTAAGGCAGCGTCTGGGACACCAGGCACTACGATAATTGGGGAAAACTCCCATTGACTAGATCATCCCCAGGTGAAAGATTGTGAGTTTTCTAGGGTTTGTTTTTCATGTTTTGGTTTGATACAAAAATTTGTTTTTTTACTAAAATTGTGTTAATCGTTTGTTGGTATTGCTTTGAACTCGAAATTGTTAACTTTTCATGCAACAATAACGGTGAGAGATGATTTCTACAATAAAGTGTGATTTATGCTAGTGTTTGGTCTTTTGTTTTTTATTGATAAAACATACTGTTGTCTTTGATTCATATTGTGATGGTTATCTTGCACTAGTTACGTATGATAGATGATTGTTGATGTCTAAAATTAGGATTTCAATTTAACAAACTCAAGAAATCATTGATGTTCATAACATAATTAAACCATTCATGTTAGATAGCGATGGATAGTTTTTAATCCAAAACTCGGGTGTGATTTCTTTCCAAATATTGTTTAAAACCCATTCTAATTGAAAGTTCCGGGTCGGGCGGGTTTAGATGGAAGTTTTGATAGAATAAACCTAATTTGGTAGAAGTCTCGTAAGAATAGTCATAAGTAGAAAGCTTCCATTAATACCGAAAGAGCATACATCGTTGACCGGCTGGAGAGAGCATCAGCAATCTCTCCAGCCAAACTCCCAAAACTTATCAACTAACGAACATATGACACTATATATATACATGAGGTTGGGACAGACTAGCACTTCCGTGCGGATGAGCTTGTCCATGCGGATGTAGTTACATCCGCACAAATGAGTTACATTCATACAAAAGTGTTACATCCTTATGAAATTACATCTGTACCAAGTTACATCCGTACGAACCTCTCTCGTCCTCTCCAAAGTCATGTGTTCGTATTTCAACTATAAAATATTCAACACACGCTCTATCTAGCCTAGTTAGGAATAACAAGTTGTAAAGTAAGACATGCATCATATCCGTAACCCAATCCTTTCTGTTTATGAGATTTTGAGCCTTTCTTAAATTTGATATATATTTGCTTCTTTAAATGTATTGCTTTGTTAAGAGCAGGCCTATATATTGCTTTGTTTTAGAACATGAATGATTTGATGCATGTCAAAACCATGAACTTAATGTTTGCACATAGAGGATACAGGCTTTTAGGACACCTTCCCATCTTACCAACATATGATCACATTTACCCAAAAATCCACCCTTAGTAGCCATTCTTAACCATCTATCTATTCATTTGATAAACCCACTTATCAGCATATCGCCACAATTCACAATCCATGTATGTTATCTATGTTAGTTTTCATTCAAAAAAGGAAACGCAGCCAATTAAAGAGGACAAATGTCTAGAAATGAAAGTTTGTGAAAAGTAATAAAGTTATAGTTCACATTTACTCATTGTTAGTTGTTTTGTGTGGTTTGTGTCTTGCAGGCCTTGATAAGTTTAAGGTGCATTTGGAGGCTTTCTAGATATAAGTGAAGACAAGCAAACCGTGGACGTGAACAAAAGAGTAAAACGGCCAAATCTTGGACTAGGAAAGGATTTACAAGAGCCATAAAATATGAAAATGGGTTGTCTAGGCGAGCTGAAAAAAAATACTATAGTCAGAAAGTCCATCCAAGTGTCCCAGATGTTGGGAGGGGCGTCCAGGATGATGCCAACGTCTGAGATGGGTGTTGGCAATGAGTTGGCGGCATCCAGCTTCATCTAGAGGCGTCCTAGGGTAGCGTCTGGGACACTGGCACTACGAGAATTGGGGAAAACTCCCATTTTAACTAGTTTTAAGGCCTATTTCAAACTCCGTCTTCACACACTCATTTTGGGGCTTTCATAGGGCGATTTTAAGAGATTTTCAAAGTTCCAATCATCCATTATCACATTTCATCAAGAATTAAAGATGAATTATCAACCATGAGTGGTTAATCTCTCCAAGATCATCCCCGAATGAAAGATTGTGAGTTTTCTAGGGTTGTTTTTCATGTTTTGATTTGATATAAACTGTTGGACCTACAAAAGAACAGATGATATCCAAAAGCCAAAGCATGATCATCTGATCAAGAAATAAACAAGAGCTTGAAGCAAATTCTCCCCAAAGATAGTGAATCTTGAACACCTAAATCAGAACATCTGTTGTAGACAAGCAAACATCTGATCAAAGCCTTGGAACCGTTGTTCAAGAAGAAACAAGATCTATTGAAGGCTAAAGTCTGTTGAAGAGCAAAGGTTTGATGAAGAAGACTAAACATATGTTTGGTCAAACAAATGTTTAGCCAAATAGATGTTTGGATCAAAGCAATAGAGGATAGTCCAAACAGAGGTTTCCCAATGTAATAATACTTGTTTTCTACCAAAAATACTCTTTATAATGTCTTCGCCTCCATCGGAATATTTGTTCATCGATCTATACTAAAGATTTTTATCTTACGAAGAAGCTGCGGAGAAGGAAGAAGCGGTTACGAGTGTGTGTTCCCTCGCAATTAACGCCTTGCAACATGTTAATCGTTCTCCCCCGCGCCCGATCTCGAGGAGGGTATTTGTTGTGCGAGACCGTGTAGCCGCAAATGATCGTTTAATGAGAGATTATTTTGATCCTACACCGATTCACGGCCCCTGTGTTTTTAGGCGCCGATTTCAAATGAGCAAAAGGTTATTTTTGCGCATTAACGAAGATTTGGAGGATAAGTATGTCTACTTTAAGCAAAAAACCGACGCGAAAGGAGACTAGGATTCACCTCAATTCAAAAGTTAACTTTCGTGTTACGTGTACTTGCCTACAGAAACACGTACGACATCAACGATGAGTATTTAAAGATGGCGGAGAAAACAACATGCGATACCTTGGAACATTTCTGCTACGGTATATTTACTTACGCTTATATATATATAATTTTAATTTATAGTACAATAAAGTTACAAAAATTAAATATGGTTATATATATAATTTTTAATTTTTAGGTATATGCCAATTATATGGAAAACGTTACTTGAGAAACCCAACTTGGAACGACCTTCAACAGATATACGAAGTGCATTTAGAAAAACATGGAATACCTGATATGATTGGTAGTTTAGACTCTCGTCAATGGCGGTGGTATAATTGTCCAACCGCATGGCGAAGTCAACATACATGCGGTGACTAGAAAAGACCAACTTGGTTTTACAAGCGGTTGCCTCATACGACATTGTCACACCCCAACCGATGGCGGAATCATCGGGATGAGACGAAATAGATTGCAAGAGACTTCATAACACTATTTGTGACAATATTTAAATCAACCATTTTCATTTCATAAGTCAAATTGTCAATATTACATAGAAATCTCAAATAACAACATGTTCATAACATAACATAACAAGACAAAATTTGATACAACAATTTAAACCTAAGACGTCTAAATGTGTATCTAGGCATCATTGCTACTTCGTTTCATAGCATCATCATCATCCTCAACCTGTAACATGTTAAAATAAAGTTCAATGCAAAAGCAAAGGCGAGTACACAAGGTTTGAATAAGTATAGCATAAGTATGAAAGCATTTTACTAGAATCCACATGGCAATTTGTAAACAAGGTAACTAGCTTGCATAACATCACGACTAACCCAAGTGTCCACTAGTATTTAGCATCCCTCGCCACAAAAGTAACGAGACCGTTTTAGTATGATGACTTAACAAGACCCTGACGGGTGGTGTGCTACTCCTATAGCGCTATATATGTTAAGTTGAGGGCTTAGCATGGTAATGGCATAAAGCATGTATAATCTAGCATGAACCTAAGTAAACAAGTAGCATGTATAACGGATTGAGTTCGTAAATCATGTTTAAATGTGTGTAAGTGTAATTTTGTATGGTAACATGTTACAACCCAAAAGTGGTTTAAAATGTAAATGGGTCAAGTGTACTCACGGTTTTGCGAGGGTGTTGGTTTGTTTTGGAGGTTGGAACACCAAGTCCTTCTACACGTAGAAACAAAGTGTATGAGTAACAGAGATTAACAGTAGATTAAGGATTTAGGAAATTAAAATGACATGAAAGTAACATATGAAAATAATCATCTTCAACATATAACACTTGTTTGACAATATGTAACCTCAAGGGTTATAATGTTTCTATGGGTTGAACACCCAATAGAATCATAACAAGGTTTAGGTCTCTAGATTATGTTGGTCTACTACTTTAACAAATGAACACGAATTTCATCATCAAAGGTTCGAATGTATATATGTATTATTTAGGTTATGTATTATACATTAATATGTCCAATAGTCAAGCATGAGGTAGAAGACTAAATCTTCGTTTAGGTACCTCTAATGTGTCATGGAATTCATGTAGGAGGTAGGAAGAACAAGCTTCCGTTTAGGTACCTCTAGGTGTTCACCACTACACTTAATGTAAGAACATAAAAGGAGGGTCATAAACTATAAGGAATACAAGAATACAAACAACTATACTATGAGAAATCATCAAGTAATATGGGGATTTTATGTTGGACAACCCAAGTTAGTCCACAATCACACCTTCATCAAGCTTGAAGCTTGAACATCACTTGTGGGTCAAAAACCCTAAATAAAACAGAAAGTACATGAGGTTTAACCTCTGATTTTGTATGTTTCAGCCCTGTTTTTAAGCCCAACTAACCATACAAGTGGTTATGTGCATAAGGACGTGGGTTTGAGTGAGTTAAACTCAAGTTTAAGCAAGTATTAGTAAAGATAAATGAAATCAGATTCAAACAGTGAACTTTGGAGCCTATTTTCCAGAGTTCCAGGGACTTATTCACTATGGAATACCCATGGAATCGAAGCTAAGGTCGATCCAAGTGTTCTGGAAAAAGAATGAGCTCAAACGGACAAGAAATGAAGAAGTTATGCTCACTTTAGTGGAGCTTGATGTTTATGTCCGAACTTGAACTTGCAGCTACGATTTTGGGAGCTTAAGAGTGATTTGAGAGTGTTTGTAAAGTGCAAATGACTTAGGAGGCACTTGGTATTTATAAGGAAGTGATTAGGGTTGGGTTAGATGTGTATTTAATGCCAAAAGCCCGGTTTAAACTCAAAATAACCCAAATCCCGCTCAAATTCGCGAAGGGAAATGAGGGAACTGATCTGGGAGTTCTCACGTGGGCCGCGTACCCCAAGGCCTTACCTTACGCGGGCCGTGACAAGGGGGAGGGGTAAGTTTTAGTTAATTGCATTTAGGCCCCTGAAGTTCCTTATTTAGGGTTTTTGGATGTTTTAAGGGCCATTTTCGCCATTTAAGCATATCTTAAGGACAAAATAAGTATGATGAGCATAATCAGAGTATAATTAAGCATATGAATTTCGTATTTAAGTATCGTATACATTTGTAATACGTTTTATGCATAAGTTTCACATATTTGCAAGTTTAGCACATAGTTTCCAAGAATTACGAATAAGCATCAATTGTTTCACGAAATTGAATGTATGAGCATGTATAAAGTATTTATATCATGTATTTAACAAAATATGAGTTTTATTTATGATCCAAGTCTTGGATTTTACAATGATTGCAAAGAAAGAACGATTACAAGAACACAAGACTTCCAAACATAGAAATACGAACAAGACTATAAATGGAAAGTACAAATAAGCAGGGCATTACAGTCTCCCCTCCTTTAGGGAATTTTGTCCCGAAATTTAGGAAGATGTAGCGAAAAGATACGGATACTTCGCTTTCATGTGACTCTTGACTTCCCAAGTGAATTCAGCGCCACGTTTACCTTCCATCGAACCTTGACGATAGGAATTTTACTGCCCCTCAATAACTTGACTCCTTGATCCATGATTTCGATGGGTTTTTCCACAAAATGCAAGGTCTCGTTGACTTGAAGGTCTTCGAGTGGAACTTGAAGCCCTTCGTCAGCTAGACACTTCTTTAAGTTTGACACGTGGAAGACAGGATGTACATTTTTGAGGTCTTCAGGTAGGTCCAGTCTATACGCAACCTTGCCAATCCTTTCGAGTATCTTGAAAGGACCAACGTAGCGAGGTGCGAGTTTCCCTTTCTTACCAAATCGAACCACACCTTTCCAAGGGTTTACCTTGAGAAGTACCAAGTCACCTGTCTCGAATTCCAAGGGTTTGCGACGCTTGTCAGCGTAACTCTTTCGTCGGCTCCTGGCTTTCAGTAAATTGTCTCGAACCTGTAAAATCTTGTCCGTTGCTTCTTGTGTAAGCTCAGGACCAGTGAATTGAGATTCACCAATCTCATGCCAACAAATAGGCGAACAGCACTTGCGACCATACAACGCTTTGAAAGGTGCCATTTGAATACTCGCATGATAATTGTTGTTGTACGAGATTCGATCAAAGGCAAGTGTGAATCCCAGTTGCCACCAAAATCTATTACGCAATAACGAAGCATATCCTCTAAAGTTTGGATAGTATGCTCGGTTTGACCGTCTGACTGAGGATGGAAAGCGGTGCTAAGGTTAAGAACAATACCCATAGCAGATTGAAAAGTTTGCCAAAGGCGAGACGTAAAACGAGCATCACGATCGAAAATGATGTCAATGGGGATACCATGACGACAGATGATCTCATTAGTGTAGATTCTAGCCAATTTCTCGACTTTAAAATCTTCACGAATGGGAAGAAAATGAGTTGATTTGGTCAATCGATCAACGATCACCCAAATACTGTCATGACCAGAAGAAGTACGAGGAATTTTAGTGATAAAGTCCATGGCAATGCTCTCCCATTTCCAGATAGGAATCTCTGGTTGTTCAAGTAAACCAGAGGGACCTTGATGTTCGGCTTTTACCTTCGAACAAGTGAGACAATTTGCAATGTAGGAGGCAATATCGCTCTTCATCCCAGGCCACCAGTATGATGTACGCATATCATGGTACATCTTGTCAGCACCAGGATGAACAGAATACTTCGATTTGTGTGCCTCCTTCATCAGAAAGTCTCGAAGGTTTTCACGTTTAGGGATCCAGATACGATTGAGATAGTATAGAATACCATCGGATTTAGACACGAGTTCATGTTCCTTAGCGCCTTGTAATTCAACAGAGAGACTACCTTCGTTAATAGAGGCATATTGGGCTTCACGAATGCGGCATTGAAGATCGTTAACGAGCTGGAGACAACGGACACTCTTCCCATGAGTTTTACGACTAAGCGCGTAGGCTACTACATTCTCTTTACCTGGATGGTATTTGATTTCGCAGTCGTATTCGTTTAAGAGTTCCACCCAACGACGTTGACACATGTTCAGTTCCTTTTGGTCGAAGATGTGTTGAAGGCTCCTATGGTCGGTGAAGACCACACACTTAGTACCATAAAGGTAGTGTCGCCAAATCTTCAACGCAAAAACAACTGCGCCAAGTTCAAGATCGTGAGTAGTATAGTTTTTCTCATGTATTTTGAGTTGCCTCGATGCATAAGCGATGACCTTGTCTCGTTGCATAAGCACACAACCAAGACCAAGGTGTGAAGCATCGCAATATACGACGAATTCGTCGTTACCATCAGGAAGCGCAAGGAAAGGAGCATTACAAAGCATCTCCTTGAGTGTTTGAAAAGATTCCTCCTGTTCGGGACCCCAAACAAAAGGTTTCTCCTTTTGAGTCAAAGAGGTCAAAGGAACAGCGATCTTCGAGAAGTTAGAGATAAAACGACGATAATAACCAGCAAGACCAATAAACGAACGAATTTCAGACGGAGACTTAGGTGCAATCCACTTCTTCACAGCTTCGATTTTAGCGGGGTCAAAGTGAATTCCAAGTTCGATGACAGTATGACCAAGGAATTGAACCTCTTTTAACCAAAATTCGCACTTGGAGAATTTGGCGTATAGACGTTCAGTACGAAGAAGTTCAAGGATAAGACGCAAGTGTCGCTCATGCTCTTCTTGTGTCTTGGAATAGATAAGAATATTGTCGATGAAGACGATCACGAAATGGTCCAAGTATGCTTTGCACACGTGGTTCATCAAATACATTAAAACAGCAGGTGCGTTGGTCAAACCAAAGGGCATGACCACAAACTCGTAATGACCATAACGCGTATGAAAGGCGGTTTTAGGTATGTCTTCTTCGAGGACTCGAAGTTGATGATACCCTGAACGAATATCGATTTTGGAAAAGCAGGTCGCGCCTTGCAATTGATCAAAGAGGTCATCGATGCGAGGAAGAGGGTATCGGTTCTTGACAATGAGTTTGTTGAGCTCATGATAGTCAATACACATACAGAATGACCCATATTTCTTTTTGACGAACAACACGGGGGCACCCCAAGGAGAAGTACTAGGGGGTATAAAGCCTTTATCAAGAAGCTCTTGGAGTTGACTCGAGAGCTCTTGCATCTCAGAGGGTGCTAAACGGTAAGGAGATTTAGCGACAGGCGTTGCGCCAGGCACTAAAACCACAATCGAGCCGGGGGTCTCATTGGAAGCAGCCTCTCTATTCCTACGGGGTAGAGGTAAGGCTGTCTACATCCCACCCTCCTCAGATAAAGCCCCGCTTGCGGTCTGCTCATATAATGTAATATATGTGTGGGCGCTCGGGGGGCAAAAGCAAAAGTGCACTAATTTTTAACGTTATTTTACTAATTTCGTGAAAATAATGTTAAAAAGAGGGGATCGTTAATCAGGCATCATGTGGTGGCGTTGATAGCCGAAAGACAAGGGGGTACATGCACCAATTGGCGTTTGTCTCAATTGCTGAGTGTTATGTGCCTTATGTCCAAGGCTTGATGCAAAACCACAATCGAGCCGGGGGTCTCATTGGAAGCAGCCTCTCTATTCCTACGGGGTAGAGGTAAGGCTATCTACATCCCACCCTCCTCAGACCCTACCTTAGCTTTGCTATAGGTGGGATATACTGAGTACGATGATGATGATGATGATGACGTTGCGCCAGGCACTAAATCGATACGAAAGTCGACAGAACGGGCAGGAGGCGGACCAGGAAGATCGTCTGGAAACACATCAAGGAAATCACGTACGACGGGAACGTCGCTTATGCTTGGGCCTTTGTCCTTCTTTTCCACAACGTGGGCGAGAAAGGCGAAGGTACCCTTGTGCAAGCATTTGTTCGCTTGGATACACGACATAAGCTTAAGACCTTGAGAAGGTTTTTCACCATAGACATGTAAGGAATCACCGTTTGGAAGAGGTAGACGAATAAACTTCTCGGAACAGACCACTTCAGCACGAACTCGCCTAAGCCAGTCCCTACCTACTATGACGTCGAAACTACCCATTTGCAATTAAAGGTATGAGGTTGATTGAGAACGTATGATCATTAAGGATCAAAGAACAATTGGAAAGGACGGAGTTGACAGCGACAGTTTTACCATCAGCAACTTTGACAGCGAAAGATCTTGGCAACTTAGAGCGTTTACACTTAAGCAAGGATTCGAATTCTAACGACACAAAACTTTTAACAACGCCAGTATCAAACAGACAAGAAGCATAAACATGGTTCACAAGGAACGTACCAGTAATGACGTCGTTCATGTTTTGGGCTTGACCAGTGGTGAGGAGAAAGGCTCTGCCTCGAGCGGGTTGTTGAGCCTGTTGTTGTTGTTGTTGTTGTGGTGGTGGTGGTCGTTGTGGTTGGTTTCGTTAAGGACAGACGTTAGCCATATGGTTGACATCACCACACTTAAAACACGCTCACACAGGAGCGACTTGGTTCTGAGCTTGATTGGGGGCAGGGTTTTGAGTTACAATAGCTTGGTTTTGATCGGCCTTCGGGTTGTAGTGACAACGATTGGTAAAATGCCCCAGCTTGTTACAGGTGGCGCATTTGCGACATGGGGTGCCAGTAGGATGATGGTATGAGCATTGGTTGCACTTGGGCCATAACCCAACGTAGTTTCTTTCTTGAGGCCCAAGGGTTGTGGGGGTAACAGCAATTACAGATTATAAAGGTTGTGGGTTCAGCGGAGTGACAACCGCGCAATTCTGGCTCGAAGCCTTCCGCTTCTTGCCTTTGTTTTTATTGGTGGATGAGGAGGGTTCAACAGTGGCTTGATGGGCGGTTTTCAGCGGGGTTTTCGTGGCATTTCTACGCATGACATGGTTACTGTTTAGACGGGCTGCTAAACGAAAGGTTTCCTCAATAGTGGCTGGGCAAGCAGCTTCCATAAGGTTCATGAAGGAATCAGGGCAATAGTGGATGTATTTGTTGATGGCTTTTTCAGGTGTATCAACTTGGCTAGGACACAGGATGCTAAGTTGTTTGAAACGGAGGGTTAAACCATCATTGTCGTCATCCACCTGCTTTAGATGCCAAAACTCACTCTCTAGTTTCCTTATCTCGTGCGGCGGACAAAATTCCTCCTTCATAATCTTTTTCAATTCAGCCCATGGCAATGCGTGGGCGGCGTCCTCACCTCTTGTGCCTCGTTCAGAGGTCCACCAATCAAGAGCTCTTGATCGGAACACCCCTGTGGCATTTTGGGTGCATAGGTCGTCAGGACAACCACTCTGACGAAAGGGGATTTCCATGGCATCAAACCAAGAAAGTAGTGTAGTAGCACCATCTTTTCCAGTAAATTCCAATGGTTTGCAAGCCATGAATTGTTTGAAGAGAAAAGGTGTCTTTGGTTTATCCACCTTAGAGTCCACCGAGCCATGAGATGAATCGGTATTGGTTTGAATGCGGCTAACAATGTTGGGTATAACTCGAGCCATTTGGTCAGCAATGAGCCCAACTAGCTCTTGTTTGGAGATGGATTCGTTGTTGGAGCCTTTCTTTAACTTGGTCTTCTTTGATGAGCTTGGAGATGCCATCTAGAAGTTCGAAAGAAAAGGAAAGGATGAGACTTGATCATAAATTTTAAAATAAGTTTACAAGTTTAAGTATGCAAGTATGATGTATCATGTATGGTTCACATAATTAGCATGATTGCAACAAGTATTCAACAAGTATAAACACATATGAATGCGTGAAAAAAGTATAAATTTAGTTTGTTCACAAGAATTATTATTGTCTTTGATTGCGCGAGACATGTGAATTGTGTAACAGTTTTGAAACGAACGAGGTAACAAGCATAAAATCACATATACATTGAATCACATAAAAGAGAGGCTCATAAAACATAGGATTGTGTCGGGGAGAGAAACGTCGACTATTCCAAAGTTAATCGAAGGTCCTTTCAAATTAGAGAAACGTGCTTTGGCCTATAGGTAATATACTCTCATCGAGAAGCGATTAACAGTATCTTACCCTTCCAGTTACAACACATCTCTAATCGATTGAAACAATCGAAACTTTGGTGAGATCGAAAATCGAGGAATGGGACTTAATCGACAAGGTGCGGGTTTCACCCCTAACTTGATAATTTCGTACCCTAATGTGGTTAGTACTCGTCGGGTCAAAATATGATTTCAACACTTTGACGAGGGTCCACTAGAGTTTGAATTGGAAATTTACCATTTAGATGTGGATTTCACTCCTAGCTAAATGGCGAAATTTCGTGCAAAATAAGAATAAGCGGAATGAGAGTCATTCACCAAATTGTGGGTTTCACGCCTATTTTGGTAAATTTGTCTCTTTTGTATAAAGAGTGTCTTCAAGTGTATTGTCTGAAATGTCTTAGGAAAGACATTATGCAAATATTAAGACCAAAAAGAAGAGAATGAAGCAAAGTAGGAAGAATAACATTTTAAGCAAGATTCAAGAATGGTCAAAAATATGGTTCCTACTATAGACTAGGTCGAACATGGCAATTCTACCTAATTCCCTATAGTTATGGCTCTGATACCAATCTGCCACACCCCAACCGATGGCGGAATCATCGGGATGAGATGATGTTGCAAGAGACTTCATAACACTATTTGTGACAATATTTAAATCAACCATTTTCATTTCATAAGTCAAATTGTCAATATTACATAGAAATCTCAAATAACAACATGTTCATAACATAACATAACATAACATAACATAACATAACATAACAAAATTTGATACAACAATTTAAACCTAAGACGTCTAAATGTGTATCTAGGCATCATTGCTACTTCGTTTCATAGCATCATCATCCTCAACCTGTAACATGTTAAAATAAAGTTCAATTCAAAAGCAAAGGCGAGTACACAAGGTTTGAATAAGTATAGCATAAGTATGACAGCATTTTACTCGAATCCACATGGCAATTTGCAAACAAGGTAACTAGCATGCATAACATCACGACTAACCCAAGTGTCCACTAGTATTTAGCATCCCTCACCACAAAAGTAACGGGACCGTTTTAGTATGATGACTTAACAAGACCCCGACGGGTGGTGTGCTACTCCTATAGCGCTATATATGTTAAGTTGAGGGCTTAGCATGGTAATGGCATAAAGCATGTATAATCTAGCATGAACCTAAGTAAACAAGTAGCATGTATAACGGATTGAGTTCGTAAAGCATGTTTAAGTGTGTGTAAGTGTAATTTTGTATGGTAACATGTTACACCCAAAAGTGGTTTAAAATGTAAATGGGTCGAGTGTACTCACGGTTTTGCAAGTCTTCTACTTGGTAAATCCGCTAGGGTGTTGGTTTGTTTCGGAGGTTGGAACACCAACTCCTTCTACGCGAAGAAACAAAGTGTATGAGTAACGGAGATTAACGGTAGATTAAGGATTTAGGAAATTAAAATGACATGAAAGTAACATATGAAAATAATCATCTTCAACACATAACACTTGTTTGACACTATGTAACCTCAAGGGTTATAATGTTTTTATGGGTTGAACACCCAATAGAATCATAACAAGGTTTAGGTCTCTAGATGATGTTAGTCTACTACTTTGACAAATGAACACGAATTTCATCATCAAAGGTTCGAATGTATATATGTATTATTTAGGTTATGTATTATACATTAATATGTCCAATAGTCAAGCATGAGGTAGAAGACTAAATCTTCATTTAGGTACCTCTAATGTGTCATAGAATTCATGTAGGAGGTAGGAAGAACAAGCTTCCGTTTAGGTATCTCTAGGTGTTCACCACTACACTTAATGTAAGAACATTCAAGGAGGGTCATGAACTATAAGGAATGCAAGAATACAAACAACTATACTATGAGAAACCATCAAGTAACGTGGGGATTTTATGTTGGACAACCCAAGTTAGTCCACAATCACACCTTCATCAAGCTTGAAGCTTGAACATCACTTGTGGGTCAAAAACCCTAAATAAAACAGAAAGTATATGAGGTTTAACCTCTGATTTTGTATGTCTCAGCCCCGTTTTTAAGCCCCGACTAACCATACAAGTGGTTATGCGCATAACGACGTGGGTTTAAGTGAGTTAAACTCAAGTTTAAGCAAGTATTAGTAAAGATAAATGAAATCAGATTCAAACAGTGAACTTTGGAGCCTATTTGCCGGAGTTCCAGGGAATTATTCACTGTGGAATACCCATGGAATCGAAGCTAAGGTCGATCCAAGTGTTCTGGAAAAAGAATGAGCTCAAACGGACAAGAAATGAAGAAGTTATGCTCACTTTAGTGGAGCTTGATGTTTCTGTCCGAACTTGAACTTGCAGCTACGATTTTGGGAGCTTGAGAGTGATTTGAGAGTGTTTGTAAAGTGCAAATGACTTAGGAGGCACTTGGTATTTATAAGGAAGTGATTAGGGTTGGGTTAGATGTGTATTTAATGCCAAAAGCCCGGTTTAAACTCAAAATAACCCAAATCCCGCTCAAATTCGCGAAGGGAAATGAGGGAACTGATCTGGGAGTTCTCACGTGGGCCGCGTACCCCAAGGCCTTACCTTACGCGGGCCGTGACAAGGGGGAGGGGTAAGTTTTAGTTAATTGCATTTAGGCCCCTGAAGTTCCTTATTTAGGGTTTTTGGATGTTTTAAGGGCCATTTTCGCCATTTAAGCATATCTTAAGGACAAAATAAGTATGATGAGCATAATCAGAGTATAATTAAGCATATGAATTTCGTATTTAAGTATCGTATACGTTTTATGCATAAGTTTCACATATTTGCAAGTTTAGCACATAGTTTCCAAGAATTACGAATAAGCATTAATTGTTTCACGAAATTGAATGTATGAGCATGTATAAAGTATGTATATCATGTATTTAACAAAATATGAGTTTTATTTATGATCCAAGTCTCGGATTTTACAATGATTGCAAAGAAAGAACGATTACAAGAACACAAGACTTCCAAAAATAGAAATACGAACAAGACTTACTATAAATGGAAAGTACAAATAAGCAGGGCGTTACTGACATAAATACTTTCGAGTTTTAACCATTGCTAGAGGGTTACATTTCTAATACGATACCAAAAGCCGAGTTTCATGCAAATGGAAATGACTACGACATGGATACTATTTGTTCGATAATATATACCCAGAGTATTCAAATATTGTCAAAACATTTTCTGAAACGCTCGATATAAAAAGACAATATTTTAAGAAACTACAAGAGGTTTCGCGAAAGGACATCGAGAGGTGTTTGGGGGTTCTTCAACAACGACAGCATTTTGTTAGAAATCCTTGTCGTATATGAGATAAAGAAAAAAATAGAATAGTGATGTATCCTTGTATCATGTTGCATAATATGATTATAGAAGAAGAAGAAGAAGAAGGAATTTTCCGGAAGATGTCGTTGTAGGGACGTAAACAACAATGGAGGAGAGAATCTTAAATGGTCAACTCTTACGTTCCTCGGAATTACATAACGCGTTAAATGCGGATTTGGTCGAGCATGCTTGGGCGATTTGCCAAATTCGACACGATGACGACGACGGAGAGGACTCCGAAGGCGACAAAGAAGAAGAAGATTTCGAAGTTGGAGGCTATGAAGACGAAGGTTTGGATAACGGAGATCATGAAGAAGGAGGCGACAACGACGATGAAGACGAGTATTATTAAATACATTTTATTGTAATTTTTGAATTATTGTAATGGTTTTTAATTTAATGAAATGTTATTTGCTTTTTAATTTTATAAATTTAGAGATTAAATAAATATAATTGAGTAATGATTGGTAGTAGGGTTATGGACCTCCATCCACTATGCACCCATATTATATAACCTTCATAACCCCCCCCCCCCCCCCATTTCACTTTTTTGTCATTTGTCATATAACCTCTCATAAGGGTGAACAAGGTGGAAGCGGTAAGGGTGCGGTTAACCCCTTTACCGCTGGGGGAATACCGTCGCCGATCCCTTATACCGCGTGGCAAACTTGAAAAGCGGGGGATATTCACCGCATGCAGGAGATGAATGTTGGGCATGCCTTTTGACTTTCAACAGCTATATAGCCGTTAATTTTAATAAAAAAAAAGGTTTTTATATATTTAAACTATATTAACCTAAACCCATTTAAACAAATTTACACCAACCCATTTCCTCATTTCTCCAAAACTAAATCTCTACCCCTATTTTATTTAAAAATGGTGGAAGAAATGCTAGTGTTTTTCTCACCCGATAGCATTGATTCATCCGATATTAGCATAAGTTTTTTTTCCAAAACTCATTGACGAAGCCAAACTACAAGACATGGGCACATCTAGTAAGAAACGTTATCTTCGTCGTGATCATGAGAGTGGCCACGAACCCTTATGGCGGATTATTTTGTCGAGGAACCGAAATACAACGAAGATATTTTTAGTCGTAGGTTCCATATGTCAAAACGTTTGTTTCTAAAAATTGTGAGCGACGTGAAAACGAATAACCCGTGGTTTGAAGAGGGCGTAGATGCGAGAATGAAGAAGGGTTTTACACCATTGCAAAAAAATTACATCGGCTATTAAACAACTTGCAATCGGTAACCCTCTAGACGAGAACGACGAGTATTTACATATGGCCGAAAGGACTTCCCGCGAGTGTCTATAATATTTCTGCGAAACGGTATGTAAAATATACGCTCCCGAGTTCTTACGTAGGCCAACAAGCCACGACATGACGCTTTTGTACCAAGCTCATGAGGATAAACATCACCTTCCTGGTATGGGTAGCATTGATTGCACCCATTTCACTGTTACCCTACAGTTATGCTCGAAGCAGTGGCCTCTCGATATTTGTGGGTTTGGCATGCTTTTTTGCGGTCCACCGGGTGCACAAAACGACATCAATGTGCTTCAATAATTTCCACTATTTCAAACTGAACGAAATGAAAAGGCCCCAAAATATCCATTTTAAGTTAACAACCTCTTATACAAAAGAGGTTACTATCTCGTGGCTGGAATCTATCATACATGGTCCGTGTTTGTCAAATCATTTCCATATCCCCACGAACTGAACGAAAAGAAATTCAAGAAGCAACACAAGGCGGCAATAAAAGACGTGGAACGGACTTTTGGTGTTTTGAAGTCAAAATGGGGTATAATGAATCGGCCAATGCATGCTAGGAGTGTGAAAAAAATTAGGTATGTTGTGTATACGTGTATTATTTTACATAACATGATTTTAAAAGACGACGGAAACGCGATAGCACCGGTACACATTCGGGATCCCCAGTCGAGCCCACTCTCGATGACAGTGTGTTAAACGAGCTTATGGATGAAGATACGCGTTGGAGACTAAAATATGATCTTGTTGAGTATCTCAAAAGAATGGATTTAGCCCACCTATTGGTGGAATCCGACAAAAAGTAGTAATTTTAGTTAGTTTAATCTATTTTATTTTAAGTATTTTTAATTAATGTAATGTTTTTTTTAATTTATTGTACTTTTATTAATTAAGTAGTTTTAAAAAATAGTTTACCTCATGGCATGAGTGGAAATCACTCTTTATGTTTTTTGGGCAAGAGCTGCGTATGAGAGGGGAAATGACATGACACATTATGATTGGGTGGGTGGAAATTTCCCACCATCTCATGAGGAGTGTACCCCCTTCACCCTAAAAGGGGTTATGGGGAGTTATGACTACGGATGGCCTTAAACTATGGGGTGTGGAGGGGCTTGGGTTGGGGGCATTGCTCGACACGTGACGAGGGTGAGATTCATAAGATAATACTCAAAAACTAGGGGTGTGGTGTGGCGTGGCCAGCCATGTAGATTTTATTTATTTATTGTTTAAACTATTTAAAGTTTCACCCAGCCAACCAAAATCAGCCATGTCACCCAGCCCCCTTATCCCACGCCAGGCTTAATTCCCATGTCAAAGAGGGCCCAACGCCAACCCGGGGTGAAGCAGCGATGTTAAATGGCCAAAACATATTTTTCTTAACGGAAAATTTCTTGAAATCTATATTTAATTTCTTATAATCCTTACTAATTATTTAACAAGTTCTAAAAATTAGTTAAATGATTATAATAAGGATATATAATAAATTCAATAAAAATAATGGGAAAAAATATATATTCTACTTTAAAGGAGAGAATGATGTTTCTTTATACATAAAAAAAGTTTTCTATATAAATGTGCTGTATGGAAGACAAAATATAATCATTTTTATGCCTAAAATATAAAATCCCACTTATTTCCTCATATACAAAATAACAAGAATATGAAGAATAAAAAAAATAAAATTTTAAAATTAAAAAGATTAACAAAATGGTACAATGACACATGCACCCGCACTCGATTTAGAAGTTGAAATTATCGTATGTGATGATCACAGAATAATGGTATTTTTCAATGGTGGTGGTGATAATGTTGATGGAATTTCAAGAATACAATAACATGCAATCAATTACTCTATACCCATCGAGTATATTGTTGACATATAGATATAGCCCATTATTACAAACCAATACATATCGGTACAAAGTTTTATACTATACAAAAAAGTGTGCATGTATTATGTTTTGGAAATCCAGGATGTACGTAGTGTTTAGAGTTAGGAGAATTCGTGTAGACACGATAAGTAAATGTATAAATGTAGTATTCTATGGTTGATGCATTTAACCTATGATTTATAGAATAGTTGTTTTCTTACTAAGGTCCAATTTGTTTACCACTGAATGAGAACCATTCAAAGGTCCACATCTGATTCGATCAGATTGCAGTGCATTCAGAGCGTTTGGTTTCCAAAATAATGATGTCTGAATGGGTGAAATAAGGTCTGAATGGTTCAGATTGTGAATGAAGCTGAAAGGTTCAGACATTGATGTCTGATTCGGTCAGATCTTAACCATTCAGATCTGAATAAACCAAACAGGCCCTAAATTTAAGAGTCGTGTGAATTTAAGTCACCACATACATTGTTTCCTCACGTCTTCTAGAAAAACAATCGATAACTTTATTGAAAACACATATGAGCGTTTGTCGCATCTCGAAATTATTCTTTCCTATTTCATGTTTGTTACAGTCCATTTACAAATCATTATAACCAACAAATACACGTTAAAATAATATCCATCTTTATTTTAACATGCAACTGGTGTAGTCAAGTTGGAGCTACTTGGCACATATAAACATTACATAAGTTTCCTTGTATGTTGCTAGTTTTGACACTATTACACGAGACTTGTATAACTTGAAATTACTCGCGTAACGTGTTATTTAAAACTTATATGAAATAATCAAGATTAACCTATCAAGCCACGAATGGAGAGACTACCTACACTAATAGCCCTCTCGGAGAGGAATATCATTTTTGGACCTGTTGAATGTAGATTATGTGGGGAAGGAGACGAGTCAATGGAACACCTTTTAACCGCTTGCTATATCGCAACTGGTATATGGCAGTGGGTCGCAAATTGGTGCAGCATACTGGATATCATTGCTTTCTCGGTGAAAGACCTCCTCGATTTTAGTAAACATGTGAAGTTGGAAAAAACTAGAGCTAAAGTGGTGCAAGTGATCATACTTGCATCTTGTTGGGGGATTTGGCGGGTACGTAACAATCTGGTCTTCTCTTAAAAACCGGTATGCATTGGAAAGCTTATTGATGAAAGAGTTAAATGCCATTTTAGTCCCTTGGTTTGGGTCGTTTTGTCAGTTTAGTCCAAAGGTTTTATTTTTCGCATGTAGGACCAAAAAGGTTTTACCATTGCCATTTTAGTCAACTGGATTAACTTCATCCATTATTTTTGTTAACGGATAAAGCAATTCGGTCATTTTATATGGCCGAATTGCCTTTCTAGTTCACATAGTTACATATAAAATAACCGTATTGCCCTTCTCGTTAAAAGAAAAAATGGATGAAGTTAACCCAGTGGACTAAAATGGCAACGATGAAACATTTTGGACCCACATGTGATAAATGAAACCTTTGGACTAAACTAGCAAAATGACCTAACCCACAAGGACTAAAATGACATTTAACTCTTGATGAAATTAAAGCCACGGCGTATCTTTGGATAAAAAAAAAACAGGTCGAAATTAAAAGATCTAGAGTGGGAAAATTGGTGTAGCTTCAAACTTATAGTCATTTTCATTATGTGAGGTTTCTATTTTAGTCTTTCGGTGTTTTGTATGAACCAGCCGCTCCTAGCACCTTGCTAGATCGGTTTTTATTATGAATGAAAGTTGATTGTCGCCGTTAAAAAAAACCTATCAAGCCATGAGCTAACTTGAGTTAAATATGAGTTGAGGATTACGAGAAGGGTCATGTCAAAACAACAATGGATTAAAACAAACAGATAACAAATTCAAACGTAGAGTGGAGATCATTTGGCCATGTTCTTAGAGCTTGCGTAGTGGGGCGCTTTGCCCGGTGATAGCGCCGATAAAACGCCCGGAACACGAAAACGACCGGCGCTATGCTTCAAGATTGGGGGGATGGCGCGATATATATAGCGGCGTGATGGAGGGGCTTTTTTTGGTTTGACCAATCAAAAATTAGGCAGTGTTTTTTATATTAATTAATAAAATTGAAATTTATTAAATAGGTAATGATGGGTAGGGGCTTTATGACTACGGGCTTTAGTGATATAACGCCCCATAAAGCCCCCGTGTGACGTGGCACGACACGTGTCGCATAACGCCCCACAAGGGGCTTTATGACTACGGATGGCCTTAGGCTTTTCCCTCTTGTCTACTAGAATATTATACTTTTTTGGCTTCGTTCTCTTTTTAATCATGAATTTCCTTCACCATCATTACACTTCTTGAAACTATCCCCCAACAACATACCCACACCCCCACACACACACACACATCTCTCTCCTCTCTCTATGTATATATATATATATATATACATACATGTGTGATGTGTCTCATGGCCAGAAACCAAACCACCTATATATAAGGATCTAGCAACCCATTCAATACACATAAGTGAACACAATGTGTATTGGCAATAACAAAGAATACATGGCACCATCTTCTCTTCTTTTGCATAACCAAAAAGCGAAATCGAAGCTTCAAATGCGGGTCAAGGTTCGAATTCATAGGCTTAAAAGGTAAATATTGCATAGTTCCTTTGTGGGTATGTGTGTTTATTTGTGTTACATCATAAGAAATAAAAATTTGTTTGTTTGGTTTTAGGGTTAACAAGTTTATCGAAGAACCCACGAAACACGAAATGGAGATGAGAAACCAGAAGTTGTACATGGAGAACATGAGAATCTTGAAGGAGAATGAAAGGCTGAAGAACAAAGCCAAAATGCTTCATCAAGAAAATCTTGATCTTTTATTAGAATTAGAGAAGAAAAAAGTCAAACTTTGATCATTTCTCAAGTACCCTTTACCTTGATGATCATTTTGATATATTAGATTTTATTAGAAAAACACAAGAATCTAGTATTTTTGGGTGATTAATTTGCTATAATTCTTAACTATTATGGTGTAGGGTGATAGAAGAATGGTAGTATAAAGTCAGAAATGATTTTATTAATCTATTAGATTTTATTATAAATGACTTTGTTATTTTATATTGTTGTTTAGTTTAATATTATATTACTGGTATGATGGATCTTTATAGTTTAATGGAGACGACTTTAAAAAAAGTCAACTCTCGAGCCACTAATGTATATGAGATATTGAGATTATAAAAAGTTAAAAAGCACAAATTCATCCAACAAGATAAACCCAATGATCCTGATTTAATATAACAAGATTAACACAAGGATATTGATTTTTAAGTGTTAGGGTATTTAAATTAGGGATGTTCGTAGTCTGGTTTGACCGGTGTTGATGAAAATTTTGGGCCGAACAATTAACTACGGTTTTAGGAAAGGCAAACCAAACCGGCCAATTTTCAAGGTTTTAAGGTTTAGTTTTGGCGGTGGCAGCTTGACCATCCAGCTTGGACGCGACGTGCTACATCAGTATCTAACTCCCCATCCCTTTATACAAACGATCCTAAATACTTGAACTTAGTTGTCTGTTGAACCCCTTGCCCCTCAAGATTGGTCTAAGTGTCCTCAACGTCGCCTGCCCCACTGAAATCACAGTGAAGGTACTCAGTCTTAGAGCGACTAATCCTTAGACCTTTTCCCTCTAAAGCTACTCACCAATCCTCTAACCTCGCATTCAGGCTTTGTTTATTCTCTGCAACTAACACAATGTCATCCGCAAAAAGCAAGCACCAAGGGACTCTATCTTGAATTGATTTGGACAACTCATCTAGAACAATCGCAAAAAGAAACGGGCTCAATGCATACCCTTGGTGGAGTCCTACCTCTACACGGAAGAAATCAGTATCCCCTTATCCCCTACAGGCGCTCGAACACTAGTAACCGACCTAGCATACACATCCCTAATTAAATCTATATATTTCCCTAAAACTCCTCTACCCTCTAAACTATCCCAAAGCAGTTTACGTGGCACACTATCGTATGCCTTTTCAAGATCAATGAACACCAAATGTAGATCTCGCTTCTTCTCCCTATACTTTTCCATCAATCTCCTTAAAATATGATTCGCTTCCGTAGTTGACCGGCCTAGCATGAAACCAAAAAAGAAAACAGATTCGATAATAAATGTTAAATGGCCGATTCCATTTCCATTTATACAACCCGTTCCAAGTTCCAAACCATAAACCAAAATGAAAACCGTCAAAGCGTTAAAACCAAACCGTATGTATTTCAGACTGGCCAAACCGACCAGCTTATACATTTCAAAGCGGCCAAACATACCAACTTTCTTTTTCTTTAGTTTCGATGGCTCTGTTGGTTTCCACGATTTATGAACAGCCCTAATTCAAACAATTAATTTGCAGTTAGAACCTCAAATTATCTGCCTTTTATGTTTGAATTCCTATTATAATAATAAGACTGTCAAGTGCCATTGGAATATAAACCAAAATGCTCAATTGTATTAATAATGCCTTTGATTGATACAATTATTATTGTATCAGATTCTTAACACTAATTTTATGCAATAAATAATTAAAGATTGAATAAAAGGTCAAACTTTTGGCATATAAATTAGTTTTTAATTGCAGCATCCAAAAGTAAAGTAGTTGGAACAAAGCTTTGGCCCTGTTTCCTACTTTTGTGGAAACCTGGAAAATTGTTGAATTCATTTGTTTATCTTTAGGGTATAATTCGCGGTATGTTTGTAATTAGTTTGATAATAACTCACCCGTAATCTGCTCGAGCTTATTTGGATGATGAAGCTAGTTGACTTGTATATACTTTCGAGCAAGGTTCGAGCTAAAGGTAGCTCGCTCATTGACCTGCTTGAATAATGTGTAATTTATGATACTTTCGAGCAGGGTTCAAGCTTATTACATGTATGATCCATATGGTATGCCCATATTTTGGATTTTGTACGTAAGTATCATAAATTACCCGTTTTTTTGTTAAAGGACATAGCCTGGCAAATTTTATTTGTAAAAAGAATTTAAAAACAACACACCTTTAATCCCAATTGTTTGGTACTTTGTAACGCTTGTGGTCCTTAACATCGAGGAAAGTTAAATTAATTGTTAAAAGAATAGATGAAATGACCATTTTACAATATGATATAATGGGTGCAGTGATTTTAGATCCAAGGATTGTTTGCATCATTGCCATTGTGAAAATTGCTTATGTAGAACACTTGTTCACCAAAAAATGTGTGTATTTGAAAAGTTGGTATCCAATATATGTGACCCATGAGACATTTAAGAATAATTATTTACATAAGGTTGAATTATAGTATATTATACAAATATTGTTGACGAAGTACGATTATAGTAACTTTATTTTTATAATAATGTATAGTTTTTTGTTTTTCTTTTATTTAAAATATTATAATAGTTTATTATTATATTTACTTTTAAATTTTAATAACATATTTTTAATTTTTTTCCCTTTTTTAAAACCATATATTTCCTATACCATTTTTTTAATAATTCTTTTTTTTTTCTTTTTTAGAACATATATTAATTTATCGATTAATTTGATACTTTAATAATTTACGTTTATAACTTTTTTCTAAAAACTTAAGTACGTAGTTGTGCTTGATTCTTCCCCGACATTCTGTTATAAGTTTTGTTAAAAACGAAGTTGTACTCTAAATAAAGTATTTATTTGGTATCATAAAACGATACGATAATAAACTAAACCGTTCTAATGGTTTGACTTTCTAAAGAAGATGCTTTACTTTCAAAGCATGTTTGTTTTACATTATCATTTGCTCGGTTTCGGTGCAACGCACGACCTAAAAAAGCTAGTTAATATATAATGTAAATATTAAAAATAATTACTCTTAAATGTCTCATGGGTCACAAATATTGGATGCCAACTGTTCAAACAGACACATTTGTTGGTGAGCAACTGTTGGTAGAATGTTATATGAATGATCATTATACATGTGTTATAACCAATTTTCATACTGGCAATGATGTGAATAGTCCTTGGATCTAAATTCACTACACCAGTACACCCATTATATCATAAGGTAAAATGGCCATTTCATCTCTTTTCAACGGTTGGTTTTTAACGTCACTCAGTATTAAGGATCACTAGGGGTGTGCATAAAACCGAATTAGCCGACCCATAACCGAATAAAAAAAAACTGATGGGTCGATTAATGTTTTTTTTTTTTTTTTTTTTTTTTTTCTGATAACCAATACTAATGAGTCGGTTATGGTTTTTTATATTCCCATATCCAACATAACCGAACCGATAGTTAATATATTCACGGTGTATAACCGACCCATTCACACTAGCGGTAGAGTTGGCATGGACTTGGAGCCAGTAGCGCAGGTTAGAAGGAGCCGCGGGGGGGAGGGGAGGGGGGGGGGGGGGGAACTCCCCGAACTTTTCGCTTAGTAGTGTTATGTATGTAGCTTTCGTATAGAAATTTTAGGGTATATACGTTTTTGACCCTCCGTTTCTATAGAAATTTTTGGGTGTATACATTTTCGACCCCCCGTCGGAAATCTCAAGCTTCGCCACCGCTTGGAGCCTAGAGAGTAGAGACTAGAGAGGAATATCAAACGTCCAAAAGGCTCACTCTTTACCTAGCGGCACCATCTTTCAGAAAGCTACACCTACTCAGTTCCTACTTTTGTTTGATGTTCTAGTTATGTTCTTCATTATTTAAGAACTAGCCAACTAGGGTTTCTACATGAAAATGTTCTTATGCTGACTTAGGTTTCTGCATGAAAAAAAAAATCACAAGATTTACATTTCTGCATGACTGCATCACAAGGTTCAACAGAAATATTTGATCATGATTTAAGTGTCTCCATGAACAAGGTTCAATACAACTGGATTTAAGTTTTTGCATTGCATTAACAAAGATGTATAGAACAGAAGTTATATGACTCATCTAACACAAGGAAACAGAACTAAAAGTTATACAGTTATAGGGTTTAGTTTAGTTTAGGTGTAGTTTAAAATTTACAAAGATTGTTCACGTACGGTTGTCCATAATTTTTAGCTATTGTTTTGAGTAACTTTTAGCTAGACCCAAATTCATGGTTACCCAACCCACTATAACCTTCAAAACCGATTAACCTAAACCACCATAACCGACCGGTTATGGTCATCGTTATAGTTTTGGGCCAAAACCGACCCATGCACACCCCTAAGGACCACAATCATTACAACGTACCAAACAATTGGGATTAACGGTGTACTTTCTTAATTCTTTTCATTAATAAAATATTCAGTGTATAACCTTTTAGGCACGAAATCCAAAATATGGGCATACCATATGGATCATCCATGTAATTTGGTCTTTTTTAAATTTACCTATTTGACTCATTAGAGATGAAACATAATCCAAATCGACTAACTAATGGTTCCAACTTTCCACCTCCCCTTTATATCAGAGTTTGTGATAGGTATATTTACAGAGACTAAGCCTCAATTTACTTCTGTTAAGCATTTTGCATGGATTATATTTTGAGTTTCTCATTATTGCACTTTTTTTGCAAGACTTGCGCCTAGACGACTGGCCAGAGCGCTATGTGTTGTATATTCTAGTGTAATCCGGGTTGAATTATTTGGGAGAACCACCGAAATAATTGATCTGAAAGTGAAATCACGCCTCTCTGACCATCCATTGCTTACATCTCAAACTAAGCACTTCGACACCTAATTGTCACACACATTAGGTTGTTTAAGGAATGGGAGCAAGTTTGACCATGTACGTATTTCAAGTTTCAAGTACATCAGAATTTAAAAATATATCAGAATTTAATAGATTCATTCCAAGAACAGAATCCCATTAGAGCACAAGAAGCTAGAGGACCTTGGGTTGGTCAAATACAACCATACACTCAAGAATCACCGTCGTTATCTATGATTCTATATCTTTGATTTACAATGACATGGAGAAGATTATGATTTACACGGAAGACGAATAAGAAACACATTATTCAAATGAATTTGAGAATGCAAACAGATAGCCTACATATAGCATTAGCATATATAGCATTTACAACTGTATCCTTCTAAAGATAATATTTATCACATTTCAGACCATCATAACAAGTTAACAAGATTTCAAGAATAGCCCTAAAACTTGAATATCCTGTTTCATTTGTCGTTTTCCGTAACTAACTCATGTTGAGTGCCAGATAGTCACAAGATAATGATGAAATTGAGGAAAACTTACTTTAAAAAATGGAACACCTACACAAAAACTGCACGCTGGAACTAGATACAGACGCTTATGCATCAGTGGAGCTTTCCTGTGTTGATTTATAGATTCGGTACGCAGCTATGCACATTGTAGCGTTGCCAATAACCGTCAACGCCCCTTGGATAGCAACCAAAACCTATAATTTGTGTTGGGTAAGACCCGGTTGAGCATGGCGAATCATGAATCTTATAGCAATTACCGTGTTGTTAAATTTGATTGAAAATGAAAACTGAAAAGTATCAATCTTACCTCCAGTGACTCTGAGTTATAAAAGAAATGCCATGTGCATGCGCAAAATGCTCCACCAAGCAGCGGCACCTGAAGCGGTCAACTTATTATACGTAAACAATAAACTTGTACATAATCATATCATATGTGAAAAGATATGTAACAACATTAATAAGTTTATAGCCACTAATAATATATCTAGAGCTGTAACTCACCATACCCCATGAAAGCCCCTTCCAAGATTGATATCCAGATTTCTCCCCATATTGCCATACTAATATCATTGCTGTAATCCTTCCATATATAAAAAAAAATTAAACAATTAATCAGTAAGTACAATGATAAACAATGAATGTATACACTAAAGCACAACTTGAGTTGCTCTATTTTTTCATTGTTATTTTTTGGTAACTAAGAGAACCCGTTACCGGAAAACTCATTGTACTCGATGATACCCTGCTAACCAACTAGATCAAATAAATCGTAGCTTGCGCCAGACCAGTAGGCCTATTAAGAGGTTATGGTAGGAAACCAGTGGAAATATAATTCAACTGCCAGAGGGGAATTAGGTGCTCTATTAGACTATCAGGAGTGGCGCATGGATACATGGCATGGGTTGATGTGGCATGGACTCACGGTGCAGTACACAAACACGTTACCGAACGTTCACGAACACAAACGAACGAACACGAGCATTGTTCATGCTCGTTCATTTAGCTAAATGAACGAAATCTTGTTCGTGTTCGTTCATTAATTAAACGAACAAACTTCCCATCGAACAGTTCACGAACTGTTCGCTGAACTTTCGGTTCATTTGCAGCCCTAGGTGTGGAGCTTGGATATGAAAGGTGGAACCAGACCCCACATATGTGGAAACCGTGTGGGAATGATGTGGCGTCTACGTGGCTATTTCCATAGGCGTGCTAAAATGCGGTAAAATATCGTATATCGGTCAAGGACCGATATTTGAGATATCGGTTATCACGGTGAGATATCGGTTGGATATCGGTTATTTTAATGTCATGCTAAATTTATATATATAACAATTTAACACTAACAATTCAGTATACTCTCCTACGATTAACAAATTAACCTTTTGCAACTTGCAAAATACTAACAATTGTAGTAAGTAGGAACTGACTAAGACTTAAAACACTAACATTTAATAGTAACAACTAACAATTAAGACTTAAAACACTAATAACAGCAATAAGAAGAAAGGTACTGGCATCGGGAAAATCAGTGATATATCGATCAAATATCGGTCAATATCGCCGATATTATCGGTACCGATATTTTGCACCATTATCTCCATAGGGGATGACCGATATATCAATGATATATCGAGATATTAACTACATAGTAGGCGTGGATAGGCAAACCACACCCCTTAGTCTTTGTTCCAAGAAAAACTATCATTCATTTCGTTCGCCAAATGTACTAATTTAAACACCAAGCACTCAATTCTACACCATATTCTAAGTCAAACTTCCTAACTTCAGTCAAACTAATAGCAAATTCATACAAATCAATTAACATTGACATCAAACCTCAACAAATTCTTTACATAAAGCATCAAATTAATGTAACAGAGCATCAAGTTATAGCAAAGTACCATTCAACAACACTTGAAACATGAATTGCCCAAGTGGGCAGTGAGAGAGCATTGGAAGGTTCCGTGAGTTGCAGAGACGAACCCAGAAGCAATGGCAGCTCTGCGGCTGCAGCAGAAGCTGTTCCGATGAACAGGGGTGATGTTAAGGCAAACCCAGCTCCAATTAGAGTTTTAATGGCTTTCTTGGTGTGAAATTTGTTGGAATTCAGGGTGGTTGTTGTGATTGGGGTGTTGGGGTGGTTACATGATTTGGGGTTTAGGGTTTTGTTTGGATTTTGATGGGAGAAACAGAGGGGGGTTGAAGAAGATAGCAACGGTGGAAGAATTGCCATGAGAGTTAATTAGGAAGATAGGAAGTTATTTGGTGACAGGAAACCAACCATATTTCCATGGGATTCAGGTTTTTTTTCCATGTATTAATTTATGTTATATCAAAGGGTCTATGAAAGTTTATTTTGTTAGCAAGGGAAGCAATCTCATCCATTAGATTTTTTTTTTTTTTTTTTGGGTAAATATCATCCATTAGATTTGAATTGAGTAAATTTTTGTTTTTATTATTAAGGTTTGTCCATCTATCTATATTTTCTATAGAAGTAGAAAACTCGATAATATAAGAAAAGCAGATGTGGCAGCTAAAAAGACTGTCCAACAATACATTTCTTATGTCATTATTGTATCATAAGTCTTAATATATAAAATTACTTAAAAATATATTTAAACCTATGCCAAGAAAAACTCTGCCCATATCTCTGTATAATAGCGAGCAGAGGTTGAAGGTTCATACAACTAACCTTTCTTCAGTAGAGTTTAATTGCCGGGAATTTCAACTTCAAAATGCATGGGAATATGTAATTTGCAATTAATGCATGTCACTCACACACTACTGTCAATCATCTTCTTATATAAGGTTTTCTTCTCATTTCCCTCCTCATATTTGATCATACTCCCATCTTCTCTAATTTCGGATTTTTAAATTTGGATTCAATCCGAATTCTCAATTAGAAGCATGTCAACATCAGTTGAGAGTAACAATCTTACTTTTGTTAACGATTTGAATCCTAGGAAAGATATGTGGCACATGAAAGCGAGGATTATTCGAAAATGGAATCAAGGTTATAAAATGGATCTCATCTACATTGATGGAAAGGTAAATTGTATTTGTGTTTTTCCGTTCTATCAGAGACTGTAGGTTTGTATGCTAAAAATACTTTGTTTAAATGTTCAAGCAGGTATTAAAAGTCATTTGATACCTATTTTTGATGGACAACTTCAAGAAGATGTTGTTATTCTATCGAAATTTGGTGTTGGTGAAAATAAAGATTTATATAAAGTTGTAGTACATGATTATAAAATCAACTTTTATCGATGCACAGTTGTTACACCTGTGAGAGATTGGCAAGGTGTTGAGTATGGTTTCAACTTCAGAGCTTATCAAGATATTCTTCAAGAAAAGGCGTTAAAATCTTTAAGTGTTGGTAGTGTATATTTTTGTAATCATGTCTTCTCTGTATAAAATTAGAAATTTTTACTTATTCTGTTGTATAATGTGATCATATAGATGTTGTTGGATCTGTGATTTGGCGTGTAGATCTTGAATTTTTTGGTCGACCTCCAAAAGAAACTAAGAAGATGAATTTCGATATTCAAGACTTGGAGTAAGTGGTCGTTTACATGTTCAGTCATGTACAAATCATTGTTTGTATTTAATGATGTTAATAAATGAGATCAACAATGTTGGTATTTAATGTGGAATCATGGTAGGGTTATTGGATTTTATCACCCCTAACTATTGGCTATTGGTCGCTGCCACCCCCAACTATCACTTTGACACCCACAACCTCCAACTTAACACTTAGTGTGTTCTGTCACCATTTCGTTAACTGATCACTAACTTTTGATCATGTTACTATACTTTTGGGGGTGTCCTAAGATCCCTAAAATCTTCCTAAGATCCCTATGATACCCCCAAAAAATAGTAACATGATCAAAAGTTAGTGATCAGTTAACGATATGGTGACAGAACACACTAAGTGTTAAGTTGGGGGTGACTGGTGTCAAAATGATAGTTGGGGGTGACAGCGGCTAATAGCCAATAGTTGGGGTGATAAAATCCAATAACTCATCATGGTAATGGTAATAAATGAGATCAATAGTGTTTGTCTCTAATGTGGAATCATGATAATAAATGAGATCAACAATTAATTCTTCAAGTGAATATGGTAGTTAATTTGTGGCTCATTTACTAATTTAATAATTGTCATAAATTTCCTTTGATTTTGTGTTGTTATTCATTCAATTTTGTTTTGATTTTATAGATTGTAAAAAATGGTCATAAATTAGTGTTTAGTTTATAGTCATAAGAATATTGTTTTCATGTAGGGGTACGGTTTTGCGATGTACTGTGTCGAATGATTATGCTCTGCAGTTTAACGAGTTCATCTCTAAAACCCCATCTCATAAGCATCTGATGGCTGTTATACATCATGGAAAGTGTAAGGAATGGAAAGGTAATTTTTGTTATTTTCTGCAAATCATAACTATACTCTTTATTTCTTGCAATATAATAACAAGTTGACTAAATATTTATATACCTTTGCATGTAGGTAAATTTACAGTTCAAAGTGATAAGTTTGCAACACGAATGTTTCTGAATGAAGAAATCAATGAAGTTAATCAGCTAAGGAGGAGGTAATTTGTCAACATAATTTGTACTGTATATAGATGTTCAAGTCAAATACTTTGTTTCATGTTATCTGTATACTAATTCTAATCATTTGTGGTATTGAAAAGTCTTATACTGAAACATGGACAAAGGAGTGGTTCTACTTCTTAAACAATACTATCGTCTCAGACTGTTTTTCCATCGTATAAAGAATTTTTAACAGATGGTGTGAAGAAACATGTTGATGAGATTAGTGAGATAGAAAAGGTTTCACATCTTTTTATATAGTTTGGTTATTTGTTTGGTTTATCACCTGTATGTTTGTCAAACTGATGTGCGTTAGGTGTATATGTAGGTTTAAGTATATTTTAAGCCCTTTTACACTTTCTTTAGCCAAGTTTTAAATTTATAAAACACGATATTTACTAACACTAAACACACATATGGGCAAGTGCACCCATCGTGAGCGTAGTATAGTGTTGGTAAGATACCGAGGTCGTCCAAGGACACAAGAGCTTTTAGTACCGGTTTATCCTCAACGTCTAATCAAATCAAAAAGTTTAGAAAAATGTTTTAAGCTAAGAAAAATAAAACTAATTAAAATGCTGAAAATAAAAATAAAAACAGATAGACAAGATGAATCACTTGGTTCCGACTCGTGTATAGTGTAACCTTTGATTATTTCCGCACTTTTGCACTTGTTTAAGAGATTACCTTAGTTATTGTAGTAGGCCCCTCTTTTGAAGGGGACGTTACCCTCAACCCAGTAGTTTGAGTCAGCAAGGATACAATCCTAAAGGGTCGGATTATTGAAAGATAATTAATTAAGTTATTAATGCAAATTATGGTCGGCCCCTCTTTTGAAGGTGACGTTACCCTCGGCTAAGTAGTCTGAGTCAGCAGGGATACAGTCCTAAATAGCCGGGTTATAATATTAATAGTAGTTAACTTATGAGGGGATCAAAGAGTTTGGACCCCCGCCATCCAATACCGTTAAGTATTGAAGGAGGTCCTACTAAATTTGACCCAGGTCCATTGCAGGACCTCTAAACGCTGAACAATGCCAAGACTCTTACCAAACCGTTCCCTTAACCCCAGACCAGGTAGCCAACATACCTCCATATAGACCATGGAGATATGAATGGTGAAAATATTTTATTTTATATAGACAGTAAAATAATGTCAAGACACCACGGACAAACGATAAGGAAGAATCACCTTCAACATAAGAAACTAGTTATTAAAGTCACTAATACAAAACCAAGTAAAAAGTGCGAAAAGATTAAAAATAAAAAGTATTACACTAGACACTTGTCTTCACCAAGTGATGTAAGAGACTTAGGCAAACATGGCCTTGATTGTCAAGAACTCTTACGATTAATCTTGGATCCCGAGACGACTCACACACTCTACGATGGACAATGGATAATGGGGGTGGATGATGGTGTTATGGTGGTGGTGGGTGGTGGGTGAAGTGTGAGAGAGGTGGTGTGCCAAGGGATGGTTTGAGCTTGAGCCGAGCACTCCTATTTATAGGCTGAACAGAAGCCCGGGCACGGCCCCGTGTCCACATCCTCTCTTTCTTCATTTAATGCAGCTTGTCTTTATTAGTTGACCACGGCCCCGTGTCCGCTGAGCACGGCCCCGTGGTGGGCAATAGAAGCTTCTACCACTTTGTCTTTTCTGCTGACACTTGGGCACGCCCCCGTGCTGGCTGAGCACTGGGCGTGTTCAGTCTTCTGTCTTCTTGTTTTGCTTGGGAAGATGCTGTCGGGGGGTCGGGCATGTCACGTTTGTTCCTTTTCTTGTATTTATGTTAGATTTTGCTGTCTTTTTGCTTCTTTTGTTAATTTGAGCTCATTTAATCCTGAAAATACACAAGGAAGACAAAAGCACACTTTTTCCAACATTAGTACTAAAAAAGGGTTAGTTTTATGCCACAATTGATGTAATTTATATGTTGCATTTTGCACACATCAAATACCCCCACACTTGAATCTTTGCTTGTCCTCAAGCAAAACTCTTTATAATGTGGCTTTACACTCCCAAATGGAATGGGTAGAGAAGAAGGTTTTTGGGCTTGTCATAGAGTGTCGGGATTTCCAAGATTCTTTATTTAGCTTTATTTTTATTTATTTACAATCCTATTCGTCATGATTTATTTAAAACTTTTCATAAGATAAATTACTTATTAGGGCATAACATACCTCTTTAAAATTCTATTTATATACAAGTTCACATACCTCACGGGGATCACTCAACACTGGGCCGAAAATGTATTTTTGTGGATCACTCGAGAGCGGCATGGAACTTACTCCTACCATAGGCTTGCCAAGCAATCAATCCTCCTCCTTTTTAACTATGTACCTTTGCAAATATCAAGAGGGCTTTTGGGTGAAGGGTTAGGCTTGGGTTAAAGGTAGGTGGTTGGGTTAGTGGTTAGTGGTTAGTAGAAAGGGTGAAAAAGCGTAAAAAGCGTCGGTTTTCGTAAGACTTTTTATTTTTGTAACTTTTATCCTCATGAAGCTATTATTCAAACAAAGTTATTTTTGATGAACTTGTTTGTTTATTTTCTTTTGCTTCATCATCAACACTTTTTTTTTTTTGAAAAGTCATATGAAAAACCGAACTAGTTACTAAAACAAAGGGTTAAAAATGAAAAAAGGTTTTGGTGGGTAAAAGGGTGTTTGGTTTGGGTTATGAAATGAAAAGATTTAGGCTCAAAGGGGCTAACTAGGGGGATTTTGGGTAGGTGGTAAAAAAAAAGAAAAATAATGGTGTAGAAATAAAAAGGGTTAGTCCTAATGCCTCCATCATTTACTTACTCGGGTTTAAGTTGGTAAGGACCGGGAATGTATCGTCATGGCATGTTCTAGAGTCGTAAGAACCAAGCGGCTATTCACACAAGAAACGAAAAATGAGCATTTAATTTAAAGATATATATTTGTATGCTGAATAAAGGCTCAAAACTCACTTTTGTGGGAAAGAGTTTTTATGTGATCAAGTATATATAATTAAATTTTAACTAAGCTTGTCATGCCTTTTCATAATTTTCTTATGTTGGTTCTTTTTATCACGATGCTATCGGTTGTAAATTTGTAAAAATATAACCTTTTTAGAACTTGAAATTCCCAAGTTAAACCTAGACAAGTAAAAAAATAAAAAATTTTTGAAAAAATTTGGGGTGATTAGCGGTTCCAATAGAGTTTTGTGTAAGGCTTGTATTTAGGACTTGCAAGATTCAAGGTTTTAGCATCCCCCCCCCCCCCACACTTAAATTACACATTGTCCTCAATGTGTCCCAAAAATAAGTTTTTAGGTTGATTGAATGTGTAAAAATGTGTAAAAAGCAAAAATTTTGTGTTACTGGGCGCTGAACACGGCCCGTGTTGTCCGGGCGCGGCCCCGTGTTCAAGTGCCAGTAACAAAATTGAATCAAGAGAAACAGAAGCCTGGACACGGGGGCGTGTTGGGTGAGCACGGCCCGTGTCCAGTTTACCTTAACTGGGTATTTCTGCAGACTGTGCAGCACGGGGCCGTGTTGGGCGGACACGGCCCGTGCCGAACTTACTGTAAACGAAGAATTTTGTCGGATGGTCCTGTTTTCCTGCATGGGGTACTGGTTCAAGTTTCCTTTGTATCCTTTGCCTTCTCAAGTGTGTTTTATTCATTTCAACACCATCCAAACACCAAATTAACTAAAACCATCATTCATTACGTCATAGAGAAAATTACATAGTAGTCCTAAAGAAAATGAAAAATAAAGCAGAAAATAAAAGTTAAAAATCCTAAATTAGATAGGTCAAGTGATACGTAAAATCATTTTTAGGAGCTCTACTTCTTCAATAAGAACCAAAATTCCGGAAATAGTTTTCCGGTTTCTAAAAGTCTTGTAGAACTCTAAGCCGAGCGGTGTCCCTCAGATGTTGCTAGAGCCATTCTTCTATCTCCCTCGGGAGAAGGGAGGTGGCTTCATGTTCCTCAACATCTTGTGGAGGAGGAGCGACACCAATCGGAACCCCTTGTAGTATGTCTCGAGGGGGCTCCGGATGTAAGGCATACCATTCGGCCGGAATGATGACTTCCGGTACCACATTCCATGCCCTTTGGGTGATAATCGACACCAAAGAAGGAGAGGCGAGAATGTTCAACCTTTGGTGCAAAAGGTTGACTTCCCGGAGACATCCTTCTAGTCCCACCGTCAAATGATTAATACGATCAACCAATGCCTCTTCCACACTTGTCACTTCATCAAGGGCTTCTCTTAAGGCGTAAACATAGTTTACAAGAGAATCTTCAACCGTTGATGATCTTCTCCCCTGCCGGTTGTTTCTGGAATGCGACGAAGAGTTTCCGCTTGTTCTGCTTGCCATTCTGAGAAAACATACCGAAAAGAGTTCAATTTTATAGGACCAGTACTTCGGACACGGCCCCGTGTTCAGATATCTGCAGGATTTAGGAACAAGGAATCTTGGGGTTTCAAATTGTTTTCATGATTTTTAAAGCATTTTTGAACATAAACAACTTAAAACATTGTTGTAGAACTTATTTTTAACAAGATCCCATGAACAAACATCTCAATAAGGCTTGAAATTATGGAAGGTTCAAGATTTAATGGAAGTATGAGAAAAATTGAAGAAGATGATAGTGGATAAAAGAGGAAAGGACAAGAAGATAGTTGAGAAACTTCTTTTAGAAAATACCTAGGATGGTATGTGAGAATATTCCCCAAATCTCTGTCCCTGGAATGGTTTAAATGTGCAGGATTCTTGGCTGCATTTATAGAAAACGACAGTAGGTTGCGCACGGCCCCGTGTCGGCTGGACACGACCACGTGTGCAGATGGAATCCTGACACATTTTTGTCCGCATTCTGACAAAATCAGAAGGGAATCTTTGGGTGGACACGGGGGCGTGCTGACCTGGACACGGCCCCGTGTCTAGAGGCTGTCTATGAAGTTTGTTTATTTTCAAGGAACTTTTCCAGATCGGGCGGTTCCTTACTGGATGGAACAACCCCAAAGTGCCTAAGATACCTTAATTGCTCTAGATTAAGACGAGAACGCAAAAGGTTGTCGGTGAGGGTGATTCCTATGCTATATGTAGGTGGACAAGTCCAACCCTTTTCCGGGCTCTCGTTAAAGAAGGTGTATGTCGAATCGCTCAGGTCTCTGTATGCATCGAACGAAGTCGATGGGGAGTCCTTCACGGCACAATCGACACAGGGACGACTATCGCTCAAGTCCTCACTAGAGTTAGAAGTATCGTCGGAAACAACGAAGTTGTTTGAATGCGGTTCCAACACTTCTTCTTGGCTATTGTCCTGGAAAAGATCATTAAAATCTTTCCTAAGTTCTTTTAACCAATTAAGAATTAGATCTTCTAATTGAAATAATTCATCGAGAAGCATTTTTCCTAGAAAATCTGGTTGGGAGCATTCAAGGGAGAGATAGGGATTATTTTTACTTTCGCCCCTCTTAAGGATACTAGGAAACGATGGGTCTATATAGTGGGGCTTATAATTTAGAAAATAACATTCTAATTCCTTATGGTTACCACCACATAATTGACACCACGTAGTACCATAAGAGTGCCGAAAGTAAAAAGTATCAGTATCACTCATGTTTGTGTCAGAAATTACCAACCGTCGGTGTAACAACCCGCACTTTCGTGCGTTGTTACTACTCGATATACTCGTTACGCCTAGCACCAGAGATTCGGATCATAATGTAACTATATCGCATACATCGCTATTCGAAGGATAATCACATATTTTCGAAACACAATATCGCTATACTATATCTCATCACAAACACTAACACTCACGATGACACTGAGTGAGGACCTATTCTACCCTCCTCGGTGGCCGTGATGTGTCGAAACGCAGACAATTAACGCTAACAAAGACTCTCGGGTGAGTGCTACAACTCCAGTCGTCGTGACGATGATGACAATACGAGTGAGTGGTACCCCGTCAGTCTTTGTGGCACAACACACCATAACGTTCACGATGATATCGAGAAAGGACCTATACTACCCTCCTTGATGGCCGTGAAACGTCACTAACAATCACATACCCGAATCGAAAACCGATTGTTATATCGAAACTTTGGAATATGGATACGTTTATACGACCTTTTTGCGATTAATTATAATAAATATATACCTATCTATACGTAACAGAGTAACAAAATTCATCGCAACGCACAAGATCCAAATGCTGAGACACAACCTACAAGACATGTCCAACCGATCGGACAAGACATGCCAACCGATCGGACAGACATGTCAGCCGATCGGACAGACATGTCAATCGATCGGTCAGACATGTCAGCCGATCGGACAGACATGCCAACCGATCGAACGGATAGGCCGGCCGATCGAACGGGCCATCCGATCCAATACACTTTTCACCTCCTTTCCCCTCATTTGCCTATAAATACCCCCCAGTCACATCAAGAACACTTGATGTGACTGCTCTCGTGCGACCAGACGTTCCAACCCACTTTTCTCTCGATTCCTCGCGATTCTGGTAAGATTCTAACCCAAATCTTGTACTTCGTTGATCTATAACCAATTCTACACCCTTCTACCTGTTAAATCTCCACTTTTAACCGTGGAAACTTTGGATTTTGGGCATTCTAGGGTGATGTCACCATGAAGTTCTTATGAACTTCAAGGGGGATGTCATCCCATGCAAGAACGACTCAGATCTAAGTGATTTCCATACGTTTTTACATAAATCAAGTCTAAATCTATGTTTTCTAATCAAGAAGTTGTGTGATTTCTAAGGATTTGAGGTGTCTTGAAGATAATGTCATCCGAGGTTCACATGAACTTCAAAGTGTGACCTCATTCTTACCATAAACAGCTCGGATCTAAGTAATTTCACCTGTTTTATAATAAATCTCACCAAAATCTAAATTACCTAGCCAAAGTGTGTGTGATTTCGGGTTAAGCTTGAGAAAAGCCATCAAGAACGGCCAGATCTGATGGAACGGGGTGGTTCCCGGCCGTTAGAACGGGTCGGACTTGATGGAATTTCAGTTGTTTAGCATGAAGGAACACCGCCTCGAGCAAAACCATCGAAAAACCTTCAAACCTTGTCAAAAACAGCCCATCCGATCGGACAGCCCATCCGATCGGATAACAGCCTATCCGATCGGATAACAGCCCATCCGAACGGGCCAGCATCCTACCAAGATTATCTTTCGTTCTTGTAAATTCTGTTAACCTTTAACGCGCTATAAAACGCTCATGTAATCAGGGCATTCTTAGACATTATCCCGCCAATCCAACCAAGCACGCACTGTGAGTATACTTGAACCCTTTTTAATCGCATTTTGGGTGTAACATATGTTTCTAACAAATCAAACTTGTCAAACGAATTATTCAACCAATCAAATTATCACTTGCGAATAACTGTTATGCATAGATATACGTGATGCTAGTTGCATATGTGCTAGGCTTATACTCGCGACGTCCCACCATGACTAGTATAGTACTATTGCGCCCGACGGGGTCTAGTTTGCCATCGCATATTCGAGCATCGAGGACTTAGTTGGTAGTATCAGCTTTGTGAGTATATATGTCGTGTGTTACGTTTATGCACGTGGAAATTCGCTACACATTTTTAATCTATTACGCTATACATATCAAACCTGTATACTCGCCAATACTTTTGTATTGACAGATATTTTAACGTATGTTGCAGGTTAGATCGCAGGCTGTTTCAAATCAAGCTAGGAAGTCTAGAAACTCAACTAAAATCTAGGTTGTCGGATTTGTATTATTCGAGAAGACAAGAAATCTGTGATAACTTATGTGAGTGTGTTATTTGTTGGTATGGGATAACGATTAAATATTATCGCAATATAGTTGTTATGGATTCTCTTGAGCAATCTGATTCGCCTAGTGCCGCGCCCTGATGATTCCGCCATCGGTTGGGGTGTGACAGTCGGGATCTTACGGTTCTGTTTTCAGTAACCGAAACTTGGGCACAGGGGCGTGTTGAGTGGGCACGGCCCCGTGTTCAGCTACTGTCTGACTTAAAACAGGATTGCCAGTTCCAATGATTGGGCATGGGGCGTGTTCAGCGGGCACGGCCCGTGCTGAGTTCTGCAGAAGCTGAAAAACTAAGAAAAATCCTAAAAAAAATGAAAAATAAGAAAAAATGATTAGGCCGTTGATTCCTAACTTTCTTAAAATCCTTGTGTCCCCGGCAACGGCGCCAAAAACTTGATGTGCGTTAGGTGTATATGTAGGTTTAAGTATATTTTAAGCCCTTTTACACTTTCTTTAGCCAAGTTATAAATTTATAAAACACGATATTTACTAACACTAAACACACATATGGGCAAGTGCACCCATCGTGAGTATAGTATAGTGTTGGTAAGATACCGAGGTCGTCCAAGGACACAAGAGCTTTTAGTACCGGTTTATCCTCAACGTCTAATCAAATCAAAAAGTTTAGAAAAATGTTTTAAGCTAAGAAAAATAAAAACTAATTAAAATGCTGAAAATAAAAATAAAAATAAAAACAGATAGACAAGATGAATCACTTGGTTCTGACTCGTGTATAGTGTAACCTTTGATTATTTCCGCACTTTTGCACTTGTTTAAGAGATTATCTTAGTTATTGTAGTAGGCCCCTCTTTTGAAGGTGACGTTACCCTCAACCCAGTAGTTTGAGTCAGCAAGGATACAATCCTAAAGGGTCGGATTATTGAAAGATAATTAATTAAGTTATTAATGCAAATTATGGTAGGCCCCTCTTTTAAAGGTGACGTTACCCTCGGCTAAGTAGTCTGAGTCAGCAGGGATACAGTCCTAAATAGCCGGGTTATAGTATTAATAGTAGTTAACTTATGAGGGGATCAAAGAGTTTGGACCCCCGCCATCCAATACCGTTAAGTATTGAAGGAGGTCCTACTAAATTTGACCCAGGTCCATTGCAGGACCTCTAAACGCTGAACAATGCCAAGACTCTTACCAAACCGTTCCCTTAACCCCCGACCAGGTAGCCAACATACCTCCATATAGACCGTGGAGATATAAATGGTGAAAATATTTTATTTTATATAGACAGTAAAATAATGTCAAGACACCACAGACAAACGATAAGGAAGAATCACCTTCAACATAAGAAACTAGTTATTAAAGTCATTAATACAAAACCAAGTAAAAAAGTGCGAAAAGATTAAAAATAAAAAGTATTTCACTAGACACTTGTCTTCACCAAGTGATGTAAGAGACTTAGGCAAACATGGCCTTGATTGTCAAGAACTCTTACGATCAATATTGGATCCCGAGATGACTCACACACTCTACGATGGACAATGGATGATGGGGGTGGATGATGGTGTTATGGTGGTGGTGGGTGGTGGGTGAAGTGTGAGAGAGGTGGTGTGCCAAGGGATGGTTTGAGCTTGAGCCAAGCACTCCTATTTATAGGCTGAACAGAAGCCCGGGCACGGCCCCATGTCCACATCCTCTCTTTCTTCATTTAATGCAGCTTGTCTTTATTAGTTGACCACGGCCCCGTGTCCGCTGAGCACTGCCCCGTGGTGGGCAATAGAAGCTTCTACCACTTTGTCTTTTCTGCTGACACTTGGGCACGCCCCCGTGCTGGCTGAGCACGGGGCGTGTTCAGTCTTCTGTCTTCTTGTTTTGCTTGGGAAGATGCTGTCGTGGGGTCGGGCATGTCACGTTTGTTCCTTTTCTTGTATTTATGTTGGATTTTGCTGTCTTTTTGCTTCTTTTGTTAATTTAAGCTCATTTAATCCTGAAAATACAAAAGGAAGACAAAAGCACACTTTTTCCAACATTAGTACTAAAAAAGATTTAGTTATATGCCACAATTGATGTAATTTATATGTTGCATTTTGCACACATCACAAACTATAGATTACAAGTAGATATATTGTTTTTACAGGAAATGTCTTGTGTTGTGGTTGCGACAATTAAGATTGTGCAAGAAGAGTATGGTTGGTTTTATCCTGCCTGTCGTAAGTGTTTCAAGAAGGTCATAACTAAAAGTGAATACATACAGAATGTTGAAAATGTTTCGGATGATATTCTTCAATTGCTTGCGACTTCTTTGGTTTGTCCCATATGTCGTAGTGAATGTACATCCATCACCACAAAGTAAGCAATGATGATTATTTAACATTTTATTTATATAAAGAACAGATTTAGAATGATATTTCAATATAATTTGGGAGCTTACTTAGGCATTTGTATATATTTCAGGTTCAAGGTGCAAGTCCGGGTGTAGGATGAGAGTGGTTGTGTTTCTTTTGTTATGTTTGATAGAGATGTTCAGAAGCTTCTTGGATTAGCGGCTAGTGACATAAGAGAAAGGAAGGTGAAGGCAATTGATACTGAATGTTTCCCGCATGAGATTTTTCGATTGGTTGATAAGAATGTCGCTTTTAAGATTGATGTTTCAGAATTCATTCTTAAAAATGACTATCGTGTTTATACTATGCAAAAAAAACATGTGATGATTCAGTAATAATTGCTGAGTTTGTTGGTGGAGATGGTAATGGTGATGAAAATGTTGATGAGGTAGTATATAAAATTACTTTTTCAATCTATTTATTTTTGTTTTGAGGTTCAAAAACTGGATTTTGCACTTTTTTATATAATATCATATATTACGATCCTTTAGGTTGCTCAAGAAGTAGCTGAAGTTAAAGATGTTAACCTTTTAGAATGTTCCCAAGTGTCTGCTGAAAGAGCTTCATGGGTGAGTATTTATTTTTGAAAGTATGTTTAATATGTTTTTAGAGTTCATTATTTTATTAAATGAGATCAATAGTTGTTCTGTGATCTGTTGCAAGGATGTTGCCTCTGTTCCGACCGACTCTTCATCCGTTGAAGTTGAAAAGGATTTTGGACCAAGTCCCAATGGAAAGCGGACAGTTCAAGATGTTGATGTTGTAAATGTTGGTGAGTTATCCTCTAATGTGAGAAGAACCCGGAAGAAGCTATCTAAGGTTAACAATTAGATGCTTATGAAAAAACATTTCTTATGAGAGATAAGTAGAAACCAGTTATTTTGAAGACTCCTTGTGGTTTTTCTTTATGTCTGTTAACTGTTGCTTTAACATAGTGTGGTTAAAAGTTTGGTATGTAATGGCTACAATTTGAAACATCTAAACTGATGGATTTGGTATGTAATGTCTACAATATCTCAAAAAACCACTATTGGATTCAACTATGGTATTGTTGGATGGCCTAGTTATCTAAAGAACCAAAATATGGTTTTTGGTGATGAACTTTCATTTGAATTTCACAAGTCTGCTCAGATGTTGAAGCTAACAAAAATTGTGCATTTCGTGACAAAAGATTAAGCCATCTTCATGAGTGTTGTGTTGATTGGAGGTTTATAAACAATGTTCGATGTGATGGTTGGTTGTGGTTGTACATTTGGTTCCTTTGTGGTACTAATTTAGCTTCGTAGGCATCTTTTATATGTACTTATGTCTATAAACAGTTACATTGTCAATGAGTGGGTACTCCTTTTTTTGGATAGAAGAATGAAATAGTCGTATGTAACTGATATATTAATCGATGATCTATGTTTATAGTTGTCTATTATCTATAATAGATAACAAATTTTGGTACAATATCTATATATCTATCTATACTTTCTATTAAAATGTATTATGCATGGTTTTCTAAAAACCAGCCGTGTTTGCACACGGGTTTTATTACTAGGACTATATAATAAAGTAAATCGTTTATGAGACACATGGCGTTCTTTGAGGTGATCTCATTTGTTTTTTATGTTTAGATAAATAAATAGATAATATTTGTTAATAAGATTCAAATAAAAAATATATTATTTTAATCTATGAATTTTATCTTTTTATCTTTTTTCCTTTTGTTTTTCATATTTATATTTATCCGGTCTTTATTTTATAATATGATTAATTAAATTAAATCTTAATAAGATATAGATAATATTTATTGATAAGATTCAAATATATATATATATATTATTTTAATCTTTGAATTTTATTTTTTTGTTTTCCATTTGTATTTATCCTGTCTTTGCTTTATAATAGGGATTATTTAAATTATATTAAAATAAAATAAGCCTCACAACTTCTACTAACATTTTAGACTTTTAATGTAAAAATATAAGTGTGAGTACAAATAATAAAAAAAATTCATAAATAATAACTTATAACAAAATAATTTAAGTTATTACTCTAACAATCTAGAGTATGTAATCTTTTATAATAAAGGGTTGAGTTCATTTCAGAACTTTCAATCATTGCAAAATTTTCAGAACTCTTAAAAAATAATTATTGTATTTATACATTCCGTCTCTTTCTCATATTAAATATTCGATATCACGTGTCAACTTCTAATAAATTATAGATTTTAAGAACAATATGCATGTTATTTAAGATTAATATTAAAAAAAAACATTTATTCAACTTGTGTAATACACAGGTCCTTAATCTAGTCCAAAAATCTAATTTAAAACAAAACTAACCTAAGGTTTACATTTCTTAATGCTTTTCATCCAAATGGCTAACTTGGTTTGCTTTTTCTATTAATTCTTGGCTAATTCACCAGAATACCCTCAGGCTGAAATGAAGGTTTATATATATATATATGGTCAGGATTTAGAGAAAACGGGGGGAAAGTGTGAGAACAGTGAGAACGATTATGGATCGTCAGATCAAAACAATCTATGGACTAGGTTGGCGCGGTGGCGTTATCGTAAATAACACCAATTCTATTAAGTGGGTGCGCTTCATTAAGGGTAAAAGGGTCTTTTACCACTCAAATTCAAAACGCCAACAAAAAATGATAACACGCCATTCAAAACAAATAAAACGCCATTAAATACAAAACGCCAAAAATTAGTGATAAAACGCGTTGGAGATTACAGGAAGAGGAAACAACACAGTAACTGAAATTCAGTTATTAACATTTATTAGAAGAAATTCCCTCCTAAATTACGCGCCAAAAACATCATTATATAAACGACGTTAAACATCGCTTCCATAATCACTTCAATCTATCATTCTGCAAAAACATCTTTTTACCAAAAACGCCACGTTTAACCAAAACGCCAAAAATGGCAACCATCGTTTGGTGGAGATACACTTTGGCAATCATGCGATTCGTCCTACGTTTTGACAACAGAATGAGGGTGTATGTTAGGACGATCAAGACAATTTTGAATATAGAAGAAGAGGTACAGAGGGGTATCCTATCGCTTGGCATCGCTCTGGATAACGAATGTCATGAAACACATAAGCTTATGAAAACATTAGCAAGGAAATTTGGACCAATCAAAGCAGATGGAAAATCGGACCCAGTCATGACATCATGGCCTTTTGATGAGGAAACAGACATGGTGACCATTATATATGACAGCGGAGAGCAGGAAGGCTACCTGCTTGAAAACATCATGACAAAGCAGGGGATTGGGTTCATGGAAGAATTGCACAATGCCACTTGTTTGAATATAGACATGGACTCAAAAATGGCGTTGATGCAGGACATATTCAAATGGAGGCTTCAGAATCTTCAACAACAAGAAGCCGATGAAAGTGAAGGTGATGACATGGATGAAAGTCTAGATAAAGACTCCGAGGAAGAAGAAGACAGAAGTGATGGATACTTCTCGGATAAAGTACCTTCTGACGAGGATTTTTAATTTTTTTGTTGGTTTTCTTCAGTGTAATCTTTTTTTTTCTTAAGATAATTAGATGCTATATTTCTTCATTTAGTTGCAAAACGCCAAAAAAATACTACAAAAAGTTATTGCTTACAAAACGCCAAAAATAATAAAAAAAATATTTTTTATATTTAATATTTTCTCTGTTATTGTATTTTGTCATCTTGGTCTACATAACGCCATTTAAAAAAATGCCAAACTTGGAAGATGAGACGTCTATTACACTGAACTGATAAAGCTGAACAAAACAATAAATACACACAGTAACTGAAAAGACGGTTACTTTAATACTATCATTTATTATAATAAAAATCTTGCCTAAACTACGCGCCAAAAAACTCCCGCCTAAACTACACGCCAAAAAACTCCTATAAGAGAGAGGTCTCTACACAATGAATTGATCACACCCAGAAAAAAAAAGCCATGTTCTCCTAGAAACTACTCACTTTAAACGCCAAAAAATAGTTAAAAAAAACCACAGATGGCAAAGCTTTCACTAAATGGATTCTTCTCTGAGGTGGGTGTAACAACCGGACTTTTTGTAGTCAAAGTACAAGTCAAAGTCAAAGGAAGAAAAGATTGCTAATCAGGTCTGACATTTCTTGCTTGATTATTGCTTGTACTCTCGAACCTCGATAATCGATGTATGATAGTTACCGCTATTTTGTTTTACGATTTGTGATTTGTGAAGTAACAATGCGATAAACGCAGTTAAAACGCTAATCTACTTGACGCTATCGCATCGCAACTCGAATCGCAATTACTGGTATTGTTTTATGTATGTGTTATTATGTGTTACTTATGCAAGTTTATTTATGTTGAAGGTGTTATTCGCAAACGCAATCGCAAATCTATCGCAACGCAATCACATCGCGAACTGGAAAGCAAGTTTACCTTTTATATCTTTTAGGAGTTATGTTATTTGTGTAACTAATGTGTAATACTATCGCATCGCTTACTTGCAATTCGATTAAACACAACGCAAAACTCAACGCACGAAATGAAAGTCGGAAAACCAACTCGAAGAAGCCCTCCGATCGAAGGACCATTCGATCGAATGGACATCCGACCGGATGACCATCTGATCGGATGGCCATCCTATTGATAGGCCCTCCGACCCGTTTAACCACCACCGCTTTTCTCTCCTCTCACTATAAATACCTCACCTGTCACATCACTATTCACCTGATGTGACAGCTCCCTCCGACCCACACACTCTCAGGCCACTTTTCTCTCGATTCCTCACGATTCTTGTAAGTTTTCACTCCAAATCTTGTACTTCTATCATCTACATACACTTTCTCATCATCTACACCATGAAATCTTACATTTTAACCGTGAAATCCTCTGATTCGGGCTGTTCTAAGGTGACGTTATCATGGAGTTCTTATGAACATTGAAGTGTGACCTCATCTCATCAAAATGGTTCGGATCTAATGGATTTCAACAATGTTTCAACACTGATTTCACCTAAATCTAAACATTTTCCAACTGATTTCCACTTTTCTTCAACATTCTCAACTTTTCACTCAAAACCGATAGAATATGAGCTCGTTCGTGCCTTCTATTCATTCTCTAGCGAAGTGTCGGTTTGAGAACGGATCACTATCTGAGAGACAACCGATTCACGGGTTGAACATGAAACACCGTCATGAACAGCTGGTTCGGATCGAACGGGGTGATTCCCGTCCTACCGGATGAGTTGGACCTGATGTGGTTTCCATTGTTTAACACGTCGTCGTAACGTCTCTGTCAAAATCGTCAACTTTACAACTTAACAAGTTTTACAAGTTCTTTTCAAACGAAACAGGTTACTCAAATGGATAGCCGTCCGATCGGACCACCATCCGATAGAACGACTATTCGACCGGGTGACTTGTGGTGTTCAACACTTAAACAACTTACAAAACTTCAGAGAATACCAGTTTCAAAAGAATAGTCATCCGACCGTCCGGATGACTATCCGACCGGATGACTAGACATATAGAGATACTTTTCACTTTTTAAAATGCTACAACGAAAACTTCCAAGTTCAAACATTTCACAAACACATCTATTCCATCAAATGAATATCAGACCGAATGGTCATCCGTTCGGATGGCCATCCGTACCAGAAGGTCATCCGATCGGGTCACCCTTCGTCACTCATCTCACTAACACGCTGTTTCACGCACTGTTCAACGCTTATACTGTCGTACTGTGATCAGGCTAACCTCTCCAGCGCTCCCTTCAATCCAAGACTGTGTTTATTCATTAAACACAATCTGTGAGTATATTCGATCCCTTTTTTCTTTACGCACTTTTGGGTGTTACATACGTTACCTATATCAAATCACATCGATCACACAACGCAACCACTTTTTATACGTTAACCGCTCTCGCATGTTATACGTGTTATTCGATGAATGCTTGAATGTTATGTTTACACAGTGATTGTTGCCTGACACCTTAGCAACGATAGTACTATAGTTTGGACTCAGCACCTGTCGTGGACATGGGTTGATAAGGGTATTTCTTCACGTGTCACAGTGGTGATATGTGTTACGCATTCTACAACTCGCAGTCATGTCTGTGGATATTTCATTGTCGATAGCCTACTTGCTTGACATTTCTACGTGTTACATGCTGGTTATGTGTAAACCGCTTTCGCTACTATTATGCTATTAAACTTGTATGCTCACCTTTACACTATGTGTATTGGCCTATTTTAACGTATGTGACAAGTGTTTAGGATGCTGTGTCTTGCTGAACTCTATGGAATCAAGCTAGGGGAGTCTAGAAACAAACTAAATAATATTTGAGTTATCGAAACAATATTTGTCTTTGAGAACACTATGTCTGTAATAACCGTTTTACTTTATATGTTATGGTATGGGACTTGACGTTAAATATATGGTAATTATAGTTGTTATGGATTCTCCTGGACAATCTGTTTTGCTCAGTGCCTCACCCCCGATGTTTCCGCCATCGGTTGGGGTGTGACAGATTGGTATCAGAGCCATAACTATAGGGAATTAGGCATGACTCGACATAGTCCGGTTGATGTCTTAGAAACGACCTAGTCTATAGTCTAAGTACCAACAGATCGCCTTGTGCAAACACTGTAGGGGTTTTGTACGAGCTTACTCACAACTTTTCCTAAAGCTGACACAATCCGCGCATGATTTTCGATAATACTCGCACAACACAATTGAGCAACTTGTCGAGAATAGGTGTGAAAACCAATAACCCACGATGAGATTGCTCGATCTACGCTCATTTTTACTATAAACACGAGAATTTGCGTTGAATCAGGAGTGAAATCCATACTTCAACGAAATTCTCCTTATCTCTCGTGATTACATCACATAAATAGGAATGAAGTTGTTAAGTTAGGGGTAAAACCCGCATCTTAACGACTTGTTCTACTCCCTATTTTGGTTTTACAAAACTCTCACCAAAGTCTCGATGGACTCCAACGACTCAACTCACGCAAAAGCCGAAAGGATGCATGCCGTTCACCATAATGCGGTGAGAGAGCACAGACTATTAGGCCAAAACGTGTACTTGAAGTCTTTGAGAATAGTCGAATCACTTTAGGTACTCGATGTCTATCACCCAGGATAATCTATTTCAAGCCCGCAATCACTGATTTTACGCATATCTATTTCGATTCTGAACGCGCAACCGCCGACTCTGTGGATTCTTTGACTTTTTGTGATTTTATGTGGCTTTACACGTTATTTGTTTCGATTTTGGAGATCTATTCACTTTTCTCTCTTCGCTTTGTTAACACGCACAACTCGCACTATACACACATCTCAATACGCTAACAAATCGCGGAACTCTTGCATGCTATACTACTTGCTATGTACTCGCTATTCGCACTCGCAACTCTCGATCGCTTTACGCAGCTGTGAAAGATAGGTGAATACGTGCAATATGTAGGTGAATACGTGCAAAATATAGTTGAATATGTGCTTTACGTGCTTATGTGCTTATGTGTTTATGTGTCTATGTGGATTATGTGCCTACGTGATTATGTGCCTATGTGTGTTCGACGTGTTACTGAGCTTTATCTTGTAAAAATAAGTATGTCGTGAGGTAAGATTCAATTATATTGCACCTGAGTCCTATGAAGATGCATGTTGCAGACAATGTCGTCGTTTGGATCTCATACTTCCCGAGCTACCCGCCACAACCACGCTGACAAACGCATCGCCTCGCGAGTCGCCAAGGAAATGGGCAAGGTCATTCCACAAATTGTCAGCGAAATTAATGTTGATTATGGTCTTACTGCCCGCTTTAAGCAGCTTAGCATCATTTGTCCCCGCTAAGTCTCAACTCCTGACATCACAATCAAGAATTTTTAAGCGCTCTTTACCTGATTGTGTTGCTGATTTCGTGCAAGCCGCTAAGACGACTACCATCGAAGAGACTTATCTCCTCACTGCAGAAGTTAATGACAAGCGAATTAGGGCTGGTTACTTCAAGAACACCACCAAAAGTCTCCACCAAGTCACTGCTTCTCCCGCTCCCGAAACCGCCACACCGCAAGGGTCGAAATCTTCCTGCCGCAAGCGCAAGAGCAGCAACAACCAGAATTGTGTCGTCACCGTCGCTCCTCTCAATGTTGTTCCTGCCCAACCTTAGAACCAGAACCGCCAAGTAGCTGCACCAGTGACTAACGCACCACCTGCAAAGCGTGCGTATACCGGTCCTCACCCACTGTGCCCTACTTGTACTTACCATCATCCTGTTGGGATCGCATGTCGATTTTGTGTTCACTGCAACCTTTACGGCCACTTTACCGACAACTGCCGTACTGGTCCCCGTCAAGCTCAAGTTCCAGCTCCTGCACTGCCAGCTCCTCTTCCCGCTCCTCAGGGACAACAAGCAGCTCCTGCCCCCGCTGCTCATGCAAGAGCCTGCTTCGCAAGTGGTGATCCCAACCACTTCGCGAATGTCTGCCCGAACCGAGTAGTGAAGCAAGAGCCACAGCAACAACAAGCGCAGTAACAACATCAATAGCAACAGCCTCAGCAGCAACAACAGCCAGCAGCCCGCGGACGAACATTCAACATCAATTTCCGCCATGCCCAAGCTAACAACAATGTGGTTGATGGTACGTTTCTTATCAACGGTATCGTTAGAATTTGTGTTTATTTGATACTGGAGCCCAAGCTTTGTGTTTATTTGATACTGGAGCCCAAGCTTTGTGTTTATTTGATACTGGAGCCCAAGCTTTGTGTTTATTTGATACTGGAGCCGATAACTGTTTTGTATCGTTAGAATTTGAAAAGCTCCTAAAACGTAAACGAGCTAATCTCCTTACGACGTTCGACGTAGAAATTACCACTGGAAGAACCGTCACTGATAGTTTTGTTCTACGTGATTGTACTCTTGAACTCAACAATCACGTCTTTCCGATCGATCTTATTCCGATGCAGCTTGGTAGTTTTGATATCATAGTAGGCATAGATTTTCTTAGCGAGAATCGTGTTGAAGTCATTTGTTTCGATAAAATGATTCGTTTCTCTCTCGCGAATGGTGATCAAATCTGTGTTTATGGCGAAGTCTTATCTAAGGATCTTAAACTCATGTCGTGTATCCAAGCGAGCAAGTATCTCCGAAAGGAATACAAGGCTTTCTTGGCACAGATCGTAGTAGCGGAGGAAAAGGAAAAATGGCAATGGATAAGGTGCCTGTGGTTCGTGATTTTCCTGCCGTCTTTCCTAACGATTTACCTGGTATACCTCCGAGTCGTGATATTAATTTTCCATATCGACTTTATTCCTGGAGCTAACCCTGTTGCAAAATCTCCCTACCGCCTCGCTCCGTTTGAAATGCGCGAACTCTCGAGTCAACTCCAGGAATTGCTTGATAAAGGCTTCATTCGCCCTAGCACCTTTCCTTGGGGCGTACCTGTCCTTTTCGTTAAAAAGGACGGATCGTTCCGGATGTGCATCGATTGCAGGGAACTGAATAAGCTGAATATCAAGAATCGCTATCCCCTGCCCCAAATCGATGATTTGTTTGATTAATTATAAGGAGATACGTGTTTCTCGAAGATCGATTTACGCTTAGGTTACCATCAGTTACGAATCCAGGAGGAAGATATACCCAAAACCGTTTTCCGAACCCGATATGGCCATTATGAATTCGTCGTTATGCACTTTGGTTTAACCAACGAACCCGCGGTTTCATGGATTTGATGAATCGCGTGTGTAAACCCTTTCTCGGCCGCTTCATCATCGTGTTTATCGATGATATCCTTATCTATTCAAAATCGAAAGCCGAACACGCGCAACATCTACGTTTGGTTCTCGAATTACTCCAAGGGAATCAACTCTATGCCAAGTTCTCCAAGTGCGAGTTTTGGCTAGAGGAGGTTCAATTCCTCTGTCACATCATCAATAGTCAAGGTATACACGTCGATCCACGAAGATTGAAGCTGTTAAAAGTTGAGTTACACCAAAATCACCGTCCAAAATTCGTTCGGTCCTCGGATTGGCGGGCTATTACCGTCGATTCATCGCTGACTTTTCTAAAATCGCCATCCCTCTTACCTCTCTCACGCATAAAGACAAGCCTTTTGTTAGGGTAACTGAACAAGAGAAAGCCTTTCAAACTCTCAAACATATGATTTGCAATGCTCCTATCCTCATTTTACCCGACAGACATGATGACTTCGTAGTCTATTGCGATGCCTCTAACCTCGGTCTCGATTGTGTTCTCATGCAATGGGACAAGGTTATCGTGTACGCTTCTCGTCAGCTCAAGATCCATGAGAAGAACTATACAACCCACGATCTCGAGCTTGGTGCAGTTGTTTTTGCGTTGAAGATTTGTCAATACTACCTTTACGGTACCAAGTGTATGGTCTTCACCGACCATTAGAGCGTGCAACATATCTTGAATCAAAAAGAACTGAATATGCGTCAACGCCGATGGGTTAAACTCCTCAAGGATTATGACTGTGAGATTCGTTAGCACCCTGGCAAAGTAAACATCGTTGCCGACGCTCTAAGCTGACGAAGCTATTTTCATAGCGTTCGTAATACTCACGCCCAACACGACATGAAGCTCTAATTCGTAATGCTCAGCACGCCTGCTTCATTGAGAATACCTTACGAGAGGAAATGAAGAAGGGTGGTGCTGAAACCCAACTTGTCACCAAATTGAACGGTATCTATTACTATCTCGATCGCATCTGGGTTCCAAGTCGCAATAACCTTCGGGAGATATTGTTGACCGAAGCCCACAAGTCTCGATACTCCATTCATCCCGGTGCCGACAAGATGTACCATGACCTTCGTCTACGGTATTGGTGGCCTGGAATAAAGATGGATATCGTTGTCTATGTTTCGAAGTGCCTGACTTGTTCGAAGGTCAAGGCTGAGCAACAAAGACCCTCTGGCTTACTCGTGCAACTCGAGATCCCTATGTGGAAATGGAAGAGTATAACTATGGACTTCATAACGAAACTTCCTCGCACGCCATCAGGTCACGATAGCATCTGGGTTATCGTTGATCGTCTTAATAAATCTGCTCATTTTCTGCCGATATGTAACACCTCATAAACTAGTGTCCAATTATGTGTTGACACGTGTCCCTAATCCTAATTAAGTCAAACGTTCACTAGGAAGGACTACTTTTACCAAACAGTTAAAACTTTGAATAAGAAAGGACTGAAAGTGTCAACATGCTTAAAATAAGCCTCTGAGTGACATTATACGATATTCATGTTCTCATATTAAGCCACTAGTTGGATAATCAAAACCCTTTGCGATAAACTTAAAAGTTTGCGCGTCGAAGGTTTAAAAGCGTCAACATGTTAATTCTTACCTCTTATTGACCTTTTAACGAATCCGGAGAGTTATGATGTTTGATCGCACTCTTGGTAATACCTAATATCGGCTGTTTAGGGCTTTGATGCCATTAAACGATAAAACGCACAAGTTTGTGCGTTAGAAGGGTTAAAAGTGTCAAATCCGAAGCATCGTGATGTTCGCTCATACTCTCGAAAATGCCTGATATAGGCTACATAAGGCTCTTATGTCGTTAAACGATAATACGCACAAGTTTGTGCGTTAAAAGGACTAAAAGCGTCAACGTGTAAATCTACACCTTTGAGAGACCTTTTAAACGAACCGGGAACTCCTTGATGCTCGGTCATACTTCCGGGTGTGCCTAATATTGGTCATGATGGGCATATTATTATTATTATTATTATTATTATTATTGTTATTAATTATTATTAGTAATAATATTGTTGTTGTTGTTATTATTATTATTATTATTATTATTATCATTATTTTTTTACTTGATCATCATACATACCACTTATACACACATGAATTTGAAACTAGGGACTCTCTAATGGTTTTTCAACCTAGTTTACACATGTTGTGATCTTATTAATACTTGGAGAACACACATTACACTTGTCTTGATCCTAGAACTTCTTGAAAACTATAAATAGAGGTCACCTTCCACCCATTTCATTCGCACCTCTCATTTTCTTAGAACTTCTTGAAAACTATAAATAGAGGTCACTGCCGTAAAAGGGGACTCCACCTCAGTTTAAGATTCAAGCTAGGACCCTTTGTAAGTGTCCTTAGCCACTAGTTTTCGTTTTATAGGCTTTTAAGCCAAGAGTCAAGCGTTCTCGTAATAACGCTTTGACTTTTAGTTAGACCTTAAACGATCAAGCCATTGTTCGCTACAAACATGGCTACGTGATCGTAATTAGGTAGGTGTTAATGCCTCAAAAGGGCACCTCCTAAGAGTCATGTTTGCTTGGTCAATTGGCGAGTCAAGATAATATTAATTTAAAAAGTCAACGGGTCAATTTTAAAAATAATTACGATAGAAGTTTAGAAATGTTCTAAAATATGTTTTATCACTTAAACAACTCGGTAATAAATATTAGAACATGTGTTGTCACGACCCCCGACCACACCCTGGACGGGAGCCGCGAGCAGTCAAGTGGTACCGGTGGTTATTTTAAAAATATTGCAGCGGAAATTTCATCAGGACCGTGAGTTAGGAAAAATATCAGAGTTTAGAAAACACCGGATTTTATTTATTAAACAGATGGGATAATATCCATGTTTTATAAAGGTAGCTTTAATAAGGGATAAACCCGAATATATGAAACCATGTTTTCTTAATTTAATTTAATTGATAAAATAAGCCACGTCTTTAAGCCTTTCGGTGCCGTATCATCACTCTTATTCCAGTCTACTGTAATTACCTGAAACGCGTTTTAAAAAGATTTGGTTAGCAGGAAATACTGGTGAGTTCATTCATTTTTGTACAAAAACACATTTGTTATAATTCACAGCATTAAGAGTTTTTACATTTGCTTCTTCAAGATTGGCAAAGACTTAATCACTGCAATTACAACTTTGTTATAACTTACAGTATTAAGGGTGATTACATTGTTTTTATCAACCAATTACCCCAAATCGGTATTTGTCACTCGACTGTATCGGTGCCTATGGTCAGATCACTCATTGGCTAACACGTTGTCTAACACGTTGTCCAATGGTGACGGGAAATAAGTAATGTATACAAAACCCCACATACCGGTAGTAATTGAAGATTACAAAGACTTAATCCCTGTAATTATAACTTTGAAACAAGTAGAGTTTTAAGAAAATAATTTGATAAAAAGAGAATGACTCACCTTGTTAGCATATAGTCTTTTTTAAACAAGCATCTTGATTCTAAGCATTTACTTTATGGTTCTGAATCTTCTGATGATTAAGCATCCATTTTGATTGTAAGAGTATGATGTAGAGTTTCGAGTAGTTAAACATTTAGTTTAACATAATGGAATACGTATTAGTGTTAAACCAAATCAAACCTAACGATGGTCACGAGATCCGAACTTTAACGAAATTCACAAAGTACAGTCTTGTTTAGATAGCACTTTGCCATCCGTTTAACGAAATTCACAAAGTACAACACTTTGGCATCCGTTTAACGAAATTCACAAAGTACAACACTTTGGCATCCGTTAGTTGGTTCCTGAATCGATCGGACAGAATATCGCATCGATGATTATTGGTTAGAACACCAACGTATAGAGAGAAGTATAGAAGAAATGAGCAAAGAAAGATGAATCCTAAGCTTCCTATTTATAGGTAGGAAATATGAAATTTCTAGGAAGTTTCATATAGCTTTTCTAGGAAGTTACCTATACATTTTCTAGGAAGCTTCCTACCTACATATATATCATCTTACACCTTCCTAGCACCTTCCTTTGATATTATCTATTTCATATATATTTATTTTTCATGTATATCTTATCTAGATGTTTAATTAGTCTTATTTAGCTTAATTAATCTTGCTTAGCTTAATTAATCTTAATTAACCTTTCTTAACTTAATTAATTAATTAACTACTTAACTAATTAATTTATCTTAACTCTTATAATTTGCTTAGTCGATTACTTAACTTAATTAGCAGATTAATTAATCTACTCAACTAGCTTAACTGCTAAGTTTCCTTAACAACTAAGTGTATGTAATTAGTAAGTTTACTAAGTTTATTTAACTACTAAGTTTACTTAGTTGCTAAGTATTCTAGCAGCTCCCTGATTACGAGTTCTAATTTCTAGACACAATGGAACTCGTATTAGTGTAGTAACTCAATTCAACTTTAACGATAATCACGAGATCGAAACCCTCACAATGAATGACAACGTATAGCCAGATATTGGCAGCACATAAACATCCATTGGATCGGTTTTAATCGATCGGATAAAGTATCGTACCAATGATTAGAGTTATTACCCTAATAACGGGCAGAGTTTCGGGATTTAGAAGGTATAACCCCGAGCTACTATTTACTATAATAAAAGTTGAAGGAAAGAAAAGAATTGAGCAGTTTGAAACGTAGCAGTAATCGAGCTAATACCCTGGATTTGTAGCAGCGTCTTGACACCGTAAAACTTGTTTTTAGCAGAATTGGGATGTTTTTGAAACTGAAATTTTGAATACAGAAGCAAGTCCCATGCACAGGCTACTTATAGCAACATTTTAGGTTTTACGCGGCCTACGTAAACCTTAATAAGATCTTACGCAGCTCGCGAGGTCATAAAGGCGGCAGTAGGGTTTGCTGAGTCATCGGTGGTCTTAACACATGGACGACACATGTCCCTTAAGCTTATCCGGAGATTTTCAAGTTGTCGCGGCCCGCGTAGCCTTACCTTATGGCTTACGCGGCCCGCGTGAAATCCAATTTTCTTGATTTCTTGATTTTTCATGCACATTAGGGTTTCAGGGGTCCGGGTTTTCACTTACGGGTCGATTTGGGGCATTTTTGCAGGTCCTTACATCCTCCCCACCTTAATTAAAATCTCGTCCTCGAGATTTACTTGAACAAGTAAGGATACTTCCATCTTATTTTTGATACCCAAGTATATTCTTGTCCACGCTTTAAGTTCTACTTCACCCTGACTAGAACTAATCTTGCATGTTTTTGGAATTCTCATGATTGACTGATACGATCTTGTATTTACTTCTATATTTTGAGGAGGTATAACTAAAGATTTCTAAGTATTTCATGAAATGTATCATGTATACTTGTCATTTTAGTTGATAAGCTACTGGTCCACTCTGTTTAGTTACTTTAATGGTTTGACATTCCTTAACTTTCCTTTCTAAATACAGAGAGACTTTTAGTGATATCCTTTCTTTGATTTAAATTTCAATGGTTTGCCGATCTCATGGCCTGATAGTTGCTTTTCTCATATGTATGTCTAACATACTGGATGATACTATCATCCATAAAGTGTTTTAAACGGTTAACACTAGTACTTGTAGACCGATTATTGGAGACTCTTATGAGTGATAAATGATAGTTCTATTTATCTCCTATGCACTTAGCATGTCTTTCTATGTTTGTAGTGTTCTTTTATACTGCTCAAAATAGGTTGGGTTAAAATTTTCCCAAAAATGAGAAGTGAAATGACTATCTTGATTTAATACAATAGATAACGAGATTCTATGTAATGAGACCATTGGATCCCTACACAACTTAACTAAGCGTTTTATGCTAAAGGGTTTTCTTCATTGGTAGTAATTGAGCTAACTTGGTTAGTTGATCCCCAATCACCCAAATTGTGTTTACAACTTATCGTTTTTGGGGAATTTGGTAATAACATTCATTTGTTATCAATCTTATTTCCATACTGGCATTTCTAATCATTCAAGTCAACCTAAAGGTTTCTAACGTTCAGCTTTAACTTGCTAACAGATTAAATACTTAGAGACATAACTTGCTATTTATCAGTAATTCCTATAAACTCTTGATACCTCATATCACTTACACGATGCAACAATTACTTAGTTCCATGAGCTCCTTCGAGAATTCTTTCTCATAGGTTTCCTTGATCAGTACCCAAATTCTTTTCTTATGGAATCTCCAAATTCCATTAGTTCATTTTTTTTCTAATTCCTTCATTATTCCTTTATAATCCTTCAGCATCATCCTTGATTGCTGTTTCTTGGGCACTCTTCAATTGTTTTATTAAATCTATCCGCAATTTTAATCTAAGAGCACGTACTGGATTCGGCTTCCTATGAGACTTATGACTTAAAGCATTAACTACTACATTAGTTTTAACTTTGTGATATAACAATCGGCGTTGTTCCTAGTCTCGGATGAATTCTAAGTTTCTTCTCACGATCGGGTGATAGTCTAAGTAGATCCTCTAGGAAACGTCGTTCGGAATTTCTTTCAGTTCCATGCCTCTAGTGTTAATGAACTCCGAGACCATATACGCTATGTCTTACTTCCGTGCATAACTCGCAGCTTTCCTCACAGAGACGAACTTTGTCGGCTGGCCTGTCTTGCCTCCTTATGGTTACTTCTCCGGTTGGCTTGCAAACCTAAACCTAAGTCAGCAACCACCTCTGGAGTCATCGTTTCCATGTTATTTCTTTTTATGAAGCAAACATGATTTCCTTTCTGTCAATTCTTTTTATTCTTTCCATTTCATGGCATATGTCTTGATCCTGTGTTTCGAAGATCGGGTTTTACTATCTAAATGCCTAAATTTTGAAGCATACATTACTTCATTTTTCTTAACATATATACTAATGGTTAGGAAAACTTTAGTCCTTTAAGCTCACGTATTTGTTGCAGCAATTCCTTTGTTACTGACAATCTTAGTGGGATTATAGGTGAAGAAATCTTTTTAAGTGCATCTAGTCGTGGTTACTGTTATCTTCGCAAGAGTTCTTAAAGAAAGCAGAATTACTCTCATTAGCATAGGTTTTGAGACGTTTTGTACCTAGCACAACTTTTCCTAATGCGTTAATAATCTAAGGTAACCCAGAGGGAATTCTTATACTTTCGATGGTGTCCCAACTTAAAGGGTTCACATCGTTCATCTTGTCGCACGAGTTACGAGACGGGTGATCAAATGGAATAGTTTTCGATGTCGGAATTATAGATGTATACGAGAGATTCCTGATAAAAATTCTAGAATTACTATTGACACACAGGCTCGTGATGTATTTTAAATTATCAATCCTTGTTACCTACTGAATTTAAAAACCATTTTAAATTTTTTACAGTAGGTATAAGTCATGAACTCAGAATCCCAAATAAATTCTCAAAACTATGTGTGAAATGACCAAAATGCCCAACAGTGCATAGTTTGGTCTTAAAGCATAAACCACACATATATTTGACATCCTACTGATATGATATCATAATTTAAACATTTTTACAGAATGTTTATGACCATAACATTTGTTTACTTGCAAGCTCCTTTTATAAATTGTAAAATTACCAAAATGCCCTTATGAGGCATAGTTTGATTTCAAAACCTTAACGGGCATATAAGTCGATATCCTACTGATATTATAACTTGTTTAAAGTATATTGACATATGGAACTTGTTCATGAGTCATCGGGTTACCCGATATTGCTTATACGCGTACGGTCAGACTTACTTAACCAGTTTACTTAAGTTTACCGAAAAGGGGTTTAACCTTATTATTTTGATCTCAAAATCCAGAATGTACAATGTTTACCCATTATACAAGTCCTAGTACTTGTTGGGTTTAAACCACATTCTATTCGGTATACGCTTAATCTAGCAAACATATTCTTAAGTATCGGGTCATATCAAAAGGTACTACCTTTAGCCCGTATACATTCTAACAGATAATAAATCTGTTCATCCCAGACTATAGTACCCCCAGATAATCGGACTTGGGTCAATAATACTTAGATTTGCGGATTTTTCCAAATATAGTCTTGTTGATTGGAAGCTAGCAAAAATGTAAATACTCTTGACTTATTTTAGTGTAAACTTGGGATGGCAAATATGCCTCTTGGGATGGTTATTACATAAGTAAGTCGCCTATGATTGCGCGAAAATGTATGAATACGGTTTAAATCTGTTTACATTATAATTATCATAAATGGGGGTTAATGATACCATGTCCGGACAACCCAATGGGTTAATCAAGTATATAATCTCGTAACAAGAATAATCCCAAGAAATTTTTAAAAGATCACCTACGGGTTATCTATATATAAAACTCTTTTCGAAAAAACTATTTTTCTAAAGAGTTAGTTAAGTGTATTTACCAGCTTTGGCTGACGTATTTTCAAAAGATTGAACAGCAGGTACCGAACCTTATAATAGGCTGGTGATATGCGCAAAATGAAACATATAAATTACATCAAATGTGGCATTAAACTAACCCTTTTTAGAACTAATGTTGTAAAAAGTGTGTTTTCGTCTTCCTTTTGTATTTTCAGGATTAAATGAGCTCAAATGAACAAAAGAAGCAAAAAGGCAGCTACATCTAACATAAATACAAGAAAAGGAATAAACGTGGCATGCCCGACCCCCCGACAGCATCTTCCCAAGCAAAACAAGAGAACAGAAGGCTGAACACGCCCCGTGCTCAATGAGCACGGGGGCATGCCCAAGTGTCTGCAGAAAAGACAAAGCTGTAGAAGCTTCTATCACCCACCACAGGGGCATGCCCAGCGGACATGGGGCCGTGATCAACTCTAAGATTCGCAGAATCTAGGGAAATCTTGATAGTACAGATACGCTTCTGCACACGGTGTCGTACCCAGCGGACACGGGGGCCTGGTCAACTAATGCAGACAAACTGCAATTAATGAAGAAAGAGAAGATGGGTGGACACGGGGCCATGCCCAATGGACACGTGGCCGTGTCCGGGCTTCTGTGCAGACTATAAATAGGGGTGCTTAGCTCATTTGCAAACCATCCCTTGGCAAACCACCTCTCTCACACTTCACCCACCCACCACCACGATCACAACCCACATCCACCACCATCATCCATCATAGAGTGTGTGAGTAGTCTCGGGATCCAAGATCGATCGTAAGAGTTCTTGACAATCAAAGGCCATGTTTACCTAAGTCTCTTACATCACTTGGTGAAGACAAGTGTTTAGTGTAATACTTTTTATTTTTAATCTTTTCGCACTTTTTATTTGGTTATGTATTAATAACTATAATAACTAGTTTCTTATGTTGAAGGTGAGTCTTCCTTATCGTTTGTCCGTGGTGTCTTGGCATTATTTTACTGTCTATATAAAATAAAATATTTTCACCATTCATATCTCCACGGTCTATATGGAGGCATGTTGGCTACCTGGTCGGGGGTTAAGGGAACGGTTTGGTAAGAGTCTTACCTTGTACAGTGTATAGATCCTACAAGGACCTGGGTCAACTTTAGTAGGACCTCCTTAAATACCCACTGGTGTTGGATGGCGGGGGTCCGAACTCCTTGATCCCCTCATATGTAAACTACTATTAAAACTTTAACCCGGCTACTTTGGACTGTATCCCTGCTGACTCAGACTACTTAGCCGAGGGTAACGTCACCTCCAGAAGAGGGGCCTACCACAATATGCATTAATAACTTAATTAATTATCTTTCAATAATCCAACCCTTTAGGATTGTATCCTTGCTGACTCAAACTACTGGGTTGAGGGTAACGTCACCTTCAGAAGAGGGGCCTACTACAATAACTAAGATAATCTCTTAAAAAGTGCAAAAGTGCGGAAATAATCAAAGGTTACACTAAACACGAGCCAGATCCAAGTGATTCATCTTGTCTATCTATTTTTTATTTTATTTTATTTTTCAGCATTTTAGTTAGTTTTATTTTTTTTAGTTTAAAACCTTTTTCTAACTTTTGATTTGATTAGACGTTGAGGATAAACCGGTATTAAAAGCTCTTGTGTTCTTGGACGACCTTGGTATCTTACCAACACTATACTACGCTCACGATGGGTGTACTTGCCCATATGTGTGTTTAGTGTTAGTAAATATCGTGTTTTATAAATTTAAAACTTGGCTAAAAAGTGTTAAAGGGCTTAAAATATACATTAAAAACTATACGACACTTCACACGCATCAAGTTTTTGGCTCCGTTTCCGGGGACACAAGGATTTTAAGAAAGTTAGGAATCAACGGCCTAATCGTTTTCTCTTATTTTTCTATTTTTTTAGGATTGTTTTTAGATTTCCAGTTTCTGCAGAACTCAGCACGGGGCGTGCCCGCTGAACACGCCCCCGTGCCCAATCTTTGGTACTGGCAATCCTGTTTTAAGTCAGACAGTAAGCTAAACACGGGGCCGTGCCCACTCAACACGCCCCGTGCCCAAGTTTCAGTTACTAAAAAGAGAACCGTAAGATCCCGACGGTTGGTAATTTCTGACACAAACATGAGTGATACTGATATTTTTTACTTTCGGCACTCTTATGGTACGTGGTGTCAAATATGTGGTGGCCCTCATAAAGATTTAGAATGTTATTTTCTAAATTATAAGCCCCATTATATAGACCCATTGTTTTCCTGTAGCCTTAAGAGGGGCGAAAGTAAAAGATAATCCCTATCTCTCCCTCGAATGCTCTCAATCAACCCTTCCAGGAGAAATGCTTCTCGATAAATTATTTAAAATGGAAGATCTAATTCTTAATTGGATGAAAGAACTTGAGATGGATATCATTAATTCACCTCAAGACGAAGCCCAAGAAGAATTATTGAGATCGCATTCGAATAAAAACAACTTCGTTGTTCCCGAAATCACCTCCAACTCTAGCGGGGACTTGAGCGATAGTCATCCCTGTGTCGATTGTGCCGTGAAGGACTCCCCATCGACTTCGTTCGGTGCATACATAGACCTGAGCGATTCGGCATACACCTTCTTTAACGAGAGCCCGGGAAAGGGTTGGACTTGTCCACCTACATTTAGCATAGGAATCACCCTCACCGACAACCTCTTGCATTCTCATCTTAGTCTAGAGCAATTAAGGTATCTCAGGCACTTTGGGGTTGTTCCATCCAGTAAGGAACCACCCGATCCGGATAAATTCCTTAGGAATAGACGAACCTTCATAAACAGCCTCTCGACACTTAGCCGTGTCCAGGTCAACACGCCCCCGTGTCCACCAAAAGATTCTTTTCTGACTTTTTGTCAGAATACGAACAAAATGTGTCAAGGCTTCGTCTGCACACGGGGTCGTGTCCAGCCAACACAGGGTCGTGTGCAGCGTGCTGTCGTTTTCTATAAATGCAGCCAAGAATCCTGCACATTTGGACCATTCCAGGGAAAGAGATTTGGTGGGATCTTCACACATACCATCCTGGGTATTTTCTAAAAGAAGGTTATCAACAACCATCTTGTCCTTTCCTCTCTTGTCCATTCCATTCTTCTTCATTTTTTACCTCGACACCTCCATTAGAGCTTGAGATCACCATGATTTCAAGCTTTATTGTGATATTTGTTAGGTTTTTGTTCAAGGAATCTTGTTATAAATAAGTGTTACAACATTGTTTTAAGTTATTTCTGCTAAAAAACGCTTCCTAAGTTGGAAAAATAATTTAAAACTCCAAGATTCCTTGTTCCAAAAATCTGCAGAAAGGTGATCACGGGGCCGTGCTCATTAAGCACGGGGTCGTGTCCGAGGCTACTGTTTCATTAAAATGAACTTTTTTCAGTTTATTTTCGTAGAATGTCGAGCCAAAATAGTGGAACTTCTTCTACACATTCCAGAAACAGTCGGAGGGAAAGGAGGTCTTCGGTTGAAGCAAATCTCGTACGCTACGTGATGGCATTACGTGAAGCTCTTGATGAGATGACCTCGGTAGAGGAGGTCCTGATAGACCGTATTAATTATCTTACGGTGGGGTTGGAAAACAGTTTTCAAGAAATCAACCTCTTGCACCAGAGGTTGAACATTCTTGTGACACCTCCCATGGAGCCAATCCTCCCTCAAGAGGATTGGAACCAAGCACTTCTAGTCAATAATCCCACCGGGTGGGATGACATCCCCGCAGAGCCTCCTCTTGAAGATTTGCAAGAAGTCCCGTTGGAGATTGCACCCCCTCAAACTGATGCAAATGAGCCCGCCTTTCTTCTCCCAAGAGATAGAGGAATGGCTCGCCGGCGAATGAGGAACCCATATCCGAAGGAAGAAGTTCTTCGAGCCACATCAAACCGAAAGAATTATATTTTCAGAAATTTTGCTAATAGAATAAACTTTAGGCTAGAACTTCTTGGTTTAGACTTCTTGTGTTTCTTTTGAACTATTTTAATTTATTAGGATTATTATGTAACTTTCTCTATTTGAATGAATGATGGTTTTAATTAATTTGGTGTTTGGATGATGATGTAATGGGAAAAACACACTTGGGATGGTGAAGGATACCAAGGGAAACTTGCACCAGCACCTCATGCACAAAAACAGAGCCTTCTGCCGATTTTTCTTCATTACAGCAAGTTCAGCACGGGGCCGTGCTCATCCAACACGCCCCGTGCTCAACCATCTGCAGAAAAATGCCCAGTTCAGGTACCTGGACACGGGGCGTGCTCACTGAACACGCCCCCGTGTCCAGCCTTCTGTTACTTTACTTTCTTTTCTGTTACTGGCGATCTGAACACGGGGCCGTGTCCAGACCCCCAGTAACGTAAAATTTTGCTTTTTCACATCTTTTTACACACTCAATCAACCTAAAAACTTATTTTTGGGATACATTGAGGACAATGTGTAATTTAAGTGTGGGAGGGGGGATGCTAAAACCTTGAATTTTGCAAATCCTAATTACAAGCCTTACACAAAACTCTATTGGAACCGCTAAACACCCTAAATTTTTTCAAAAATTTTTCATTTTTTTTACTTGTCTAGGTTTAATTTGGGAATTTCAAATTCTAAAAAGGTTATATTTTTACAAATTTACAACTGATAGAATCGTGATAAAAAGAACCAACATAAGAAAATTATGAAACGGCATGACAAATCTAGTTAAAATTTGATTATATATACTTGATCACATAAAAACCCATTCCCACAAAAAGTGAGTTTTGAGCCTTTATTAAGCATACAAATACACATCTTTAAACTAAATGTTCATTTTTCGTTTCTTGTGTGAATAGCCGCTTGGTTCTTACAACTCTAGAACTTGCCACGACGATACATTCCCGGTCCTTACCAACTTAAACCCGAGTAAGTAAATGATGGAGGCATTAGGACTAACCCTTTTTATTTCAACACCATTATTTTTCTTTTTTTTTACCACCTACCCAAAATCCCCTTAGTTAACCCCTTTGAGCCTAAACCTTTTCATTTCTTAACCCAAAAACAAACACCCTTTTACCCACCAAAACCCTTTTTCATTTTAAACCCTTTATTTTAGTAACAAAGCTTGGTTTTTCATATGACCTTCCTTATCAAAAAAAAATGTATGATGATGATGATGATGACGAAGCCAAAAGAAATAAACAAACAAGTTTATCAAAAAAAAAACTTTGTTTAATCTCTTCATCAAAATAAAAAGTTACAAAAATAAAAAGTCTTACGAAAACTGATGCTTTTTACGCCTTTCGCCCTTTTCTACTAACCACTAACCCAATCACCTACCTTTAACCCAAGCCTAACCCTTCCCCCAAAAGTCCTCTTGGTATTTACAGAGGTATATAGTTAAAAAGGGGGAGGATTGATTGCTTGGCAAGCTTATGGTAGGAGTAAGTTCCATGCCGCTCTCGAGTGTTTCACTAAAAAACATTTTCGGCCGAGTGTTGAGTGATCCCCCGTGAGATATGTGAACTTGTATATAAATGGAATTTTAAAAAGGCTTGTTATGCCAAATAAGTAATTTCTCTTATGAAACGTTTTAAATAAATCATGACGAATAAGATTGTAAATAATTAAAAATAAAACTTAATAAAGAATCTTGGAAATCCCGACACTCTATGACAAGCCCAAAAACCTTCTCTTCTACCCGTTCCATTTGGGAGTGTAAAGCCACATTATAAAGAGTTTTGCTTGAGAACAAGCAAAGATTCAAGTGTGGAGGTATTTGATGTGCGCAAAATGCAACATATAAATTACATCAAATGTGGCATTAAACTAACCCTTTTTTAGTACTAATGTTGGAAAAAGTGTGTTTTTGTCTTCCTTTTGTATTTTCAGGATTAAATGAGCTCAAATGAACAAAAGAAGCAAAAAGCCAGCTAAATCTAGCATAAATACAAGAAAATGAATAAACGTGGCATGCCCGACCCCCCGACAACATCTTCCCAAGCAAAACAAGAGAACAGAAGGATGAACACACCCCGTGCTCAATGAGCACGGGGGCGTGCCCAAGTGTCTGCAAAAAAGACAAAGCTGTAGAAGCTTCTATAACCCACCACGGGGGCGTGCCCAGCGGACACGGGGCCGTGGTCAACTCTAAGATTCGCAAAATCTAGGGAAACCTTGATAGTACAGATACGCTTCTGCACACGGGGTCGTGCCCAGCTGACACGGGGGCGTGGTCAACTAATGCAGACAAACTACAATTAATGAAGAAAGAGAAGATGGGTGGACACGGGGCCGTGTCCGGGCTTCTGTGCAGACTATAAATAGGGATACTTAGCTCATTTGCAAACCATCCATTGGCAAACCACCTCTCTCACACTTCACCCATCCACCACCACCATCACAACCCACATCAACCACCACCATCATCCATCATCCATCATAGAGTATGTGAGTAGTCTCGAGATCCAAGATTGATCGTAAGAGTTCTAGACAATCAAAGGCCATGTTTGACTAAGTCACTTACATCACTTGGTGAAGACAAGTGTTTAGTGTAATACTTTTTATTTTTAATCTTTTCGCACTTTTTATTTGGTTATGTATTAATGACTTTAATAACTAGTTTCTTATGTTGAATGTGAGTCTTCCTTATCGTTTGTCCGTGGTGTCTTGGCATTATTTTACTTTCTATATAAAATAAAAGATTTTCACCATTCATTTCTCCACGATCTATATGGAGGTATGTTGGCTACCTGGTCGGGGGTTAAGGGAACAGTTTAGTAAGAGTCTTGCCTTGTTCAGTGTATAGATCCTGCAAGGACCTGGGTCAACTTTAGTAGGACCTCCTTCAATACCCACTGGTATTGGATGGCGGGGGTCCGAACTCCTTGATCCCCTCATATGTAAACTACTATTAAAACTTTAACCCGACTACTTAGGACTGTATCCCTGCTGACTCAGACTACTTAGCCGAGGGTAACGTCACCTCCAGAAGAGGGGCCTACCACAATATGCATTAATAACTTAATTAATTATCTTTCAATAATCCAACCCTTTAGGATTGTATCCTTGCTGACTCAAACTACTGGGTTGAGGGTAACGTCACCTTCAGAAGAGGGGCCTACTACAATAACTAAGATAGTCTCTTAAAAAGTGTAAAAGTGCGGAAATAATCAAAGGTTACACTAAACACGAGTCGGATCCAAGTGATTCATCTTGTCTATCTCTTTTTATTTTATTTTATTTTTAAGCATTTTAGTTAGTTTTATTTTTTTAGTTTAAAACCTTTTTCTAACTTTTGATTTGATTAGACGTTGAGGATAAACCGGTATTAAAAGCTCTTGTGTCCTTGGACGACCTCGGTATCTTACCAACACTATACTATGCTCACGAAGGGTGCACTTGCCCATATGTGTGTTTAGTGTTAGTAAATTTCGTGTTTTATAAATTTAAAACTTAGCTAAAAAGTGTTAAAGGGCTTAAAATATACATTAAAAATTATACGACACTTCACACGCATCAGCTGGGAATACGGGTCGGCTAGAATGAAGGCTAAGGAATTTGCACTCCTGATGCTTAAGGCTTATGATGTCTAAAGCTCTGTCTATTTGGATCCTGCCCGTGGGCTTGTATCGAACGCTTGTAATACTTTTATTAATTCAAGCTTTATTTTAATAATTTCATTCCAATACTTCCGCTGCAAAATATTATATTGTGATAACTGTTATCCAACCGTCACGATTGTACCCTTCCAGGCCCACCGGAAATCGGGGTGTGACAGGTTGGTATCAGAGCTACAATCTGAGTGAATTAGACACTAGCCTTTTGTGTCTAATCTCAAATATCAAAAAATACAGATTCCTTTAAAAACTTTGAGTCTAGACCTGAATATAAGACTACTCTTAATGTATATATTAGTTATTGATTTTATACCGCTAAGATATCTCGGACAAGATGAAGAAACTAAAATGGGTCGTTGACTCGAGGATCTCTACCATTGAGTAGCTTGAAGTTCCATATGGTGAACTACATATGTTTTGGAGACGATGACTCCGATACGAGGATGATAAACCTCGTCACCTGATGATATATCTTTTGAAATCTCTGTGATATTCTAATATCATTTATCCAAAGTCTATCATATTTGATAGACATTCCGGTGATATCTCACCAGCTGATTGAAACGGCAACAACTATAGAAAGTGCACTTATATTCACTTTGCACCTAAATTTCTATCCTTTGATTCAAATATACTCTCATTCTAGAGAATAAGCAGAAAAAGGAATCACTTTTTCTGATTCATGCTTGAAGCATATAATTTCGAGTCTTCGAGTTCGATTAATTCAAACCCATCTGGGTATATATATTATATTATATAAATTCGGCAACTCTCGCTAGTAATTTCTCCAACTAGAGTACGACAATGATTTTTATTTCATTGATTTTTTAGCAACTACGAATGCCAAACTTAGCTTGATAGAAGCGCCATATGATAATTGGCAGTATCTTAGTGTGTCCCATAGATTGCTTTCATGCCTGGCCAGTATGACGTTTTAGTGCATGGAACCACTGAGATCTCCCAAGTGTCATATTGTACTGATATCGGCTAATAGTAAGCATCTAATATAATTTGGCGATATTACTGCCATAAGAAGAATCATTGATTTTATAGAGCCCATTTTATGATCTTTCCCTTCTAAATAGGAAGCTCACATTTATTGCTCCTACCTTATCAAACAGATTTCTTGATTGCGCAATAGACGAAGGCCAAAAAGCACGCGTTCCCACCAATGAGTGGTTAAAATAGTGCAAGATGTTCGTCCAAATATGAGACGACATATCCCCAATTCTCCAGATAAAGGAGAGGTGTATATTTATAAACAGTGTACTTTATTGAGTTGTATTATATACGTTGTACTTTATTGAGGCGTATTTCCGAATATCCCATGTGGAGAAAGGGTATATTTAAAAACGGCGTACTTTATTGAGCCGTACCATATACAGTGTACTTTATTGAGCTGTATTATATACGCTGTACTTTATTGAGGTGTATCCCCATGTCTCTCGATACAGGAGAGGGGTATATATTTAAACGGTGTACATTATTGAGTCGTACCATATACAGTGTACTTTATTGAGCTGTATTATATACGCGGACTGTATTGAGGCGTATCCCCATGTCTCACTATAAAGGAGAGGGGTATATATTTAAACGGTGTACTATATTGAGCCGTATCGTATACATTGTACTATATTGAGGTGTTTACCAAATCTACAACTAAGGAGAAGTGCATATAATTAAAACGTCAAATGAGACGTGTCCTAGAAACTCCAACTGAGGAGAAGGACTAAAAGTGCCAACTCTATTGGGTGAAGACAATTAGTCGAAGAACTGCTAGCAATCAAGCAAATAAATCTCTTTTGAATTTACTTGGTCTACTAGTTCTTATGTGATTAAGACTAGTAAATAGGACCATGATAAAAGACTTTGTCTTAAATTTCCCACCAATGGTAGTGGTTGAAAAGATGATAGAAGTGGAAAACTGATTCCCTCACACCCATATAATCTTAAAAATCTTTAAGTGATTCTCGTCCAACTATGGGACGACACTTATATAAGATCTCCAACTAATTCCCGAATGTGTGGAAAGGATATAGAGAGTTCATCCATCTATGCGATGTTAATCATCCCCAAATCTCCCAATGTGGAGAAGGATATATATTTAAACGGTGACTGTATCGAGCCATATCATATACGCTAACTGTATTGAGGCGTATTCCCGAATCTCCCCATAAGGAGAAAGGGTATATTTATAAACGGTGTACTTTATTGAGCTGTATCATACAGTGTACTTTATTGAGCTGTATTATATACGCTGTTCATTATTGAGGTGTATTCCCAATTATCCCAATGTGGATATGGACTTATATTTAAACATCAATTGCGACGTATTCCCAATTATCCCAATGTGGATAGGGACATATATTTAAACGTCAATTGCGACGTATTTCCAAATATCCCAATGTGGATAGGGGCATATATTTAAACGTCAATTGCGACGTATTCCTAATTATCCCAATGTGGATAGGGAGTTATACTTAAATGTCAACTGTGACGTATTCCCAGATCTTCCAATACGGAGAGGGACTTATATTTTCAACGTCAACTGAGACGCATCTCCAAATGAGGAGAAGAATTCATATTCAATACGATGACTGAAATGTATCATTAAAATCTCTAACTAAATTCCCAACTATGTGGAAGGAGAGGTATCATAATACTGCTTTGTCAGTCAAAACAAGGACAGTTGTGACCTTATGGTTCCCTGTCCAAGGAAGTGAGCTATGCTCAAGCCTCATAGTCTATATGATCAATGTGATCATGACTAATATCATCTAATACGATGATCATATTATTTGACATCCTTAGTGATGTTTTGCCTACAGGCTATAACATATTGTCCATTTGAGACACTGACATTGTGATCTTTATGATCCCCTGTCCAAGGTGGTGAGCTATGCTCAAGCCTAATAGTCTATACGATCAATGCGATCATGACTAAAATCATCAATATGATTATTATATTTAACATCCTTAATGATGTTTTGCCTACGGGCTATAATATATTGTCTAATTATGACAGTACCATTATAATCTTTTATGATTCCTTGCCCAAGGGGGTGAGCTATGCTCAAATCTCATAGTCTACATGATCATTGTGATCCTGACTAGTATCATCAGTATGATGATCATAATATTAACATCCCTAGTGATAAAGTACCTACGGGCTATACTTTACTCAATTGTCGGTAAGACAATGATAGTGGTGATCTTTTTGGTCCCCTGTTCAAAGTGGTGGGTTATACCCAAACCTAATAGTCTATATGATCAATGCCATCATGACTAACATCATCAACATCATAATCATAATAAAAATCCCTAGTGATGTCTCGTCTATGGGCTACATTATATCATCCATTTGAGACAATGACAGTTGTGATCATTATGATTCCCTATCCAAAGTGGAAAGCTATGCCCAAGTTTCGCAGTCTATGTGACCAAGTGCGATTATGACTGATATCATCAGTGCGATGACCATTAATTTAACATCCTTAGTGATGTCAATCGAATTGCCTACGGGCCATATTATATCGTCAATTTTGGTGACAGTAGTGGTCTACGACCCCTTAATCAAAGGTAATGAACTATGTTCAAACCTTAAAGCCCTTTGATCTAATGAGATCGCGGCTTATATATATCTTAAAATGTTCTTGGTAACAAGGCTTCAGTGCCATGTCATTCAATGTCCTCCGTAACGAGGCCTTGTGCCATATCTTCACAACCTTTGTGACATGCCCTCGTGCCATGTCTTGCACGTCCTTCGTGACAAGCCAATGTGCTATATTTAAATGTCCTTCGTGACAAGCTAATGTGCTACATTTAAATATCCCTTGTGACAAGCCAATGAGTTATACGTCTAAAGTCCATTACAAATTGTGGTAAGCAGGATAAACATATGGCGAGCCTGAGTATTGGCAAAACAAGTAAGAAAAACTATGGTGACGATTTAGAGCACCAGAACCGTAATGACGAAGAGAATCGTATTCCATCCATAGTTGCCGATGAAGTCAGTAATGCCCTGGCTGGATTTATGGCCACATTTAAAGGGCCAAAGCCATCAGTACAGAAAGAGAACTCTGTTTCTAAACCCTGTTCTAATACTCATAAGACTGAAAAGTCTCAATTCTCCTCAACTAAGAGTGAGCAGAGTATCAAGAGTATCAAGAAAACTGAGTCTCGTGACTCTAAGAAGGGATGTACATATAAACATTTTGTTTCTTGTAAATCCCGTGACTTTACGGGAGAGACTGGAGCAATTGATGCTCTAAAGTGGCTGGATGAAATGGAAACCGTTGTTGACATAAGCGGTTGTGCCGCTAAGGACAATTTTAAATATGTGTCCCAATCCTTCAAGGAGGATGCTCTGACTTGGTGGAAGTCACTAATCCAATCCACTAGAAAGGTTGAAATGTACAACCTTAGTTGGTCAAAATCCGTGGAATTGATCCGCGAGACTTATTGTGTGACACTTCGGGTTTTCCCGAGCAACCTCTTTGTTTAGCTTTATGTGAACATATACTATTAAATGAAGATTTGCGAATTATCTTGAAGTATTACGTGATGCTTGTGTTAAACTATGTGTATGTAATATATATATATATATATATATGTACGTATAAGTGAACCGAGACCATGAAACCGACTCGAGACCACTCGGTCTCGAGTGAACGACTGGGCCGGTTGGGCCGTACACCCCTAAAGCCCATTCGGAACCCATTAGAGTGTACCGACCTTAGAATGGGTATAAAACCCATGCCCAAGCCAACCTTCTCTCATTTTTGATCATTCTCCCCACACTCTCCTACACACACACTCTCCCTCTCTCTCACTAAAACCCTAAACCCCAACACTCCTCCTCCTCTCGGATCAAACCGGCGATCAAAGAGTTCTCGGATCTGCTTGAGACCAACACTCGGGAGCGTTTTCATCGAATCTTTCATATCTCTTGCACCCGAAATCCTTGGCCGGTTAGTGTTCGTTGCAAACACATGTATATACATGATATAAGTGTTTTCTATGTTATAATGTGCATTGTTGTTGATATTTAGTATGATGAAAGTGTTTGATTAATTTAATGAGTTCTTGTTTGTTGATGATACATACTTGGTTCCAAATGCATAAGATGAACAATGTTCCCTCTTAGTGAAAAGTATGATTCTTGTGTGATAATGACTTGCTAAGATAAGCTTGAATGATAAAAGCATGATGATTAGGATTTGTTTAGGGTCATCCGATTTATGTTAAGAGGTTATAGAACTAATGTTTTGCTTAATGGTAGTTACAAGATGATCTTGACGGCTAGTTATGTGTTATGAATTCTTGTCCATAGAATGCATGATTATGTAGGATGAACATGATAGTGAAGGATGAAAACCCTAATGATGAACAAGTTTGAATGTGTTTTGAATATTTGAAAATGTTGTGTTTGATCCATATGGAAATAGAATTAGACAATAAAACATGTTTATACATTTTGGTTGGATAGTACATATTACCATGAAAACAGAATTTTATTGGATAGTACTATTAGACAAGTTCTAGAAGGTGTTCGGTCATCAGGTGTGCGAGTCGAGACCTCCTGTCTCGACTCGAGACCAGCAACCTACAACTCGAGACCATCACACTACAACTCGAGATCGCGTGATTGCAACTCGAGACCATACGTGACAACTCAAGACCAGACAAAGCGGACATCAGGAACTTGAAATCAGCAAGGTCTCGACTCGAGATCTCATGATCCCGACTCGAGACTGGACTCGAGACCTCCGAGATTGCGACTCATACCGGCATTACTCGAGATCTCTTGGTTGCGACTCGAGACCTCCATGTCTCGACTCGAGACCACCTTGTCTCGAGTGGGCTACTGGTCTTCATTATTGGGCCTTAGTGTATGGACTGTCCGTGTACGATTACTGATTGACTGGACTACGTACTAATTGTTACTGTTTGACTGAACCATTATTAGAGCAGGCCCGATACCCGTCTATGTTTTGTATGCTATGTGTTAAATACGTGCACCATATACGTGACTACTTGTGTCCGAACCTGACCTATACTGGTAACCATATTAGGACGTGGTGACCAGCATACTTGACCAAGTAAACTGTCTACCGAGCAACCCAAGGTGAGTTCACACACTAAAAGCATGCATCCCAGGGAGGGACACGATCAAAGATCAAGAACAACTTTTAAACTACTATTTCCGGGGGAAAATGCGTTTGGGTATTATTTATAAATCACAACTAGCATAACTAAATGAATCTCTATCACATTAAGTCCCTGCTTAGAGTACCGATTAATCGCCGGGGGCGAACGGGTTATTAGTTGATAGCGCTATTAGGTTTGACAACCTCACACCGTGACCGGGGGAGATCGGGCGTGAACTAGTAGACCTTGCATCTTGGTCAATGACGATAGACATTGACCTGGGGCACAAACTCTTCTCGTCAATAGTTTCGGTAACCTCAGTTTAGTAGCTTTCATATGGGGTAGCTCCCCATGCCGTGATTATAAATGCTTTATCTAAACAACTTACGTTTTTCGAAAGGTTAAAACTGGACATCTCGTGAACTCGCCAACAATTTTTGTTGATACCCTACTGCATGCTTTGCAGGTAACCAGTGACTCAGGAGCTTGCAGCTTGGGGATGTGTAGTGGTCGTCATAACCCGTGTGTTGGGTTTTAAATAATCCTGAACTATGAACCTTGTTTTAAAACTGTTTGGTTTACGCTTCCGCTGTTTACTTAAACTGTTACTCGAACTTAAACTTTTAAAACTTTAAACTATGACGTTTACTAACTATTGTGGTTGGCGAATATTTTCACTATAAATAAATGCTCAGTATAATTGGTGGCTGGATCCTGGTCAGTCACGCCTCCAAGCGGTGGTACTCCGCATGTGGATTTTGGGGGTGTGACAGATTGGTATCAGAGTCATTGGTCATAGTGAACTTGGTTTTAAAAAGAAGAGTCTTTTTGAGAAAAAACAGACTATAACCCGTGACTCGTGACGACACTACACTCCAAGGGCAAGACTCAACATGTTAGACCTCATAGCTCGGGCTTGTGTTTACTTGCTTGTTTATCTTATTGTTGACTGCTCTACTATACATACTAGTGTGTCTAATTAGATAGACACACATCCCTCTTCTATCTCATTCTCGCTACGTTACGACATCACACTCATACTGTGTTTTCTGGTTATGAAGACAATGAATGGACGCGGAAGAGGAAGCGTTAACATAACTCAGGCTCAATTCACCAACTTGCTCAACACGGTGGCTGCAGCTTTCGCAGCTCACCCTGGAGGTAAACTCGCTACTTTAGGATGTTTAGATCCTACCCCCACATTGTCTTTTCACCTCTAAACCTATTCGCTTCGCTTCTCACAACAGGTCAGCCTGCGCCTGCGCAACCACGTGTTTGCACTTTCAAAACCTTCATGGATGGCAAACCTCTCCCTTTCAACGGCACTGAGAGTGCCATAGGCCTTCTGCACTGGATTGAAAAGGCTGAAGCTGTCTTTGCTGTCTGCGAGTGTCCCCCTGCTAATTGGGTTAAATTCGTGACTGGTACGCTTGAAGGAAACGCGCTTTCATGGTGGAAAGCACAAATCCAGATGCTTGGTCTGGAAGCTGCTAATGCTACTGCGTGGGAAGATTTCAAGGACATGATCAAAGAGGAGTACTGTCACAGGGATGACATCCACAAACTCGAGAACGATTACTATGAGCTCAAGATGGTTGGGTCAGAAATTGAGACCTACACCAAGCAGTCCAACGACTATGCTGCACTTTGCCCAAACATGTCCCGACCTATGTATCGAAGGATCGAATTGTACATCAAAGGCTTGGTCCCAGAAATCCGGAGCCATGTGACCTCAGCCAACCTCAATACCATACAGCCCGTGGTTCGTCTTGCTCATAAACTCACCAATCAGGTTGTGGAGGAGGGCAAGTTGCCCAAGAGGATCAGTGCTACTGCTGGAACCTCTAGTGACAACAAACGAAAGTGGGATGGAAATCAGAGCAAGGATTCTAACTCTACTCAGGCCCCAGCCCAGCAAAGGAAAACTGAAAGCAACAAGGGCCCTCAGTAGCAGGGCGGCTACCAGGGCCATCTCCCTAAGTGTAACAAGTGCAATCGACATCATAATGGGGCCTGTGCTAAGAACAAGTGTCAGCGATGCAACAAGATGGGGCATGAGGCCAAGGATTGTAGGAGCCCTCCCCCCGCAAGACAGAACCAGCCGCAGCAGCAACAGCATCATGGGAACATCAAGGGTTGTTTCCAGTGCGGAGCCGAGGGGCACATTAAGAAGAATTGTCCTCAGTTAAATCAGAACAACCCCAACCAGGGTGCGGGAAACCACAACAACAACACCAACAATGCTGGGAATGGTGCAAGAGGAAGGGCTTTTGTGATTGGAGCTGGAGAAGCGAGGAATGACCCCAACGTTGTGGCGGGTAAGTTCCTACTTAATGATCGTTATGTTTCCGTACTATTTGATTCCAGAGCTGATGCTAGTTATGTATCCCTACGTATTAGTAAGAAACTTAAGTCCACCCTTACGCCGTTAAGCTCTAAGCACATCGTTGAAATAGCTAACGGTAGAAACCTCGAGGCCTCACACGTAATACGAAATTGCAAACTAGAGTTGTCTGGTCAGACCTTCTGTATCGATCTCTTCCCCATCAGTCTCGGAAGCTTCGACGTCGTCATTGGTATGGATTGGCTATCCAGGCACCGAGCTGAAATCCTCTGCCAAGAGAAAGCTATTCGTATTCCCCGTCCTCCTGGCAAACCCCTTATCGTCCAAGGCGACAAAAGCGGAGAAGTCACAGGCATCATTCCATTCTTAAAAGCCCAGAAGTGTTTACGAAAGGGGCACACCGCTATCTTAGCACTTGTAGCCGACACACAGAAAAAGGAAAGCAGGATTGAAGATTTTCCTGTTGTACGCGACTATCCTGAGGTATTTCCTGAAGAACTACCTGGACTCCCTCCTCACCGTCAGGTCGAATTTCAAATCGAGCTAACCCCCGGAGCAGCGCCTATAGCTCGTGCACCTTATCGTCTGGCTCCCGCAGAACTCAAGGAACTTTCTACTCAACTACAAGAACTACTGGACAAAGGTTTTATCCGTCCTAGCTCATCACCCTGGGGAGCCCCAGTACTCTTTGTCAAAAAGAAGGATGGCACATTCCGAATGTGCATTGACTACCGCGAACTGAACAAGGTTACCATCAAGAATCGTTATCCACTTCCCCGTATCGACGATCTGTTCGACCAACTGCAAGGGTTGAGCTACTATTCCAAGATCGATCTGCGATCGGGTTATCACCAGCTGAGAGTCCGCGACAAGGACATCTCTAAGACTGCTTTCTGAACCCGCTATGGTCACTACGAATTCCTTGTCATGCCTTTCGGAATGACCAATGCACCTGCGATCTTCATGGATCTCATGAACCGGGTGTGCAAACCTTACCTCGACAAGTTCGTGATTGTGTTTATTGACAACATCCTAATCTACTCGAAAAGTCAAGAGGAGCATGAACAACACCTGCGTCTTATTCTCGAACTCCTTCGCAATGAGCAACTGTACGCCAAATTCTCGAAATGTGATTTCTGGCTTAGAGAAGTCCATTTCCTTGGGCACATCGTCAATCAGGATGGGATTCACGTCGACCCCGCTAAGATCGAATCCATTAAGAATTGGCCTATACCTAAGACTCCGACCGAAGTTCGCCAATTCTTGGGATTGGCAGGATACTATCGAAGATTTATCAAGGGATTCTCTAAGATCGCTCAACCACTCACGACCCTCACTCAGAAAGGTGTTGCTTACAAATGGGGTGATGCTCAGGAATCTGCCTTTCAGGAACTAAAGAAGAACCTCTGCAGTGCTCCTATTCTTTCCTTACCTGAAGGTACCGACGACTTCGTTGTTTACTGCGACGCTTCCATTCAAGGACTTGGTTGCATGTTGATGCAACGCGAGAAGGTTATAGCTTACGCTTCGCGACAGCTCAAGATCCACGAACGAAACTACACGACACATGACTTAGAATTCAGAGCTGTGGTCTTCGCGCTCAAGATTTGGAGACAATACTTGTACGGTACCAAGTGCACGATTTACACTGATCACAAGAGTCTCCAGCACATAATGGAACAAAAGGAGTTGAATATGCGGCAACGCCGATGGGTCGAACTCCTAAACGATTACGAGTGTGCAATTAAATACCACCCGGGCAAGGCTAATGTGGTAGCCGATGCCCTCAGCAGGAAGGAAACCAAGCCTAAGCGTGTCCGTGCCTTACAGCTCACCATCCACTCGAACCTCCCTAAGCAAATCCGAAGCGCTCAGGCTGAAGCATTGAAAGCCGAGAACGTCAGGGCCGAGTCCCTGCGAGGATCAAAGAAACGGCTAGAACAAAAAGAAGATGGTGCCTACTACGTAAACGGGCGTATATGGGTCCCACTTTATGGGAATTTGCGCGAGCTTGTAATGGATGAAGCCCATAAGTCCCGTTACTCAGTACATCCTGGTTCGGATAAGATGTACCACGACTTAAGGACTACATACTGGTGGCCTGGCATGAAAGCCCACATAGCAACCTATGTCAGAAAATGTTTGACTTGTGCAAGAGTCAAGGCTGAGTATCAAAAACCATCGGGCCTACTCCAACAACCAGAGATCCTGCAGTGGAAATGGGAGCAAATTTCCATGGATTTTGTTACCGGCTTGCCTAGGTCTCAACGCGGAAATGACACCATTTGGGTGATAGTGGATCGGTTAACTAAATCTGCCCACTTTTTGGCTATTAAAGAAACAGACAAGTTCTCTACCTTAGCAGAGGTATACTTAAAGGAAGTGGTTTCGAAGCACGGAGTGCCAACCTCTATTATTTCCGATCGAGACGCGCGTTTTACTTCTGAGTTGTGGCAAGCTATGCACAAATCTTTTGGCTCACGTTTAGACATGAGTACCGCTTATCATCCATAAACGGATGGACAATCGGAACGCACCATCCAAACCCTCGAAGACATGCTTAGGGCGTGTGTGATCGATTTTGGCAAGAATTGGAAGAAGCACCAACCGTTAGTGGAATTCTCCTACAACAACAGCTACCACACCAGCATTCAGGCAGCACCCTTTGAGGCATTGTACGGTCGTAAATGTCGATCGCCTCTCTGCTGGGCGGAGGTTGGGGACAGCCAGATCACAGGCCCGGAGCATGTAGTAGACACTACAGAAAAGATCGCCCAGATTAGGCAACGCATGGCGGCAGCTCGTGACCGTCAGAAGAGCTACGCTGATATGGATAGGAAACCGCTAGAGTTCCAGGTTGGTGACCGTTGTCTAAAGTATCGAATTATGATACTAAATATATTCTTATCTTTGGAAAATTCCAGCAAAATACTCAGCTGATAAGCACTTGACTTGTTTCACCATGACGTTTAAACGTGAACTTAAGGTTTATTGAAAAAAAAAAACTTTGTCCATTATGGAACATGGAATTTGAAAGTTCCAAGTTTACCTCGTAAACACGAATGGGATTCCCATTGTGGCTCAGGATGCTATTGAGAGGTTGAAACCTCCTATTATACGGAATTGATCATATTGCTCTAAGCAAATCTCGAGGTCGAGATTTCTTTTAAGGGGGTGAGGATGTAACACCTCATAAATTCGGGTCCAATTATGTGTTGAATACCAAAGAACTGAAAGTGTCAACATGCTTAAACTAAGCCTCTGAGTGACATTATACGATATTCATGTTCTCATATTAAGCCACTAGTTGGATAATCAAACCCGTTTGCAATAAACTTAAAAAAATTTGCGCGTCAAAGGATTAAAAGCGTCAACATTTTAATTCTTACCTTTGATTGACCTTTTAACGAATCCGGAGTGTTATGATGTTTGATCGCGCTCTTGGTAATACCTAATATCGGCCGTTTAGGGCTTTGATGCCGTTAAACGATAAAACACGATAAAACGCACAAGTTTGTGCGTTAGAAGGGTTAAAAGTGTCAACATGTTAATTCTTACCTCTGAATGACCTTTTAACAAACCCGAAGCATCGTGATGTTCGCTCATACTCTCGGAAATGCCTGATATAGGCTACATAAGGCTCTTATGTCGTTAAACGATAATACGCACAAGTTTGTGCGTTAAAAGGACTAAAAGCGTCAACGTGTAAATCTACACCTTTGAGAGACCTTTTAAACGAACCGGGAAATCCGTGATGCTCGGTTATACTCCCGGGTGTGCCTAATATTGGTCATGATGGGCATATTATTGTTATTGTTTTTGTTATTGTTATTGTTATTGCTATTGCTATTATTATTATTATTATTATTATTATTATTATTATTATTATTATTTTACTTTCATCACACATACCACTTATACACACATGAATTTGAAACTAGGGACTCTCTAATGGTTTTTAAACCTAGTTTACACATGTTGTGATCCTATTAATACTTGGAGAACACACATTACACTTGTCTTGATCTTAGAACTTCTTGAAAACTATAAATTGAGGTCACCTTCCACCCATTTCATTTGCACCTCGCATTTTCTCATTCTCTTGGGGACTCCTGCCATAAAAGGGGACTCCACCTCAGTTTAAGATTCAAGCTAGGACCCTTTGTAAGTGTCCTTAGCCACTAGTTTTCGTTTTATAGGCTTTTAAGCCAAGAGTCAAGCGTTATCGTAATAACGCTTTGACTTTTAGTTAGACCTTAAACGGTCAAGCCATTGTTCGCAACGAACATGGCTACGTGATCGTAATTAAGTAGGTGTTAATCCCTCAAAAGGGAACCTCCTAAGAGTCACCTTTGCTTAGTCAATTGGCGAGTCAAGGTAATATTAATTTAAAAAGTCAACGGGTCAATTTTAAAAATAATTACGATATAAGTTTAGAAATGTTCTAAAATATGTTTTATCACTTAAAAAAACTCGGTAATAATTATTAGAACATGTGTAAACATGTTTGGCTCGTCAATTCCTGTTTTAGGGTCGGTTCGCAACCGAAAGTCACGTAGTTTGACTTCTACGTTGACTTTTGCTTATAAACCGAATTAGACTAGTATGCTACTGATTCTAGTTTCCGTTATTATCATAATATAATGTAGTATAGCCCCATAAGGTTATATTACACGATCGGACTAGGAATATGAGTTTATGCGCATGTTCCGTTATTATGCCATACTTTGACTAAAATGCCCTTTTGATTAAAAATAAGGTTTTAGACATACATGAGCATGAAAATGAGTTATGTACTGATAAGTAAACATGTTTAGAATATTTTGATGTGTATAACCTGGTCATAAACTGAGTTTACGCGTATAAGCGTAAACTAAGCTTTTAAAAGGACTAAAATGCTCTTTTAAGTCTAAAATGAGTTTTAAACATAATTTTAGTATAAAACTCATCACCTAGTGATATGATATGATAAATATGATTATTTGGGATACTAAGTCAGGTTGTAAACTGAGTTAACTTCAGTTTCATATATAATGCCGATAAATGACGATAATGCCTTATGGCACATAAAATGCGTTTTACGCATAATATTCAAACCAAACCTTTTGCTTACTGATATGTTATGAAAAATAAAATATTTTAACAAATCAAAGCTGGTCATAACATCATATTTCATAAATCTTCGCATAAATCGTCATTGAACGACATTAACGCCGTTTAGGCGCGTAGTATGGTTTTAAACCATGTGTATAAGCCAAGACTTGTTACCTACTGAATTTATAAACCATTATAAATGTTTTTACAGTAGGTATAAGTCATGTACTCAGAATCCCAAATAAGTTCTCAAAACTATGTGTGAAATGACCAAAATGACCCTACAGTGCATAGTTTGGTCTTAAAGCATAAACCACACATATATTTGACATCCTACTGATCTGATATCATAATTTAAACATTTTTACAGAATATTTATGACCATAACATTAGTTTACTTGCAAGCTCCTTTTATAAATTGTAAAATTACCAAAATGCCCTTATGAGGCATAGTTTCATTTCAAAACCTTAACAGGCATACAATTTGATATCCTACTGATATTATAACTTGTTTAAAGTATATTGGCATATGGAAATTGTTCATGACTCATCCGGTTACACGATATCGCTTATACGCATACGGTTAGACTTACTTAACTAGTTTACTTAAGTTTACCGAAAAGGGGTTTAACCTTATTATTTTGATCTCAAAATCCAGAATGTACAATGTTTACCCATATTATACAAGTCCTAGTACTTGTTGGGTTTAAACCACACTCTATTCGGTATACGCTTAATCTAGCAAACCTATTCTTAAGTATCGCGTCATATCAAAAGGTACTACCTTTAACCTGTATACATTCTAACGGATAATAAATCTGTTCATCCCAGACTATAGTACCCCCAGATAATTCGACTTGGGTCAATAATACTTAGACTTGCGGATTTTGCCAAATATAGTCTTGTTGATTGGAAGCTAGCAAAAAGGTAAATACTCTTGACTTATTTTAGTGTAAACTTGGGATGGCAAATCTGCCTCTTGGGACGGTTATTACATAAGTAAGTCACCTATGATTGCGCGAAAATGTATGAATACGGTTTAAATCCGTTTACTTTATAATTATCATAATTGGGGGTTAATGATACCATGTCCGGACAACCCAATGTGTTAATCAAGTATATAATCTCGTAACAAGAATAATCCCAAGAAATTTTTAAAAGATCACCTATGAGTTATCTATACATATAAAACTCTTTTCGAAAAAACTATTTTTCCAAAGAGTCAGTTAAGTGTATTTACCAGCTTTGGCTGACGTATTTTCAAAAGATTGAACAACAGGTAACGAACCTTATAATAGGCTGGGAATACGGGTCAGCTAGAATGAAGGCTAAGGAATTTGCACTCCTGATGCTTGATGTATTGGAAAATACATCTTTATTCGCGTCTAGGTTTGTTCGGTTTTAGTTAGATTTAGTGTCGTTTTAGATTAGAATGTATTTGCTTTTGATTTATTTGTGTTTCCAGGTCTTTGCAGCCAAATGGAGCAGATATAAGTTAAAATCTGGATGGGCGAAAGTCTGGAATGGAAGTCGAGAAGTTCGGAAGCAAAACGGAGCGAAAAAGCACAACTGGGGGCCGCTTGAACTTATAAATGGATTTCCGGATAAAAGCAGGCGCGCGGCCCGCTTGAACTTACATTGAATCACGAGGCGGGCCGCGAGGAGTTGTTATGTCGGCAACAGATCGCGAAATTTATGATTTTGTAGGGTTTTCTTGGTTTTTAAGGAACATCATCATCAACAGCCGAGGAGAACAACAAATATACGAATTTAGGACTTCTTGGACGATCATTAGAGGCTGATTAAGGGTTGTTGAAGCATTGGGGAAGGCGTGGAATCATTGTTGAAGCACAGGAGCACACGGGATTGGAGATCACGGGTTTTATAATCTTGTTTCTCTCGTTTTCGTTTGTTTCTTGTTATTTGATGATGAATTCTGTTTTGACCATGATTATAGACTTGTTTTTGAACATGATTATTGGCTAAATTTCTGTTACTACCTAGACATGGATGAATGATTGCTATATGATTTGATTATTTTTGGATTTATGGAAGCTATGGATTGTTTATAAATTGTAAACGGTTTGTTCTATCAGTTAGATGTGTTTGCGTGCTTGATGTTATTTGAATATTGATTATTGCTTCGTTCGAATCTTGGTGACGGTCTTTATCACGGAATAGAATCGGGCTAGGGTTTTAGGTTTTGGTGAGTGTCTATATCACATAATAAACCTTAGATCCTTTAGGGTGAAAATCTAGTAAGTAACCTTAGAAGTAATAATTGGTAATCTTATAAAATCAAGTGTTCTACTAATCATCAATAGCTGTAAGGTGCGAGATTATTGCTAGGTCTAAGTGATTAAACCGCAAGGTGGGTCCTTCTTAGGAAGTTAACCTTTTGGCTGCTGTCTAGCAAGTCTAGCTGAGAAAACAAACCTATCCTAGGTTTAGGTCTCGTAAGGGAGTGAGCCTTGTAGGATACTTTTATAAACCCAATTAGATGTCTCGTAAGGGAGTCTAATAACCGGTAAATTAACAACCTTTAGGGGATCTTAGCGTGCTCTTGAGAGGGTTTAGGGGTCCTTAGATTTCCCGATAGGTGAGAATTATAAGATCCCGGTTCCATAGCAGACAACTTCCAATTATAATCATAACTAAAAGCAATCAGGATTCCTGTCTAGGTAGTTCTTTCATCATCCTTGAGTTCAGCCTTCGTGTGAGTTCGTGTCTAGTTCGTCTAGTCTAGTTAGTATTCGTTTTTGCATTCTTAGGATTTTTAGAAACCCCCCCCCCCCAATTAATAAACATTTAGTTAAGTCGTGTCAGTCTAAGTCTAGATAGAGTCGTTATCGTGATCAGTAGAGTCTCTTGGGTTCGATACTCGGACTTCCTTAGGCTATACTTCATCGATCGGTACACTTGCCGGTCGTGTGATTTAGGGTTTAGAGAGTCTTAGTTTTATAAATTTAAAACTTAGAGAGTCTAGATTTAGGGTAAATTTAGTTAATTTAGTTAACCCGTTTCGAGCACATCAAGTTTTTGGCGCCGTTGCCGGGGACTCTTAGGTAATTGCGTTGATTGCTTTGTTTGGACTTGTTTGACATATTACGTGCTATTTGTGTTCGTTGAGTCGTAGGAGTCTAAACATTTTAAAAATAAAAAAAAATATTTGCTTTAGTGTCTTTTCTAGGTTAGTGAGTCGTTGTTAGAGTCTTTTCGTTGTTCGTAGTTGGTGGATGCCCCATACGCGCTCGCAGGGACCGCCGCCACCTTTGTTTACAGTCAAGTCTTCTGAGTCGTCTTCTTCGTCTTCTTCGGTTGAGCATTCCACCCCCGCCTTCGATTTCACACCGAAGCCATCACCACACGTTTCACCACACGTTTCCCCACCACCCTCCCGTTCTCGTTCGCCTAGTCCTCCACCCGTAGTTCACATGGCGAACCGTACCGTTTACCAGCAGGCTACCACCGGTTTCACCGGTGCTACTTCACCCATCACCCTTCCGAATATTGCGAATGATAGGTCCTGGCAGATCCCTTCTTACATCATGACCGCCATCACCAATTCTTGCCAGTTCCATGGTCGTGATGACGAGGATGCACCCGCCCACATAAATCGCATCACTCGTCTTTGTGGCACCTACTCCATTGAGGGTGTCAATCTAGATGCTAGGTACCTTCAGGTCTTCCCATTTTCGCTCGCTGGACGCGCAGCCGTCTGGTTTGATTCTCAGCCCGCAGGCACTTTCACTACTTGGGCTGGTCTTCGCGATGCTTTCATAGCAAAATACTTCCCGCCAGCCAAGGCGTCTCGCCTTCGTGATCAGATACACTCCTTTCGTATGGAGCCTGATGAGCCATATCACTTAGCTTGGGAGCGTTTTCAGACGCTTCTCTCTCGTTGTTCGCAGCATGGTTTATCCGACTGGGCGTTAGTTGAGAAATTCTACAATGGTCTTACTCCTGAGATTAGAGCTCGTTTCGATACTTCAGCAGGAGGTCAGCTTATGGGAAAGAAGACGGTTACTGAGTGTAATGATTTATTTGAGAGCTTTGCACATTCTGATATGGATTACAGCACTATCGGCGGGACTTCCATTCCTGTTACTACCACTTCGGCCGGTCGAGGGGTAAACCAAGTTAGCTTGGATCCATCGGTAGCTGCTGTGGTCGAAAGTGTGAAGAAAGATTTGAGGCAGGAGATGAGGAGAGAGTTAGATGAGATTAAGAAGAAAGTTGATAGGTGTGAGGTTTGTAGGGGAGGCCACGATACACTAGATTGTCCCACACTTACGTTAGAGCAGGTAGAGTACATAGCCGGTCAGTCTAGGGGTTTTTTCGGTAATAATAATAATAATTATAACTCCAACTGGCAGGGTAGTGGTAGTAGTTTCCGCCCTTCTGGCAATCCCCATGGTTTTCCATCTGGTCAGTATCAAAATAGGGGGCCGGGTCTTTACACGAGTGGTGGTTCAGGTCAGAGTGGTCAGTTTAGTGGTTCAGGAGGTCAGATGGCGAGTGGAGGGTCGAATCAGGAGAGTCAGGGTAGTACGAGTAGGATGGAGGAGATGCTCGCTCAGATGATTACACAGAGTCAGGCGACCCAGAAATCCCTCACTGAGTTTATGCAAACTCAGGATCAAATTAATAAGAATCACGATCTTCAGATTAAAAATCAAGAGGCTACTCTTCTAGATCTCAAGAGGACAGTAGGGGATATATCTAGGCAGTTGAGAGAATATCCTTCGGGTTCGTTTTCAGGTACTACTCACCCAGTGAATCATTCTGTGAAAGCAATCACTACTCGCAGTGGGAGGAGTCTAGGAGAGGTCGTGAGAGAGAAGGTTGAGTTAGGGAGTGATGATGAAGTAGATGAGGTGATTGAGATGGAGGCTCCAGGCAAGGTGCAACATAGGCTAGACCCAGCAAGTACCGCACACGCCGAGAAGTCTCCAGTAGAGAAGCCAGTAGAGAAGCAGCCGAAGAAGGTTCGACCACCGCCTGTGATTGATATTTCGCGTCTTCCGTTTCCCGCTCGAGCTAGGCAGCAGATATATGCTAGGGAGTATGACAAATTCCTTGACATGTTCACCCAGCTGAAGGTGAATCTTCCGTTTATAGAGGCCTTGAGATCCATGCCCAAATATGTCAAATTCCTTAAGGATTTTCTCAAGCGTAAGGATGGGGTAGGAGAGTGCTCAAGTAAGTCAGTGAGTGGAGAGTGTTCGGCAGTAATCCTAAATAAACTTCCTGAGAAACTAACTGATCCGGGCATATTTACGATTCCCTGTTTGTTTGGTGGTGATGTTAAAAACCACGCGTTAGCTGACCTTGGTGCTAGTATTAATTTGATGCCATGTTCATTTTACGAAAAACTAGGCCTTGGTGATTTGAAGTCAACACGTATGACCCTCTCGTTAGCCGATAAGTCAGTTAAGTATCCTAGGGGGATAGTAGAGAATTTGTTGGTAAAAGTGGATAAGTTTGTGTTTCCGGCTGATTTTGTAGTGTTAGATATGGAGGCCGATGATAGAGTTCCATTGATTTTAGGGCACCCGTTCTTGAACACGGCTAAAGCGTTGATAGATGTCTTCTTAGGCACAATTACACTTAGAGCGGGTGACGAGTCGGTAGTTTTTGAGGTGAATAATGCGAGAGGGTCGAGTGAGAGAGTCGAGGCGATAACATCACTAGAGGAGAGTGAGAAGAATGAGAAAAATGTGAAAGAGGTGTTGAGTGAGCCGAGTTTAGAGGAGATGTTAAAACCCAAGTGTGGGGATCCACCTGATAGGAGAGTTGAGGAGTTGGAAGAGAGGTTGACGAGGTTAGAATCTAAGATAGAAACGCTGAGTAAGGCTCAGTGTGGGGATAGGTATAGAGATGATATGTTTAGATTCACACCGTTTGATGATGAGTTGAGAGAATATGAGAGATTTAGGAGAGATACGGGTGATATGAGAGATGGTAGTGCTATGGCCCGTAAGAGTTGGTTTGGAGGGGAGCTCCGCTTATACGATCCTCCGTAATTTTGTGAACAGTTGTGATTACTTGTAGAGTTTGTACATTGAGTCATTGTCCGTGTCGTGTCTTTAGATTAGTGGTTTATGTGTTTTTGCGTCGATAGTCGTAGTGTCGTTTTTGTGTCCGTTTTGTGTCTTGTCAAGTATTTTGCAGGTTTCATCATATTCACGTGGCCGAGATCGAAGTTCGAGTATCATCACAGGTTTGTTGAATGTTAAAAAACGACAAAAACGCATGCAGGGGTAATTTGGGAATAAAAAATAAATAGATTCTGCACATTCTGCTGCTGCTGCACATTACGTTGCTGTTATCTGCAGTTCAGGCGGCCCGCATGGACTTAGGTTTATCTCTGAAGCGGGCCGCGCGGACTAAAAGAAGTTTTGGCGGTTGTTAAGTTGAATATCACACATCTTATGCGGGCCGCGAGCCCACTACTGTCGACATTAGGCTTTTATCATAGCCATTTGATCCATTTCTCATATTCACCTTCATCCAATTATCCATCATCATTCGGTTGGTTCGAGTCGACGTTCAGGTATGTTTGTCCTTCAATTGTTGTTGTTGTATTTGAGTCGTTTGTTACCGGGTTTATTTCCATCTTAAGTGTGGGGAAACGGGTTGCATATTTTTAAGGCATTCAAATGTGATTTTTCACTAAAGAGTCGACCCATTATCCGTTGCATCCACACTTTGGTCAGGTTTGGCACTTGGGTTGTTCGAGGGCGAGAAAAAGTGCCGGGAGAGGGTAAGATGGTAATTTGGTTGTGTACTTTGAGTCTTTTATTTTGTACCATGCGTCTAAGTTAGAAGTATTGAGTCAGTCATTATGTGTCGAGTCGGTATTGCGTTGGTGTTTGCTTGTTTTTGTTTTGCAGGTTCGAATATGTACCACCCGTACTCAATCTCCATTCGGGTGAGTTTGGAGCTGTTTATTCAAATTTCGGGCATTTATCAACCATACTAGTCAGTGTAAAAGCCGATCACGAATGAAATGCTATACGATTGAGCTGGATTGGACGAGTGTTTGGAGCATACGCGATTATAAAACCAGCTAAGTCCTTTCCGATTTGCCCTTGTGTCTTTTATTTCTTATTTATTTTTAGTTTTTGAGTCGGTTTCCATCCTACATTGAGGGCAATGTAGAGTTTAAGTGTGGGGATGGGAACTATCGTTTAGTGTCTAGTTAGTAGAGTCTTGAGTTATAAAAAAAAATTTAAAAAAATAGAAAATGTCTTTTGAAATAAGAAGTTTGCAAAATAAAAACGGAAAATGATAGAAAAGTCGGGTCTTTGTTCGGGTTCAAATAATAATAATATGAGATAAAATAATCGTGCTTGTGTCTAGTGTGGGATGCGCGGGTAGGCTCGATTCGGTTCTGGGTTCCTTTGATTTAAAATATACCTAATTGTTGGTCTACTAGTGGGTTCTCATCTAGGGAGAGTGGGGAAATTGAAACCGCCAAAAATAGTATAAGGGGCACCGTTATAAGCTAAGATCGTTAGAGTTTTTGGTCATTATCTCGCTGAAAAAGAAAAAAAATAGAATAAAAAGTGAGCTAGAAACTAAATGAAAGTAGCCATTCCTATGTAGTCTGTGATTGGGGATAGCGACTCTACAGTCGGATTACCGCTAGGGTGTGTGAAATCGATTTGCCGAATAAAAGTACCGAAACCTAAGTAATCTGTGGTTGGGGATAGCGACTCTACAGCCGGAATACCTCTTGGTTAGGGAAAGCATCGTCTAGTCTCACGAATGAAAAAAAAAAAAGAGCAAAGCAAAAAATAGAAAAAAAATAGATTTGATTTTAAACTCTCTGGATCTTGGTATAAAACGGTTAGGAAATAACCCAGTGGTTGTTCCTTTTGTCCTATAAGCTTGAGGGGGGATTAGGTGGACTTGCAATTCTTAGCGTGAGACCCTAGGTAGATTCACCGCACTTGAACTAAACTTGCATGATAAGGGCTTGGAACCGGGTTGGGTTTAAGTGGATCGATATACTTGCAATCGCGGCTAACACGAGTTTTGATTTTAATAAAATAACTTATACTTTTGGCCCGTTCAATTATTCCGACTATGATTCCGTTTGCATAATTCTTTTTCGAGGACGAAAAAAGAGTAAGTGTGGGGATATTTGATGTATTGGAAAATACATCTTTATTCGCGTCTAGGTTTGTTCGGTTTTAGTTAGATTTAGTGTCGTTTTAGATTAGAATGTATTTGCTTTTGATTTATTTGTGTTTCCAGGTCTTTGCAGCCAAACGGAGCAGATATAAGTTAAAATCTGGATGGGCGAAAGTCTGGAATGGAAGTCGAGAAGTTCGGAAGCAAAACGGAGCGAAAAAGCACAACTGGGGGCCGCTTGAACTTATAAATGGATTTCCGGATAAAAGCAGGCGCGCGGCCCGCTTGAACTTACATTGAATCACGAGGCGGGCCGCGAGGGGTTGTTATGTCGGCAACAGATCGCGAAATTTATGATTTTGTAGGGTTTTCTTGGTTTTTAAGGAACATCATCATCAACAGCCGAGGAGAACAACAAATATACGAATTTAGGACTTCTTGGACGATCATTAGAGGCTGATTAAGGGCTGTTGAAGCATTGGGGAAGGCGTGGAATCATTGTTGAAGCACAGGAGCACACGGGATTGGAGTTCACGGGTTTTATAATCTTGTTTCTCTCGTTTTCGTTTGTTTCTTGTTATTTGATGATGAATTCTGTTTTGACCATGATTATAGACTTGTTTTTGAACATGATTATTGGCTAAATTTCTGTTACTACCTAGACATGGATGAATGATTGCTATATGATTTGATTATTTTTGGATTTATGGAAGATATGGATTGTTTATAAATTGTAAACGGTTTGTTCTATCAGTTAGATGTGTTTGCGTGCTTGATGTTATTTGAATATTGATTATTGCTTCGTTTGAATCTTGGTGACGGTCTTTATCACGGAATAGAATCGGGCTAGGGTTTTAGGTTTTGGTGAGTGTCTATATCACATAATAAACCTTAGATCCTTTAGGGTGAAAATCTAGTAAGTAACCTTAGAAGTAATAATTGGTAATCTTATAAAATCAAGTGTTCTACTAATCATCAATAGCTGTAAGGTGCGAGATTATTGCTAGGTCTAAGTGATTAAACCGCAAGGTGGGTCCTTCTTAGGAAGTTAACCTTTTGGCTGCTGTCTAGCAAGTCTAGCTGAGAAAACAAACCTATCCTAGGTTTAGGTCTCGTAAGGGAGTGAGCCTTGTAGGATACTTTTATAAACCCAATTAGATGTCTCGTAAGGGAGTCTAATAACCGGTAAATTAACAACCTTTAGGGGATCTTAGCGTGCTCTTGAGAGGGTTTAGGGGTCCTTAGATTTCCCGATAGGTGAGAATTATAAGATCCCGGTTCCATAGCAGACAACTTCCAATTATAATCATAACTAAAAGCAATCAGGATTCCTGTCTAGGTAGTTCTTTCATCATCCTTGAGTTCAGCCTTCGTGTGAGTTCGTGTCTAGTTCGTCTAGTCTAGTTAGTATTCGTTTTTGCATTCTTAGGATTTTTAGAAACCCCCCCCCCCCCCAATTAATAAACATTTAGTTAAGTCGTGTCAGTCTAAGTCTAGATAGAGTCGTTATCGTGATCAGTAGAGTCTCTTGGGTTCGATACTCGGACTTCCTTAGGCTATACTTCATCGATCGGTACACTTGCCGGTCGTGTGATTTAGGGTTTAGAGAGTCTTAGTTTTATAAATTTAAAACTTAGAGAGTCTAGATTTAGGGTAAATTTAGTTAATTTAGTTAACTCGTTTCGAGCACATCAATGCTTAAGGCCTATGATGTCTAAAGCTCTGTTTATTTGGATCCTGCCTATGGGCTTGTATCGAACGCTTGTAATACTTTTATTAATTCAAGCTTTATTTTAATAATTTCATTCCAATACTTCCGCTGCAAAATATTATATTATGATAACTGTTATCCAACCGTCACGATTGTACCTTCCGGGCCCACAAGAAATCAAGGTGTGACACGATACGAGAAGACTTTAAGGTAGAACGATTAGCACTGATCTATACCGATGAAGTCATTTGTCGACACGGGACGCCTCGTGATATCAGCTTTGACCGCGATGGTCGGTTTTCCTCGCCTCTTTTGGAAACGTTTCAATCTGCTCTCGGTACTACTGTTAATCTAAGTACCGCTTTCCATCCCCAAACTGATGGTCAGACTGAACGCCCGATTCTCACCTTCGAAGACATGCTTCGCTCGTGTGTGATAGATTTCAGTGGTAATTGGGATTCGCATTTACCATTAGTCGAATTCTCGTACAATAACAGTTATCATTCTAGCATTCAACTGGCACCATTTGAGGCACTATATGGAAGAAAATGTTGATCGCCTATTGTATGGCACGTGATCGGAGGTGCACAAATTACTGGTCCTGGGTTATTGCAAGAAATGATTGACAAGATCCTCTAGATATGAGACAATCTCCTGAAAGCTTGGAGTCATCAAAAGAGTTACGCTGATAAACGCCGCAAGCCCCTTGAATTTGACGTTGGCCATCACGTACTCCTAAAGGTTTCACCTTGGAAGGGCGTGATCCGATTCGGCAAGAAAGGAAAGCTCGCGCCTCGATATGTTGGACCCTTTAAGATTCTGGAAAGAATTGGCAAAGTGGCCTACACACTCGAATTACCAGAGGAACTCAGCAATGTCCACCCGACTTTCCACATCTCGAACCTCAAAAAGTGTCTTGCCGAGCAGAATTTACATGTAGCACTTGAGGATCTACAAGTGGACGAAATATTACACTTCGTGGAAAAGCAAGTCGAGATCAAAGATCGAGAAACCAAGAAGCTCCGACGCTCACGCATTCCCATAGTGAAGGTTCGCTAGGAAGGCAAACACGGCGTAGAGTGCACTTGAGAACTCGAAAGTGACATGAAGGCAAAGTATCCACAGCTATTCATTACGCCTGTGCCTTAATTTCGGGACGGAATTCCCTAAAGTAGGGGAGGCTGTAACAACCCGACTTTTTGAAGCCAAATTAAAAGTCAAAGTCAAAGGAAGAAAAGATTGCTAATCAGATCTGACATTTCTTGCTTGATTATTGCTTGCACTCTCGAACCTCGGTAATCGATGATTGATAGTTACCGCTATTTTGCTTTATGATTTGTGATTTGTGAAGTAACAATGTGATAAACGCAGTTAAAACACTAATCTACTTAACGCTATCTCATCGCTATCGCATCGCAACTCGAATCGCAGTTACTGGTATTGTTTTATGTGTGTGTTATTATGTGTTACTTGTGCAAGTTTATTTATGTTAAAGGTGTTATTCACAAACGCAATCGCAACTCTATCGCAACGCAATCTCATTGCGAACTGGAAACGCAAGTTTACCTTTTATATCTTTTAGGAGTTATGTTATTTTTGTAACTAATGTGTAATATTATCGCATCGCTTACTCGCAATTCGATTAAACGCAACGCAACACTCAACGCACGAAATGAAAGTCGGAAAACCAACTCGTAGAAGCCCTCCGATTAAAGGACCATTCGATCGAATGGACATCCGATCGGATGGCCATCCAATCGAAAGGCCCTCTAATCCGTTTAACCACCACCGCCTTTCTCTCCTCTCACTATAAATACCTCACCCGTCACATCACTGTTCACCTGATGTGACAGCTCCCTCTGACCCACGCACTCTCAGGCCACTTTTCTCTCGATTCCTCGCGATTCTTGTAAGTTTTCACTCCAAATCTTACATTTTAACCGTGAAATCCTCTGATTCGGGTTGTTCTAAGGTGACGTCATCATGGAGTTCTTATGAACATTGAAGTGTGACCTCATCTCATCAAAATGGTTCGGATCTAATGGATTTCTATAATGTTTAAACACTAATTTCACCAAAATCTAAACATTTTCCAACTGATTTCCACTTCTCCTCAACATTCTCAACTTCTCCCTCAAAACTGATAGAATCTGAGCTCGTTCAGGCCTTCTATTCATTCTCTAGAGAAGTGTCGGTTTGAGAACAGATCACTGTCGGAGAGACAACCGATTCACGGGTTGAACATGAAACACCATCATGAACAGCTGGTTCGGATTAAACGAGGTGATTCCCGTCCGACCGGATGAGTTGGACCTGATGTGGTTTCTGTTTTGGTCAAACATTACCGAAGCAATTAAGTGATCAAATTAGTTTTGTGTGGTAGTGTGCTAGTAATACTTGTAGAAAATATGTTGGTTTGTTAGTTTGCAAAAACAGTTTCAAGATATAGCTCAGGATACTAAGCTATATCAATAACCAAACAATGAGCAAAAATGTAAAGGTTGACATGAGATATACGAGGAAAGCCCTTGATCAATCTAGATCTCCGGCATAAAACCTTGGGAGCTGACAATCGTCGCTGCCTTGTTGTTCTTATTACTTCAAAATTCAGGATACAGTGTAGGATATGGCTCAGATCTCTACTAAGTGTTACAATGATTGCAAGTGATGAGTGTTAGTGTGTGATTGCAAGACAAATGTGTATGAATTCGAGGGCTACAAGTGGAGTGAGTTGAAGTAAAGTGTCTTACTAGATCTGGCCATCCATATTTATAGTTACAAGAACCAACAAACTATCCTTTTATTCCGGGATACTTTGGAATATTCCCTTTTGAACGTTGTAGACTATTTCTCCTGGCTCCAATGTCTCTTTTCCAACTAATTTGAGTGAGTATTCAGGGGAATTAGTCTTTGTGAACGTTAACAACCTTCAACTACAAGCTACAAGCAAATCATTAGTAACTGCCTGGATACTGCCTCAGGATGTTACCAATATAATAGTCCGGTATCCTGATCATAAACAGCTAACATAAAATCAAGATATAGTGTCAGGATATGGGCTCAAAATTTCACCCATAACAATTGTCCCCAAAAATATTGCCGTTGGGGATCCCTGATCTGACGGTAATATTTTTCTAATTTTTTTAAAGCCCTGAATTGATTTGATGATATGACGTGACACGGAACAACTTCTCATGCCCATATCTTCTCCGTAATTTCTTCTTTTTAAATGCCATACAAGAAATCGAAAAGGTAAGTCCTCCTTCTTATCTTTAACTCCCTTCATCTTCTTCTGATTTACCTCTGATCACAAATGGCAAGGCAAACCAGATCATCTTCCGGCGACTCCTTTGGCCCATGACCTCATTCCTCAACATGGTAAATATCTTGACCCTGTATTCTACATACATATGCTAAGTCTGTATCCCAATTAGACTGTATTAATGATACCTGTGTTCTGGTAAGCCTTCAAAGGTGGCTGAGGTGGCGATTGAAGCTGTAGAGAAGGTGGAGGCTGGAGCTAATGTTGTTGTGTGAGAGCATCGAAGTGGGCAATGATGGATATTATTGCTTAGGTCGGAACCCACTCTTTTAAATTTGAATGGTCTGTAACCCCTAAACAATTTACATTTCCTACACTTTACTTTTCCTACACTTGAACAATTTAACAGTTGGAGGTGGAGGGATCCTGTGTTTTCAGGACGAAGCCTTCAACTATTTATGTAAATATGCTTTAAAAACTTAATTGTGTCCTTGGTGGACGGGGCTCTTTTTGAGATGAAACCAAGAATACAATCTTTTGGACCATTAATAATAAACTAACCTTTTAGCCTCATCTGTTGTTGTTATGTTTTTGTTTTGAAAGGTATGTCTGATCAAATATCCTGGTCAGGAAATGTTCAATACTTTTTTCATCAATATGTTAGACAAAACTTGGTTGAATATGACTTTTTAGAAAACTTAATGATCATTTGGATAAGGTTTTCAAGACTTGAAAAATAATAAATCATACTAGAAACACTTAGGCAATAATTTCCAACCTCAACCTTTGAATCCTTTGCAATGTCCCTGGCATGGATGTCCCCTGTCTGTGCAGGATATTGCATCAGTGCATGACATACTTGAGTATTTCTTCACTTAGGTGTTGTTTGTTTTTTCAGAGGTCAAAGGTCTGCAGTCTGTGGACCACATCTGCAGGCATCTGCAGGAGAAGAGGTGGACCAAATGTCTGCAGTCTGCAAGGAGAAGAGGGTTTTTTTTCTACAAAAACCACTTCACACACACAACACACACAACAGTTCTCTCTCTGCCTTGAACTCTCTCTCTCTCTACAAACTCTCTCTCTCTACAATCTGTCACCACCACCGCCCATAGCACCACCACCACCGCACCACCTCCGCCATCACACCATCGCCTCTCTCTCTCTACGGTCTCTCTGTCTCTCACTGATCTCTCTCTCACCGATCTCTCTCTGTACAGTCTCTCTCTCTCTCACTGATCTCTCTCTCTCACCGATCTGGGTTTTATTTTAATTGATGGGTTTGGTGGTGGTGGGTTTTGATGATGGTGGTGGTGGAGGTGGTGGCTGGGATGTGGTGGTGGAGGTGGTGGCTAAGATGTGGTGGTGGAGGTGGTGGCTGAGTGGTGGAGGTGGTGGCGAAGATGTGGTGGCAGGTGGAGGTGGTGGCGGAGGTGGAGGTGGTGTTGGAGGTGGAGGTGGTGTCGGCAGGTGGAGGTGGAGGTGGTGGCGGAGGTGGTGGTGGAGTTGGAGGTGGAGGTGGTTGCAGAGGTGGAGGTGGAGCTAGGGTTTTGGAGCAGATGAATGTTTTGAAGAGGGAGAAGAGGTTGGCAGAGGTTTGAAGACATGGGGAAGGATCTGCTTGGGGAAGAGGTGAGGCAGAGGTAAAAGCTCTGCAGATCTTCAAGAAAACAAACAAGCTGTAGGACCCTTATGTCTGCGCACGTCTGCGCGATATAGACATAAGTGCTCAGAAGAGCTTTTGGCCAAAAAACAAAAACCACCTTAGTGATTAAACTTCATAGCTTTTTACCCACAATAGAACGTGTGTAATCACAGTTTGTCATATCTTTGCAATCTTGTCAAAAACTTTAGTTTTACTGGGGATAAACCCTTAATGTACTGGGGATATACCCTTAATATCCTGGGGATAAACCCTTAGCATCCTGGGGATAAACCCTTGTTTTCGTGCGCTACAGGCGGGAGTGTATAAACTCCAAGACCTTGAAAGGCAAAAACCTTTAAACCTTAGAGAGTATGAAAATACCCTTTCGCGAGAGAGGGTGATCAATCCTCATATACCTTAAGGATCCAGGATATAGCCAATAATAACGAATTTTCAGCCACTTTTACATGAACTGGTCCCGCTATCTTGAACTATCCCTAGATAACTTGCGCTCCAGGTGGGGTGTTTAAACCCAATTCGAGAGAAAGGTGAATACCTTTGAAGGGATAAGGGTCCCTTAAACGTGAGAGAGGGGCCCAATTCTCTAATCTTTCGATTCATCTTGAGTATATATCCTGGAGTAACATCCTGAAGCGTATCCTACAAAACACCTTTAAACTAAGGTGGGTGTTAGCTTGGCTAACACCCCTCCGATGCTTAAGTCATTATTGGGTCCAAAAGAATAAATAAAATCGAATATATTTAAAAGAGATAGAATTCATACCATCCTGAGTTAGAAATTAAATTCTAAACTCACTTGAAATAGAGCTTAAGGTGTATAGCATTCCACGATCTTGGTAACATATCCCCTTCCATATTCTTGAGTCGGTATGCTTCTTTCCTAGATTCTGATTCAACTTTATATGGTCCTTCCCATTTTGGGGCAAGCTTCCCGTCAGCAGGATTAGTAGTATTCTGGAAAGCCTTTCTTAATACCCAATCTCCAACTTGGAACCTTCTAGTCCTTAGATTTTTGTTTTATGCTCTGGATATTCTCTGTTGATATGCTGCCATCCTCAGCTTTGTTGCATCCCTTGTTTCATCAATAGTATCCAATTCTTGACATAAAGCTTCAGGATTCGTTTCAGGACCCCGGAGGCTTGATCTTGCTGTAGGTATCACCATCTCTGTCGGGATCACTGGCTCTGCCCCGAATACCAAGGAAAATGGGGTCTGACCAGTTGCACTCTTCACCATCGTCCTATCAGCCCATAGGACAAATGGTAATTCCACTGCCCATCTTCCTTTTTTAGCACCTAGTCTTTTCTTCAAATTATTAACAATTATCTTGTTTGAGGATTCTGCCTATCCATTAGCTTGAGGATGTACTGGAGTTGACATAATCATCTTGATTCCCCAACTCTTGCAAAAATCAGAAGTTCTTTTGCTGATGAACTGAGAGCCTTATCACAAATTATCTCAGCTGGTACCCCAAATCTAGTCAGGATATTCCTCTTTATAAAAGATACTACTTCTTCATCTCTGAATTGAACAAAGGCCTCAGCTTCAACCCACATGGAAAAATAGTCTGTCATTGCCAGCATAAAAACTTTTCCTCCTGGAGCTTTTGACAATTTTCCCACTATATCTATACCCCACTTCATGAATGGCCAAGGGGAAACAATAGGATATAGTGGCTCAGCAGGTTGATGTAGTATATTGCTATGCCCCTAACATGCATTACATCTTCGAGCATATTCTGCAACATCTTTCCTCATAGTTAGCCAATAGTATCCTGTTCTTAGCACCTTGGAGAACAACGATCTGCCCCCAGTATGGTTACCACAATCTCCTTCATGGATATCCTGAAGTACCTCATTGGTCTCAGGATCCTCCAAGCACCTTAGGTATGGTCTTGCAAGAGACTTTTTATACAAAACATCATTTATAATAGTAAAACGAGATACCTTCATCCTGAAAGCCTTAGGATTCTCATCCTTTGGTATGTCTCCTTCTTTAAGGCATTTTATGATTGGAGAAGTCCATGATTCAGGATTCTTTTTAGGATATTCATCGTCAGGATCCTGGATACGTGATACTTCCTTATCCTGAGACTTGAAGTGTTCCATCGCAGGATACAGGATATGTAGTACCAGTATTTGAGTCCCTTTTGGTATCCTGACTGTTGATCCTAAATTTGCCAGAGCATCTGCCTCAGCATTATCTTCTCTTGGTACCTATTTAAGTGTAAAAACTTCGAAATATCCTGCTAATTTTTTGACAATTTCCAGATATTCGATTAATCTTTTACCTTTGACTGCATATGATCCATTGAAATGGTTAGTAATTAACAAGGAATCAACATATACTTGCAAATTTTTAATATTCATATTCCTGGCCAGCTCTAATCCTGCAATCAAAGCTTCATATTCTGCTTCATTATTAGTGGCAGGAAATTCACACCTAATAGCCTGGGGTAATATGTCCCCCTGTGGTGATTTTAGTAATATACCTAATCCTACTCCTCTCACATTAGTTGCACCATCAGTATATAATGTCCAGGATTCTAAGGTTTCTCCTAGTTGGTGTACTTCTAGGTCTACTTCATTTTGAATATCACTACTGAAATCAGCCACAAAGTCTGCTAGAGCCTGAGACTTTATAGCATTTCTAGTTTCATATACTAGATCATAGGCATTTAACTTTACTGACCATTTAGCCATTCTACCCGACATCTCAGGTTTCCTAAGCACATTTTTAATAGGATAATTAGTTTTAACATGAATCCTATGTGTCTCAAAATAATGTCTAAGCTTAGTTGATGCCATAACTAGAGCTAATATCAATTTTTCTAAGTGTGAATATCTAGTTTCAGCATCTAATAAACTTTTACTAACATAATAGACAGGATACTGATGACCTTCATGATCCTTTACCAAAACAGCACTTACTGCATTCCCTGATACTGTAAGATACATGGATAATGGTTCACCATCCTCGGGCTCATTAGCAAAGGTGCAGTTGAAAGATATTGCTTTAATTCCTGTACGGATGCTTCGTGCTTTTCTCCCCATTCGAATTTCTTATTCTTTTCAGGATATCATAGAATTCCTTGCATTTCTCTGAGGATCTTGATATAAACCTGTTTAATGCCGCTACTCTTCCTGTTAATCTTTGCACATCCTTCATGTTGGACGGTGACTTGATATCCAGGATAGCTTTGATCTGTTTCGGGCTTGCTTCTATCCCCCTTTTAGTCACCATATATCCTAAAAACTTTCCTACCCCCACTCCAAAATGGCACTTGGCAGGATTTAGTTTCATGTTGTACTGGTCCAGGATATCAAATGCTCCTGCAATATCCCGGAGATGATCCTCAGCCTTCTTGGACTTTACCACCATATCATCAATGTATACCTCCATGGTGTCCCCCAGTTTGTCTTTAAACATCATGTTCACCAATCTCTGGTACGTTGCACCTGCATTTTTTAAACCGAAAGGCATAGCAGTATAACAGTAAATACATGTTTGTGTCATGAAAGCAGTATCCTCCTGGTCTGAAGGTTCCATTTGGATCTGCTGGAATCCTGAGGATGCATCCATAAAGGTTAACATCTCATGTCTGGCAGTTGCATCCACCATCGAGTCTATATGAGGCAGAGGGAACGGGTCTTTAGGACATGCTTTGTTCAAGTCTGTGTAATCTACACAAACTCTCCATTTCCCATTCTTCTTTTGAACTATGACCACATTTGCTAGCCACTTGGGAAATTTAACTTCCTAATCATCTTGGATCTCTGCAATCTTTCAACCTCCTCCTGTGTAATTGCATTTCTTTCAGGAGCAAAGTTCCTTCTCTTTTGCTGAACGGGCTTGAAAGACCTGTCAATTCCAAGCTTGTGAGTTATAATATCCTTAGAAATACCTGTCATATCCTCATGCTTCCATGCGAACGTGGACATCCTGCATTTCAAAAATTAGTTAACTGACTTTCAATATCCTCAGGGATATTGGCTCCTATGAGCACCGAGATATCTGGATTATCCTGGTCTAGGATAATTTTCTTAACATCTTGCTCTGAGGCCTCCATGATATCCTGGGCTCGTATCTTTAATTGCTATCCTGCTTTAGGCTTTGTTGAAGACTTCATTGATAAAGAATAACATTCTTTTGCTCTTGTTGATCACTTTCCACCTGGACAACCCCCTAAGGGGTAGGAATCTTGATACATTGATGATAGGTTGATGGGACAGCCTTCATGTCATGGATCCATGGTCTGACCAATATAATATTGTAGCAGGATAATGAGTCCATGACACAGAAACGTTGCATTGAATTCACTCCCTCAACATATACTGGCAGCTTTATTTTTCCCACAGTATTCTTGGCTTCTCTGCTGAACCCTACAAGCATAGTAGATTTTGAAGTGATCTCCATCTGGGGAATATTCATTCTCTTTAGCATTTCCAGTTGAATAATGTTGACGGAACTGCCATTATTCACCAGTATCCTGCACAAAAAATGGTTAGCAGTATATAAAGTTATTACCAAACCATCATGATGGGGATCCTGGACACTATCCCTGTCATCATTATCAAACGTTATCACTTTATCGGTTGTGAGGGTTGTCATCCTAATCGGCTTGTCCCCCCGTTCTGCCTTAGCCTCATTTGCATATCTTTTTGCTGCAGAATAAGAGGTTCCACAAATGTCGGATCCTCCTGAAATAAAGTTAATTATCTTGGCATCTGGAGGGGGTAATGCTGCTCGTTCAGGATCCTTCTCAATATCCTGACCCTTATTCTTTTTCCTGCCCAGAAGATCCTTCAGGTATCCTTTACTTAGTAGATAGCTTATTTCCTTCCTCAGTGCTATGCAATCTTCCATGACATGTCCAAAATCCTCATGGAAGGCACACCACTTAGATTTATCTTTTCAGTCAGCCTTTTGTTGGTTCTTCTGGGGCCATCTCGCTTTATCTCCCAAACCCTGCATAGCATACATCAGTTCAGGTACATTAACAGAAAAACAATATTCTGACAATTTAGGATATTCCTCAGGATCCTCATCCTCAACAACATTCACTTTCTTGCTATCGTTCATGCCATATGGATTAGAATGATATGGTTTATATGAGGATTCTGACTTCCTGTTAGTTGATTCATATGTTGAGGATGAATTCATCCTCTCTTGCATTATCTTGTCGTCTTCCAGTCTGATATATCTCAAAGCCCTGTTTCGAGCTTCGTCCAGGTTCCTGCAAGGATTCATTACAAGATCCGGATAAAATTGAGAATCCTTTTGCAATCCCATTTTGAATGCATGTACGGCTGTAGCAACATCAAGGTGTGGGATATCTAAGGATTCCCTACTAAACTTGTTCACATAATCCCTTAAGGATTCCTGAGGACCTTGAGTTATCCTGTAGAGATCACTGGTTAGTTTCTCAAAACTTCTACTACAAGTTAATTGACTATTAAACAAATTAACTAAATGAGCAAACGATGTAATTGAATGAGGTGGAATGTTTAAGAGCCATTTTAAAGCTGATCATGTCAAAGTAGAGCCAAAACCCTTGCAGAGGCATGCTTCCTTGAGGTCCAGAGGAATAGGGTTAATCTCCATCCTTTCCCTATACTGAGCAATATGCTCTTCAGGATCCGTAGTCCCTTCATAGAGCTTCATGTTGAGAGTTTGAAATCTTTTTAGAATTTCAGCATCACAAATAGGATGTGCAAACCGGGATATTGTGTGACTATCCTGGGATACTTCTGGAATCGGTTGGACTACCCCAGGTACACTGGATATCATATCCTTCAACTTCCAAAGCTCCCTAGAAAGTGCCGAGGTCATACCTGTATCCTGCAAAGATCCAAAACCATTAGTAGCAAGAGTATCGACGTTATTAGACACGTTACCAGCCTGAGGATTCTAGCCATATCCTGGAGCATATCCTGAAGCTCTCACAGTTGATACCATGACCTATGAAGGTATCTCAGGAGTATGACTCTGGGAATGGCTTGGTACAATATTGCCCAGGTTATCCTCAGTATATACTGCCGAGCTGAAGTTTAATGCTCTAGGCTGCAAGGGAGTGAAAGTATCCCCAGCAGGCCTATTTGAGCTAGATTTCAATATTTGTATCTCTCTTATCAGCATTTTGTTGGTCTCCTGCTGTTGCTTCATCTGATCCTGTATACTACCAAACAAAGTTAGAATTTCATCATTAGAAGCCATAATAGGAGTTCTCCCTGAGGCAGCAGATCCATGGATATTCTGAGTAGGAACAATATCCCGAGACGTGTGAGTTTCAACCCTCCTCGGAGGAGCTTGAGGCTGAGAAAAAGCTTGCGTCCTTGGAGGTGGTGGGAGCACCGAACCAATTGTTGCAGAGGTTGTAGCAGACATTGTGGAAGCTCATGTTTGATTTTGAGGCCATTGAAAATAGTTGTGCAAAAAGTTTTGAAAATAGAAAACCAAGTAGTGATTTTAAGAAAGTTCTTAGTAAAAATAGCACCACTTGCCCCACGGTGGGCGCCAAACTATTTTGGTCAAAAATTATCAAAGCAATTAAGTGATAAAATTAGTTTTGTGAGGTAGTGTGCTAGTAATAGTTGTAGAAAATATGTTGGTTTGTTAGTTTGCAAAAACAGTTTTAGGATATAGCTCAGGATACTAAGCTATATCAATAACCAAACAATGAGCAAAAATGTAAAGGTTGACACGAGATATACGAGGAAAGCCCTTGATCAATCTAGATCTCCGGCATAAAACCTCTGGAGCTGACAATCGTCGCTGCCTTGTTCTTCTTATTACTTCAAAATTCAGGATACAGTGCATGATATGGCTCAGATCTCTACTAAGTGTTACAATGATTGCAAGTGATGAGTGTTAGTGTGTGATTGCAAGAGAAATGTGTATGAATTCAAGGGCTAGAAGTGGAGTGAGTTGAAGTAAAGTGTCCTACGAGATCTGGCCATCCATATTTATAGTTACAAGAACCAACAAACTATCCTTTTATTCTGGGATACTTTGGAATATTCCGTTTTGAACATTGTAGACTATTTCTCCTGGCTCCAACGTCTCTTTTCCAACTAATTTGAGTGAGTGTTCAGGGGAATTGGTCTTTGTGAATGTTAACAACCTTCAGCTACAAGCTACAAGCAAATCGTTAGTAACTGCCAGGATACTGCCTCAGGATGTTACCAATATCCTGGTCCAGTATCCTGATCATAAATAGCTACCATAAAATCAAGATATTGTGTTAGGATATGGGCACAGAATTTTACCTATAACAGTTTCCATTGTTTAACACGTCGTCGTAACGTCTCTGTCAAAATCGTCAACTTTACAACTTAACAAATTTTACAAGTTCTTTTCAAACGAAACAGGTTACTCGAACGGATAGCTGTCCGATCAGACCACCATCCAATCGAACGACTATTCGACCGGGTGACTTGTGGTTTTCAACACTAAAACAATTTACAAAACTTCAAAGAATACCAGTTTCAAACGAATAGTTATCCGACCGAACGGTCATCTGTCCGGATGACCATCTGACCGGATGACTGGACATATAGAGATACTTTTCACTTTTTAAAATGCTACAATGAAAACTTTAAAGTTCAAACATTTCACAAACACATTTATTCCATCGAATGACTATCCGACCGAATGGTCATCCGATCGGATCACCCTTCGTCACTCATCTCACTGACACGCTGTTTCTCGCACTGTTCAACGCTTATACTGTCGTACTGTGATCAGGCTAATCTCTCCAGCGCTCCCTTCAATCCAAGATTGTGTTTATTCATTAAACACGATCTGTGAGTATACTCGATCTCTTTTTGCTTTACGCACTTTTGGGTGTTACATACGTTACCTATATCAAATCACATCGATCACACAACACAACCACTTTTTATACGCTAACTGCTCTCGCATGTTATATGTGTTATTCGATGAATGCTTGTATGTTATGTTTACACAGTGATTGTTGCCTGACACCTTAGCAACGATAGTACTATAGTTTGGACTCAGCACCTGTCATGGACAGGGGTCGTTAAGGGTATTTCTTCACGTGTCAAAGTGATGATAAGTGTTGCGCATTCTACAACTCACAGTCATGTCTGTGCATATTTCATTGTCGATAGCCTACTTGCTTCACATTTCTACGTGTTACATGCTAGTTATGCGTAAACCGCTTTCGCTACTATTATGCTATTAAACTTGTATGCTCACCTTTACACTATGTCTATTGACCTATTTTAACGTATGTGACAGGTGTTTAGAATGTTGTGTCTTGCTGAACTCTATGGAATCAAGCTAGGGGAGTCTAGAAACAAACTAAATAATATTTGAGTTGTCGGAACAATATTTGTCTTTGAGAACACTATGTCTGTAATAACTGTTTTACTTTATACGTTATGGTATGGGACATGACGTTAAATATATGGTAATTATAGTTGTTATGGATTCTCCTGGACAATGTGTTCCGCTCAATGTCTCACTCGGATGTTTCCGCCATCGGTTGGGGTGTGACAGTGGGTATCTCTATAAGCTTTTGCTGAATGAGATAGAAAAATATTCAAGAAAAAGAGATTGATGACAGTGATATGTCATCATGTGAGCTTTTTTCTTGATGAATATATGCATAGCATGAAGGGATCAATACCAATGTAAAATGCTATTTTGGACTCCATTATTATAAATAGTATTCAAGCAGGAGTTGATCTTCAATGACATGCCACCAAAGAAGAATATCACACCAAAAAACAGGATGCCACTAACAAGCTTCGTCTAAAAAGACGGGCGTTATGTAGGAAAGTTGGCATCTAGCTAAGGTATTCAAAGGTTCAAAACGCCAAAACAAATTCAAGAAGAAGAGGCTGATGACAGTGAAGATTTGGATGAGAAATTAGATTACCATTTTTTTTTTTCGTTTTCATTTTCTATTGTTTTGTTATCTAATTATCTGTTGTTTGTTATCTAATTCTCTACTAATAAAATACATTATTATATAAAACGCCAAAAACTACAAACTCCAAAACGCTAATAGTATGAAAACTGTGAGAACGGCTGCTGGCAAAGCACCTTGTCAATGTATTAATGATGTGTGCAAAATGTAACATATAAATTGCATCAAATGAGGCATAAAACTAACCTTTTTTTAGTACTAATGTTGGAAAAGGTGTGTTTTTGTCTTCCTTTTGAATTTACAGGACCAAATGAGCTTAAACGAACAAAAGGAACAAATATACAGCAAAAACCAACATAAACACAAAGAAAAGGAATAAACGTGAAATGCCTAACCCCTCGGCAGCATCCCCAAAGTAAAAACAAGACAACAGAAGACTGACCACGGGGCTGTGCCCAGTCAGACATGGGGGTGTGGTCAGGTTCCTGCAGAAGAGACAAACCTGTAGAAGCTTCTACGCCACCACGGGGGCGTGCCCAGCTTAGCACAGGGCGTGGTCAATGCAAAGATACGATGCTGACCACGGGGCCGTGCCCGCTGAACACAGGGTCGTGTGGGACCCTCTGCTGACACTTGCATTTAATGAAGGAAGAGAAAAGGCTGGCCACGGGAGAGTGCCCGCTGGACACGGGGCCGTAGCCAGAGCTCTGTGCAAGCTATAAATAGGGTTGCTTGGTTCACTTCAAAGGCATCCCTTGGCAAACCACTACTCTCCCACTTTGCCACCACTCCACCACCACTACAACACCAACACCCACCACCACCATCCATCATCCATCTTTAGAGTGTGTAGTAGTCTCGGGATCCAAGATTGATCGTAAGAGTTCTTGCCAATCAAAGGCCATGTTTGGTTAAGCCTCTTACATCACTTGGTGAAGTCAAGTCTTTTATGTATTACTTTTGATTTTTAATCTTTCGGCACTTTTTATTTGGTTTTGTATTAATGACTTTAATAACTAGTTTCTTATGTTGAAGGTGAATTCTACCTATCATTTTTCCGTGGTGTCTTGGTGTTACTTTACTGTCTATATAAAGTAAAAGATTACATCATTCATGTTTTTACGGTCTATATAAAAGCATGTTGACTACCTGGTCGAGGGTTAAGGGAATGGTTTGGTAAGGTTCTTGCCTTGTTTAGTGTATAGATCCTGCAAGGACCTGGTTCAAGCTTACTATGACCTCCTTCAATACCCACTGGTATTGGATGGCGGGGTTGCGAATAGCTTGAATCCCTCATATGTAAACTACTATTAATACCTTACACCGGCTTCTTGGGATTGTATCCTTGCTGACTCAAACCACTTAGCCGAGGGTAACGTCACCTTCAAAAGAGGGGCCTACCACTTTTTGCATTAATAACTTAATTAATTATCTTTCAATATTCCGACCCTTTGGGATTGTATCCCTGCTGACTTAAACCACTAGGTTGAGGGTAATGTTACCTTCAAAAGAGGGGCCTACTACTATAACTAAGATAATCTCTTAAAAAGTCCGAAAGTGCGAAAATCATCAAAGGATACATTAAAGGCGAGTCGGATCCAAGTGATTCATCTTCTCTATTTGTTTTTATTTTATTTATTTTCTGCTTTTTTAGTTTTTAATTTCATGTTTCAAATCTTTTCTCAAAAATTTTGATTGATTAGACGTTGAGGATAAACCGGTACTAAAAGCTCTTGTGTCCTTGGACGACCTCGGTATCTTACCAACGCTATATTTCGCTCACGATGGATGCACTTGCCCAAGTGTGTGTTTAGTGTTAGTAGAATATCGTGTTTTATAAATTTAAAACTTGATTAATGCGTAAAATGGGCTCAAAATATTAATAAAATCATATCACGCCAAACGCACACGAATTAAACGCCAAACAAATTGACTAAACGCCATGAAAAACATTTGGTCTTATTATAATCTTATAAAAATATTAATGAATCGTAGTGAATTATTAACAACGCCACAAACGCCAAAAAAATTGACCAGGGAAACGCTATAACGCCAAAAAAATTATCTATGTGACACAAAAATAATTAATTCAACGTGACAGATCTAAGAAAAAATAAAACGCCAATTAGTTAATGAATATAATTGTTAGTGCATTTATGTCTATCGCCTTCGTCAATCCAGTTCGTAGCAGTTTCTGAAGAAAACAAGCCTTATATTGTAATATCTAGTTAGTAAAGGCAAGGTGGCATAATTGTAAATAAGGAAACATTCCTTATATCCTTGGCCTATAAATAGAAGCTTTAGGGCTTTAGTTTAGAACTTATGCCATTTGCAATTTTGGAGCTTGGAAGGTTAGAGAGAGAAAGTAGAGAGAGAAATTGCTCAAGGTGATTCACGTTTCTTGTACAATTTCATATCAATCAATCGAATCACAAATTTAGTACGGTTCTCGTGTTCGATCCACGCACGTGTACGGATTCCGCATGTCACACGTGTCGATACGCAATCATTTCGGAGTCGAAAACCGGTCCTAACAAGTGGTATCAGAGCAGGAGCTCGATTGTACGGATCAATCACACATAATCGAACAAGATTTCATCAGATTCAGATAAAAAATTCATCCAGATTTGTCAAATTTCTTCATTTTTCTATCTTCTTCACTTTTAGACTGAAAAACACAAAATTAACATGGCTTTTACGGTTAAAATTGGCTGATTTTTGGATATTATGTGCGGAAATCATTGATCTATAAGCCTACAAAATTTCAGATCAAAATTCCAAGTAATTTGAGAGAAATCTAGAATTTTCTATCCGAATTCGTTAACATATTCGTTGTTGTTCTTGGTGATGTTCACCGATCGGATGGCAATTTAATTGGATGACCATCCGATCCTTAGCACATTTGGTTGATTAGTTCATAGTGTCAAGTGTCGGATTGCAATCCGAACGGATCACTATCTGATCCATTGCAAGTCATTAAAAGTTGACTTTGTTGACCCTGACTCGATCGTATTGACATCCGATCCACAGCACATTGTTAATTCAGTTTTAAGGTTCAAGTGTCGAGTGGCAATCCGAACGGATTGCCATCCTATCCTAAACACTTCATTTGCTTGTGTCTCAGGTCTAAGTGTCGGATCACTACTCGATCGGATCACCATCCGATCATCAACACAAAAGGACTAAGTGTCGGATCATCACTCGATCGGATCACCATCCGATCCTCAACACAAATTGGTCAAGTGTCAAATCCCCACTCGATCGGATCACCATCCGATCCAAAGCATATTGTCCAAGTGTCGGATCTTCACTCGATCGGATCACCATCCGATCCGTTGTCATCCGATCATTGTTACTGTTGACTTTGGTTGACCTCACTCGATCGGATACCCATCTGATCCAGCTGTTTAATAGTTTTTAAACTGATCATTTTTGTTTGATCGTTTGCAGGTGATTCAAAAATGATAAACGAAAAACGTCATGGCTGAAGAATTTTACAACACGTTCTACAATGCACTCACGTCAGAATCTTCAGAAACTTCAACTGTTACACCTGAAACCATAACAAAAGCAATCATTGATAATATTAAACATGATAACTTCTATGGAACTTATTCGAAACCACCTAAACTCGAAAGTATTGAAGATTACACATGGTGGAAAGAACGTTTTATCAACTGGGCCAAAGCTTACGCTTATGAAAGCTGGTTTTGCTTGGAGTTTGGATATGATAGACCTGTCAATGACAAAGGTGAAGAAATCCCACTCAAAAGCCTATCTGTTGAAAACAAAAAGAACTTCTCATACGAACAACGGATGATTGACTTAATTCAGCAATCGATTAGAGATGATATTTTTGCATTACTTGTTCATGATGGTTCCTCTAAATCGGTTTGGGAAACTTTAAGGGTTAAAGCTGAGGGTGGTAAACAGATTAAAAAGAATAAAATTGCTTTACTAAAAAAGGAATTTGATCTGTTTGATAGTTTAAAAGGAGAGTCGGTGAGACAAATGATTGAGCGATTTTGTCATTTAAAAATTGAACTTGATAGATTTGGAATAGTAAAAACTCGAGAGGAAATCATAGACAAAATCATTGAAGCGTTACCACGAGCTGATCAGTGGCAAACGTTTGTTTTTATTTTGAAAAATGATGTGTTGTATGAAATAATTACTCTCGATGTGTTGATTGAAAAGATTGAAACTCATGAGCTTGAATTGCAGAAACAGAACAAGATGAGTAGCTCTTCGCATCAATAGAATGTCAGTCTTTACTACAAGGGCAGTGTACCTCAGGTGACTGTAAATGAATCACCTAAGAAAGCATTCAGTGTTGAGAAATCAAAAGAACCTTAGAAAAGCTCATCAAGTTACGATCCAGGTTATCATTCATCGTCAACAACATCAAACTCTAAAGAACCTGAAGAGATTCTTTGCAACATCACTTTAAAGCTAAAGAAGTCTTCATCAATGAACATCAATGCTGCTAAACAACAAATGAGTCTTCTAGGATCAATTCTGGAATCTTACAAAGATCTGGTAGCTCAAAAAATTGGAAATTCCGAACTGACAAAGGAAGATTATGACCAAATCGATCCAGAGGAGATTGAACTCATTGATCTGAGATGGTGTTTAGCAAGCTGCATTCGAAGAGCTCAGCGGTTCATGGATATTACTGGCAGACAATCAATTTGTGGACCATCAACAAAGCTAGGATTTGATAAAATCAAAAGTGACATGCTTCAAATGCAAGCAAAAGGGTCATTTCAAAAGAGAATGCAGAAACTCTGTTGTTGAAGAAACCGCCAATCCATTTAAAGAAGATTATTATCAAAAGGGGAACTATCACAAGAACAGAGAGGAATCTCCAAGGTTGAAAAATTTGAAGATAATCCCGAAAAGGAGAAATCAAGAGCTTGTGTTGTGATACAAGATGATGAAGGGTTTGACTGGAGCAAATTCCTTCCAGAAGATGATCTTATTGATGATAGGTTCACAGCACATGGGAGAACGGTATCAAAGAATAAACATCGTGCTTTGGTTGCAGAAATAAAGGAGAAAACTCGAGAAGAAATTCTGAAAGAGAAAACATACAGGGAGAGGTGTATTGCTGGATATAGAATTGAAGAAATGGAGATGGAATACGAAGAGGCTAGAAATTATAAAAGATATGACAAGAAACGAGAGTGTTATGTCAACAGCAAAGGTGAACCAGTTGTTCATTCTAAAGAAGTGGTTTTTGATGATGTTCTTGCAGTAATCCCTCTATCCGGGGAGTATTACTCAAATGTTGAAAAAGATAAACATTATAAGAAAAGGCTGGATAAAATAATTCAAGATGTCATGACAGCGAGTCTGAAGAAGAGGGATGAAGAAAGAATGAAGAAGAATGTTGATGAGTTGGTTATTGATTTGAAGAAGGTTGCTGAGGAACAGAAGAGTGTTGCTGAAAAAGAAGACAAAGTAGTTAGTGAAAAAGATGTTACTGAAAAACAACAGAATGAAGAAGATCAGAAGAAGAAAGAAGAAGTTGATAAGAAGCAGGAAAGTTCGGTTGAAGTGGATGGTGTTGGTGTTGGTGAGGAACAGAAGAAGAGAGAAGCAAATCAGAAGCAGATATAAGAGAAAATTGAAGTGCCAATCACGAGGTAAAAATCAATACTGAAGTCTTAAATGAAATTGATGAACAGTACAAGAAATGCATGGAAACGTGCAGTGCTTGTACTGAAAAAGATGAAAAATTCAGAACAAGAGACATTGAATTCACTAAAATCGAAGAAGTTTTCAAAAATAAATGCAAAGAAATGTTTGAAAACGAAAAAGTTTTGAAAGATAATAATGAAAAACTAATACAAAAATGTGAAAGTTTAGAAAAAGAAAATGAAATTTTGAAAGAAAAGGTTTCAAAAATGATGGAAGAGTGTGTTGTCACACCCCGACCGTGTTAAAACAATAAACCACGGAGGAAACGTCAGGGAGTGTCGTAACAGAATCATTGTTTCACAACACATGGATTTAAGTTTCGTTTTATTGAATTAAGTTTATTACATTGTATTGAAATTAGAAACAAAACATGAACAAATTGACTTTCATTGTTATTAAGTCACTAAGGCCTCGTCCATTCCTATGTGAGCATGCCCCAATATCATCATCAACATCATCAACAAAGGTACCTGAAACATATGTGAAAATACGTCAGCAAAAAAATGCCAGCGAGTACATAGGTTTTGTGTGAGTATCGGATTCATGGCTCGTTTACAATGTTGCAATACCTCGTTAGACTCCAAAAATTGATAGTTGAGAACCTTGTTTGAAAAGTGTTTGGTATTTGCAATATGATTAACCAACTCAAAACAAGTTGGTTATAGTTTCTAAAATCTCGTAACCATGAATCTTAACCCAAAACATTTGTTTATATAACCCAAATCGTAAATCGTTTTTGTAATAAAACTCGCATGGTTTATATCATTAAGAAAACCTTGTAGTGTAACTTCGTTTTGAAAACATTCGACCAAGTGATCTAGATAACGCAACGGTATGTAATGTGTTAAAAGCACTTATATATAGGAAGTACCAGCGGCGTATCCACCATGCTTTTATCACATTACACCCGCCCCGTTACCTAATCACTTCCCTAACCCAATGGTTCAAATAGTTCACATAGATCAAATAGTTCCAATGGTTCAAATAGTTTAAATAGTTCACATAGATCGAATAGTTCCAATGGTTCAAATAGTTCACATAGATCAAATAGTTCCAATGGTTCAAATAGTTCAAATAGTTCACATAGATCGAATAGTTTCAAATGGTTCAAACAGTTCAACTAGTTCAGATAGTTTAATATAAACCATAGTATTTGTTTAGAAAACTCGAAATCGTTTAGCACATATGAATCACCCCAAAACAGTTTAAAACGGTAAAAGAGGGGAAACTAAGTACTCACTTGAGATAGCTTAGAAGTCTTTGAATAACAACCAAGCAACGCTAGAAGGATCACGGAATCAATCGGCACCTAATATAGGTAACTATGTTAATAAACCGGACCTAAATCGGAAGATCGGATAGAATGAGGTCTTGTAAGTCAAATGAGTGTTGGAACTCATATAATATGGTTTAACAAAGCCTACATTCTAAAACGGAACCTATCCTAAGTGCTTATGACCCATTACGACCCGTTTAGGTAGCTTACGCTACTTTAACGCGTCGTTCACGTAAAACGCGTTTGGACCGCCTAACTAGTCCTATGACAAGTATTATATGCCTTAACAAGTCTAATAATGTTTCCTAATCAGTTTAGATATCAAAATTTAAGTTACATATGCTTAGAATGAATTTATGCGCAAAAAGGGCATTTTGTCATTTTACTAAGGCATATAAACTACCTATCATACAACTAACTAAACGAAGTGACCATAAGGTATAACCTCGGAAGGTTATTCCCTATACAACTATGGTCACAAAATATGTTTGGTCGGATCCTAATGATCGACCAAACGTGTCGGGTTCGAAAGTCTAAGCGGTTGTTTAGGCCGCTTATCTTACGACCCTATATAAGCACTAAACTAAAAGTGACGAGCTAAACATGTTAAAACATGTTTAACTAAGTTAGAAAACAAGTTTGATATCAAACCAAAGGGTTTTGATACCCAAGAATAGTTTGGTTGCGAAATACGTATAAACGCGTATTTTGACCGAAACTATGACTCGTCACTATGCCTAAATAACGTGGTAATCAGTAGGTATAGTCACAAAGGGACTATAACCATCGTGATTACGCTCACGTTGCAAAGTTCAAACGAACTTTGTGTTGACCAAAGACTGGTCAAAGCAGAAAGTCAAACACCGTTTGACTTTTACGCTTAAAAACGCATAAAAGCATGAAAGAAACTTACAAATGGTCCAAGCAAGGAAGTTTTGATTCAAAATTACTTAGGTATAAAGTATACACTTCAACTTAGAGTAGAATGAATCAAATTGAGCAGAATGAATGAAACATGTTGGGTATATATAGATTTCGGAGAACCGTTAGGATCGTTTCTCCTAATTCATGCCTTGATCTTGACCCTCCATGTGTAGCCCATGGTTTATAATACAATGGGACACTCAAAACCATCAAATGGTATTGCAAAACAAGGATCAAAACCATCAAAATGGCTGAATTGGACCAGATTCAATGTTTTTGACCTGGTATGCTGTCGTGGACCACATAGGTAGAGACACTGGGCTTCGCGCCCCGCCTAACCTACTTTGACAGATTGTCAAAAATGGTCCCTGCAAGCCTGAAACTTGGTTTTTGATGCATTTTTAGCACGTTTAAGCCCCGTTAACCCCATTTCAAGGCTCTACAATGAAGTTAAAGTATAGGGAACTTAAATTATGCTCAAAAACATCTCAGAAGTCGGTTCGTTTAGTTGTACGGTTGCGTTGTTCGGTTAATTACGACGAAACACGAACGGAAGCGAAAAACGATCCAAATTACGCGACGAATGGAATTTTAGCATGCCAATCACTAAAATAAAATATTTCAATGATTACAAAAATTTTTGGATGTCCGGATATAATCAGAACGTAAGATATGCGCGAAAATGCAAACTTATGCACTTTTTGACGCTTTTAGTCCCTGTTTGACCAAAAAGTTTATTTCTTGCACACCGAACCCCTCAAAGCCTATTTCTAAGCTATGTAAGGGATATTTATGGTATGTTTAACTTATGATCAAGTTCTGGAATGTTCGTTACTATTCGATTCGGTATACTTTTGCAGTTTGACGCAAATAGTTCCTGCGATCGAATAAACTTGATTTCGACACACCAAACCCTCCAAAACTTATTTCTAAGTTATGTAAAGGTTATTTAAGGTATGTTAAGCCTATGTCACTATTCTGGAGTGTTTGTTGCATTAAACTGATTACGTTTACGCATCAGTTCGCGTATAACCTTCCAGAAAGCGATTTAAAGCTCGAAATCGAACAATAATTGATATGTGCAAATGATACATATATTTATACAAATTCCAAGTATGAAACACAATATTTCATTGATTTGGTATTTGTTTGATGGTCGTAGTGACACAGATGTCACATGTGTACAAAAGGAAAATGTTTTTCAAAAAATGAAAAAGGAGTATGATTCGATAAAACTTGCATATCATATTTCAAAAGGATCATATGAAGACGTGAAGAATCAAATGAAACTTGTTCAATCGAGATTGAAATATTGTTCTGAAACAACTAATACGCTTAAGCGACAATATGAAATAAAGCAACAAGTCGTAAATTCTTATATTTGAGGATGTTGCTAAGCTAAAGCGTAAAATAGCTGATTTAGAACAAGATAACAACAAGTTACACAGTTATCACGCTTCATCATATGTTCTTGAACGCATTTTCAATCTAAAACCGGATGGTAAAGATTCTGAGCAAAACAAGAAAGGTATTGGCTCGGAATATCATCAAGTTCCACCACCGTTTGAGGAAAAATTCACATTCTATGATGATGAGAAAGTGGAAAATGATTTCAACATGGTTGATCAATTGCCAGATAACATTGACGTAACCTATTCCAAATCTGATGATTCCAGTGATTCAAAGGTGTTAGGTAAGGTCGTTGAAAGTGTTTTGAAAAAAAAGAGTCGGTTGAAACAAGTAAATCTGAATCACAGGATGAAAATGAAGGTAGTTTTCATAAAGGTTATCTGAAAAACTCAAAATCCGAGAAAAATGCGAATGATGATTCAAAGGATTGGTTTATACCATGATTGGATCGGACAAATTATTCTCAGATCTTGAAGTCCCGATTCAAAATGTGATCTCAGAAAAGATTGACAAAGTTTTCAAAATGATTGAAATTGAAAAGTCTGAGATTCCAAAATTCGCTGGAAATGGTCACAAAACTTTTTATAACAAACCTGGTTACAAAAAGAAAAACATGAAGGCTGGGTTGGGTTATAAAAAGAAACAGAATTGGAAAAGAAATGAAATGCCAAATTATCAGACAAAGATGAATTTTGTTCACGGAACAAGTGCCGAAGAAGAGAAAGAACTCCAATTTAGACGACAGTCTAATGAAGAGTTCTATGCTCAAAAGAAAAAGCAACAACAACAGGTGAAAGATGTTTCAAAGAGAACATGTTTTAATTGTGATCAAACAGGACATCTTGCTCGCAAGTGTCCAAATACGAAACCTGTTGGTGTTGAGACAAAAAAGAAGTCTGAAGTTGTGAATCAGAATTCAACCAAGTTTGATTCGAAGCAAACTTGGAAGCCGAAAATGTCAAAGGCTAACTCACAACAAACATGGAAACCAGTGACACCCAGATTTAGAACAACACAAAGTTGGAAAACAATTGTTAATGCAACAAAACCAAATCAATTTTGGAAACCAAAAGTTGTTGTTCAAAATCAAAATATTCACATTTTTACAAAAGAGGTGCTCCAAAAGGTCAAACATGGACAGTTAAGAAACAAATGACTTCGGTAAATGAAGAAAAAGATGATGTCAAAATTGAAAAAGTCTTTGTACAAAATGACAAAGATTTTCCGAAATTGAATGAAGCATATTGTGTTGAAATGCCTAAGGTCAAACAGACCTGGGCTAAATTGTTCAAGTAATTGAGTAATTTGAATGTGCAGGTGCTTCAGAAAGAGGATGAAAGTCAAACCAATGGAGGAAGCAGTCTGGCACGAGAGGAAGAGGCTGCTGGTCCCTGCATCTGTTAAACATGGAGTTTGTTTGATTTCTATACATAAATAAACCATATTTCAAAATCCCTAAAAATTGAAAATTTAAAAACCAAAAATATGTTTTTATTTTCTCAAAAATTTGAAAAATCAAAAATATGTTTGTTTTTAAATTTTATCAAAAATTTAAAAAATATGTTAATTGAATATGCCGAAACCCTCACGGCGGAACAAACATGATTAATTTCACAAGTTTTAAAAACGGTTTTCAAACTGTAAAATATCAATGTGTTGTAAATCATGGGGGTATATTTTCTGCAAAACAGAGCATGTGAAGCAGAAAATAGATGGCGAGACAAAGCTATCAGTATCAGGTTGTCAAATTTTCTTTAAATGTTTTGAATTTTAGGGGGAGTAAAAAACAAAAACATTAGAAAATATGAAAAAGCCAAAAACATGATAAAATTTAAAAAGAGTTTTGTGTAAAAAGGGGAAATGATAGTACATCAGTAGACAATCACAGTACGCTAAAGAAATGGAATGTTAAAATGTGATAAACGGTCTCACGGATGATATGCCAGTAGGTTTTTACACGCTTAGTAGATTGTTTTCGAGATATAAATCTAAATATCAAATACTTACTTATCTCGTGGGGAACATCTCTCGGATATATGGGTAACCCCCGGAATCTTGTTTGAGAGATTGCCTGATTCTGAGATACTAGGTCTTTATACTGTTTGATATCTGGGGGTATTATACCTGGTCTTCTGATATTGCGGAAGCAATGGCCTAGACCTCGTATAATACTTTACGTGCTTTTAAAAGCTTACCCTCTGCATAAAAATTGAGAAATACATCAATTGCAGTTGAAGAAAAGATTCTCTAAAGGGAACACACCTAAAGTCGAGCCTTCATCTCTTTGACTGAACGGAAGTTCATACCTGAGCTCTCAAGGTCTCGCACTAACCCAGAATACATATATCAAATTGGTATACTCACCTGTAAGACTGAATCTAAGGAATTTTGATACGGGAGTATATTCTGAGGTGGGACACGTGAATAAGTTTAAGTCCTTAAAACACTAAATCTGTATCTTGAATCAATTGAACTTTGTGTGAAAATTTAAGTGGATCAGTATACTGACAATCTAAGTAAATCGTTTAGAACTTAAAGTGTTTATAAAGCTCAACGGTGCTAGTGATTTGTCATAAACTGAAATGATCCTCTAACACGAACTCAAAAAAAAAAAAAAAAAACATTGTCTGTAAATATTTCTTTACTGCTTTATGTTTCTGAAAAATACTAAAAGATTTTGATTCTGCTTTAGTTTCGACAACCGATGTCCGAGAAGCTGAGTTTTAAAATTTAAGTATGCTAATCGTGTTTCTGAAAATAAAACAAGTTCATTAATTTGAAACTTGAAGTCTTTAAAAAATCAAAAATCAAAAACAGTTTGTGATATCTCCAAGGTCATTAATTTGGACTTTGATGATTAACTGTGAGGGATTTGGATGCTTAATTTCTTAACATCTGTTATAAGGAGCTAGATTTCGATCATGGATTCTTAATACTGCCAAATCTATGAGGATTTTGATAGGGGGAGAGAATCAAGTTAATCCTGGATATATTCATATTATTATATTTAGAGCCAGGTTCTTGATTTAAATGTTTTTAAGAGCCAGGTCACGATTCCTGGACATATCCAAAAAGCTTTCAATGTCGTATATTTAAAACGTTTTAGCTTATGCTGAGAGCCAGGTAATCAATCCTGGATGTTCAAAATGTTTTTACTTATAAATGTTTGAGAAATTGCATATGCTATTCCAGATTACGATGCCGATAGCCGAGTCTAAGGGGGAGTCTGAAGACGAGCTCGACTCAAAGGGGAGCTTGTATCCGGAAAGCCAGGTGTCGATCCCAAAAGCACGGAAGCTTGACGAAAGGGGGAGCCTGAAGAAAGAGTTTAATGAAAGGGGGAGCTGAAGCTGAAGACAAATCCACGGGGATTCTGTTATATAAAGAGGGAGTCTATGTTGCTGAAGAAGATAAAACTTCAAAAAACTCAGATAGAGAGAGAAAGACAAGACGCTACGAGATTGATTGCGGCAATATCCAAGGGGGAGCTTGTTAGTGCATTTATGTCTATCGTCTTCGTCAATCCAGTTCGTAGCAGTTTTTGAAGAAAACAAGCCTTATATTATAATATCTAGTTAGTAAAGGCAATGTGGCATAATTGTAAATAAGAAAACATTCCTTATATCCTTGGCCTATAAATAGAAGCTTTAGGGCTTTAGTTTAGAAATTTTGCCATTTGCACTTTTGGAGCTTGGAAGGTTAGAGAGCGAAAGTGCTCAAGGTGATTCACGTTTCTTGTACAATTTCATATCAATCAATCGAATCACAGATTTAGTACGGTTATCGTGTTCGGTCCACGCATGTGTACGGATTCCGCACGTCACACGTGTCGATACGCAATCGTTTCGAAGTCGAAAACCGGTCCTAACAATAATTAACGCCAAAATAATCTTAGAAGCAAAAAATAAGCGACATGTTACGCAAAAATGAGAAATAAAAGAAGATTGAAAAGACAAAAAAAAACTAAACCCTAATGCTAAACCCAAAAGCTAAACCCAAAAGCTAAACCCTAATGCTAAACCCTAATGATAAACCCTAATGTTAAACCCTAAATACTATTACTAAACCCTAAAGCTAAACCCTAAACCATAAAGCTAAACCCTAAACACTAATGCTAAACCTTAAATACTAATGCTAAACCCTAAATAACACTTATTTTTCAATTTTAAACATGTATATACATATATGTATAATTGACAATATACATATATGTATAGTTAAAAGATTAACAATATACACATGTGTATAAATCAAAAAAAAAAAAATTTAAAAATAAAAAATTAAATCCTTAAAGAAAAAGCAGCGATTTTTCCAAAAAAAAAAAAATTGCATTTTTTTACATTTTTTTGCATTTTTTTTGCTTAGGGAAAATGTGTGGTCCAGAATGTTTCTCAAGTTTCTCAAATAGCCTACTACTTCTCACATGATCCTTATCCTATATATATATATGTGTGTGTGTGTGTGTGTATGTATATATATATATATATATATATATATATATATATATATATATATATGTGTGTGTGTGTGTGTGTGTGTGTGTGTGTATGTATGTATGTATGTATATATATATATGTATGTATATATATATATGTATGTATATATATGTATATATATATCTGTATATATATGTATGTATGTATATATATATATGTATATATATATATATATATAGGGTTGGGTTAAAATAAGAACTACTACGAGTTGCGAGAAGCGTGAGAACTTTTTGATCTCGCGCAAGTTGGGCCAAATTTTTTTGCACAAACTACGAGTAGATAACCTATAAGTATTTTAAATTAAATTGGCACACCTTATCCTTTTTATGAGAATAAATCCAGATTCTGGTGGCGCCTAAAAAAATCCACCATCCATCTATATGAGCTATTTTAAATATATAAATAGAAGCATATGGTATTAACCACTGGGATGGCAACTCGGTTGGGGTATACCAGCTAGGTAAAAGTTAAAAAAATGTGAGGCTTATGGTGTTTCCCACTGGGATAGCGACTTGGTGATAATGCCCTCTGAGTTGATAATGAAAAAAAATGTTAAAGCTCATCATCATCCATCATTTTATCCAAAATTTAATTTAAAAATACATAAGGTTTATTTATATAAGATGGTAGATTTTAATCTTTTCCTTATAAGCCTGAGATGGGAGTAGGTGGATCCGTGGATTCTGAAGTGTGAGACCTTTTAGATGAAATAACTTAAACATAATAATTACATGAAAGGGGCCTGATGAGTCGGTGGTTGGGTTTAAGCAGAAATTATACCGGTAATCGTGGTTAAACGTTTGGAGTCTTTTAAATAAGAAATTTAAAGTTTTTGAAGCCAGTGATCCTAGTTCTGATTCCGTTTGCAAAAGCTTTTTTCAGAGACGAAAAAAGGTTAAGTGTTTGGATATTTGATATGTGGTAAAATACACATATCCGTCCTGTGTAAAGTGTATAATTTATGTATAGTTATTATTTATTTTATTTAGTTTTTAGTATTATATTATATTATTTTGTGTTTTGGCAGGTCCTGGTGCAAATGGAGCGAAAACGAGTAATAACTAAATAACCAGCCAGTTGAGTAATGACCGAATTAAAATTGCCGCTATTTTCCTTGATTAGACCTCTATTTCTATATTATTATTATGAGGCCATATATTATAAGGCATATATATTTATGATTGCTGGTAAAAGAAATAAGAAGGAAGCTGTTCACAAGACGAATGGGAGGGCTTGGGTTACAGTGGGCCGCCAACAATTTGAGCAAAATCATGAACATGGGCTTGTGTATATTTATTATAAGCATTGTTATGACCATATATCAAAGGGGAATAAACATCAGCCAATCACAAATAAGCTTCTTAAACGCAAAGGAATACTTATTATTATTCAATACAAGATCAGACGCACGTGATCAAGGGGACAAATTTAGAGAATCAAATTCAGCGGGCCACCAAAGATCTAAGGCCCAGTATGTTCACGTGAATTGAACTCATGAATTGTGAGTTGAACTTTGTTTTTTCATCTTATAAAAAGAAAACCCTATACAATTAGCCATATAATGGGACGCATAAAGATATAATATATATTATACTTACCATTATAACAACCCTCCTTAAAATATTTTAGACACCCCTAAAAGTCCTAAAATACATCCCGTATGCAAGAAACAGGCCCGAATAACCTTTATATAAATAAATAACAAATAAAACAAATAAATTGGGTCGCTCGCGAGCCGCGACCCAGTTAGCAGAATCCGTCGCGGGGCGCGAGGCCCTTGCCTTACCAGACACATAATGTTGACACCTGTCAGGACACGTGTCGAACCACCTGGTGACTCACCAACCCTAAGCCGCCTTAGAACTCGAGAAGGGTATCACTAATGTAAATGGGTTATTATACTAACGCATGTGCATTGTTTAAATTAATAGATTATAACCAGGAAGTCACAAGGGAAATACCTAAAATAGCAATGTGAGTTAATCCTTCTTTTTCTAAATTGTTTTTACAAAACCTCAATTGTTTTTACATTTTAATTAACAATGGTTGAGTATTTGTATTCTATAATTATCGTCGGTATGTTGGGGTTTTGTATACAAAATTTGTTACTACACTGTGAGTAGTAACATGACCACAAGTCGGGTTGACAGTACCGTGGGTGGTAATTAAGGTAGAAATATAAGCAAATGTAATTGCAAGATCGCCCTCAATGCTGTAAAATGATAAAAACCTGTTTCGATTAAACTGGGATTCACTCGCCAGTATTTCTTGCTGATAAAATGTTTTAAACACGTGTTTCAGGTAACTTAGTGTGAAGCCAATAAAAGACAGCTTGAGAGCACTGAAGGCTTAGAAAAGTGGCCATAAAAGTTACCTAATTAAAAAGGAGAATTGTTTTCAATAATTAGGGTTATTCCCTATAAATATATTACAAATGAAAATCGGGTTTTGTCCCACTTGTTGATTTAAATGTATTATCAGAAAACTTGGGTTTTATCCCATTTAATTATTTTAAACGTCATGGTGTTTAACTCTAATAAAAATATTTTCTAACTACGGTCCTGATGAAAATTTCCGCTACCAAATTAATAAACACCGATACCATCTAACTGGCTCATGGCTCCCGCTCCCGGGGAGGGGTCGGGGGTTGTGACAGAAGGTGGTATTAGAGCCATGCCACTGATTTAAGCCCTTTAGGTGTTCTTCCAATACCTAAGCCTTAAACATTTGTGTTAGGAATTAATATCTTATTTGTTATCATGTGAACATGAGATTTTAATACGTCTATTATGATTTTTATATCATTTAACGAATTTTGAATTCCCAATGTATGTTACCCATATCTGTATCTTACAGTTATGTTATATTTAATATATATATGTATATATATACGTAAATATATATAGGTGATATATTTATGTCTTATTAATTTTTATGATACATTATATGTATATCATATATTTGTATGAAAATAATTCAATATGAATTTTACGACATTACAATAATATTACGATATTAACATTAATATTTTAATAATAATATAAGGTAACACAAATCAGGTATGGTACTTCAAAAAATAACATAATATAAATATTAAGATATTAAGATAACATGTAATATACCTAAATGATTTTATGTCATTTAAATTATCAGGATGTGTAACCCATATTTGTATCTTATAGTATGTTATGTTATAAATATATAAAGAGGATATATTCATAATATATTTTGTGATATATACCATACACATATATTTATGTGAATACAATTCAAAATAAATGATAATAAAATTATGACACTGATATTAATAGATTAATCAAAGATATAAGATAATACCCTTAGATATGATGTCACTAAAATATGATAATATAAAATATTATTTGATGAAAGCAGTATATATTTTATGATTTATGATATAACCCAAAATTTTACTCGACTTAAAAATATATATTTGTCAAAGTTTTGAAAAAACATATAATCGTATTAATTTGGTTAAAATATACTCCCTCCGTCCCATTAAAATTGTCCTATTTTGAATTTTCAAAGTCTTTATTTATAAACTTTGACCTTAAATAATTTTGTTTGTTTTAGATAATACTTGATGAAAGTTATATGATTTGAGTGTGTTTTACAAGTGTTTTTATCGTGTTAATTTTCATCAAGTTTTTATATAACACAAAAATATATAATTAAAGTCAAAGTTTATAAATAAAGGCTTTGAAAATTCAAAATATGACACTTTTAGTGGGACAGAGGTAGTAATATTTTAGCATACTTAAAACGTGTTTATTGTTGAGATATATTCATTAAAAACAGGATTTTCACGATAACTCTTATTATTCCATATGATTATATTATATCCACATAAGCATATATATCTATACCATGGAAAATATAAAATATTTTAAAAAACTGTATTTATGAATCAGGAATATGTACAACAACTTGGTATTGTGTAATTAAATGATTTTAATACATAATATATATATATATATATATATATATATATATATATATATCAACAGGAAATAGCTTAAACTTATTTCTTAAATTATATGTAAGTCAGATGTATATATATTTTATATGTGACTTTTATCAATATCATAAATGATATTTCATCCATAAAGTAAAAATATGTATAAAAACATTTAGTACGATATAACTATATGGTTTAAAATATATGTACATATATCTCAAAAAGAAACAATTTTTAGCATTTGATAAGTTCAATTCATTTCTTAAACTATATTTAAGTCATATGCATATATATTCTGATATAAGAATGATACTTCGTTACTTAATATATTAAGGATCAAATTAAAAACGCTAGACTTTGTATTATCTATTTTGATTCTTTAATAAATAGATATAATAAAATTTTGAATTAACTCCTAAGTATGTTATAACCAAAATGAGTCAACCTGTCAGTTAAATATTAAATTGTCCTAAAAGAATCCAGAAAATTTATATCTTTATGAAATTTTTTCCTTTTGATAAATTCTATTTTTATTTCAAAATATTGTGTTCAATAAATTTAATAGAAATTTATTTTGTTAATATAAAGGAATAAACAAAGTTATAGGAATAACCAAAATAATTAATACAATTAGTTATGTAAGTTGATTCTTATAATTTGATATTATATGTATATATTACAGAAAATTTGAAAATTTTATATTTATACGTATGTACATGCAAGACACAATTTTCTTGATAGTATCTACAATATAATAATCAAATATCTTCTGTAGAAAGACAAACTTTTATATAACAGAAGAAGCAAAACCTACATGTTTATTCAAAATCTATTTTAATACCCAACTTTAATTCAGAAGATACCTTAAGGATACCTTTACTAGCACCACCTCTTGAGAAACAATAGTGGGTCAATGACGAAGAATCTCAGAATTCCATATAAAACCCTTACCTTTATTTCGAATATCTATCTATCTATCCATGAGCTCTGGAAATATAGTTAAATTAAGACAATATAGAAAAAAGCTATTACACCAAAGAAAGAAACAGTACCTAATATAACATATACATTTTCTTTATATTTTGATAAGATATATAGTAAAAGAAAATATTAAAAATATAACATGTATATATATATATATATATATATATATATATATCAATGCATAATACTGATGGCTATGACTATAATTGTGCTAAATAAAATGTGCTTGTATAATTGTTTAGTTTCGTGATAATTATATCTTAACATGTTTGTAATTCAGATGTCAAAGGAAATAGCATGTAATCAAGAAATTCAGGCTGGTAATGAAAACTCATTGAATAAAAATACTATAGAAAATATAATAGCTCAAGGAATATCAAATGCTATAACTTCGATCATTGAAGCTATTAAAATTTTTGTGCCTATGAACGAGAATCCTACTATACACAATAAGCATACCTATCACTTCATACCTAACCCTAGTATCAACTGAAGTCATGATATTCGTATCAAAACTCCATCTTCCAAACGAAAGAAAACCACAACCTATAGCTACTCTTATAAGGAATTTCGCTACGACAAATCACGTAAAGACAAAGAAATGGAACCAGTAATCACGCAGCCTACCTGCAACAATAACAAGAAGCACGCAAGAAAACTCCATTTTAAGAAGACACTTCGTTGTAACTTCTGCAAGAAGACTGGGCATACAGAAGAAGAATGTAGAAGGAGAAGGAAAACTAATGTATGTTACAAATGCGGAGAACCAGGCCACTTCCGTCTCTACTGCCCGAAACTATCTAAGGCACCCGACAACGAGGATAGAAACCCAAATAAAACTAAGGAAAACGGATAAATATTTACAATACCGGAGACAACAGCAAAATAAGCACCCTTATGTTTCGACTATACTTAAGTTAGTTGACCTTTGATTTCGATCAAAACTTCATCAATAAAAGGTCTTTATTTTTCTTTTATAGATCCAACTCTCATTTGTCTCATCTCTTGACAAATTCCTATGCCGTACGTGCATTGCTTGGCATGCATGTGAATTCACTTCAAAAGATCATTTATTCATGAGTTTTAATAAATATTTCGTTATACTCATTCTGATAATCTATACGATTACATAATATTGACTTTTGATAATCAGGCCAACAAATTTATTGGAAAACTCCTTTTCTTTTCAAAGTTACTTACCGGATTTTTCACTATAACCATTTATTGCCAAAAATGTATATCCATTGTTGGAATATGTCCAAACCAAGCTCAATTGTTTAAACTTGTTGACAATATACATTTAATTCAAAATCTCATATGATGAATTGAGATCATCATATTCGAGTTAATCTCATTGTTTGAATCCTAGTAAACTTGTTTAAAGTCTTCAAGTTCGATGTATCATTTGTTAAAATACGATACCTTGCTGTGGCGATTTCTTTGAAACTTGGACTCATTTCATTTTCGCACATGGGGTACGAATTTATCTATTTATTGATTCATTATCCTAAACCAGTCTTAATACAATTTTGTGTTAAGTTAAAAGTACCTAAATTCTTATTCCAATGTACCTCCAACATTTCTTTCATCTTTGAATTGATCATATGATATTCATTTCTTTCTTCATTTGAACATCCTATCTTTTGAATATCCAGATTCACTTCATTTGAAACTTTCAGTTAATTTCGAAAACGGTGAATTCATTCGGTCACCGTAATCATTGAATTCTTTCAGTCATTACAGCACCTTGCGGTGTCTGTTAAATTTGTAGCATGTGCTAATAGAAAACCTTAATCAAATGTATTCCGTTTAACTCATCATTCAAGTAGCCTTGATACAATTATGTATTAAAACCATGATACACTAAATTCTATTGTATTGTCCGGTGTATCCTTGCCATTTAAATAAATGACACCGATTTCTGGTTTAATTATTGACAAATCATTTTTCATACTTCTATTTTCAATTGAGATTATTGATTCAGAGTTCTTTTTAAATGAACAAAGTAAGTTCTCTTTTGGCATTGAATCCTATTGTCCCTAAAGGTCATTTACATTCAATTCATATGTCTCTATTGATCTTATGAAACTTAATTGTATCACGTTCAGTTAATAATTCCTGGAACTAATCGAAACCTTTATGTTTCTCATTTTCTTCGATGTCCTTAGAAAAATCTCACTAAGGATTCGTCTTCTAAGCGTTTTTGTAAGATTTCATACATACATCATTTCTGTCAGTTGTAGCTGATAAGCTACGAGTCCTATTCGTTTAATAAATGGTCCAACATACCTGCAACTTGACTTCCCTCTTTTAACGAATCTGACTACCCCTTCCCATAGAGAAACTTTTAACAAATACCATATCTCCCACTTGAAAGGTTTTCATCTGTTATCTACATAACTCTTTTGATAATCTCGTATTGCTTTAACTTGAATTATCTTGTCTATTGTTTCTTGCACTATCTCGAGTCCAGATAATTGTTTTTCTCCAAATTTCTGCCCAACAGACTGGTGTTTGGAACTTTCGTCCATAAAATGCTTCCAAAGACACTTTGACACTGTTTTTACTTACTACAAGACTTGATATAACTCCAAGGGAATATAGTAGCTCGAATCTCGCGGACGAGATTTAAAATAAGGTGAGGAGGATATAACAACCCTCCTTAAAATATTTTAGACAACCCTAAAAGTCCTAAAATACATCCCGTATGCGAGAAACGGACCCGAATAACCTTTATATAAATAAATAACAAATAAACTGGGTCGCTCGCAGGCCGCGACCCCGTTAGCAGAATCCGTTGTGGGGCACGAGGCCCTTGCCTTGCCAGAAACATAATGTGACACGTGTCAGGACACGCGTCGAACCACCTGGTGACTCACCAACCCTAAGCCGCCTTAGAACTCGCTCGCGGGCCGTGAAGCCCTTTCTTGTTTCTCTCGCGGGCCGCCATAAACCTCCGATCAGTCCCTATAAATAGAGGGCTTTGGCTCTCATTTCAACTCGTTCAAAATCTGATTTTTCTCTCTCAATTTCTCTATAGCTAAAGTAATACTCGGGCATTATACCCCCTAAATAGCTAATCTCTGCCTCGTTGTAAGTATCATAACCCCCGGTTACGTATTAGTTACGCTGCCCGATTCATCTAGTGCTCCGTAACGCATGTCAAGGCTCTGCCTGACTTAGTCGTTGGAGTTCTGTCTCGGGGAGGGTATCACTAATGTAAATTGGGTTATTATACTAACGCATGTGCATTGTTTATATTAATAGATTATAACCAGGAAGTCACAAGGGAAATACCTAAAATAGCAATGTGAGTTAATCCTTCTTTTTGTAAACTGTTTTTACAAAACCTCAATTGTTTTTACATTATAATTAACAGTGATTGAGTATTTGTATTCTACAATTATCGTCGGTATGTTGGGGTTTTGTATACAAAGTTTGTTAATACACTAAGAGTAGTAACATGACCACAAGTCGGGTTGACAGTACCGTGGGTGGTAATTAAGGTAGAAATATAAGCAAATGTAATTGTGAGATCGCCCTCAATGCTGTAAAATGATAAAACCTGTTTGGATTAAACTGGGATTCACTCGCCAGTATTTCTTGCAGATAAAATGTCTTAAACACAAGTTTCAGGAAACTTAGTGTGAAGCCAATAAAAGCTAGCTGGAGAGCACTGAAGGCTTAGAAAAGTGGCCATAAAAGTTACCTAATTAAAAAGGAGAATTGTTTTCAATTATCAGGGTTATTCCCTATAAATATATTACCAATGAAAATCGGGTTTTGTCCCACTTGTTGATTTAAATGTATTATCAGAAAAACTTGGGTTTTATCCCATTTATTTATTTTAAACGTCATGGTGTTTAACTCTAATAAAAATATTTCCTAACTATGGTCCTGATGGAAATTTTTGCTGCCAAATTAATAAACACCGATACCATCTGACTGGCTCACCGCTCCCGCTCCCGGGGAGGGGTCGGGGGTTGTGACAACAATCCCATTCCAGACGGCTGTAGACACACGAAGAGAGTCTGGGACGAATTCGAGGAACATATTGGACGAGTTAAAGAGTTTTGTTTTGCAAGGAATTAAGGAAGGGAATTATTGGTGTCAAGTGGGAAGCTTAGATATCAAGGAATTTACGAGTTCTACCTTATGATTTCTTTTATTTTCTAGTTTCTTGTTCTTACTTCAATGAATTCTTCTAGACATTGTGTTTTGATTTTTAAGACTACGTTTCTTGGCTAGTTTTCTTAGACTATCTAGGTTGCGATTAACTCTTGATTTGACTACGTGTTTTTATCGTTTGTAAATGTGTTTTATGGGTTTATCTTGAAAAGTAACGAAATTTGGAATATTGATTTAATGTGCATGCGTATTATATCTTGTTTTAAATCTAATTACATGTTTCACTTGCGTTTTTGTGGATGTCTACCATGTATGAATGCTTGTTAGGTAATGGACTGTGTGTTAGTGACTAGTTTACGGTTAATTCTGCAGGTTTTCCATAGGAACTGTGATTAAGGTTTTTTGTGCCCCTGGGGAAAACCTGCAACAATCTTGATTTCTCACTTCATTCCTCTATGCTTACTTGTCAAATTTCGGGACGAAATTTCTTTTAAGTTGGGGATGATGTGACAACCCAAACTTTCAAGGTCATTGTCTCTTGGTCACGCGATCCTGTTTTATTATTATTTCTCTTTTGCGTATATACTTGCTAAATGTAAAACGTGATGGAATATGTTTACGTGTGTTTGACTAGTTAGCTACAAGGAACTGTTATACGTTTTATATGTTTAGTTTAGTAATACGTTTAATTGTGTGGTTTGGTAGATTTAGATTTAGGGAACTAACTAAACGGGGCCGCGAATTTATTCGGCACACTTGTGGGTCGCGAGATCACTCGAGCCCAACCCGAGCTCACATAATGATGATGATGAGATCCATGTTAATGAGAGCCCCAAGTATGTATATTGGCTGCCAAAAGGAAAATCGTGAATGATGAAGCCCACTAAAATAATGTCTTGCTACTCAAACTTTCGTGAGTCCAGGCCCAACATTGTATTTAATGGTTGATGGTGTCGCACTTGTATAATATAAGCCCAACTAGTGGGAATTAAGTGCATGTACGCAGGCATCAGATATCATTATTTTGGTAGTTTACAAACATTGCAAACCCTATCTCTCTATCTCCTACGTACGGCAGTAGACCCCCCCCCCCCCCCGGGTCATGATCTGATCACCATCATTATATTCTCCATACTATCTTGGTTAGTATTATCTTATATTCATTTAACTTGCTGATTGTTTTGATTTTATGTGAACAAAATATGATTTCCCGGTTGATGAGTACTTTGCGTTTATATATATGTATGTGTTAATTGGTTATGATTAAGATTGCTCGTATGTAATGAATTTGATCAGATCCATTGTTGTTGGTTAGTAAATAAATTGGAAGATCGGTTAAGTATAACACATCGTTTGGTCTTAGTATACATGGGATAGGGTGCACATACATGAAGTCTTGGTGAATAAATCATATGTTACAGCTTCTTGATGGACACATGAAATTAGATATTAAATGGTTAGGGGATGTGGACTTGATTATATGTTAAACTTTTGTTATCGGTGATACACAAACTGTTTTGGGGGCTAATGATCTAATCGGGTAACCTACAAAGTTTGTTTGGGGTGGTGCATGTTATTGGGCCGATGACAAATGAATAGATCAGGGATTCCACATGTGCCTGACACATATGTATAAGTGATATCACGTGAGTTACTGATTTGCTTTAAATGATTTTGAAATCATATGCTACATCACATGTTTGAATTGATTGCTTGGTTAAAATGTGTAACCACTAGATGATTTAGATTTGTAGATTGATCTCTGTAATTGATTGGGCGACATGTTATAGCAGACTTTAAATGGACATGAGTCACAAATTATATATGGGCCGCACGAGTTGTTCAGTTGAGTACACATATATAAATATATGTTTGGACCACACACACTAACAATAGATTAATTATATTGGGCTGCACATATGATTTGTGGGATAGACACTGAACTGGGCCGCACACAAGTTATGGGCCGCACACTTATGCGGCTGAAATGTTATAATATTAAGGGTTGTTGTGAATGTGGGTTTTCACATGACCCGAATACCTGTTATGCAATTATTACAATACGTGTTATGGATTGATGTGTTATGCGATCATTTGTTACGCTTTGTGTAATAATATATGAAGTATGTGTATGCCACTTGGGTAATGTGTACATAGAATACGTGAATAAATTGTATGTGTAACATGCGGATTATGTGCGCTTGAAACCGATTGTTATCGGTAACCATGATAGGACGTGTTTGATCAACTGATAAACAAGTAACTAATCTTACCGAGCAAACCAAAGGTGAGTTCATCTCTCTTGATCATGCGTCCCGGTGGTTGGGACAGTCAGTGGGTATCCCGGGGAGGGATAAGTCTTTTGGGTAAAAACAGGAATGTTGGATAATATACTCTTCCTATCACCTTTAAAGTCCCTCCATATTGTTTGGTTACCGGGGAGGTAACATGGTATTAGTTAGTAGCGCTACTTAGGTTTGGCAACCTCACCCTGTACCTGGGAGGACGGGTGTTGAACTAATGACCTAGTCATGACCAATGCTTTTATAGGAGCATTGGAGAAAGGGCAATGTAAATCAGAAGCCGTCTTGTATTCGGGGTATTATCAACATTTAATTCAATGGATTAACTAAACACTTGGTAATCAACATTTTCGTAAAACTATGAACTCACCAGCATTGTCTGATACACTTGTTGCATGCTCGCAGGTCATTAGGTATCTTGGATTTGGGAACTTGCTGTCTGGAGTAGCTTGAGTGGTCATGGGTTGACTGGAAGGATTCATGTGTTTGAATTATTGATACTATACATTGGTTTCGAAGCGGTTTAGCCTTGGTTTATTAATTGTTTCCGCTGAACATGTTGGTTTCCATTTAAACTTATTGATGACACTTTTTATTAATAATTGATGATTTTATTTAACAACTTGTGATTGGTTCAACATGATTGGTGGCTCATTATTGGTTTGTCACACGCCTAGTAGGGTTTCCCATGGATGGTATTTTGGGGGTGTGACAGCTTGGTATCAGAGCCACTGGTTATAGTGAACTTGGTTTTAAAACGTTTTCATAAAACCAGACTATAACCGAACACTTCCGAAATCGACCATGACACTCAGCTCCAGACTGCAAGGTCCGTTTCTTATTTACCATTGCATAGTATATCTAGTGTACACTTATGTATGACATTACACGTGAATGCACACCTGACACTGCAATATGAGTCCTTATGTTATCAACCCCGTTATGTGAACTGTTAGTGTGACACTACCCTTCGACTATTGTGATTCTTGATCCTGTAAAACCTTTCGTTTGCTATTTGAATGTGGGGAACCTTTTAGCGCAAGTTAAGATGCGCTGAGATAAGCATGCAAATCGCCTTATTATTATGGGTGCACACATAATAATAACGTGAGGTGCATGTGAGTCCCAGTGAGGCTTAACAAGTGTGAAGAGGGTTCCGCTCGGTTAAGTGGTGTTATGTTAGAACTCTGTAGTCTATAGAGGTCATAGTAATACTTAAATCCTACTCGAACTTGCATCTTAAATCTTTCCTCTTCTTGAATAGAAACATGAGCGGACGAGGCCATGGACGCAGCCACATTGCTATGACTCAGGCCGAACTAACCAACTTGATCAACACTCGTGTAGCTGAAGCCCTAGCGGCTTACCAGGCTGGTACGATATGTGCCAATTACTTTCCATCCTTGTGTCGTATGCTCGAATCTTACATGTGCGTTGTGTGTCCTTTCGTTTTAGGTCAACCTGCAAATCAAAACAATCCACCTGCTCCACCTGCTTATACGTACAAGATGTTCATGGATTGTAAGCCACAGACCTTTAGTGGGACTGAAGGGGCTGTAGGACTCCTGCGATGTTTCGAGAAGGCAGAATCGGTATTTGCAATGTGTAACTGTCCTACTGGGGACAGAGTGAAGTATGCTACGGGCACACTCGAGGATGGTGCTCTGACATGGTGGAATGCCCAGGTTCAGATGTTGGGTATTGAGATGGCGAATGCCACTACTTGGGATGATTTCAAGGAGTTGATGCGAGAGGGGTATTGTCCTCGTGATGAGGTTCAGAAACTGGAAAACGAGTACTACAATCTGAAAATGGAGGGATCTGAGATTGAAGCATTCACTAGGAGGTCTAACGTTTAGAAACTTTGTGCCCTAACCTGTCTCGACCCCCACATCGGCGAATTGAGTTGTATCTCAAGGGCTTAGCACCAGCTGTTAAGGGGTACGTTACTGCTGCAAACCTAGACAATCTGCCCCGTATCGTCCGATTGGCACATAAGATTACTGACCAAGAGGTCGAACGTGGCAACTTGCCGCCACGTGTTTCTGCTACTACCTCGACTGCTACAGCTACCACACCTGCTAGTGATCACAAGCGAAAATGGAACGATACTGACAAAACAACCAGTGCCAGCCAATCTCAGAAAAGGGCAGACAACAGCATCCACCGCAGTTTTAGCCAGTCGTTTTCTGTGAACCAGAATCAGAGCAACAATTCAAATCAGGGTTCTTACGAGGGAAAGCTACCAAAGTGTAATAAGTGTATGTTCCGCCATCGCGGACCGTGCACCCGGCTATGTCATAGGTGCAACAAGGTGGGTCATATGGCTAAAGATTGTAGGGTCTGGCTCCCAAAGCAGCCAGAGCAACAGGAGAGGCAACAGCCTCAACAGAATCAGGGAAATCGTAAGGGCTGTTTTCAGTGTGGTGATGAGGGTCATTTTAAGAGGGATTGCCCTCAGCTTAATCAGAATGCTGGCAACAACAACAATACAGGGAATAACAACAATGGGAACCATGGTAGGAACGGGGCAAGTGGAAGAGTATTTACTATTGGCGCTGGGGGAAACTCGCAATGAAGGGCAATGTTGAGACCGGTACGTCTTCTTTGAACGATCTTTTTGCTTCTGTTTTATTTGACTCTGGTGCCGATTGGAATTATATGTCTTTGGGGTTCAGTCGTCAGTAAGGACTGACTCCCACACCTCTTGTAAATAAGCATGTAGTAGAACTAGCTGATAATAAATCGATAGAAGCTTCTCATGTTCTTTTTGGTTGTAAATTTGATCTCATGGGTCAAGTGTTCGACATTGACCTACTTCATGATACTTTTGTAAGTTTTGACATGGTCATTGACATGGATTTGGTTATCTAAGCATCAAGCGGAAATTCTGTGTAAAGTGAAAATCGTGCGTATCCCTCTCCCTAGTTGGGAATCCTTATCAGTACAAGGTCATCATAGTGGTGCCATGGTTGGCATCATCTCAGCCATGAAAGCCCATAAGTGTCTATGAAAGAGCTACCCTGCTATACTAGCTCTCGTCATCAATTCGCAACCTGAAGAAAAGAAGATTGAGGATCTTCCAGTTGTTCGTGAATTTTCTGACGTGTTTCCTGAAGAGTTGCCTGGTTTACCTCCACATCGTCAAGTGGAATTTCAGATTGACCTTATGCAATTTTAGATTCCTTCAGGGATACAGCAATCCCTTGGGTTCGCTGGACACTATCGCAGATTCATCAGGGGATTTCTAAGATTGCGCAACTTCAACCTCCTTAGCACAGCGGGGAGCTGTGAATTCATGGGAAATAAAAAAGGGGAACGTCTTTTCAGCTTTTGAAACCCAACCCTGCAATGCACCGAGCATCACTTCTATCCAAGGGTACCGATGATCTGGCTGGATACCATGATGGTTCGAATCAGAGTCCCAGTTACACATCGATGCAGCACGAGAAGGAGATGGCCCACGTGGTGGACTTACAGGAAGAACTGCATGAGTCACGATCTACGGTGGAAGCCATGGTCTTTGGATTTAAGTTGGAGGCATTACTTGGACGGTACCAAATGCACTACCTAGACCGATCACAAGGGCCTCCCGTATACCCTTGTTTTGAAGGAGCTAAACATGTAACGACATCGCTGGATGGAGCTATTGGATGATTACGACTGTGAAACCTGAACAAGTACGAGCTTTGTAACTCACTATCGAATCTAGCATACCCGATCAGATTCGCCCTGTTTACACCGAAAGGCTAAAGGAAGAGAATTTTTCAAATTGGACCCATGCGGGACAGGAGGAGCAACTTCTAACAAGTTGGACGATATTCGCTACTTCCTGGAAGGACTATGGATTCCACTGTACAGCAATTCAAGGGAACTCGTGTTGAGCGAAGCACACCAGTCTTGATATGCGGGTCATCCGGTTTTGATAGAATATGTTAGGAGGATCTTGTACTGGCAACTGGTCTTGAAGGCCTACACAATGAAGCATGTGAATGACGTTTGACTTGTGTTAAGGTCAAGGTGGAACATCAGAAACCTTCTGGTTCGTGTCAGTAACCAGAAACACCTATTTAGGGATTGGAACAGATGGCCATGGAGTTTGTCATGGGTTTATCAAAAACTCGGAACGGAAACAATATCACCTGGGTGATCGTTGATTGTCTCATGTAACCAGCACACTTTCTTGCAATCAAGGAAATGGACGAGTCGTCACAGCTGGTGAATATTCCTCTGAGAGAGGCGGTTTTTAGGCACGAGGTGCCAACTCCTAATACCTTCAATTTTGAGCTATACATGATTTATGTCAAGCAATACAAAACACCCTTTGACTCACATCAGGACCAGAGCATTGCTTATCGCTGTTGGACAAACGATCAGAGAAAACGAACTCTCCTGGCACTCGAAGACATGCTGCGAGCATGTGTGTGACTGGCTTTGGTGCAAATTTGAAGGACTCTTACCTATGGTTGAGTACTACTGCGCCAGTTAACATCTTGGTAACCAGACAACTCTGTTGAGGCATTACATGGACAATAATGCCAACCTTCTTGTTAGACTGAGATGGTTGACAACTTAATTACTGGTCCCGAACTGGTACTTGAAACTCTTGGGAAGGTTGTTTGGATCGGGAGTCGATTGACGGCAACGCGTGACTATCAGGAAAGCTGATAAACTTGGGAAACACATGCGATACTTTTACTGGAGGAATTTATCGAACACATGGACTAGGAAGTCAAGGTTCGTTAACTTAGTCGAATTCCAATCGTGAGTGTTCGTTGGAACTCAGGATGTGGACCGGAGTTCACGTGGGAGCGTGAAGATCAGATGAAGCTCAAATATCCTCAACTGTTTCCTGATGACCAATCTAATTCTGTTAGCACTGGCGAATTTCGGGATGAAATTCTGTTTCAAGTTGGGGATGATGTGGCCCTTGGGGAAAACCTGCAGCAATCTTGATTTCTCACTTCATTCATGTATGCTTACTTGTCAAATTTCAGGATGAAATTTCTTTCAAGTTGGGGATGATGTGACAACCCAAACTGTCAAGGTCACTGTCTCTTGGTCACGCGATCCTGTTTTATTATTATTTCTCTTTTCCGTATATACTTGCTGAATGTAAAACGTGATGGAATATGTTTACGTGTGTTTGACTAGTTAGCTACAAGGAACCGTTATACGTTTTATATGTGTAGTTTAGTAATACGTTTAATTGTGTGGTTTGGTAGATTTAGATTTAGGGAACTAACTAAACGGGGCCGCGAATTTATTCGGCACACGTGTGGGTCGCGGGATCACTCGAGCCCAACCCGAGCTCACATAATGATGATGATGAGATCCATGTTAATGAGAGCCCCAAGTATGTATATTAGCTGCCAAAAGGAAAATCGTGAATGATGAAGCCCACTAAAATAATGTCTTGCTACTCAAACTTTCGTGAGTCCAGGCCCAACATTGTATTTAATGGTTGATGGTGTCGCACTTGTATAATATAAGCCCAACTAGTGGGAATTAAGTGCATGTACGCAGGCATCAGATATCATTATTTTGGTAGTTTACAAACATTGCAAACCCTATCTCTCTATCTCCTACGTACGGCAGTAGACCCCCCCCCCCAGTCGTGATCTGATCACCATCATTATATTCTCCATACTATCTTGGTTAGTATTATCTTATGTTCATTTACCTTGCTGATTGTTTTGATTTTATGTGAACAAAATATGATTTCCCGGTTGATGAGTACTTTGCGTTTATATATATATATATATATATATATATATATATGTATGTGTTAATTGGCTATGATTAAGATTGCTCGTATGTGATGAATTTGATCAGATCCATTGTTGTTGGTTTGTAGATAAATTGGTAAATCGGTTAAGTATAACACATCGTTTAGTCTTAGTATACATGGGATAGGGTGCACATACATGAAGTCTTGGTGAATAAATCATATGTTACAGCTTCTTGATGGACACATGAAATTAGATATTAAATGGTTAGGGGATGTGGACTTGATTATATGTTAAACTTTTGTTATCAGTGATACACAAACTATTTTGGGGGCTAATGATCTAATCGGGTAACCTAAAAAGTTTGTTTGGGGCGGTGCATGTTATTGGGCCGATGACAAATGAATAGATCAGGGATTCCACATGTGCCTGACACATATGTATAAGTGATATCACGTGAGTTACTGATTTGCTTTAAATGATTTTGAAATCATATGCTACATCACATGTTTGATTTGATTGCTTGGTTAAAATGTGTAACCACTATATGATTTAGATTTGCAGATTGATCTCTGTAATTGATTGGGCCACATGTTATAGTAGACTTTAAATGGACATGAGTCACAAATTATATGTGGGCCGCATGAGTTGTTCAGTTGAGTACACATATATAAATATATGTTTGGACCACACACACTAACAATAGATTAATTATATTGGGCTGCACATATGATTTGTGGGATAGACACTGAACTGCGCCGCACACAAGTTATGGGCCGCACACTTATGCGGCTGAAATGTTATACTGTTAAGGGTTGTTGTGAATGTGGGTTTTCACATGACCCGAATACCTGTTATGCAATGATTACAATGAGTGTTATGGATTGATGTGTTATGCGATCATTTGTTACGACTTGTGTAATACTATATGAAGTATGAGTACGCCACTTGGGTAATGTGTACATAGAATACGTGAATAAATTGTATGTGTAACATGCGGATTATGTGCGCTTGAAACTGATTGTTATCGGTAACCATGATAGGACGTGTTTGATCAACTGATAAACAAGTAACTAATCTTACTGAGCAAACCAAAGGTGAGTTCATCTCTCTTGAGCATGCATCCCGGTGGTTGGGACAGTCAGTGGGTATCCCGGGGAGGGATAAGTCTTTTGGGTAAAAACGGGAATGTTGGATAATATACTCTTCCTATCACCTTTAAAGTCCCTCCGTGTTGTTTGGTTACCGGGGAGGTAACATGGTATTAGTTAGTAGTGCTACTTAGGTTTGGCAACCTCACCCCGTACCTGGGAGGACGGGTGTTGAACTAATGACCTAGTCATGACCAATGCTTTGATAGGAGCATTGGAGAAAGGGCAATGTAAATCAGAAGCCGTCAAGTGTTCAGGGTATTATCAACATTTAATTCAATGGATTAACTAAACACTTGGTAATCAACGTTTTCGTAAAACTATGAACTCACCAGCGTTGTCTGATACACTTGTTGCATACTCGCAGGTCGTTAGGTACCTTGGATTTGGGAACTTGCTGTCTGGAGTAGCTGGAGTGGTCATGGGTCGAATGGAAGGACTCATGAGTTTGAATTATTAATACTATACATTGGTTTCGAAACGGTTTAGCCTTGGTTTATTAATTGCTTCCGCTGAACATGTTGGTTTCCATTTAAACTTATTGATGGCACTTTTTATTAATAATTGATGATTTTATTTAACAACTTATGATTGGTTCAATATGATTGGTGGCTCGTTATTGGTTTGTCACACGCCTAGTAGGGTTTCCCATGGATGGTATTTTGGGGGTGTGACATTTTTAATAGGATTTAATGATCTACCAATCTTTATATCCGTAAGGTGAGAGATTGTCGGTTTGTCTTTTATGTTAGATTGCTAGGGTTAGATACTTCGTAAGAATATCCCTTAGTTTACCTTTCATTATTTGCTTACCGAGTTAAATCAGGTTGTTTAGTTGCCTTAGATTTCCAACTGTGAGGTAGTTAATCATATTAGGGCACTTTTCTAGATAATTAGATAACTATAGAGGGAGTCTAGTTAACCGGTAGTCTTAACAGCCTTTTAGAGTTCCATAGTATAACAACCCTCAATAAAACCGACACCCTCAAATATTTTCCGACACCCTAATATATTTTAAAATATCTCATTATGTCCTAAAATACACCCCATATGTGAAAACGGGCCCCAAATACATTAAATACTATTAAAATAATTAAAAATCTGAATTTTGGTTTTTAGGCGGGCCGCGTAAAGGACCTTTAACCCTTACGCGGGCCGCGAGAACTTAAAGCCCAGGCGGACTCCGGTGCGGACACGTGGCCAATGCGTGTTGACCCTAGTCGATGACCCGGATCACCTATGGCCTAGTCCACCTACTAGGCGGGCCGCGTAGGCCCTGTTCTTGTTTTACGCGGGCCGCGACAAGGCCAAGATCAGGCCCTATATAAAGGAGCCATCGGATCTCAGCCGAAATCGTTCAAAAATCTTTTCTTTCTCTCCAAATCTGAATAGTAGGCTTATTATATGGGTATTATACCCCCTAAATAGCGAAGTTATGCTCCGTTGTAAGTATTATAACCCCTGGATACGTATTAGATACGCTGCCCGATTGATCTAGGGTTCCGTAACGGCTATCGTGGTTCTGCATGACGTAGTCGTTGGAATACCGTCTCGGGGAGGGTATTACTAATGTTAAAATGGGTTATTATACTAACACGTGTGCATTTGTGTAAATTATAGATTGTCACCAGGAAACCCTTACAGAAAATCTAAGACAGCAATGTGAGTTGATCCACTTTTTGTAAACCTTTTGTTAACTATTTTTACAAAACCTTAAATACTTTTCCATGCGAATAACAATTATTGAGTATTTGTAAGAATACAATTATCATGAGTATGTTGCGGTTTTGTATACAAAATTTGTTACCACCTGGTCAAGGAGTAACATTTCCACAAGTCGGGTTCGACAGTACCATGGATGTTAATTGATATGTCTTGGAAACAAATATAATTGCGAGATCGCCCTCAATACTGTACACTGGGTTTTACTTAAACTTGATTAAACTGGGATTCACTCACCAGTATTTCCCATTGACAAATGTTTTTAAAACGCGTTTCAGGTAACAAAATGTGAAAGCCAAATCTGGATAGCACTGAAGGCTTGGAAAAGTGGCAATAAAGTTACCTAAAAAGAAATAGATGATTTCTTAAATAAAATAGGATTTATTCCTATGAAAATGTGTGTAATGCAAACTTGGGTTTTATCCCATATGTTTAATACTATGAAAATGTGCTATTTTACTCTGATCAAATATTTCCTAACTACGGTCCAGATGAAAAATTCCGCTGCCAAGTTAGACAAACAGGTGATACCACCGAAACTGGCTCGCGGCCGCAGAATTGTTCTGCTGACATCAAAATTTAAAGTGTTAGGGATTAGGGATCGGGGGTTGCGACAGAAGGTGGTATCAGAGCTAACCCACTGATTCAGCCACATAATTGTTCTGCTGACATCAAAATTTAAAGTGTTAGGAAATAAATTACAGAAATACGTGCATAACTGTATTTATTGTTATGTGTTATTTGACTATTTGTTAGTTTACAGTATGAGCGACCAAGGACCATCTGACGCGTATCGTCAATTGTCTGGTTCGCCTAGAAGTGAAGGCACCTCCTCTTCTCAGCCTGCCCTCTCAGGGTACTGTGCTGATACGGAAGAAGGAATCTTTGTGTTTAAGGCTAAGTTAGAAGAGCCATTTCCTCAGAAAAAAGAGGGGATTGTTCAGTCGAGGGCCACACGAGCGTAGAAAACGTATGAAAAAGTTACAGGAACAGAGGGTACTAGCAGCAGCCAAAAGAGAGACAGATGCCTATGCCCAGGACATGATAAATAGGGGTATAGCCAACATCCACATCCTAGCACCCACTGCAGCTGACCCAAATATGGAACAAATAATAGCACCCCAACCACAACCACAACTACCAATCCCTGACCAACCCATGGAGATAGAAAACCCTGAAAACCAAGTAGAGATGCATGACTTCAATCCGGAAGAAATACCTAGGGTACCAGCACCAAACCTCCTAGAACCAAATTACGACCCCTGGTGGGACGACAATAGGGACTATGTGCAACGTTACCCGATACATGAAGACATACCCATGCAAAACATAGGAGCCTACCCAGGTTTGGATCCTTTAGATCCCTATTACCATGATGAATACATTAGGGAGATCTTAGAAGAACCTTACCGATTCCAGGCACCTACACCCCCATATCAGGAACCCGCACCCCAGATTCTGAACCTAGTCCTAGAACCTGCACCCCCAATGAGTGCAGACAATGTATAAGAACTTAGGACATTTGGTGAGGAAATTTTAGAAAGTAGTGAACAAATGAGACAGGTATGAGAGCGACTCGTCTGGAAGTACGACGAGCACAATATGGATTTCTGGATAAATCCATATCCGTGAATGTGACGGTGGAGACGGTAATAGTAATAATAATAATAATAATAATAATATAATAAAATAAAATATGTGTGTACGGATGCCTACTACTAGTAGTGTAGTTTTAAATTTCAGTCGGTATTGTAATTTTTAATTTCAGTACTGGTGTGTAATAGATGCATAATAGATGAATAGAGTAAAGTCGCAATGATCGACGCTTTTGGCTAAATTGCGTGTCATGTGATTGACTATATTAAATATTATTTTGTGATATTAATACGGGGTAAATGTTTAAAATTCAGATGGCCGACGAAGGAAATCAAGATAATGTGAATAACGATAACCAGAGTAACATTTACTAGGTTAATGAGAATCCGAGCATCAATAACAATGGAAACCAAATAGATAATAGTGTCGTTCAACACATAGTGGCACAAGGAATTATAGATGCAATGTCATTTATTATTCAAACGGTTGAAGAAGCGAATAATAAAAGTAAACATAGCAGTAAGCGACCAATTGAACCAGAACACAGCGTGAACAATGGACCCGTACTCCAAGCGCCCATTCCCAAAAGAAGAAGAACCATACCTTATGGTTGTTCTTACAAAGAATTCTGGTCCTGAAACCAATAGAATTCTTGGGCAATGAAGGACCCATTGCAGCCCTACGCTGGATAGAAAAGACTGAGGCTGTTTTAAAAATAAGCAAGTGTGCTGAAGAAGAAAAAATAATGTTTGCTTCTAATCTGTTTAAAAACTCAGCCTTAGAATGGTGGAACACTATCCTCCAATCAAGAGGAAGTGATAGGGTATACAACATAGAATGGGAAGAATTTAAGAATATGGTAGAAAGGAAATTATGCCCTCCCAATGAAAAGGAACAGATAGCGAATAAGTTTCTGAACCTAAGAATGACCGGGGTAGATAGTAAGGGTTATACTACCACATTCTTTGAATATGCTAGAATAGTACCAATCCTTGCATCACCTAAACCAGTATTAATCTCCCATTATATCTGGGGATTAATTGGAGAGATTAGGCACGTAGTCAAGGCAGCTAGACCTCAAACTATAGAAGAAGCTGTAGAACTAGCCAACACCTTGACAGATGAATTAATCCGTACTAGAGAAGAAGACCAGAGGAGAAACCTAACGCAAAGGCTTACCCAAGAATTCCGTTCTGGGAATTACAATCGTAGGAATATGGGTTTTACCTCTGCACCGTTCTGCAAGGTCTGCAAGAAAAAGCATTTGGGAAAATGCTCCACTCTTTGCAATTTCTGCAAAATGTCAGGACACAAGGAAGAAGATTGCAGGAGAAAATCCAGTAATGGACTATGCTACAACTGTGGAGAAAAATGTCATATCAAGCCGAATTGTCCGAAATTGGCTCCAGCTACAAACAACAGGAACACTAAAAATGCTAGAGCATTCGTTCTAACTGCAGATGAAGCCAAAATGATTCCAAACGTGATAACTGGTACGTTTTTAGTTAATGATGTTTTTGCTAAAGTATTATTTGACTCTGGTGCAAACCAAAGTTTTATTAATACTTCGTTTTGCAAACTTCTAAATCAGTCATTAACTAAACTACCACAAGAATGTCTAGTAGAGACAGCTAATAGAGAAACTGTTAGGATTTCTGAAATCTTGCAGGAAGCAAGAGTAGAAATTTTAAATCAAAAGTTTATGGCAAACCTTTAACCCATGAATCTGACGGGATTTGATGTTGTATTAGGAATGGATTGGTTAATAGCCAAAAAGCCAGTATTTTATGTGATCAAAAGTCAATTCAAGTAAATTCACCAAAAGGTAAAACGATCACAATTAAAGGAGATAAACCGTTTAGATCCACGAAGTTCATCTCTGTGATGAAAACTGCAAGTTATATAAGAAAAGGTTCTATAGTGTATTTGATTTCTATAATCACTAACACTAAAGGAAAAGAATTAAAAGACATTCCAGTAGTGTCTCAGTTTTCAGATGAATTTCTAGAAGAATTACCATGACTACCGCCAGATAGAGAAGTTGAATTCAGAATTCACCTGCTACCAGGAACAACACCAATTGCCAAAGCACCTTACCGTTTGGCACCAGCCGAAATGCAGGAACTGAAGAAACAATTAGATGAATTGTTGGAAAAAGGATTCATACAGCCAAGTTCATCACCATGGGGAGCGCCGATTTTATTCGTTAAAAAGAAGGACGGATCAATGCGTATGTGCATTGATTACCGTGAATTGAACAAAGTCACGATAAAGAATCGGTACCCATTAGCGAGAATCGATGATCTGTTCGATCAACTGCAAGGAGCTCGATTTTTCTCTAAAATCGATTTAAGGTCAGGATATCATCAATTAAAGGTACAGGAAGAGGACATTCCTAAGATCACATTCAGAACAAGGTATGGCCATTATGAATTTACTGTCATGCCCTTTGGTTTAACCAATGCCCCAGCCGCATTTATGGACATGATTAACCGAATATGTAAGCCATATTTGGATAAATTCATAATAGTCTTCATAGATGATATTCTAATTTACTCTAAGAATAAAGAGGAACATGCAAAGCATTTCTTGGACATTTAGTGAACCATGAAGGAATTCATGTGGATCCCACAAAGATCGAGGCGATAACTAAATGGAAAACCCCTGAGTCACCAACTTGTGGTGCTCAAAACTACACACACAACATTTTTTTTTGAATTTTTTTTTACAAATGTGCTTATAATACACGCATCTACGTTTATGAAAAAAAAATTGGTCCACCTCGCCCCGTACGGTGTAGTTCTCACGGTTCTTACAACTGGAGGTGGTTCTCATTTTAGCGGTCCCCTATATATATATATATATATATATATATATAATTGTGAAACAAATATACGCAAAACAAACCGATCATACATGTACATGTGAATGAGGTTCACTAACTTAAAAATTATATATTTTAAAGAATATATATTTCACACAACGAACTTATACCGTGCGAGGCACGAAGACTCACGAAGGGAGAGGCTCATTCGTACACATTATGAATACAAAATATATATATATATATATATAAAAGAAGTATATATATATATTAAAAAGAACATACGAAACAAATGCCAACATATTTAAAATACACAAGGGTTCCAAATACAAATACAATAACGTTCAAGATGAGCAATGTGTACATGAATTAACATAAACCCAAGTCTCTAATGATTTAGAGCACTTGTAGCTTTTTACGCGCTATTGGATACCCGTTTTGCTAGCACACTACTACGGACGCAAATTTGTGAGTTCATGTCCCCCTTTTCTTTTAAACGTTTTCGTTTTTATAACTCTCGGGGGAAATACATGTTAACAAGGGTATGGTTAAGCTACGGAATGAATTATTGGATCACGTGCGAATAGGCGCAAACTAGGGCACCATTAATCCTGTTAAGGACTAAGGAACAAAAGGGGTAGATCTATCGGGTACGGACGAGCCCCACTCATGGGTCCTTATGAGGCCACTTAGAGTGCTTTTCTATCCCAGTCGAGGTTAATCACCACATAAAATCGTCTACTGGGTTGAGTGCTTCCTATGTCGGCACACATAGTAATATCCTTGCAAAACATTAATTATCATTAAATTCATAGATGCTTTATATACCAGCTTTCAATACTCGAACTTTCAAATGTTTTTAAGATTCATTTGATGCAATGCGCCACTAAAACACATGAACTCGCTCAAATTTTGTTGATGTGTTTAAACTTACACGTATTTCAAGAAACTAAGTGGATCTTGGTGTGGAAGTTTACATGTTTTTCAAGGTTGTTAAGAAGACGATATCATCCACATTTTGGAAGGGTTTGGTCCATATATCCCGTCTTCGAACAGGACATAGGATGCAAAGCCTTGTTGTTTTTAAATGTTATTTTGGACAAGTCTAGTTTGTAAAACTTTTAACTTAGGTTGTCTTTTGCTACTAAAAAACTTATGACTTGTATTTTATGTTATGGTAATGGATGAACATCATGCATGTTTTATTTCATATAGTTTGTTTACTCACATCGTATGCTATGAAAATCGATCAAGTCACACTACGCGCTTCCACCTCTGATGAGGGTGTGATAGTGTCACCTGCAATGAGTCAGAGAATGTTGTCCGTTAGTGACACACAGGCCATGTCAGGGCAGACCCGACCCCGTGTTGGAATAATGCGGGAGGCACGGCCCCGTGTTTATCTAGCATGCCCTCATATTTAGAGAGTAGATGGGGGCACGACCCCATGTGCGATGAGCACGGTCCCGTGTTTTAAGGGTTTTATGAAGTTTCGTCGGAAGTTTTAAGGAACCGTGTTTTATCGGGAGGTTCCTTACTGGTTGGAACAACACCGAAGTGCCAAATGTACCTTAGGTTCCAGGGAGAGATACGAAGACGCAAGACGTTTTCGGAAAGGAAGAAACCTAAGCTAAAATTAGGAGGGCGAAACCATCTTTTTATTTACCTTTTCTGGGCTCTAGTTAAAGAAGGTGTGAGTCGACTCGCTCTGGTCTAAACCGTTGGTGTGAAATTCACAAGCCGTTATGGAGTCCTTCATTGTGGGGCCAATACATGGAATTTACCCAAACCACCATTCTAACCCCCTCCCAGGCAGTTAACGCACTTTATATAGACCATAAAGACATAAATGAGTGAATCAACAAAACATGAAGAGATGGTAGAATAAAGTTCACTTTCAATATAAAAAAACTTGATATTAAAGTAATTAATACAAACCCAATTAAAAGTTAACCAAAGCTTGGAAATCAAAAGTAATACATAAAAGACGTGTCTTAACCAAGTGATGTAAAAGATTAGCCAATCATGGCCTTTGTCTGACAAAGCTCTTACGATCAATTTTGGATCCCGAGACTACTACACACTCTAAAGGTGGATGATGGATGAATGTGGTGGATGATGGTGATGGAGTGGTGGCAGGTGTGAGAGAAGTGGTCTGCCAAGGGATGGATTGCAATTGAACCAAGCACCCCTATTTATAATTGGAAACATACGATTTACACGGCCCCATGCCCCCTTCTTCTTTGTCTTCATTTAATGAGTTGTGTCAGTCCGTATGCTTGCATGGTCCCGTGGCCATTGTACTTGTTGTACTATCTAAGATTTGCAAATCTGGGAGTTGACCATGGCTCGTGTCCATGGGACACGGCCCCGTGTCTCTTGTCTGCTTCTGTTTGTCTTTTTCTTTCTGTAATCTTGAGTGGGGTACGACCTCATGCCTTGGTGGCACGGCCCCATGCTTGTCATCTGATTTTTTGTTTTTAGTCTTGGGGTTAAGCTTGGAGGGTCGGTATGATGTATCAACTCCCCTTCTTTTGTATTTATGCTGGTTTTTGCCATTAATTTGTTCCTTTTGTACATTTAAGCTCTTTTAATCCTGAAAATTAAAAGTATACAAAGAAACGCACTTTTTCCAACATTAGTACTAAAAAGGTTGATTTTATACCTTATTTGATATAATTTATATGTTGCATTTGGTGCATATCAGACTCCAACATAACATTTTGGAGATTGATTTTAAGAGTGACCCAACCAAACCATACATCTTGCCAAAATCTCGTACCAGGCCCATCCCCAACCTTTTTAAAAAGAAATCACCTAATTAAAACCCAAATACAAGAAAATCATTCTCTACATTAGCAATGTTTTTCTAAACGCTTGGAAGAGAATTTTAGCTATATATCTCGGTGCCAGAAACCTAATGTTGTGCAAAGCTTTGATGCACATGCCCCAACAAGAGTTTCTTTCTTTGTGAAGTTTCCACCATTATTATTTTAGTAAAGCAAGGCTACTAGATATGAGTTCAACTATTTCCATGTTGTCTTTATGTTTGGATTTTGTTAGGTTGCTCCACACCACCTGAAGGGTCTTTCTTGAATCACCATCTCCTCTCCATATAAAACTATTTCTGATGCGGTCAAGCAAATTAGTAACCATTTTAGGTACATTGAATATAAAGAAGTAGTATAATGGGATATTACTTGATGTGCGTGTTTTAAGTATGTTGGCTTTAGTAACTTTGGAACACGGTGTGATGTAAAACGTCTCTGAAAAATATTTTGGTTCTTGTCTTATAACGCTTTCTTCATGTTTCTTGGCTAAGTCTGCTCTAATACCAATTGTTGGCCCCGGTGGTCAATCAATCAAATCAAATAAATGAACAAACACAGGGATGCGCTGAGATGCTGCAACTAAATAACACATGATCTGATTATTTTAAGTGATTCTTGTAGAACTACCACACCGTAGAATCCACTTTGATCTCCCTCCTGCGAGGTTACTCAAAATAGGGACACAATTTTGCAATAATCTCCTTGAAAAGCCCAACACTTTGATCAACAACCACTTGAAACACCATAGGTTTTGCACTATGGTTTTAGGAAACTGCCTATTATGCACAATATACCATCGGAGGATCCATTTAAGGTTTAACAAGTTGAGACTTGGTTTTTGTAACTCCCCGCGTTTTGATACTTTCTTATTTTAGCAAGTCTCATCGTACTTCATATCTGTTGACTCTTGTACTCTCGTTGTATCCTGCTTTCGATTCTATTGTAACTCGAGATGACTGATCATAATGAAAATGAAGCTATTTTAATCATAATTGTGTTAATCTATGTGTAAACTATTATTCTATGTGATACTTCTATGAGAACGACATATTTATCCTAGATTCTTGATTCTTTGTTATGACTTGATACTTAATGCACGAGAGACTAATTTAACGCTAACTCGAAACGTGTGTTTACTTGTTCACTTATGTTATATATGGTTGATAAATGCTAAACTTACCCTCTCACTAAAATACTTAAAGTACTTCCACTAATTAACGCAACAAAACACGTCAAACGAGCATCCTACACACGAAACAAGGAATTGGTTGAGAAAGACAGGCTGTTCGAACGAAGCCAGACGGCTTCGTACGAAGGCAGGCTGCTTCGAACGAAACCCCCTTGTTCAAACCTAGCTCCTCTATAAATAGTAACCTCATTCTCCATTTTCATTCATTGCTGCCTTTTGATCCGAATTGCTGTCCGATTGTTTTCAAGTAAGGATATCATTTTTACAACATTTCATAATGTTTTCCACTACGATTTTACACTAGATTCACTTTTATTTCTTCAAAATTCTTTTGTTTTCAACTAACTTTATCTTTTTCACTTAAAACTCTAACTTTTCATCTAAATCTCTCTGTTTTGCATCAAAATCTTCATCTTTATCATCAAATCTTCTTCATTTGCAACTAATTTACACTTAACCTAGTGTATTGGGCCTAGCTTCAGCTTCCCAAGATAGAAATCTGTGGATTTCACACTCACCAAGTGTTAGATCTAAGTTGAAACCTTTCAAAACCATTTTAAACTTGATTTTCACACAAAAACGGACCTAAAACGGCATGTATTTCGTTCACTGAATAGTGGAACGAGGTAGTGTCGAAACCGTCTCTAATTGGACTCGAAAATACATCTAATTCAGGCGAAAACACAGCTCCGAACGCCAAGAACAGCAACGAATGCGAGCTGGACTGTTCTGTGCGAAGCCAGGCTTCGTACGAATGCACTGACTTCGCACATACCAGCCTAACTCTTACCCATGACTTGAACAAAGACCTCTCCGACTCTAAGTTTAATCCGTAGCTTAAGGTTGGAGGGATGAACACTCAATTTTCTGAAGACAGATGAGAAGACACACGATTTTGGAACAAAGGAAGCTACACTTGTACGAAGACCCACCTTCGTATGAAGCCTTCTGTTTTCCCACCGACACTCTGATTTCGACCGTTTTGGCACTTTAGAGGACTTACCCTTCTGTTCCCGTACGCAGGCTGATCCAGCGCTCCCTTCAATCCATATCCGTTTGTGTTTACTTGTTAAACACACACTGTGAGTATACTCAATTTCATTTCGTTTAAACACTTTGGGTGCAACATGTATTCTATATAAAAACATGTGACAGTTGAAACTTATTTTAATCACGCTCGATCCACGTTTAATCATGAAAACATGTGATGATTGTTAGCCTGTATGCTATGTGTACATTGTATCTATATGCTCATAAACTTTGCTAGCCTACCTTGACAATTATAGCGCTATAGGATTTACGCACCGCCCTTAAGACTTGGGTATTGTTAAGTTTGATACTTTAACCTCCTCTACGTTGCGACGATGTAGGAAAGGCACTTTTACGTTGGAAACTTGGGTTTAACATATAGTTTACATTAGCTTAGCATGTTAGTAACCAGTATCATGTTCTTCATTATGAATTTGAGTATTGAAACTTTTTATGCTATTTATGCTACGTATCAAAATTGTATGCTCGCCAACATTTTTGTTGATGTTATTTTAATACATGTTGCAGGTTGATAGTTGAAGGGAATCAAGAAATCAAGTTAGGATGAACTAGAAACTCATCTTAGAAATAAACAATGTTTGATGATGTTTGACAATGTTTTGATTATGTTTGGATCTCTTATGACATTTTGTGTTTATGAAAAGTTGACTTAATTATATTGTCACATTTAGTGTTATGATGCTTTGAGCAATTTGTTCGTCTCATCCCGATGTTTCCGCCATCGGTTGGGGTGTGACAGATTGGTATTAGAGCCATAACTATATGGAGTTAGGTCGAGTCGTGCAGAACAGGCCTATTCTATAGTTTAAGTACCCATAGCAGACCCTTCGTACGAACCCACTTGGGGCTTCGTACGAACCCACTTGTGACACTCTCGTTCGAACATGCATTAACCTACCTTCGAACGAACCCACATTACGCACCTTCGTACGAACCTAGTAGCTTTGTACGAAGGCAACATTTCCTAAGGTTGAAAACTAATTTGCATTTCCTAAGGCTAACACAATACACACTTGAAGGTTTTGAAGATACTCTTATAACACAATCGAAAGGACTCATCGAAATAGGGGTGAGTCCCGCTCTTGATGATGACTTTCACTCCGCTATACTTGTGTTTTTGCACAAAATTTACCCTCAAGTTAGGAGTGATATCTAAACCTTGAAGGAAATTTCCTCTTATATTCTAGTAGTCTTAGCTTTTGATAAGTACCAACCACACTAGGGTGCGATGTTACCAAGTTAGAGGTGAAACTCGCATCTTGATAACTAGTCCCACTCCTCGATTTTCAATCTCGCCAAGGTTTCAATTTCCCAATCGAACAAGGACGTGTAGTAACTGGAAGGAAAAATATTGTTAGTCGTTTCTCGATGAGAGTATTTGTCTATTAGGCCACAGCATGTTTCTTTAATCCGAAAAAGGACATCGATTTACCTTGGAATAGTCTTATGTTACGTTCCGTGACAATCCAAGTGTTATGCTAAACCTCTTTTATGTTATCTCAATTTTAATGTGTTTTGCATTTGTATGTTACTTCATTTCAGTTGGCTGGACGACACGCACTTTCTCGCTATAAAAAACAATAAATAATCTCTCGTGAACAAATTAAATTTATGATGCTTCTGTTATTCTATGTGATACAATGTGAAAACTTGTCATGCTATGTGAAACATATGTGCTATGTGATACAATTGGAACATTTATGTGCTATGTGATACATCCTGTGATACAAACCAATTTAACAAAAACATTATGATCAAGTCTCATCCAATCCTTGTTTTGAATCTTTAGATGTCATCAAGTCGACTTTCCAACCCTCACAAGAAGTCTAAGGTTAACTCTCAGAAGAAGATGATGTCTTTTATGGCCGATTAGATTGCACGTATCGTTCCCAAGATCGTCACTGAAATTCAAGGTTCCAACACTCCCCCCTCCTCTGTTGATTCGAAAGTGGTCCAACCAAAGCCTGTGAGATTCAATTACAAACACTTCGTCTCCTGCAACCTTACGCCTTTCACGGGTAACGATGGGATAACGGCAATGCTGGAATGGTTCGATAGCATTGAAGTTACTTCATCAACAGTGAGTGCCCTGAACATCTCAAAACTAGGAGTGCTACTGGTGTTTTCCAAGGCAGAGCTTTAGAATGGTGGACCAATGAGAGAAACATCCGCTCCACTGACGAAGCTTATGCTTTACCATGGGCCGAAGTTAAGGAACTGATGATGCTTGAATTTTGTCCCCCTCACGAGCAGCAAAAGCTCGAAGACGAGTTTTGGCATCTTAAGCAAGTTGGTGATGACAATCTGGCCTATACCACCCGTTTCAAGCAACTCAGCATAATCGTGCCACATTTGGTGTCCACTCCTAAACGCATGATCATGAAGTACACTCATGGGTTACCCTCTGGCATGCGTGACGCCATTGAAGCAGCACAACAAGACTCCATCGAAGAAGTTTACCTACTAGCAGCAAGTCTGAACAACAACCGTGTTCGTGATAAACAGTTTGCCACACCTGTCTCCTCGAAACCAGCCAACCAGATCACTCAGCAATCAAGTGGTAGCAAGGGTAAGAAACGGAAGTCTCAAAACCCTGGTTGTAATACGATTGTACTTGCTGCAAATCCAAACCCTGCTTCCCCTGAGAACACCAAGAAGCCATACACTAGAGTTCATCCCAAGCGCGATACTTGTCACTATCATCACCCTGCAAACTCAACTTGTCGCCATTGCACTTCATGCAATCGTTACGGTCACACAGCCCCTTATTGCCGCCATACCAACCAAGTTCAGCAAGCTCCCCAGAACCCCAAACCAGCAAACTACGCTCGAACCTGCTACAAATGTGGTGATACGACACACCTCCGTCCTCAATGCCCTCAACTGAATCAAGAACAGCCGCAGCAACAAGCCCCACAATGACGAACATTCAACATCAACGCGAAGCAAGCTCAGAACGACAATGAAGTCGTTATTGGTACGTTCCTTGTTAATAACCTTTACGCTTCGATACTGTTTGATACTGGTGCGGACAAAAGCTATGTGTTCGTTGAATTTGAATCTTTGTTAAATTGTGCACGCTCTAAACTACCTAAGTCGTTCTCAGTCGAGATTGCCGATGGTAAGTCTATCTTAGTCGATTCTATTCTTCGTAATTTCCTTCTTACTCTTAAAGAGCACATTTTCACTATCGACCTTATACCCATGCAACTGTGTAGTTTCGATGTCATAGTAGGCATGGATTGGTTACGTAAAAACCATGATGAAATTGCTTGCCACGAGAAGTACGTTCGTTTACCTCTCCCGTCTGGTGATACTTTGCACGTTTATGGAGACCGACCTTCGAGAGGACTGAAATTGATGTCATGCACTCAAGCGAATAAATGCTTACGCAAATAGTACTTTGCCTTTTTAGCCCACGTCGTGGAAGAAAAGGGCAAGGGAAAGAGCGTAAGTGATGTTCCAGTAGTGTGTGATTTTCCTGACGTCTTTCATGAAGATCTTCCTGGTCCTCCTCCATCTCGATCTATTGACTTTCGTATTAATCTCGTACCTGGTTCGACTCATGTTGCCAAGGCTCCTTACCGACTTGCACCCTCTGAGATGCAAGAGTTATCTAGTCAACTCCAAGAGCTCCTCGACAAAGGTTTCATACGTCTAGGTACCTCACCTTGGGGTGCTCCGGTGCTTTTCGTCAAGAAGAAGGATGGTTCGTTTCGCATGTGCATCGACTACCGTGAGCTTAACAAACTCACCGTCAAGAATCGTTATCCTCTCACTCGCATCGATAATCTATTTGACCAACTACAAGGCGCAACTTGCTTCTCTAAGATCGACCTTCGATCTGGTTATCATCAGCTTCGTGTTCTCGAAGAAGACATCTCGATGTTTCCGCCATCGGTTGGGGTGTGACAGTTTTTATAGCCACGTGAAAAGCATCACTTCGTCAGCAAACATAACACGTGAAAGATACGGACCGCCGTTCGAAAAGGGTGAACACCTTTGAAAACTTGGTTTTATAGCCTCTTCCATGATCATATTAAACCCCTCTATAGCTATGATAAACAACAAAGGAGAGAGTGGGTCCCTTTGCCTCTCACCACTTTTGTTGTTGAATTCAATAGTATGAGACCCGTTAACCAGGACTGAGCCATTTTATTTCTTCTTCCATGATCACATTAAACCCCTCTATAGCTATGATAAAGAACAATGGATAGAGTGGGTCCCTTTGCCTCTCACCACTTCTGTTGTTGAATTCATTAGTATGAGACCCGTTAACCAGGACTGAGCCAATTTATTTTTTTCTTCCATGATCACATTAAACCCCTCTTTAGCTATGATAAACAATAATGGAGAGAGTGAGTCCCTTTGCCTCTCACCACTTCTGTTGTTGAATTCATTAGTATAAGACCCGTTAACCAGGACTGAGCCAATATATTTTTATTACCTACATGTCATAACATGTTCAATGCACCAAAGCTATATGCACAATTACAATTCCTCACTTGATTATCATTTGGAAGAAATTGCCAAATTTCGATCGGTCGACATGGTGTAGCTTTAGTTCTTCGAATTTTCCATTATTGTCGTTAAAATAATAAAACTTCATTAGTATTTATTTCAATAACTAAAAGTTAACTTATTATCACCCATGGCATTATAGCCTAGTGGTATCTTGGTGGTGGGATAAGGCTTATGACCATTAGGTCATGGGTTCGATTCCCACAAAAGGGGTTTTTCCCAGATTTATTGGGTTTCCTCCTGAATTGGTGTATATGCATTATTGCCTAGTGGAGATGGATATGATCGGGTGGTTCTGCTGGTGGCACGATGATACTCCAGCGGTCCGTCAGTGATCCAAATTTGCCGTTCAAAAAAAAAAAAGTTAACTTATTATCAAACATCAACGTGAATCGTACTACGACACTTTTTCATCAAAACATGATTTGTGGATCTAAACGACCAGTTAATGGTTTAACGACACCTAGGGATGTATATTGTACATTTTAAATCATTTTTAATCGGTTAGACTTACCAAGTAGTTAATTTTTCAATTCAATTGATTTAGTTAAAATATAGTTTTTTCACTAATTTTATTTTATTACTATAAACAAGCAACAAAAATATGCAATAAAATGTGTAAATTGTGCTTTGAGACTTTTTCAAAAAATAACTTTATTTTTTACTTTTAATTCAAAGGTTTTTACCTTTTGCAATTTTAACCCTACATAATTTTTTTTTTAACTTTAACCCAAAACTTTTCATTATTTGCAATTTAACTTCAAAACTTTTGTCACTTATACTTTTCATCTTTCGCAAATTTTCGTTTTATGTATAGTTCTAAATTTTTCGAGTTAATACGACGCAACGTACAACTGTGGTTCAACTTTTTTATGTTTTGTTTCAAATTTTGCAAGTTAACAACGCTCAACGTACATGTGTGGTTCTACGTTTTTACCTCTATTTTTCCATGTTTGACAGGTTCGTCGCAACACGCAGATCCTAGGTCAAGTCAGTGTTAGTGATCGATGACGGTTGTGTGCCATTAGTACTATTTGTCACCGTTTTACGCCCCGTCGCAACGCGGGGTGTGCTTTGGGGGTTTCTAAAGAAAAAATGGTTATGCATATGGTTGTTGTAACCTTGGCTTTGGGGGTTTTCAAAAAATAAATTGATTTTTTTTTTTTACATTTCACCCAAAAGTATCATAAATTACTTTTAACCCAAAACTATTTGTTTTTTTACTTTTAACCCACAATTTTTTATCTTTTGCAATCTATTCTCACAACTTTTTTTTACTTTCAACTTTGGTCATTTATTGTTTTCATTTTCCGCAAATTTTTCGCTTTATGCTTGGTTCTAAATCTTGAGACTTAACACATTGCAACGTGCGTCTTTGGTTTAACGTTTTTACGTTTCGTTCTAAATTTTGCGAGTTAACACGACGCAACGTGCGTGTGTGGGTGAACGTTTTTACATCGTTTATTTTTTTTTCTGTTTGACAGGTTTAACATAACGTTCGGGTCCTAGATCGACTTAGTTATAACTAAAGAATCTCCGCCGCATAGTCGCAATTCTAGTTTATTCAAATTTGCAATTCTATAACACACTTTCATTAATGTTACTAAGCCATTCTAACCCGTAATTTGGTATCTCAGGCACTTTTTTTTTAATGTTGTGAGCATATTGGTTTAAGGGGGCTGTTTGGCAACATCTGAATGGTTATGTGTTGAACCAGTAAGAGGTCTAAACTATTAAGTGTTGAACCAGTAAGAAGTCTGAACCATTAAGAGCCTGTATAATGCTTAACCATTCAGAGGCAAATGTCTGAACCATTCAAACATTTGCTCGTGAAACAAACAGTCTGAACCATTAAGTGCTAAACCAGTAAGATGTCTGAACCATTTTTTTTGAAAGGTGAACTTCTAATGGTGACCATTGTCACATCCGTACGTTGCGGACCCTCGCCAAGTCTGTGCCCAGATAGTAGGGCCAGCGCTGAGGTTATCAGACTTGGGTCGAAGGCTTACCCATGGAAACCGTTCTGCCTCCACACGAGTTGCCTCGCTGGAGTAACAGCCGGATGAAAACCGGGGTGACGCTCAGGATCAAACCTCCTCGGTGGGTTTTTCACCATCATTGCGCACAAATGTCCCACCCTCGCCACCGCCGGGGATCGAACCGGGGTCTCACAAGGAGACACCCGGCCCAATAACCAACTGAGCTGCGGGTGAAGGATAAGATGCCTGAATCATTAAGAGCTTCATTAAGAGGTAAACAAACAGCCCCTAAGTTTAGGTATATAACATATTTAAACCATCCTCCCATTTTAGACAAACCAAAGTCTAGACATGCATTATTCGCAACCACGGTAACGGTAACGATCATCATCATCATACTCAGTAACCACCACCAATAGCAAAGCTAAGTTTGGGTTTGAGGAGGGTAAGATGTAGACAGCCTTACATCTACCCCGTAGGAATAGATGGACTGCTTCCAGTGAGACTCCCGGTAAGGATAAAGGTCCAAATTTTTGAAACATAAAAAAGTGAAATTTCATAAATACATTATGGACAAAAGTTGAGGGTGTAAGTTTTCGTAAATCATTGTTTAAAAGTAATTTGTCATTACAACCAAAGGCTAAAACAAGTTTGGTTATATTTGCAATCCACAATGAGGCGTAACTTTTCATATACGACGATGTATCATGTGAAAGCATGGTTATGAAAATCTCGACTAATCTTCGATTAATCGCTAATTAATCATTAATCGGATGTTCACCAATTAATGGACAAATAATCGCTAGGTGGTCAATAGCGGTCTTATTCTAGCTAAATTTTGGCTAGATTCTTGCCAAATTTCGACCAAACCTTATAATTTCCCGCCATTTACTTAAAAAGATGGGTCAATGAGAGGTTAAAGCATATATACTTTAAAATACTACATATAAAAATGTTTGTGTGTATATATAACTAAAAATTATATATAAAAATCTCAATCCGATTAATCTCGATTAATCGTTAGCCGGGACCGGGACCCCATCGACTGACTAGCGTCTAGCGATTCTTACAACATTGCGTGAAAGTATACACCACATACAAGAGAAAAACTAACTCGATGCATAAGATTTTAAATTAAAACACATCTAAAATTTTGAGAAACATTTATAAGTGTAACAGTAACAAACAAATCCTACAAACTTACAAAGGAAATATTACAGGGAAACGACCTTCGAAGTACATTACGTTTCGTCATACAATCACATCTACAACATTCCTTCTTTTTAAACCGCTAACTAAATTACCGGATAAGTATTATGGGATACCTTCAATCGAACAAATGCATTCTCTCCTACGACATTCCTTCTTTTTAAACGGCCAACTAAATTACCGGATAAGTATTCTGGGATACCTTCAATCGAACAAGTATGTCTTGAGCTTTAAAGTGGTTTACAAAATTAAACACCTCGCTTGTTTTTTCGTTTCAAATTCTGGCCCAACTCGTTCGATAATATCCTTTGCATTTATGAAATGTTTTCGTTCGAAAAAAAAAAATCCTTTTCGTTTATTGATGTCTTTTGCGTGATTAGTTACAAAGTATACTCTTATTTTTGAGTTAAATGTCATTTTAGTCCCTGTGGTTTGGGCCATATTGCTAGTTTAGTCTAAAGGTTTCATTTTTTACATGTGGATCCAAAAATGTTTCACCGTTGTCATTTTAGTCCACTGGGTTAACTTCATTAATTATTTTTGTTAACGAGAAGGACAATTCGGTCATTTTATATAGCCGAATTGCCCTTCTACTTAATAGAACTACATATAAAATGACCGAATTGTCTTTCTCGTTAGCAGAAAAAATGGATGAAGTTAACATAGTGGACTAAAATGGTAACGGTGAAACATTTTTGGACCCACAAACGAAAAATGAAACCTTTAACTAAACTGTCAAAATAGTCTAAACCACATAGACTAAAATGACATTTAACTCCTTATTTTATTTTTAAACTATCATGAAAATGCTAACATCAACATCAAAACCATATTTTTGTTGTATTGTTATGTATTTTAGGACGCTACAAATAATTCATTGAACATGAAAAATATTATTAAAAACCTAACATGTCCCAAGTCTGTGCCTTTTCTTAGAATTCCAAATATATTTTAACCTAACATGTCTCACATTTCTGTCAAGCCATTGTCCACTCATATTAGGCGATTACTGCTATAGGCCAAATTTTAAGCCCACGTACACCATGTGACCTTCCTCCTTTTTGCCTCATATTTCGTCCCTATAAATTACTTTTATTTGTTTTAGTAATAACAATTTAATAAAGAGTAATACCATAATTCGTCCCTATAAATTACTTTTATTTGTTTTAGTAATAACAATTTAATAAAGAGTAATACCATAAAAATATCACACTTTTTTTGGTTATTGAATTTTAATAATCCTTAGTTTCATCTGTTGGCCGATAATAATTTCAACTTTAAAAATTCACTCTAACGATCTCAACTTGTAAGAATATGGCCCTACTAAACTTTTTCTAACATATAAGAATTTTGCATCTTCAATATATGTGCATCTACAGACTCCTTAAATGATTTAAGTGCATATATGTTGGAAAATGATCAATGGGGGCCAAATTCTTACAAGTTACGATCGTTGGAGAGAATTTTTAAAGTAGAGATTATTATCGGCCAACAGATGAAACTTAAGATTATTAAAATCCAATAACCTTTTTTTCTTCACGAGAAAATCATTCATCCGAATTTTAGTATATTATAAAAGATACTCACTAAAAAAATTTGATATACTAAAGTCTCAAACTAGTCTAATATGTGTAGTTTTTTTAAATAATAACTAGTGTGATTCTCCCTGCGCGATGCGGCAGGTATTCGATCTGTATCGGTTCGCTAGGCGGTGGGAACTTGGTCGGTATTGGTTGGGTTCCTTTAGTATCGATTCAATTCATTGGGTTTTCGGTCAGTATCTATTCAGTGTGTTACGGTACCAACAAACGGTATAGCAACCGAAGGAAATATATATCAACACGTGTTTTATATCCATAAAAAACAATTAAAAATGAATATCGGTACATGTACCAATGTTATATCGTTACACCGTTTATGTCTCCACAGCACATGAAGTTTCTTCGTCACCACCACTGTTTACTTAATTCACCGTTGTCGACTCACCACCACTTTACCCCTATAAACTTAACGCTTTAAGTTATATTATATTTAGTTCCAAAATCTAATTATTTTTGTAGAGTTTAAAAATAATAATTTAAGTATATATAATAAAAATCATAGAAATCAATTAAGTAATAAAATAATTAAAAGTATTAATAATATTATAAAAACATTTGATCACTGTTCATGAACAGTTTGGTTTAATATGTATATGTATAATTTGTTGACTCTTAAATTAGTTTATAAATATATAATGGTTTCTGTATGTTATTAACTCTTTAAAAAATTAGCAATGCATTTCCTCCCAGTAAAATACTTTAATATTATTATCTAGTTGCAACTAATTCTTCCTAATTTTTAATAGATTATCAGGGTGAGGATCAAATAGTAAGTTTATTTTGGCTAGGAAGGATAGGAAATAATAGGATTATGACATGTGGCAAAAATTAAAATAAAGAGAAATGATATTTTAGTCAATCGTATCCTTTCTTCTTCCTTCTTCTCCCCTGTAACTTCAAAACCACCATTTTCAAAACCCACCATCTTCAACCTTTTCTTCACTTACTATTAGGGCTGCAAACGAACCAAACGTTCGGCGAACAGTTCGTGAACCGTTCGGCGGGAAGTTCGTTTGTGTCCGTTCGTTTATTAAACAAACGAACACGAACAAGAAATTTCGTTCGTTTAGTAAAATGAACAAACATTAACAGAGGTCGTGTTCGTTCGTTTATGTTCATGAACGTTATGTAACGTGTCCGTTTGTGTTCGATAGTTCATTAGTGTTTTTAGTTTTTATATCTATTTAAATACTTTAAAATTCCGACAAACTAAATATCTAATAAGTGTCAGTGTATTATATATTATGTTCATGAAACGATTGTTTGTGTTCATTTGTTTCCATTTGTGTTCATGAACATTAGTTTGTGCTCATTTGTATTCCTCAACGTTCGTTTTTGTTCGTTGCCTAAAATTAACAAACAACCACAAACGAACACGAACAAGTTCATTTCCTTAACAAACGAACATGAACATAAAATCTCGTTCGATAAGTGTTCGTGAACGGTTCACGAACACATATATTTCTTAACAAACGAACACGAACAAGGTCTTGTTCGTTTTCGTTCGGTTCGTTTGCAGCCCTACTTACTATCTAAATAATCACTACATTATAGTGCGATTCTCGTCACCAATCAATGATTCAAACACCCGATCAACGTGTTCTTTAGCTTTTTTTTTTTGTTGAAGAAAACCCAGTTTAATTTCATTAAAAATCTCGTTTTTTTCCCGTGATTTTGAAGATAATCACTCGATCCGTTCGATTCGATCGCTGATAAGTGTTTCTATCATTCAAATTTCGTCAATTGTTGAAGAAATCGGCTTTGATCCATGTAAGAAATTCTTTAATTTCATTTTTATGATCTGTGTTTTTGATTTAGTCATTGCGTTTTACGAACTGGGCGGGGGTCCAGGGGCAACGCCCCTGGTAGCAGGGTCCAAGGGGCGGCAGCTGTTGGTGCACTACGTCTGTCGACTACGTCTTGTATTGAGTCTAGTAGAGTATAGGTTAGACAATGGCATGAAATCCAAGAAACATGTGTTAGACTAGGTTTCGCTTATGTGTCATTGGCCTAGGTTTTGCTCTTGTGTCAAGCTAGGGTTTCGCTTATACGGTAATTGTGAGGTTTCGCTTATATGTCATGTACATAAAAGCGAAATCATGTCTCCTATATATAGGTTCTATGAGCGAAATCACATACATAGTTGTAGGTGTTCTCTTCCGGCAAGCCACGAAGTGCTGCCGAAGTGCTGTCAGAGTCTGTAAACGTTATCAAGATCAATACAACAGCAATTAATAGTGAATCCGGCTGAAATAGCACCAAATCATTAGTTTCCGCCTCTTGATTTGGATAGGAATTCTTCTGATCGACTCAATCAGGGTTGAATACGATCCTACAAGTGGTATCAGAGCTCAGGAGGAAGAGTTCTTGCCATTTCAGCTGCAGATTCTGATTTTCTACACCTTCTTTCTCATTTTTGAAATTTTTTTACGGTAAAACCAGCTCAAATTCACACATAACACTCGTAATCATGTATTAATAAATCCTTGAAAGTTTTAAAGCTAAAATCGATCTAGAACTTAGGATTTTCAGGGTTTCGCTCGTATTGACTCGTGAAAATGATGATGTCATCAGCTAGTTTCGCTCATCTGATCACCTAGTTTCGCTCATATGAACAAGTTGGTTTCGCTCATTTGGACAACTTAGTTTTCGCTCATAGTAACATCCAGTGGTTTCGCTCATTGTGGCATACAAGGTTTCGCTCCAAGTTCACTTAAGGTTTCGCTTATTTGGTCACTTAAGGTTTCGCTTATTGTGACACTTAGAAGTTTCACTTTTTTTGTCACCTTGGGATTTTGCATTTGTGACAATTCAGAGATTTCGCTCCAAAGTCAACTTTGTCTAAGTTTGGAAATTTGTGAACTTGTGAACTTTAAACAATGGACAACGAATTCTATAACGCATTTGCTAGCCCGATCACAATCACTCAAAATGCTTTACTTGAGAACGAAACCGGAACGTCTCAGAAACCACCTAAACTCATGGATATTGATGATTACAACGCATGGTCCGAACGGTTTGGGAATTGGGTTAAAGCTTATCATTTGGATGCGTGGGAACACACTGAGGAACCTTATGTTAGACCCACAACAAATGGTGTGCAGTTAACAATTCGAGAAATGAGTACGGAAGATAAAAAGAAATATCGAGATGAGAAATTGATGGTGAGTCTGCTTCAGCAAGCAATAAAAGAAGATATCTTGATACTGCTTCAACATGATGGAACTGCTTACTCAATCTGGACAGAATTGGAAGCAAAATTTGTTGGAAGTGATGATATGCTCAAAAAACAAAATGTCTCTCATGAAGAAAGAATTCGATTTATTCCGTGGTTTGAAATCTGAAAACACCAAGCAAATAATTGATAGATATTGTAACTTGGTGAGAAATATAACAAAACTTGGAATTAAGAAAGATACTGATGAATTGATTGAAAAACTTGCAGATGCGCTACCACATGAAACTTGGGGAACGTTTCTGATGATACTGAGATCCAACAGAAAAGATTATAAAAATTTGACACTGGGAGATTTTATCAAACACCTGGAAGCTCAAGAGATGGAGCAAATGAAGATCGCCAGGATGAAGAACTACGATGGAGAACAAGATATCAGCTTGTATTACAAAGGTGGTGTCAACGAAAAATCAAATTTTTCTCCAAAAGTCGAAACTGCTTACAGTGCAAAAGATTCTTCAGAAAAGAAATCATCCCGGGGATCAAGCAGCACAAGATTTTCATCATTCGATCCAAACATTTCTGCAACAAAGAACGGAAGAAAACTTCAATGCAATATTGTATTAAATCTTGAAAGTGATCAAGATTATTCTGAAGAAGTAGCTAAAAATCAAATGTCTTTGTTGGGAATGGTTCTAGAGTCTTATAGTAGTTTTGTGGCCGGAAAGATCGGTAATCCAATGCTCACGAAAGAGGATTACGATCAAATAGATGCTGAGGAAATGGAATTGATGGATATTAAATGGTGCATGGCCAGTGTGTTGAGACGGGCTGAGAAGTTTAAACAAATTACGGGAAGAGATGATTTCCGTGATGCAAATGTTTCAACTTTAGGCTTTGATAAATCTAAAGTTACATGTTTTCGTTGCAGGGAAAAGGGGCATTTCAAGAGGGAGTGCAAAAATCGTGAAGCTAGTGGAGCCCAGAATCCTTTTGGAAATAACGATTATCACAAAAAGGCGATTTATCATCAAGTCACACCACCAGCACCGCATCAGGCACAAACTGCACACGGAAGAGATGTGATTGAAGGTTCAAAAAGAGCATGTCTAGTTAATCAGGGCAAATATGATAATTTTAGCTGGGATAAATATCTTCTAACAAACAGCAAAGTGTGTTTGGCAGAACAAGATGATGAAAAGTTGGCTGAAGGTTTCTGTTGGGACAATTTTTGCCCAGATCAAGAACTTATGGCCAAAGAGATGTCCAAAGAAACTTCATATGCTAAAGCTTTCATTGCAAATGCCTACAATTTGAAATGTGCCGAAAAGTGCAGAAAAGTAATGGAAGCTGCTGAAGCAAGACGGAGAAAGCTTGAAGAATAGGAAGAAGAGGAAGAGAGATTAAAAGCTGAGGCAGAAGCTGAGAAAAAGAGAAGAGCTGAATTTTTACGATCAAACAGAACAGTCAAAGAGGTTCCTGAATTTGAAGTCAAAGTTGATGCAGAACCTGTTAAAGTTCCTGAAAAGTGCATGAACTGTGATTCTTTAATCAAGCAGAACAATGAGTTGTTGCACAATATAAACAGATTAAAAGAATCCTATGATACAATGAACAGAGAAATCAACAAGTATACTGATTCAAACGGTGAACAAGTTGTGGCAATGAATACGCTGAAGAAAGCATACCTGAGACAGCTGGATGATGTCAACTTTCACATAAAGAAATGTGCTGATCTAGAGTTGAAGTTAGCAACACAAAAGATAGAAACTGAGAGAGTTAACAAGCTATTAGAAAGTTACTCATGTTCTACTTTTGTTGTTGACAGGATTTATCCAGTTGTGGAGAATTTGAAGACGTTTGAAGATGTGAAGATGTCCGAAGAAAAGAAATCTATGACAAAAGATGAAGATAAAATGAAGATTTCTGGTAAGAAACCAAGTGTGGTCTATAATAGATGTCCGCCTCCGGTCGAAAATATATTTTCACCTCGAAATCCAAATTCCGAAAGAGTCGATAAGGCAATAAACTTACAATGGGAGTCTGGGCCGTTGGATAACTTGCCAGAAAATATTGATGTCACATACACGTCATCCGACACTGATCATGAGTCAAAGTTGATAAAAAGTGTGGTCGATCAGGTGTTAGATAAAGATGACTGTGAGGAGTCAAAATCGGAGTCCAAATCCAAGTCAAAATCTGAGTTCGATGCGTCAAACTCAACAGTCAAAAAGGACAAACGGGTTTATGATAAAGAGTTTTTGATATCAAAATCTAATTTGGATGACGAACCGATCAAAGTAGCATATACTTTGAAAGATTCTGACAAATTATATTGTGATGAGATTTTTCCAATAAGAAGTGTCAGATTTGAAATGATTCAAAAGGTTTTCAAAATTACAGAAATTAATATTTCTGACATAAAAGATTTAAATCTTTTTGGAAAACCTAAGCAATACACTTCAAGAGAACAACAAAGAATTAACAAGAAAATGGGTTACAATTGTGGTTATAGTTTCCAAAAGAAACCAAACCATAATTGTAATTTCAAAAAGAAAGGATTAGGATTTAATCAACCGAAAAATTATAAAAATGAAAAATTTTCTAAACCAAAAACTGTGTTTGTTTTAGGAAAATCTTTAGATGATGAGAAGAGCAAGCATTCAGAAAGCAGACAAATCAGGAATTCCTTGCCAAAAAGCAAGAAGAGTTGAAGAAAAATGTTGTTCCAAAGAAGATAGAAACCAGAACATGTTTTCAGTGCAAGATTGCTGGTCATGTTGCTAGGAATTGTCCGAAAACATTTAAACCAAAACAGGAAGTATCTGGTAAATTGAAAGAGAAAGTTGTAGAGAAAACTGAACTTTCAACCCGAAAGTTTACAGGCTTTGAAAATTCAACCTTTGAGAAGGGAGAATGTTCAAAGAGTGTTTTGAAAGGAAAATGTAAAAAATCAAAAATGGGTTGTGAAAGGTTCAGGTAATAATTATGGTGATGAATCTGATTCCACAAAATCAGAGGAGCCACGTGTTGAGAAAAAGGTTGAAAAATCAGTTCCAACTATGAATGATGAAAATTTTCCACCTTTGCGTGCTGAAAATTTTATGAAGAAAGTTAGAAAAGTAGAAATTTCAAATCAATTTTATTCTGACAAGAAAAAATTTGATGTTGATAAGGCTTTTAACGGAACTGTGAAACACATTTTTGACAAAATGGTCAATGGTAAGGCCAAAGGTGTTAAAGAATTTTACGCTGCCAAAAGAGGAGTTCACAGGTTCGCTGAAAGAAAAGATGAAGAAGAAAATGTTGTTACACCCAAGGAAGGTCAGGCTTGGGTGGATATATTTTTCAAAGAATAAAAATCTGACTTGCCGGAGATCCCAAGTTGATAATCGTGGATCATGAATCGGCATCTTTCTTAATCTGTGTTTGAGAAGTTTTGCAGGACTTGCCGGAACTCCCAGGTTTGTAAGCGTGGAGTAGGAATCGGCACCTTGAGAATTCAACCAACAGATGGTAAATTGGTTGAAAAGCAGGTTTGAGTTGTATGGTTGTGATTTTTACAAGTGGTTCAGAATTTGAATCAGATTGATCTTATAAGTGGTAAATCAGGGACATTAAGTTGTATCTGATTTCCTACAAGTGGTTGAAAAACAATGTGATGAACCAAATCCCTAACCTACTAATGGTTTACAAAATCAACAAAACTTATTTTCTGGAAAAACCATTTTGATTAAAACAAACTTAAGTGTTTTGAAATCATAATGGGAAAATAGTTTGTTGTGAGGGGGAGTTCTGATTGTTTATGCCAAGTGGATGGCGAATTGAGGCAATTCGATATCAGTTGTCATGTTCTTGTACAGTTTGTTTTCAAATTTCCTAAAATGTGTTTCCATTTTAGGGGGAGTAAGAAATTTTAGAAAATCCAAAAACATTTGAAAATTTGAAAAAGCCAAAAACATGATAAAATGAAAAATGAGTTTTGTTGTATAAAAGAGGAAATGATAGTACATCAGTAGACTATCACAGCATGCTAAAGAAATGGAAAGTTAAAATGTGATAAACGATCTCACTGTGGATGTGCCAGTAGGTTTTTGCACATTTAGTAGATTGTGACGAGATATAAACCTAAATTTAAAACTTGCTTATATCGTGGGGAAACATCTCTCGGATATATGGGTAACCCCCGAAATCTTGTTTGAAAGATTCCTTTTTCTAATATACTAGGTCTTTATACTCAGTGATGTCTGGGGTATTATTCCGGGACTTCTGCTGAGCGATGGTTCTGACCTAGTCCTCGAATAATACTTTCCGCAAATGCTTGAAACATAGCATCACCCTCAGCATATATGATAAGACAATAAAATTGCTTAGTAATGCTGTTGTAAAAAAGATCCTCTAAAGGGGACATACCGTAAAGTCGAAGCTGATATCTCTCTGCGTATACGGAAGTATCGACATGAGATCCCTCGGCCCTCGCATTACCTAATTTATGTACAGATATCATTGTAGTATACTCACCTGTAAGACTGAATATTGGGATCTGGATACGGGAGTATATTCTGAGGTGGGACACGCGATTAAGTTTAAGTGCTTAAGACATTAATATCATATCTCGGATCAATTGAACTTTGTGTGAAAATTTAAGTGGACGAACATACTGACAATCTAAGTGAATCGTTTAGAACTTAAAATGGTTAAAGCTTAACGATGTTGGTGATTTGTCTCAAAACTGATATGATCCTCTTGCACAAACTCACAAAAACATTGTTTGTATATATTTCATGTCTGCATTTTTTCTTGATTCTTCAAGTGGTGTTAGTTATTTTCTTTCAGAAAATCCAAAAAGATTTTAGTGTGTTTTAGCATAAATTTTGAAAAATCCAAAAAGATTTTCGACAACTGGTGTTGGAGAGCTGAATTTCAAAATTCCAAGTGCTAAACATGATGAACAAATGGTTTGGGTGAAAGTGTTTGAGGAATGTTGAAATGAAATGAGAAAAGTTTTGCAATATAATCGTTACTCCTGCAAGTGGTAAATTAGATTTGAAAATCTTATCCACAAATGGTTATCAGAAAATTTATTTTTGGGTAGAGTTTTTGCAGGTTGGCCAGATTTCAATCCAGAGCACGATGAAAGCTAGGTTATGATCTTGTGATTTCCAGACTACGATCCCAGCAGATTGAGAGGGGGAGTCTGAAGACACCATGATATTCAACATTTGAGAGAGAGGATTCTTACAATGACAAATATTTCAGATGAAGATCGGAGACTGATAAAGACTGTAGGTTGATAATCGAAGACTCGACACTGAAGACTCCGTCAACATCCGAGGGGGAGTTTGTTGGTGCACTACGTCTGTCGACTACGTCTTGTATTGAGTCTAGTAGAGTATAGGTTAGACAATGGCATGAAATCCAAGAAACATGTGTTAGACTAGGTTTCGCTTATGTGTCATTGGCCTAGATTTCGCTCTTGTGTCAAGCTAGGGTTTCGCTTATATGGTAATTGTGAGGTTTTGCTTATATGTCATGTACATAAAAGCGAAATCATGTGTCCTATATATAGGTTCTATGAGCGAAATCACATACATAGTTGTAGGTGTTCTCTTCCGGCAAGCCACGAAGTGCTGCCGAAGTGCTGTCAGAGTCTGTAAACGTTATCAAGATCAATACAACAGCAATTAATAGTGAATCCGGCTGAAATAGCACCAAATCATTAGTTTCCGCCTCTTGATTTGGATAGGAATTCTTCTGATCGACTCAATCAGGGCCGAATACGATCCTACAGCAGCCCCTGGCGGGGTCCAATTGCTTTAATAAAAATGCATGAGAAAATTTAATTTTCTGTAAATTTACCTCTGGAAAACTGCATTCGTAGGCAGTTTTATGCCATTGCGTTTTAGAACTTCATTCCTGGTTCAGACAATTCACAGAAAAAGCTATTGTACTAGTTTAATGCGTTTTAGAGAGAATACTTTCTTTGGTGTTTTTAGGCCATTGCGTATTAGAACTAAGACATTTTTATGTGTTTTTTGGCCATTGCGTTTTAGAAAAACACATTTTTGAAGTGTTTTTAGTCATCGCGTTTTAGTGAAACACATTTTTGAAGTGTTTTTAGTCATTGCGTTTTAGGTAAAACACATTTTTAGGTGTTTTCAGTCTATTGCGTTTTAGAGAGAACATTTTATTTTCTTTTTTAGGCTATTGCGTTTTAGAAATGAGACATTTTTAAGTGTTTTCTGGCCATTGCGTTTTATAATAAGACATTTCTTTGTGTTTTTGTGCATTGCGTTTTAGGTAAAACACATTTTATGAGTTTTCATTCTATTGCGTTTTAGAAAACAGACATTTTAAGTGTTTTCTTGCCATTGCGTTTTAGAAATAAGACATTTGTTTGTGTTTTTGGTGCATTGCGTTTTAGGTAAAACACATTTTTATGTGTTTTCAGTCCATTGCGTTTTAGAAAGTACACTTTCTTTTGTGTTTTTAGGCTATTGCGTTTTAGAAATAAGACATTTCTTTGTGTTTTCTGGTCATTGCGTTTTACAAATAAGACATTTCTTTGTGTTTTTGGTGCATTGCGTTTTAGAAAAATGTCATTTTTTAGGTTTTTTTTTCATTGCGTTTTACGCAACTGGGTTTTCGATTTTTTTTTTTTTAAATATAGCAATAGTATACTCGTTTTAAAGATAAAAACGCTCGTTTTTTTGTGCAATTTTTGTAAAAAAATAATGTCGTATGAAAGAGTTATTAACGTTTAAAAAATGGGGGGAATTGGAGGAGAGAGAAACTATTACCTTAGATTGACTAGAATGCCCCTAAACAAACCCACGCGCCTCCTTTTTTTTCCTTCAATTTTACTCATTTAATCTTAGCCCTTGATTAAATAAATGGATGGTCAAGATTACTTCCTAGGCTTCTTACCCAAATAAACTTCCTATTATATCGTAAACCAATAATAAAATATCATACCCTCATCTTGATGAGATCTTTTTAATAATATATATGGAATATCAACCACAGGGAAAATAGATCATGAATAGAATATTAATGCAACATTATCTACGATATTATCCTATATATTAAAACACAAACCTTATGAATAGTAGGAATAGTAACATCACCATTAAAATCTTGACACGTACCCCTCATCTACAAAACAACAATAAATAGTATCATCTTCAACTCTCTCTCTTCTGAATACAGCTCTTCTTCTCCGACGAAATCAGAGATGGCGAAATCAGAGATGGCGAAATCATCTTCTCCGGTTCGTAATCCGACGAAATCAGAGATGGCGACGATCCGCCGTCATCCGACAATCCCCTAAACCCTCTTTAATGATGGCGTAACTTGTGTGTCTGATGCTCGATTTTGAAGCACAGCGGCGGAGGTTGTGGGTTTTGAAGGACACCACCCGACGGTTCGGAGGTTGTGGCTGGGCTGAAGGACGGTGATGGCGTTTTGTGTTTGGTGATCGATTTGGAGGACAGTCGTTCCAGATGTAGCGCCGTCGTCAACAACCCACACCACCAACACCGTTCCCTTTCACACATCGTCGTCGTCAACAACACTTCTGCCGGCGGTCTCAGCCCTGAATTCTGTAGATTTAAGAGAATTTTTTTATACCAGGTATTTTTTTCCTTGTGTTTAAATTTTAGGGATTTGGTAATCAAGGGATTTGGTGACTACAAAGGGATCTACAAGTAGTTAACTGGTCTAACATCATTTTTGTTAATCAAGGGATTTGGTGACTGCAAAGGGAACTAGATGAAATAATGCAATAGATGAAGATAGTGCACGTAAAATAAAACAATCATTTTGAGTTGCTTTGTTGTAAAAGTTCCATGTGATTAGAAAACCAAGTTAAGAATTGTATGTTTCTTTATTCATGTATAACTTGTGAATATGAACGAATTGTGTCGATGATTTTGCTATGACCAATAATGATTCGCTTCGCTAACAAATTATTGTATGATGACTGTTGTTTGGAGATTTAAATGAAGAAAGCATAATCCTACATAACCTCCTTTGTTCGTAATTAATCGCCCATCTTATTTTCTTTTGAATATTTTGCAGAAATGGTGGTTTATTCAAAGCAGACACTAGGTAAAATGGTTTAGAAAATGTTGGTTTTCAATTCTTTTATACTGCGTTGTAGTTAGCCTCTTGCATATTACTGAATTAAAATACGCATCATTTAGTGTTTGTGGTTTAACTTTGATACTCGAACCAATGACTTTACCAACACTTGCACAGAATAATCCCGCTACAGACGGCGGCTGCGATGTTTGGCCGACGATGTTTACGGTAACACCCCCTGCTGCTACTTCTCATTCTATTCTTTTTTTTTATTGAATGTCCGATAATGTTCTGTTGGTTGTTCACTCGGTTCAGGTTTCGGGTTTCCGTTCGCTCGAGCCTCGGGTCAGCGGTTTCGGTTCAGTCCTCATCAAGACGACGTGGTGTCTTGGCTCGGTTCATTTTTGGACCCTATCTCGGTTCGGTTCAGGTTAGAAGCTGATGTGGGTTATGTTTATTCAAGTTAACAAATTCGAGTATCTTTCTAATCAAGTTCACGTTACGGTTCAACTTCATTTCGGTCGACTTAGGTCAACTCAGCTTTAGTTCGGTTGGACAAGTCAACATCGGTCAGCATTGATTCGGGTCAGCTTAGGTCTCAGCTCAAGTGCGGGTCTCGGTGCTGCTCGGTTCAACAACATGGCTCCAAGTAAGTTATCTTGATCTTAATTTATGGGTTTGTTACAAAAATTTATCAGTTGTTTGCCACTGATGTAGTTATCTATATTGGTTTGTTACAAAAATTTATTACAAACTCTACATCAGCCATGTAAAACATGTAAGTAATGGTTGAATGTTAATGACACTAATATGTATGCCTAGATATACCATTTCTTGATGGTTGCGTATGTTAAAGCACCATGATAACTTGGTTCTCAGTTGGCATAACGAATTCTCGCCAAAGTGAGACCAACATCTAATGTCGCGCAACGCGCGTACGGTCGAATACCCCTAGTTAGAAGTCAAAACACAATTTGATGATCAATACAAGTTGTAAATTGTGTGAAAACCAATAACTATGATAATACGAAAATAAGTTTATAAAATAAAAAATTGTAACAAAACATAAATCTATACTCTATATAATAAAAGAAACTAGAGGTGGCAAACATAACCCAACAATGATATTTTGGGTTATTTTGGGTCTCTTTAAAAAAGAAAATAAGTTAGATTGGGCTGGAAATTTAATCAAGATGGGTTAGAATGGGTTTTAAAATACCCATCTAAATTTTCACATGGGTCAAGATGGGTTTTTACTCCCTAAACATAAAACACGCATCATCAACTTCAAGTCTTCAAACGAATCTTCATACAGATTACACACGATAATCTAAAATTCGTTTCTGCTGCGTCCAGTGGTTATTTTGGTGCGATTCGTCCACAGACGAATCTCCATACAGTGAATCACATTGTTGTTTGGATCATTCCTTTTTCGAGCTTCTTCCACCCTTGGCAAACGAATCTCCATACAGACGAATTAATTGCAAACGAATCTTCATACAGACGAATTTGTAAACGTTTTGAGTAAGTTATCGAAATTGTTTTATGGTTTGATGAAATTCAATGTTTTGATTAAGAATTTAGGGTTTTAGTATTCAAATCTTGAAGGGGGTGAGTCAAATTTGGAATTTTTTGCTGCTTTTTTTGGGTTTTTGTTGATCAATTTAGGTTTTTGGATATTAAAGTCTATAGATTGTTGAAATTTGTATATAGATTATGGCAGTTGAAGTGGTTTTCTTCTGTAAATGTAGCGACACAATTGATAGACCACAAGTGTTTGTTTTCTTCTGTAAATGTATTCTTTTAGGCGTCATGTTTATTTTATTATAGGTTGTGTATATTTATCCCTTAACATTTGGGGTGAATATTGATATTCTTGTTTACATATTTGGTTATTACTCTTTCTGTGACTGTAAAAGGTATATCCTTTTTAGAGGTGATCACTTATTGATGTTCCGCTAATCAGATTCATTGGACGACTGGATGTTCAAAGAGGCGTTGACTTGATAGCTGAATCTGTTCCGTGGATAGTTGACCAGGACGTACAACTGGTCATGTTAGGTACAGGCAGGCCAGACCTTGAACAAATGCTTAGGGAAATGGAGAACCGTTATCCAGAAAAGATTCGAGGATGGGTTGGGTTCTCGGTCAAAATGGCTCACCGGATCACCGCTGGTGTGGATATATTGCTAATGCCATCGAGATTCGAGCCATGTGGGCTTAATCAGCTATATGCTATGAGCTATGCAACCGTACCTGTTGTGCATGCTGTGGGTGGGTTAAGAGACACGGTGCAGGCGTTTGGCCCTTATAACGAGTCAGGGGTAGGATGGACATTTAACCGAGTTGAGGCTGGTCAGCTGATCCATGCACTCGGTATTGTTTGTTGACTTATAGGGAGTATAATCAGAGCTGGAAAGGGATTCAGCAACGCGGGATGACACAGGTTCTCAGTTGGAACAATGCTGCTCAAAACTACGAGGAAGTTTTTGTTGCCGCTAAGTTCCAATGGTAAATTTGGTTCAAATCGACAAATGTATGTAGAAATGTCACAGGTATAATCAAGAAGAAACCAACAGATTCATGAAACATATCTTGATGATATATATCTTTCAGTAGGGACCTAATTTTAGTTAGAGAATATCATGGTTGGGTTATGTTTGCCACCTCTAAATTTAGCATATTCTTGTTTACATATTTGTTTACATAATATTTTTTAACTTCATTACTGCTTGCTGGAAATTTTCCTTCATTACTGTCAATATATTTTTCCCACATGGTGAGAAAGTTTTAATTTTTCCAATCTTGGTACAGTCCAGTTCAGTCTTGGAACTATTACACATTGACTTTTTTAATTTTTTTTAATTTTCTGATGATGGCCTGCAATCCCAAAGTTTTTTTTTTGATTTTTTTTTTTTTTGAATTTTTTATATTTTTTTAAATTTTTTTTATTTTTTTTAAATTTTTTTGAATTTTTGGATTTTTTTGAATTTTTTGACAAAAACCCATCTTGACCTAAACCCATTCTAACTCATCTCTTAATAAACCCATCTTAACCCAAACCCATTCTAACCCATGCCCATCTTAACCCATTACCCAAACCTACCCAACCCACCCATTTTGCCACCCCTAAAAGAAACCACTTTGAGGACACTTGTCATCATATTAGGGTATCTCTTATAGATAATTATTATTTTAATTTAATCTTTTCTAATTAATTATAGATAACCCTCCTATTAAATATTATTTAGTTTAATATCTTATGGATAATTATTATTTAGTTTAATATTCTTCTCATTTATAATAGGGTTAAAAAAAAGACGTTAGGGGCCAAAAAGGTTAGAAAAAAAGACGTTGGGGCCTTAGATGTTAAAAAAATATTTTTTTTGCTAAAATGGTAAAAGTGATATAACCACGGGGGCCAAAATCATAATTTTATTATTTGAAGTATAAAATTAGATTTATTCAATTCGTACAATACACGAGGTTTTTTAAGGATATATGTATTTTTTTTATTATTTAGTACAGAAAATTACATTTATTCAAACCGTGTAATACGCATATTTTTAAAGATGTAATTTTTTTATTATTTAGTATATAAAATTACATTTATTCAACACGTGTAATAAATAAGGTTTTTTAAAGATGTATTATTTTATTATTTGGTAAACAATATTACATTTATTCAACTCGTGTAATACACGTGGTTTTAAAGATATAACTTTTTATTTGGTATATAAAATTACATTTATTCAACATGTACAATATTGTTCTTATAGATATAACTTTTTTATTATTTAATATATAAAATTATATTTATTCAACTCGTGCAATAAAGAAGGTTTTTAAAGATATATTGTTTTATTATTTAGTATATAAAATTTATTTATTCAACCCGTGTAATACACGGGGTTATAACCTAGTATATTTAATAAAACAAATTGAAATCTTTAATATTTGTATGCAACCAGTTAAAATTTATATCTTTCATACTATGAAAGTATAAAAAAATATTCAAAAATATTCTATAAGAACAAAATAAACGCATTTATACGAGACAAATCCGTTTTTTTTATTTATTTCACAACAATCTTTCAATACTTAAGTATTGATTTTTCAATAAATGAATTTATTTTATCTATATGAATATCAAGTGATTATGAATAGTGACTAACACCTTGCTATGTGGCGTGATTTGGTTGGCCCGAATGAGAGGGTTTTGTTTTTCTTTCTTTCTAGGTCAATTACTGTCACACTCGCTCTTCTTCAGCTACTATCGCATAGCCAACAACATATTCATCACCCCTCTCCCTTTCTCTTCAATTTGAAGTTTTAAACACTTGCAAAACCAAAGAGAACCCTGGAAAATAAGAAGATATAAACACAATTAATCAATCATACCCAGTAAAATCACACAAATAGCAAAGCTATTTGTAGGGTTTGGGGAGGGTAGGATGTAGGCACACCTTACCTCTACCCCTAGGGATAGAGAGTCTGCTTCCAGAGAGACCCTCGGCTCCAAAACACACAGGAAAGAAATAAATAGAACATGAGGTGTGTGTGTGTGTATGAACCTACCAATGTAACATGAGTTTCGAAAGATATAAACACAACAAGAACACAAATCGACAATGTAACTAGACAAAAAAGAAAACCCATAAAATATGAAAATTAGGACAAAGAAAATCTAAGTCAAACAACATATCAGAATTTGTCATTTCCCTTTGTTGTCTTGTTGCAACACAACGATTTAGCCAGATCGAGATGAGATCCGCTATTTTTATAGCCGGATCAGCGCGGAGATTTTAAGGGGCAAGGGGTGCACCTGCCCCGCCAATATTTCGATTAGTAGTGTATTTTTTTATTTTTCGTCCAAAATTTTTAAAATTATTTAGGTCCGTCTCCGGCAATTATTTTGCCTAACAATCCCTGCCTCTACCAAGTTTATTATCCAAAAATTTATAATATTTTCGTATTTAGTTAAAAATAACGTGAAGAATGGGGCTATTAGTAATTTTTATAATTGTTTTAAACTTGAAATGAGCTTAAATAAAGTCTGAAACTAGTTTTTATATAAATGAAACTTGAGGGTTCAAGTTTAGTTTTTTTTTGTGTCAGAACGGGTCTTTTGAAGGAATAACAATTATTTAGTTTTATTTGGAGTTATTATTGTTTGATCCGATCTGAATCGAATAGCCGACCCAAACATATAACCTGAAACATAGCTATAGGAAAAAAATTAGGTCCCATGACTTTCCACCTCCGCGGAACTTTTGGTCAAGCTCCGCCACTGAGCCGGATCATATCGTGCCGGATAGGGGGGATGTTGGAGGCAAGTGGCAGCGATGGTTGAGGAGCGACAAATGTCGCACCCCAACCGATGGAGGAATCATCGGGGCGTGACACTGAGCGAAACAGATTATTCATGAGAATCCATAACAAACTATTAATGACAATATATTTAACGTTCAATATCCCATACTATTAAACATATAAAACAAAACAATCATTACAAATATCAGTCTCAAAAACAAATAATGTTCCGACAACTCAGATTTTTATTCGGTGGGTTTCTAGACTTCCTAACTTGATTCAACATAGCATAACATCCAAATCAACCTGTTACATACGTTAAAATAAAGTCAATACATAAAATGTAAAGGTGAGTACACAAGTTTGCATAACATATAGTATGAAAAGCGTTTACGCATAACCAGCATGTATCACGTAACGGGCGAAGCAAGTAACTATCAAACAATGATTACAACTTAACCACGAGACTGCGTTGTAGAGTATGCGCGACACATGTTCAGCGAATACGTGAAGTAAAGTAATGTGATCCTTAGCAACCCCTGTCCACGATAGGTGCTGAGTCCAAACTATAGTATTATCGTTGCTAGAAGCGGTCTAGTGTAACACTATATAAGCATAGTACCAGCATTCATAGATCACGTATAGCATGCGGTAGCGGTTAGCGTTTAGAAAGTGTTTGCGTTGTGTGTTGTGTTTTGATATAGAACGTATGTAACACCCAAAAGTGCGTTAAAATGAAAATGGGTTCGAGTATACTCACATTGCGTATTTAGCTAGTAAACACAATCTGTATTAGATTGAAGGGAGCGCGTTGAGTTAGCCTGTGTACAAAAGCATAAGTCGTTGAGCAGAGTGTTGAACAGTGCGTAAACAGAATGTCGGATGGTTGAGTGTTCGAATGGTGATCTTAACGAATGGGTATAGCCCATCCGAACGGATGGTCATCCGGGCGGATGGCCATTCGAATGAGATGTGTGGGTGTTTGTAAATCGTTGAAAATTCGAAGTTTAGTAAAAACGTTGTTTAAACAATGTGAAATATAGATGCCAGGTCATCCGAGCGGATGGTCATCCGGTCGGATGGCCATTCGAACGAGATGATCTGTAGTTGATGTTTTTGATGAAATTTTCTAAGTAACAAGTTTTGAGTTAACGGAGATGGCGTGGCGACGTGTCAAACAATGGAAACACCAAGTCCAGCTCATTCGATCGAGTGGTCTCAGCCTATTCGGTCAGATGCATTGTTTTTTATGAAGTTTCATGTTTGACCCGTTAACCGGTCCATCTCTTCGGTGGAAATCCGTTTTCAACCCGACTCTCGACTAAGGAACGAGTAGAGAGTTTGAATGAGCCCAGATTCCATCGGTTTTTTGTGAAAGTTGAAGAAGTGTTGAAATATTGTTGAGATTAAGTTAAAAGTGTGGAAATCCTTTAGATCTGGACCAATCTCGATTGAATGGAGCTCCATATGTAACAACCCTCAGTAAAACCAACACCCTCATAATATTTTGACACTCTAGTATACCGTAAAATGTCCCAATATGTCTTATATTACACCCCGTATGTGAAAACCGAGCCCGAAATAGATTATAACATATAAAATAAATTAAAAATAAGAAAAATGGAGTTGAGGCGGGTCGCGTAGAACCACCCCAACATCTCATGCGGGCGGTATCAAGGCTTAACCTGACTCCGCTGATTTCTTTAGTTCAAGCAGGCCGCGTAAGCTTAAGCTTACATTGACGTGGGCCGCGAGAGATCATTAAACGCGGAGACATCCTGAGCCGACACGTGTCGACATCGTGGCGAGTCTACTTGGTGACCGGGCTAAGCTATAGTGTTGACCAGTGCTGACGCGGGCCGCGTAAGGCTTTGCCTTACCTTACGTGGGCCGCCTGAGAGTCAATATCAGCAACTATATAAAAAGGCCATCGGGATCAACCAGAACTCGTTCATTTCTCAATTCTCAATCTAAATTTCTGTAGTAGGCATATTATACTCGGGTATTATACCCCTAATTAGCGAGGTTCTGCTCCGTTGTAAGTATTATAACCCCAGTTTCGTAATAGTTACGCTGCCCGATTGATTTAGGGTTCCGTAATAACTGCCGTGGTTCTGCCCGACGTAGTTATTGGAATGCCGTCTCGGGGAGGGTATCATTAATAATTTCAAAGGGTTATGATACTAACCAATGTACATTTGTATAAATTATAGATTATATCCAGGAAACCCTTACGCGAAGTCTAAGATAGCAATGTGAGTTTATCCTCTTTTTGTTAACCTTTTTGTAATGTTTTACAAAACCTTAATTGTTTTACAATGTAATTAAGCGGTGATTGAGTCTTTGTAGTTCTTCAATTACTGCCGGTATTATGGGGTTTTGTATACAAAATTTATTACTTGCGAGTAGTAAGTCGGAATGACAGTACGTTACCATTGGACAACGAGTTAGCCAATGTGTAATATGACCCACAAGTCAAGGATTGACAGTACTGAATGAGTAATTGTGTAGAAATAAACAATGTGATCGCTCTTAATACTGTGTTAATTGATAAAATGTTTCTTGATTAAACTGGGATTCACTCACCAGTATTTCCCGCTGACAAAATATTTTTAAAACGTGTTTCAGGTAACACAATGTGAAAGCCAACTGGGAAAAAGCCAGCTCGAGAGCACTGACGGCTTGGAAAATAAGTGGCTATAAAAGTTACCTAATAAACGATGTTTTAAATTCAATAAAATAGGGCTTGTCCCTATAAATGTATTGTAATACGAAACTTGGGTTTTACCCATGTGTTTATTAATATAAATTATGGTGGTTTTACTCTGATAAACATTTCCTAACTACGGTCCTGATGTAAATTCCGCTGCCAAATTAACGAAACCTGATACCACCACCACTGATTTCGCGTCCGCCTGTTCCCGGGACAGATAAGGGATCGGGGGTTGCGACAGAAGGTGGTATCAGAGCCTAGCCACTGGTCTGAGCCAAAGAAGTGTTCTGCTGACACTTAAATTCTATATTTTGTGTTAGGAAATAATTACGGAAATACGTGCATAACTGTAATTATTTGTTATGTGTTATTTGACTATTTGTTAGTTTTTAGTATGAGTGATCAAGAACCATCAGATATGAATCGTCAGTTATCTGATTCACCTAGGAGTGAAGGTACATCATCACATCCTGCCCTCTCTGGGTATACTGCTGATCAGGAAGACGGGATATTTGCCTTTAGAGCTCAATCTGAAGAGCCATTTCCTAATAAGAAACGAGGATGGTTCAGTAAAGAAGCTTTTGCTCGTAGGAAGAGAATGCAAAAATTGCAACAGCAAAGAGCTTTAGCAGCTATTAAGCGAGAGACAGATGCCCATACGCAAGATATGCTTAATAGAAGCCTAGCTAATTTCCATATCCTAGCTACAACTGCTGCTGACCCAAGTCTGGAACAACTAGTAGCCCCACAACCACAAAACCCAGAACAACACATGGAGATAGAAAATCCTGACAACCAAGTGGAGATGCATGACTTTAACCCAGAAGAAATTCCTAGGATACCTGCACCAAAACCCCCTAGACCCGAATTACGACCCCTGGTGGGACGACAATAGGGACTTTGTGCAACGTTACCCTATCCAGGATTATCCACCCATACAGAACATAGAAGCCTACCCAGGTATGGACCCTTTAGATCCCTATTACCAAGATGATTATATTAGGGAGATTTTAGAGGATCCTTACCAATTTTAGGAACTGTCACCCCCATATCAGGAACCCGCACCCCAGATTCCAAACCCAGTCCGAGAACCTGCACCTCCAATGAGTGCAGAAAACGTCCAAGAACATAGGACTTTTGGGGAGGAAATTTTAGAGAGCAGTGAGAGAATGCGTCAGGTGGGAGAGCGTCTCGTATGGAAATACGATGAGCGCAATATGGATTTTTGGATAAATCCATACCCGTGAATGAGATGGTGAAATGATAGTAATAATAATAATAAAATAAAAATAAAATAAAATATGTGTGTACGGATGCATAGTACTATTAGTGTGATTCTATTTCTGTTAGGTATTGTAATTTTATTTCAGTACTAGTGTGTAATAGATGCATAATAGTATATGAATAGAGTAAGTAGCAATGATCTACGTTTTTGGCTAGATTACGTGTCATGTGAATTATGATATTACCTATTATCTTGTGACATTAATATGGATAAATGTTTAAAATTCAGATGGCCGATGAAGGAAATCAAGGAAATCTGAATAATGATAACCAGAGTAACATTAACGTGGTTAATGAGAATCCAAGCATCAATAACAATAACAATGGAAACCAAGTGGATAATAGTGCTATCCAACACATAGTAGCACAAGGAATTATAGATGCAATGCCATTTATTCTTCAAACTGTTAAGGATGCTGATAATAAAAATAAGCATAGCAGTAAGCGACCAAGTGAACCAGAAAACATAGTGAACAATGGACCTGTAATTCAAATGCCTATTCCCAAAAGAAGAAGAACCATGTCTTATGGTTGTTCTTATAAGGAATTCTGGTCTTGTAAACCAATGGAATTCTCGGGCAACGAAGGGGCCATTGCAACCTTACGCTGTATAGAAAAGACTGAGGCAGTCTTAAGGATAAGTAAGTGTGCTGAAGAAGACAAAATACTGTTTGCTTCTAATCTGTTTAAGAATGCAGCACTAGAATGGTGGAACACTATCCTTCAAACAAGAGGAAGTGATAGAACCTACAATATGGAATGAGAAGAATTTAAGGACAAGGTAGAAAGGAAATTCTGCCCACCAAATGAAAAAGAACAGATAGCAAACAAATTCCTAAACCTTAGGATGACTGGTGTGGATAGTAAGGGATACACTAAAATATTCTTTGAATATGCTATAATAGTGCCAACCCTTGCTTCACCGGAACCAGTGTTAATTTCCCGTTATATTTGGGGATTAATTGGGGAAATTAGACATGTAGTCAAGGCAGCTAGACCTCAAACCATAGAAGAAGCTGTAGAACTAGCTAATACCTTGACTGATGAATTAGTCCATACCCGAGAAGAGGATCAAAGAAGGAACCTAACCCAAAAGCTCACACAAGAATTTCGTTCTGGAAATTTTAATCGTGGGAAAAAATATAGGTTCTACCTCTACACCTTATTGTAGGAATTGCAAAAGAAAGCATTCAGGAAGATGCTCTATATACTGTAACTTTTGCAAAATATCGGGACACAAGGAAGAAGACTGCAGGAAGAAAAACAGCAGGATATGCTACAACTGCGGAGGATAAGGCCATATCAAGCCTAATTGCCCAAAATTAGCTCCAGCTCCAGACAACAAGAATACTAAAAATGCTAGAGCATTTGTTCTGACTGCAGAAGAAGCCAAGATGATCCCAGACGTTATAGCTGGTACGTTTTTAGTTAATGATATATTTGCTAAAGTATTATTTGACTCTGGTGCAAACCAAAGTTTTATCAATACTTCGTTTTGCAAAATTCTAAATCAGTCATTAACTAAACTACCACTAGAATGTCTAGTAGAAACGGCTAATGGAGAAACCGTTAGGATTTCTGAAATCTTGCAGGGAGCAAGAATAGAAATTTTTAGCAAACCTATATCCCATGAATCTGGCAGGATTTGATGTTGTTTTAGGAATGGATTGGTTAATAGCCAATAAAGCTAATATTTTATGTGATCAAAAGTTAATTCAAGTAAATTCACCAAAAGGTAAAACGATCACAATTAAAAGAGATAAACCCTCTAGGTCTACAAAATTCATATCTGTGATGAAAACTGCAAGTTGTATAAGAAAAGGTTCTATAGTGTATTTGATTTCCATAATCACTAACACTAAAGGAAAAGATTTAAAAGACATTCCAGTAGTATCTCAGTTTTCAGATGTGTGACAACCCTCAAATTTACATGTAACCGTACAATCTATTAATGTTAATTAAAGTACTTGATGACTGTGCTGAATCATTTAACTGCTCTCTGATTACTGTGTTATGCTTACATGTATTTGTTAACATACTAATAGTATACATAAAAGTTACTAAATAGTCCGGTACGCCTTCCTGAGTGTTAAAAATTAAAAACGTTGCAAAAATATATATGTATGACACTTTACGGAGTAATTAAGCACTTTAACGGAACATTGGCAAACCGAACAACCGGACTTTACCCAGAACATGAAAATATTGCCAAAAACATTGTTTATACTTTTCTGAGCTAGTTAGGGTCCCCGAATACCCTAACACCCTTTATATTTCATAACACACATAGATATCCTAACTAAACCCTTAGATTTCAACTAATTAGTAAACATGCCATTACAACCCAACCCATACCCCCCCCCCTCATCTCGACGGTCCCCAAGGGTGGGGACACACCCTTGTTTCTTTGATTATTTTATTGTTTATGTTGGTCATGTAGAAACATTTTACATATTGGACAAACCTAAAGCTTGGTTTATAAATATACCCTCAAGACTTCCCATCTCTTTCATAAACACAACATCAACAAAGTTTTTCCTTCTCCTCCATAACCACCTCACGGCTGCCACCACTCACCACCCTACAACCACCATCAACTTCCATTCAAGTCATTTTACATACACTCAAAGGTGCTACGGGTCATACAACTAAGCTCGGTGCTCTCGGAAGTGGAAGGACCTTCTCCATTCGCTATTAACCACCACATTTCTTCACTCGAACTTCCCTAGTCTTGAACTAGTGGTAAGAACTTAGATCCATTCATTTTTCATGTCATTAGAGTGGTTAATAGTTGTTTGATGATGAAAATCCATGAACACTAAAGAACCATGAACAAAGTCTTGCATATAAACTAACTTATAATGAAATATTGATGAAACATAATGAAGTGATGATAAACTGAAGTTGTCTTGATTATGTTACTGATTACTTGCTGATCTACTTGTAATATTGATGTTTGATGTTGTTGTGATCACTAAACATGTTAACGGAATCAATCGAACACAAGTTAAAAAGATAAAAGCTGAAACAGTAGGCTGTTTAGTGATTACAGCCAACTTCAGTTGGCTGTAACAGGACCGTAACTTAACGAAAAATGTATTTTCTAAAGTCTAGGTCTAATTATTATGAAATACGGTTCTAATGGCACTTGAATCATAATGTTTGGACTCCGTTTACTATTTTTAAAGTGTCATTTCGTAACAGCAGCTAGAGCTGCATTTTTCTGCTGAAAATATGTGTTTTGTTTTCTGTCATAACTTGAGTTCTGTGTAGAGTTAGATCATGAAACTTGTACTGTAGATGACCACCGATGTATTTGTAATTCTATCACTGGAATTTCATAAATCGGACTCTCGATGAATTTTAAATAAATTATTCCGTGGACTGTGGTTAGAAAAAGATAAATCTGAGTTCAGTCCGGAAAATGAATTTTTATAAAATATTAGTAATGAACTGGACCCCGATATTTTTACACAATAAAATTTGGAACGTTTAAGAAACTCTGTAAAAATTTGGGAATTTTTGGAATAAGTTAACTATTTTATTAAAATGTCCCAAAACAGCCCGGTTTTGAATATTGACGCTGAAATGACATAAGTTGTAATTTGCATGTCTAAATGTAGGGTAGGTTATCTGTGACTGATATAACGTGTTATATGTGTTATGTGCATTATCATATGTTTGTTTATGAGTGGGGAATGGATGGGAAACTTACATGGGCAAAAACCGTTAAAGTGATGCATGTTATGTGATAGATACGTGTAGGAACTTTGTGCTCTAATTGAAACCACTAAATGACTAACTGGTAATCATACTAGGATGTGATTGACCAACCTTGATTGTTAGATATTTGTGAGAGTCAAACCGAGCAACCGAGGTGAGTTCACACTTTCTACAAGGCATGGGATTCCCGGTGGTTTGGGAATGGGTTAAAGAATTTAAAACTAAATCTACATATCCCCTTGGGAAGATATGTACGGCCATCCTCCATAGATAGGATGCCATTATTAATCCTACGAATTCTCCTGGTGCAGAATACGTACGTTCGTCCTCCTGGTGTAGGACAACAACCTTAAAAACTAGCTAGACAAAACTCTATCAATAAGTCCCTCTTCATTATATCGACTTAATCGCCGAGGCCAATGGCAAGCGGGTCATTAGTTAATAGCGCTATTAGGTTTAACAAACCTCACACCGTGCCGGTCGGACGGGCGTGTACTAATGGACTATGGCAGACTATCAGTGATGATAGACGCTGATATAGGGCACAACTTATTTGTGTAGTAGTCGATATCATACCGTCTAGTAGTTCACACGGGGAATGCCCCCACTGATTATGGTTATGGTTTGGGTAATGAAAAAGGAACTAGTTAAACATACTTTCAACTACGGGGTAACCCCCACGGCAATTAAGCCAACGAAAGTCAAACCACGTTTTTCAGAAACAACTTAAAACTAAACAACCAAACGTGAACTCACTCAACTTTGTTGTTGACTCGTTGTTACATGCCTTACAGGTCGCTAAACGCTTGGAGCTTGCACGATGAAGGAGTCGTTGTGATGTACGGACTGTTATGTTCCGTGCTTATTATTTAAATCCTTATGAACTTATTAAACTTGCGTTTTGAACTTTAACTTATAAACTATGGACTTATGCTTTTGGATTTACTTTTATGCTTTCGCTGTTTAAACTAAACATGGTTAACTAGCTTTGGTCACCAATCGTATTGTGGTTGGTCTTATTTACTTAATTACGATGTTCAATATGATTGGTGGCTCGATCCTGGTCATGTCACGCCTCCAAGCGGTGATACTCCGCATGGTGGATTTTGGGGGTGTGACAAGATGTATTTCCAGAAGAATTGCCAGGGCAACCTCCAGACAGAGAAGTTGAATTCAGAATTCACCTGCTACCAGGAACATCACCGATTGCCAAAGCACCTTATCGTTTGACACCCGCCGAAATGCTGGAACTGAAGAAACAATTAAATGAATTGTTAGATAAAGGATTCATACAACCGAGTTCGTCGCCATGGGGAGCGCCGATACTGTTTGTTAAAAAGAAGGACGGATCAATGCGTATGTGCATTGATTACCGTAATTAAACAAGGTCACGATTAAGAATCGGTGTCCATTACCGAGAATTGATGATCTGTTTGATCAACTGCAAGGAGCTTGATTTTTCTCTAAAATCGATTTAAGGTCAGGATATCATCAATTAAAGGTACAGGAAGAGGACATTCCTAAAACCGCTTTTAGAACAAGGTATGGTCATTATGAATTTACTATCATGCCATTTGGTTTAACCAATGCCCCAGCTGCATTTATGGACATGATGAACCGAATATGTAAGCCATATTTGGATAAATTCATAATTGTTTTCATAGATGATATTCTCATTTACTCTAAAAGTAAAGAGGATCATGCAAAGCATTTGCACGCACTTCTAAGTCTATTAAGAAAGGAAAAGCTTTATGCTAAGTTTTCTAAGTGCGAATTTTGGTTAGAACAGGTACAATTCCTTGGACACCTAGTCAATCATGAAGGAATTCATGTGGATCCCACAAAGATTGAAGCAATTACTGACCCCTGAGTCACCAACCGAGGTTAGAAGTTTCTTAGGATTGGCCGGTTATTATAGAAGATTTATTCAAGATTTTTCTAGAATAGCCATTCCCTTAACTAAGCTAACCTGTAAATCTGTTAAGTTTGAATGGGGATTAAAACAAGAAGAAGCCTTTAGAATCCTTAAGCAAAGATTAACCCATACACCTATACTAGCATTACCAGAAGGAACTGAAGACTTTGTAGTCTATTGTGATGCTTCCAGATTAGGTTATGGATGTGTATTAATGCAACGACAAAAGGTTATAGCCTACGCATCTAGACAACTTAAGAATCATGAAGAGAATTATTCAACACATGATTTAGAATTAGGAGCTATAATCTTTTCTCTTAAGATTTGGAGACATTACCTTTATGGAAATAAGTTTACCATATTCACAGATCATAAAAGTTTAAGGTATGTTTTCGGGCAGAAAGAGTTGAATATGAGACAAAGACGTTGGATGGAATTTCTTAGTGATTATGATTGTGATATCCAGTATAATGAAGGAAAATCAAATGTAGTGGCAGATGCTTTAAGCCGAAAGTATCATGAGAAGCCAAGAAGGGTACGTTCTCTTAAATTAAATCTGCAAGTAGATTTAAATGATCAGATAAGAGAAGCACAAGAATCAGTAATCAAGGAGGATTCTGAAAAATTAAAAGGTATGCTAAAAGAATTAGAACAAGGAACAGATGGAATATGGAGATTCCATGAAAAGAGAATGTGGATACCTAAATTAGGAAATCTACGTTATCGTATATTAGAAGAAGCTCATAAGTCTAAGTATACGATGCATCCAGGAAGTGATAAAATGTACCAGGATTTAAGGAAAATTTTCTGGTGGATAGGAATGAAAAAGGACATAGCAACCTATGTTTCTAAATGTTTAACTTGTTTACAAGTCAAAGCTGAACACCAGAAACCCTCAGGTTTATTACAACAATTAGAAATGCCAGTTTGGAAATGGGAATTGATAACAATGGATTTTGTTACTAAATTACCCAAAACAAAGAAAGGAAATAATACAATCTGGGTGATTGTAGATAGATTAACCAAGTCAGCTCGTTTCCTACCAATGAAGGAAACAATTAGTATGGAACAATTAGCTAAATTGTATGTAAATGAAATTGTTTCTTTACATGGTATTCCTTTATCAATTGTTTCTGATAGGGATAGTCGATTTACTTCTCATTTTTTGTCAAGTTTCCAAAAGGCAATGGGAACTAAATTAAAGTTAAGCACAGCTTATCATCCTCAAACGGACGGACAAAGGGAAAGGACAATTCAGACAATGGAAGATATGCTTAGAGCTTGTGTAATTGATTTTGGAGGTAATTGGGATGATCACTTACCTTTAATAGAATTTTCTTATAATAATAGTTATCACACAAGTATCAATGCTGCACCATTCGAAGCACTTTATGGACGAAAGTGCCGAACCCCAGTCTGTTGGGTAGAAATTGGGGAACAGCAACTATCTGGACCTGAGATTATACAAGAAACAACCGACAAGATTATTCAAGTCAAGGAACGACTAAAAGCAGCACGTGATCGACAAAAGAGCTATGCCGATAACCAACGCAAACCATTGGAATTTCAAGTAGGAGATAAAGTATTGTTAAAAGTCTCTCCTTGGAAAGGAGTGGTAAGATTCATCAAACGGGGAAAGCTAAGTCCCAGGTATATTGGACCTTTTAAGATTATTAGAAGAATATGACCTGTAGCCTATCAGCTACAACTGCCAGAGGAAATGGCAGGAATACATAATGTGTTTCATGTATCTAATCTTAAAAAGTGTTTAGCTGATGAATCACTGATAGTACCTCTTAAGGATATAGAGGTAAATGAACAACTCAAGTTTGTAGAAAGACCTCTACAGATTGAAGATAAGAAAGTCAAGAATCTCAAGCATAAGAGACTAGTTCTAGTCAAAGTGAACTGGGACTCCAAAAGAGGACCTGAATACACATGGGAGCTTGAATCAGAGATGCAAAAGAAATATCCGCATTTGTTCCAATAGATCTCGAGGACGAGCTCTAAATAAAGGTGGGGAGAATGTAACAACCATCGGTAAAACCAACACCCTCATAATAATTTGACACTCTAGTATGTTGTAAAATTTCCCAATATGTCTTATATTACACCCCGTATGTGAAAACCGATCCCGAAATAGATTATAACATATAAAATAAATTAAAAATAAGAAAAATGGAGTTGAGGCGGGCCGCGTAGAACCACCCCAACATCTCACGCGGGCGGTATCAAGGCTTAACCTGACTCCGCTGATTTCTTTAGTTCAAGTGGGCCGCGTAAGCTTAAGCTTACATTGACGCGGGCCGCGAGAGATCATTAAACGCGGAGACATCCTGAGCCGACACGTGTCGACATCGTGGCGAGTCTACCTGGTGACCGGGCTAAGCTATAGTGTTGACCAGTGTTGACGCGGGCCGCGTAAGGCTTTGCCTTACCTTACGCGGGCCGCCTGAGAGTCAATATCAGCAACTATATAAGAAGGCCATCGGGATCAACCAGAACTCGTTCATTTCTCAATTCTCAATCTAAATTTCTGTAGTAGGCATATTATACTCGGGTATTATACCCCTAATTAGCGAGGTTCTGCTCCGTTGTAAGTATTATAACCCTAGTTTCGTAATAGTTACGCTGCCCGATTGATTTAGGGTTCCGTAATAACTGTCGTGGTTCTACCCGACGTAGTTATTGGAATGCCGTCTCGGGGAGGGTATCATTAATAATTTCAAAGGGTTATGATACTAACCAATGTACATTTGTATAAATTATAGATTATATCCAGGAAACCCTTACGCGAAGTCTAAGATAGCAATGTGAGTTTATCCTCTTTTTGTTAACCTTTTTGTAATGTTTTACAAAACCTTAATTGTTTTACAATGTAATTAAGCGGTGATTGAGTCTTTGTAGTTCTTCAATTACTGCCGGTATTATGGGGTTTTGTATACAAAATTTATTACTTGCGAGTAGTAAGTCGGAATGACAGTACGTTACCATTGGACAACGAGTTAGCCAATGTGTAATATGACCCACAAGTCAAGGATTGACAGTACTGAATGAGTAATTGTGTAGAAATAAACAATGTGATCGCTCTCAATACTGTGTTAATTGATAAAATGTTTCTTGATTAAACTGGGATTCACTCATCAGTATTTCCCGCTGACAAAATATTTTTAAAACATGTTTCAGGTAACACAATGTGAAAGCCAACTGGGAAAAAGCCAGCTCGAGAGCACTGACGGCTTGAAAAATAAGTGGCTATAAAAGTTACCTAATAAACGATGTTTTAAATTCAATAAAATAGGGTTTGTCCCTATAAATGTATTGTAATACGAAACTTGGGTTTTACCCATGTGTTTATTAATATAAATTATGGTGGTTTTACTCTGATAAACATTTCCTAACTACGGTCCTGATGTAAATTCCGCTGCCAAATTAACGAAACCTGATACCACCACCACTGAGTTCGCGTCCGCCTGTTCCCGGGACAGATAAGGGATCGAGGGTTGCGACACCATAACAGTTTGCCTAAGAAAACCGAGAGGAAAACCACCTTCAAGGGGTCTGAATCAGTGATTTCAGGGAAAAAGTTAGTGTTTGTGTGTGATTTTGATGAAGAAGATGATGTAGAAGTGATTAAAGATGAAGGTTGTACAAGATTTAAGAAGAAATGCTTACAAAATGGCCTTGAATTGCGATTAAGAGTGACTGAGAGCGTGTTAGCGGATGGAAGTGTCAAATCAAAGAAATGAAGTGTACGGGTAGTATTTATAGTGGAGATGCGAGGGTTTAAGTCGGTGCGCGATGTAGCAGTGGTCGGATGGCTCGCCCGGTCGAATGGCCATCCGGTCGATGGTCATCCGGCCGAATGTCCATTCGGACAGCCGGGTTGAGTTTGTTAGTTTTCCAACTTTCGTTTTGTTTGTTAAGCGTTGCGTTGCATTTAATCGAGTTGCGTTTGAGCGTGTAAGTGTTGCGTTGATAACCACATAACATTTAACAAATAATCACACAATCTAACACATAAACTAAATGCATAAAATAAATCCGCGTTTCGAGTCTGCATTGAGTTCGCATTGAGATAACGTTTAGTCTAAATAAGCGATGTAATATGCGATAAAATGTGTTTAATTGTAAGCGTTATAAGTAGCGTTTAAATATGATAACTGCGTTTCGAATAAGCGTTGTAATATGCGTTTAAAATGTATCAAAAATATAGTTTTAACCCTTTGCGTTAATCAAATCTCGAGAGTACAAGCAGTTACAAAGAAAAGACATCGATAGGTAACGATCCGAAAAGTCGGGTTGTTACAGCAAAGGTCGGTCAAAGGATGAAGATGGTTACCGTCCGTGATCGTTTACTTTGTTTTATGTTTTTTCGGTGGTCACGGGCTGTTTTTAGAAAAAGCCGTAGTTTGTGAATTTTGGTTTTAGGTGATGGTGATGTAAGCCAATGATCTTTAGATCAAGTGGTGGAAGGCTTGCATTTCTCTTGGGAGATGCAGGTTGAACTCTCACTTGGTGCAGAGTGAGGCACTGGTGGGCAATGAAAGAAGACCCAGGGAAACCTGAGTTCGATCCTTGAGTCAAATGGGTTTTACCGGTAATTTCACCGTCGTGTCTATGGCCGGGTGAATTACCGGGTTTTTTTCTGAAATTGGTGGTAAACTCGGGTTACTCTCGAAGTACTCCGTTTAGTCCGTTGACCTTTCAAAAAAAAGGTGATGGTGATGTAGAATGTAGAGATTGTTTTTAAAATTGTGCATGATGGGTTTGTTGAACTGAATCCAAACTCGTAATCCCAATGTAGCCTTTACATCATTCTATTATGCAATTTAGCCCTGTATAACTCAAAACATAAAACAAAGTGAATGATCACAAAATATATTTGATGCTAAAATACAACTGATATTTTCACATTCTTTAACTTATAAAACGCTTTTCATTTTTACTTTTGATTTTCTTTTAAGCACCACATATATATTTTGTTAGAAGAATAACTCATGCCATCACCATTTTGATGGGATGGTAGAGGCTTTATGCCTCTTGAAAAAGAGACCAGGGTTTAATTCCTGACATAAGATAAATTGGTGTAATTTAGAAGTAGGGATTATGTAACTCCTAACTTGATAACTTTCATTTTTTTTTAAATAACGGCATCAACTCAGTACATGTTTTGTTTTTATTTTTATTTTCTAATCAGTTGTATATAAAAAATTAAAGAATCTAACACGTGTCGACATCTGTTATGGTACGACTAATTTTTTGGGTTTTTTTTTCCTTTCGATTGCTATAGGGAGTACTGATACTGACCGAATTCTAACCGTGTCCCCGCCGCAGAGCGCGGGCTCAATCCAACTAGTCAAATATTAAAAAATCCCTTTAAAGTTCTATTAACCCATCTACTGATATACTCATATTTATTTGGCACCGTAGAACAAATTATATTTTTTGTAGATATTTAATATCGTTGATAGGCTTTAAATAAGAGACATACAAGAGAGTATCGACAGCTTCAACGAGATATTTCAAATCTATCATCGATACAGCACACCCTCGGGCATGCAATGGAAATGTGAAATGTTCATTTATATAACTTATTTATTTATCATTATTTCTTTTCTAAAACCAGCTATATTCTTTACAATATAGAAATAATTTAATATATTCATTTATTTATTTTGATTTGATACGAAATAAGTTGTTTTTAGTGATTTGTTTGAGATCGCTTAAAGACTTAAACTAGAACTATTTTTTACTACAGGACCAGGTTAGAATTCTATGTACATGTAATTATATCTTTACAAAAATTGTAGTATACAGGGTGAAAAAAAAATTGTATTACACAGGTTAAATGAATATAATGTAAGAATAATAATTTTTTTATGTACTATAGATAAAGATAATAAGTATTTGTAATCAAATAATAAGCACCCATAATTAAATTTAGACTTAAATGTCATTTTAGTCTATGTGGTTTGGGTCATTTTTTCAGTTTAGTCCAAAGGTTTTATTTTTCGTCTGTAGGTCCAAAAAGGTTTCACTGTTGTCATTTTAGTCCATTGGGTTAACTTCATCCATTTTTTCTGTTAATGAGAAGGACAATTCGGTCATTTTATATGTAATTCTATTAACTAGAAGGACAATTCGGTCATAATATTTGTTGATCCGAAGAGAAGTTGAATTGTCCCCAAACAAGTTTGTTCCAAATAAATATCACAGTGAGATATTTATGGAAACATAGATATGCTAATAACGACAGTAGAATAAATAAGAGTCATTTATTATTTATCATCTAGTGATGTATATCGGAAAATGTTTTCACACATCAAACTATTGCTTAAGATCTTTCTTCGGTTCTTCAACACGTTGAACATTCTAAGTAAATTTTGTATAAAACTCAGGTACCATTTAAAAAAAAAAACTCTGATTGTTTTATTTCCATTGTAACCACAAAATCGTTTACTGTTTGGTTAATTTGACATTTACCACTTAAAGATGAACCATGTCTTAAAATATGTCTTAGTATACTTTTTCTATCTTTTTACTTTTAAAACGATACGATTCTTTTAGATTTTTGTAGATCCTACCCTTTTTACTCAATGTCTCGACTATTGACGAGATGCTAGTAAGAACCACCAAATGATCTCTCTAACCATCGAAAACGGTTCTTCTACACCAAAATCCTTAATACATGTCGTTAGTGGTATCTTTATTAATAGTAGCCGGAAGCAAGTTTCTTGTATTTTCTTAGAGATTATAATAGTTGCAACCAAAAGTGAAATTCTTTACACGAAACGTTTTACTCAACTCATGATTGCTTTTATTATAATAGTTGCTAGGTTTTTAACTTTATTCATGAAAGTGAATGCCATACCGTACCGGGTATATTCGGTACCGGTACTTACTTTTTTCGTTTTTCGGTACCGGTATTTACATGTAAAACACCGATAAATACCGGTACCCTCTTTTCCCACCGGTACTTTCAGTACCGGTTCGGTACCGAATGGATACCGTGCTCATCCCTAGTATAGATTGAGCATTAAGTGAAACGATAGAGTTCACGTCTATATGTAATGATGTGAAGACTGGTGTGGATATCATCTCAAGGGTGGATATGGCAACCAAGACCTATGCACCAATAAAGATGGATATCTCGACTTCAAGAGACATCCTAGTGGTTATGTGGTGTGCTCCACAATCAAAATATTAGAGTTCATATCCTGTAATCATGTATTAGTGTTTTTATACTTGAAAATATAGAAATTGCTATTCAAAAAGTAAAGAGTAAACTGCCATTTTGGTCCCTGTGGTTTGGCCAGTTTTGCCACTTTAGTCAAAATCTCAAACTTATTACATCTGGGTCCCTGTGGTTTGCATTTTGTTGCCATTTTAGTCCAAAAGTGAAATTTGACCAGAATCCCCAATTTCAACCCCCCTGTTTTGTCCTTATCTTCAGGGGCAAAATGGTCATTTATGAATTATTATAACAAATTATTAATTAAATTAGAGTAAACTGCCATTTTGGTCCCTGTGGTTTGGCCAGTTTTGCCACTTTAGTCCAAATCTCAAACTTATTACATCTGGGTCCCTGTGGTTTGCATTTTGTTACCATTTTAGTCCAAAAGTGAAATTTGACCAGAATCCCCAATTTCAACCTCTTATTTTGTCATTTAGTATAGGGGCATTTTGGTCATTTTAATTTACTCTTTTAATAAATTAAAACAAAATTAATTATATTATATATATATATATATATATATATACATACATACATACAGACATTCACACATCCACCATATCTCCATCCCCAACCTCTCGATCTCTACATACATACAGACATTCACACAGAACCTTCTTCATCTTCCCCCAAATCCCAAACCCTGGTTCTCCTGCTCAGCCGCCAGACACCACGTGAAGCAACCCGGTGCCACCACCGTCGCCCTCACCGCCTCCACCATTATCATCACTGCCGCCACCCCCTACACCCTCACCTTCTCCTGAATCGGGTTTATTGTTCTTGTGAATCACCTCCTGAATCGGATTTATCACTGCCGACGTTTGTTGCAGGTTGGGGTTGTGGTTTCCGGTGATGGCAGCATTTGGGTACGCCATTCCACAAACCCCCACATTAGGGTTTATAATGCTTCTCAATCTGGTCAATTAAACATCGGAGATTTATTCTGTCTGTCTTCCAAACACCCTGTTTGGTTTAATCTGAACAAAATCGCATCTGCAGATGAATCGAATAGATGCGAGGAAGCCTTCGCAGAGATTTCAGGGTTTGATCATGATGAAATTCAGACCACTGATATCGATCTCCTTCGGTTTATTTCTCTCTCTATAACTGTCTCTCTCTAGATGTATATGTGTTGATTTGTGGTGTGAATGAGTTTGTTTGTTGCTTGTTTGGATGAACAGGCGACTTTTTGTTGTTGATTATCGGTAGTAATTAGGGCTTTTTGGGAGGAGATGTGCCGATCTCCTGTGGGTGCGGGTGGAGGAGTGGTGGCGGGTGTGTGTGGTGGCTAGGATAAAAAGAGGGGAGAAGAGTGATGGTGGTGGCACTGCAGATCTGGTATGGGTGTGAAGAAGATGATGTTTTATTAGGAAATGATAAAGGGATTGTTTATTTTAATTTAATTAATAATTTGTTATAATAATTCATAAATGACCATTTTGCCCCTGAAGATAAGGACAAAACAGGGGGGTTGAAATTGGGGATTCTGGTCAAATTTCACTTTTGGACTAAAATGGCAACAAAATGCAAACCACAGGGACTCAGATGTAATAAGTTTGAGATTTGGACTAAAGTGGCAAAACTGGCCAAACCACAGGGACCAAAATGGCAGTTTACTCAAAAGAAAATAAAATTGGATATAACTTTTTTTGAACGCTTATTTAAGTTTCATTTGAATTTAGTTTGGTGTCTTCATGGCTGTTTAAATATTATGGCTGGTACTTTTGAAGAATATGTAGTTTTTGTATAGGAATTTTTGGGTATAGACGTTTTCGACCCTCCGTCGGAAATCTCAGGCTCCGCCACTTGCCTTTCAGTTAGACATATTCAATCCATTAATTTTTGTGTTTTGCTATCACATACTTTATCATCAACTCTATTGTCAAACCAATCACTAAATAAATTGAAATGCTTTGACATGACTATATATATACAACGACAAGAATATGACTAAAACCGTGAAGAGATAATGTAGTGGTTCAATTATTCTTTTTACACATTAAAACCAACACAACTCTTATCATGAAATCTAATCATAAATGTGACCCATATTGAATTCTGTTGTGAACTATAACAAATTTATATCGACTCATCATGCCCCTTTTAGGGAGAAAATTCGACTCAAGCCATACCACTTGTGAAAGTTGGCGAATAGGATATAAGATGTATTATAATTTGGGTGGTGTTGTTTCTTATATTTAATAAATTAAAAATATTTTATTGAAAACCGAGTCGTATTCAAAACAAAATACATTTTCGGTTCTTAAACTACATCGAGTACCAGTACCAAATGAGAAAAAATATTTTATTGAAAACCGAGTCGTATTCAAAACAAAATACATTTTCGGTTCTTAAACTACATCGAGTACCAGTACCGTATTGGTACTATAATGAACTGATACCGACCAAACAATATCGGTATCATCAAAAATGTGATTCGTACATTCGTTATTTATGGTTTTCGATTAATGTAAAATACGTGTCGTATCCTCTTGAATATATCACGACTTTGTTATTTTGGGTTCAATGTTTTTGGTTACACCGGGGTATCGTATGTATAATTATATGAGTACATATTTTTCGTGTTGAATGGTGCAGGTGAAACTTAGTAGAATAAATAAGTATAAGTAATAACCAAATGCAATTTTTATGAATAGTAATGCAGAAGTCTAGTAAGACAAATTTGTAACGCATTGTCACATAAAAAAATAATTTCACCTTTATGCTATAAATTATTAATGTTTTCTATAATATTTTATTTATCTTTTAATTTTAATTTCCTATATAATAAATTGAGTTATTAGCTTAAAAAAACCCAAATTACGCAGTTGTATTTAATCTTTCTCTCAACATTCAAATATAGATATATTATATTATAAAGAAGATGTATTCAAAATAAAGTATATCTTTCTATATAGTAATCTATATCGAATGTCGATACTCTACCACACCGTAATGAACCGAAACGACACTAACCAAACATTGGTATTGGAATCGGTTTTCATTTTTACCGGTAGTGGTTTCATTTATTATGGTTTTTGGTTTTGAGACGAGTCGGTTTTTATATTTTCGATAGTTTTTCACTACTGAAACTTTATAACTCGTAACATTATGTTTGTAACTTATTTGATCTATTTTTTGTGTATATACGGAGTTCTTGTCATACTCTGAGATTAAATTCCACTACTTGTAAGAGCATTTACGAAAAAATAACATATCATTGAGAACCCAGCACGTGCTTTTAAACCAAAGCAATTGCGATATTGCATGTACGCTTGTATAAACGAAAAAAGAAAGAAATTTTCCAAGTTTCAAGAGGCGGCGATAAAGGACACTGAACGGTGTTTTGGGGTTCTACAGAAAAAATAACATATCATTGAGAACCCAGCACGTGCTTTTAAACCAAAGCAATTGCGATATTGCATGTACGCTTGTATCTTGATGCATAACATGATTATCGAAGACGAAGGCAGAGCGATATACGAGTACGCTGAAAATGCGGTTAACGAGAATAATGTTCCGGTAAGTATGGAACAACAAGATTTGAACTTGTTCTCATTACATAACGAGTACATACATGAAAATCTTAAGACGGGTTTGGTGGAATACATTTGAAACAACGCAAGCAACAAACCACGCAAGCGACGACGAAAATGAGGACTAGTTTTTTAAAGCATATGTTTTTATTTTTAAGTTATGTAATGTTTTATTTTACATGTTATCTAATGTTCTTTTAAATTATGTTTAAAAAATTGTTGATTTTTAAAAAAATAAAAAAAACCAAAGCAGTAAAAAAAATGAGGGGAGACTCGTCCTCAACACCCTTGCTTCATCCCTTGAGAATCATCCTCCTTCAAAGATGACATGGCGAATGATGTGCACCACACCCACTAGTTTAACACGTGGGGCGATGTTAGAGAGCGCTACGAGGCGTTATAGACTAAGGGGGTGTTTGGCTAAGCTTATGAAAGTCCTTATTGACTTTTTAGAAAAGTCAGGATAGAGTGACTTTTTGGAAAAGTCACTTTTCCCCTCACATACATTCTCATTGTCAAACATCTTTTTAAAGCTTATGACTTTTTAAAAAGCCAATAAGTTAATAAGCTGTTTCAAAAAGTTTAGCCAAACATGCCCTAAGATGGTAGTGGACATCACTCAACACCGTATAGCCTTTGCGATTAATCCAATTAATCCGATATATCAACACGGGTACGTTATGAATAGTCAAAATCATATATCCCCTGGCATTGTTTGTCAACTCATATCATACGTGTTGCATTCGTCAGGTGACTCGCACTTGACACTACTCCTTTAGAAACCAGCCCAATCACAAACAGCTGGCGGCGAATTTGGTGTCACCGACAGTCACTTACATTTTTATATATTAAATCTATCAAACTATTTATTTATTATATACAACACAAAATTTTAATATTTCATAGTATATCGTAATTAGGGTTGTAAACTAATCAAATTTGCTTATGATGAATAATATGTGATAACGAAGTTTGTTTATGAATAAATATAAATACAAACAAATAAATTAACACATTTTTATTAGTGTTTATTCTCTAAAAGATTACATGTTCATCTTCATTTATTTTTAAGAGATAAACGGAAATATGAAATGATATTAAATATATTAAACTAGTTTACAAACACGTGCATATGGGTTGAATACATATAATTTAATCGGTTAACTCACACAATCATCAATATATGTTTTTGAAAAAATAAACTTTGATGTACTATATAATTTTTATAATATTTTACTTTGTTTTTATTTTTTGTTTATTGTTATATTAGAAGCTTGTGTATTACATGAGTTAAAACATTTTATTTTGTTTTTTTCATTTATTAATAAGTTAGAAACTTGTGTGCTACACATAATTGAATCAATGAAAATTAAATAGTTGTTAATAAAAAAGAAATGGTTAAAAAAATAAATATTAAATAAATAAGAGATAAAGGAAAAATAAAATATTAATAATTAGTAGTAAGTTAATAAATTAAAGGTGAAAATGACGTGTGATATTTTACTTGGAATCTTTTATTTTTATTAGAAGTTAGATTAGATATAGAAGATATAGATATAGATAGATTTAAATAGTAATCATGATGAGAAGTATACATACATACTAATTTATAGAAAGTTATAGATATTTAAATTAACCATTTTGATGTTTAAGAGCATTCTCATCCAAACCATCAAAATATGTGAGGGGTAGTTTTTATATTATAAAAGGTATAAAAAATGGTTGTGAGTGAAGGAGAGAGAAAATGTTACTGTTAATCTGTATATTTGGGGGACACTGTTCACCAAGTATAATTTTTTAAATATATATTGAAAGTGGTTGTGAGTGAAGGAGAGAGAAAAATGTAATGATAATATTATTTAATTGAAAAGGAGAGAGAAAAAATATTTGTTTTTAGTGAAAATATATTGATATAGGAGTTGTTTTTTAGTAGAATGTATGTATAATTTGATGGATTGGATGAGAATGCTCTAAGGCCATGGGGTGTACTCTATCATCTAGAGTGTTAACAGTGACATGACATGTTAACTAATATTGCAAACCACTCCTTCTTTGTGTTAAAGTGCATTAATTGAGTTATGTGTTAACATGTTAACACAATGTTAAGAGATTAAATTAATTATTATTTTCTTTTTTAGACAAAACCCAATGTTAAAGTGCATTAAATAAGTTATGTGTTAACATGTTAAACAATTTCCTTAGAGTGAAAAAAAGTGAAATGAGGAAAAAAAGTTGATGTGTCACTTAGGTGGAGTTAACTTAGGTTAAAGTATACCCAAAGGCCTAAGAAATATTGATAATACATTTACTAGTATATATTTATATAATTTTTTTTGAAAGGCCAAATTCATTAAAAACAAACCGAGACGGCCAACTCCAAGTTAGAGGTGGACCGTCACAAAAAACATTACATCAATGAGAAAGAAAAATTACACCAATTTCTCCAATCGATCGTACCCTCCTTATGTCTACTCCTATACCAGAGATACCCCATAGATTTAACATCCGAAACAATTTGAACGACGTTCGAATCTGCCCCTTTGAAAACCTTTTCGTTCCTCGCCTTTCAAATTCTCCAACATGCAATAATGATGATTCCATATACTATCTCTTTCTTTTTCTCGGATTCGGTCATTTGATTGATGATCTGCAACACGTCGAGAACTGAGAACACGAAGAACCGAGGGATTTTACGTCAAGATGCAATCACATTCCACACGCAACCCTGCACCCCGAAAACAAATGATCTACCGTTTCATCGATTTCTCCACAAAACGCACATAATCCATCCCGCACATTAATGTTTCGTCTAATGAGAGCGCTTTGTGTAGGAAGTCTATCCAAACTCGCCCTCCACATAAAAATGTTACATTTATTCGGGATCCACTTACACCAATTAAAAACCATATTACCGTTGCTTGAGTCATTGCTTTTTAACCATTTCCGAGCTTCCTTAACCAAGTAGCCTTCATTCGAACCTTGATTCCATGCCCATGAATCTTCGCGACCGGTTAAATGCACATCCGAGACCAATCTATGACATTGAATTACCTCTTCCACTTCATTACTAGCAGTCGGGTACTTCTTCCATCTCCATTGAATCGTGCAATGTAGATTATGAACACAAAATCTCTCCGCCACCGTGCACCCTTTCTGATCTTCAAGGCGAAACAACGAAGGAAACTTCGTCTTCAATGAAAGGCTTAAAGATAATCATGGAATTGATCGAATTCCTTGGAAAATGTGTTTTCAATTTATATAAACTTGAATGAGTTTTTTTAAAATAAATATGTTATTGTTGAGGTTGATTGTATTTGAAGGACATAACGATTATAAATTTTGAAATATTTTTTATATTTCATATTATTTATTACATCACACATAATAAATATAAATTTTGATATGAATACATATAACCCTAATATGAACTATACATACAAAATTAAAGAAAAAAATATAACATTACCCATTTTAAATGATACGTTTACGAAGTAATAATTTTGTTTTTGAATACGAAAGAATTTATACTTCAAATTAATATTTTCTTATTTTAAAAAGTGTTATAAAAGTAGAATTTGGAAAGGAATTAGTTCATGATCTAAGATTATATATATATATTAAACACACACACAAACACACATATATATACTGTTTAGATATGTGTTTAACATTTATGCAAACGAAAAAACAAATTATAAACATGACAGGGTTTTAAATTTTTGGTGACGTCAAATAGTGATGGATGTATAAATTTTTTGTTATCTCATCTTCTTTTCGACAAGGGTATGTTTTGTTTCACCCTCTTGTTGTTTTAGTCGTTGTTTTGAATTGTATTTTTGTTTTGTATGATGATTAGGGAGATTTTAGAGATTTAGAAATTAGAACCGGTTAATGTTATAGTTTGAAACTTTGTTTGTTTGTTTCTATTATGGAACGGTTTCTCAAAATGTAAGGTGGAAAATCATTTTCCAAAACTCCCTAATACGTTGACGTGGATACTCTTCCTTCGGAGCCTCATGGCCGCAAGCCAATTTCATCATATAATGTTAAACAACAAGACGAGATTAGAAGGGCATACATGCTTGGCTGGTTTATCAGTCTTGTAAAGTTTACGATTTCAACAAAGATTCACCTATCATTTACATTGGTGTTTCGATTATTGAAGTTTCTTCTCGTATTACCTGTCGCAACCGCAACCGTTGAAAGATGTTTTTCGACAATAAAGCATGTGAATGCCGAATTGCGTAATCGGATTGAGAATGAGAATTTAAATGATAGGTGTATATGTTTTATTGAGAAAGAATTTCTTAAGAATGTTTCTCTAGACGATGTTATGGATAGATTTTAAAAATGAAAACTTGTATGACACAACTTTAAATATGTTTGTAATGACTTTTGACACACTTTTGATGATTATATGAATTTTAGTTTGATTGTATTTTTTTAGCATGACCTGACCCGATCTGGCCCTCTACAAATCGAAAAAATTTAATATATAGTTAGGTGCTTAAAATCTTTAATAATTTTCCACACCCCTGAAAAAAGATTTATGAATTTGCCACTGGTTATATCAGAAATTTAAACTTCTTATAATATGCATGGTACAATTAATCTGAATTTTATATAATATAATCTAATACATGTTTTCACAAAAAAAAGGTTGTAAAACCGTATTTTATGAAATAAAAAATAAAAGAAAAACTTCATAGTAAGACTAGAAGGTATGGGGGACGGTCAAGGCACGGCGAGGAACGGCGCCTCCCCTGAACACCGCCCCCTGGCCGGTCCCCGTCTTATTCGGCTGATTCCAGACGTTCTCGACGGCCCCATTTTCAAAAATATAGCTGTTACAACGGCTATTTATTTTAAATATAAAATTAAAAAAACCCTTTTTCTATAAAAATACCCCTTTTTCACAATTTTCTTCCCACTTTCAACCCAAAACACTCTCATTTTTATACCTATCTTTTATAAAAAAAAATATATATTTTCACCCACAAAGCAATCTAATTCTTGGTGGTCCTCGTATTCGGAGGAAGGGGAGATGTTTTACGCAAACGTTGTACTAAGGGCGGCGAAGATTATTATGGAAGTGGAAGAGGTCTCGTCTGAAATACAAACCAGGCAACAACAAATTAACAAAGACCGCGAAGGTTTATCGTTAATAAATTTTTTTATCCTTATTCGTTCTTTCCTCATATTTATATTTTTTTACGACAGGAGCGCACGAGAAATTGGTGAACGATTATTTTTCGAATGCACCCCTTTACAATGCCGAGATCTTCAGACGTAGGTTCCGAATGAGTCGCCGGTTATTCACACGGATTGCTGATGATTTGGCGGGGTTCGACCCGTTTTTCACGTTACGATACGATGCTCGTGGCGCACGAGGGTTCACCACGTTACAAAAGTGTACTGCGGCCATTCGCCAACTAGCGTACGGGACAGTGGCCGACGCTTTGGATGAGTATTTACAGATGTCGGAAAGAACTACGCGGGAATGTTTGTATCGGTTTTGCGAAAATGTGGTGAATCTGTATAGCAAAAAATATTTGCGGAAACCAAACGTGTATGATGTTCAACACTTGTACCAAGCTCATGAAGCACGACATGGGTTTCCGGGAATGCTCGGTAGCATTTATTGTATGCATTGGGCGTGGCATAACTGCCCGAATGCGTGGCGAGGCCAATATACACGAGGCGATCACGGCCATGGAACATTAATACTAGAGGCCGTGGCATCACAAGATTTGTGGATCTGGCATGCTTTCTTTGGTCTCCCCGGTTCACTTAACGACCTTAACGTGCTATACCAATCAGCGATCTTCAGCGACATCGTAAATGGAACCGGTCCGGACACTATTTTTTTGTTTCTGGGGTTGAATATAGGCGCGGTTATTATCTTGCTGACGGAATATATCCGTCTTACTCTACAATTGTTAAGACTATTCCATACCCGAAGGACGAAAAAAGAAAAAAAATGCCAAGCGTCAAGAAGCGGCAAGAAAAGTCATCGAACGTTGTTTTGGTGTTCTACAAAGAAAATGGCAAATTATTGAACAACCGGCACGTGCGTTCACACCGAAGAGGTTGCGCCGTTGTATGTACGCTTGCATTTTGCTCCATAACATGATTATTGAAGACGAATGTCGGACGATTTGTGAGTATAATGAGAATGCATCTATCGGGAATATTGTCCCGGTAAATCCGGCGCAACAGGATTTAAACTCGTTCTCGCTAACCAACGATTTCACGCATGAAAACCTTCAATCCGATTTGGTAGAACATATATGGAACAACGCAAACGGCGGGGACGGTGACGAAGACGATAGCGAGTAGTATTTATGTTTATGTGTTTTTTTAAATCTAGTCTTTTTTATAAATTTTAGGTAGTGTAAATTTTTTTTAGGTTATGTAATTTTTATTCATGTTATGTAATGGATTTAATTATCTTCTTTTATGTCTTATTTTTATTTAATTTTTGAATTGTTTTTATAAAGTTAAGCAAATAAAAAAGTTAAACAATAAAAAATAAATAATGTGATTGTGGGGCCCCATCCTCCACCCCTTGAAATTGCTTGGAGGGTCATCCCATATGGGATGGGGATGTGACGTCCTACGTGGCGGCCCATCCCCTTGGGGATGACCCCCCGCATACCTTCTAGTCTAAAAAAAAAGGGTAATTGCACGGTACCCCTGACCGCGGAAGGGATCTCCCTTCCCAGTTCACCACCCGACAAGGATCCCTGGCGGTAAATACCCATAGCCATCAAAGAGGGGTAAGAAACATGTTTCGAACCCGAGACCTCGAGTGTCCTCGGTCCGGCTTTAAAGCGGGTGTCGGTGGCCACCAAAGTGGCACTAATGGGAATTGAACTTGGGTCTCCATTGGAGAACCCAAGTCACTCCACCACTAGGCCACTTGTGGTGGTTAATACCTTCTAGTCTAAGTAAACAAACAATTAGGATGAAAAAGTTTATGATGATACATGTGCTATGAAAATGACGTGTTACATCAACTAGGGACACTAATGAATTGAATGCGGTTTACATGAAGAAGACGTATAACACGGTGTTTATTGTTACATTAATGAATTTGCTCTTGATGAATGTTACATCTTAAATCATTGTAATACTCTCAATTTCAAAATGTGGTAAAGAAGGTTGGCCCATAGCAAACTATTCAATTGATACCAGAGGGCATAGTACCACTAAGGTGTTGCATAAGATATTATCTTTTTACGTGGTGAGGGTTCAATCCCGATACTATACAAAAATGTATAATTAATTAGTAGAATTAGAGTGTATAAGTTGTCATCAGATGATGTTAACAATAAAACAAATAAATCGGAGGAGGAAAGATATCATTACACAAACATAATAATATAACCAAGTAAATTATAATGATCATGGTAGGTGTTAAGTCTCTGATATAATTAATCGATATCATCACGACATCTCTCTAAAAAGGTAGAGCACACCTCAACTTCTCCCGTCGAAGGAATCACCCCTTACACTAATGGTAAAGCGAAAAAAGAAAGATGTGTTGGATTTTGGAAAGAGAAACTTATATAACTTTGCTAAGTGTTTGTATCAACTTATTTTAACAAACTATAAACTCTTACTAAAGTGATTATTTTGTTTTCTCATACGCATCTCTTTATTAGGAAACCATATATTACAAACAGACACCGTAACTTATTAATATCACATTATATTGTCAAAATTAATTATTTTTATATTTAAAGAACAATGCATAGGCGTTTTTAACCTAAGATAAGAGTTGATATTTGATTGTTAAAGGACAAAAATATTTTATTTGAACAAGGAAAAAGACTTAGGGGCTGTTTGGTAGCCCCTGAATGGTCATTAAAAGGCTACATCTTAATGAAACCATTAAGAATTTTACCAATGAGAAGGTAGAAGAATGTGACATGTGATGATTTACCATTCAGAGGTTACCTCTTAACCATTCAGACTTGAGGTTACCTCTTATTCATTCAGAGGTTTTAAACCATTAAGATGCTACCAAACAGCCCCTTAACCTAATCAGTGTAACAAGTTACTTGGTGAGCTGAATTTATCTCTAACAGTGTTATGTGACAACTTAAAAGTGTCCCGTCTTGTGTGGACCGATTACAGATCCCTAGTTATAAAAAAACAACTGAATATAGTAAAGTTAAACAAAATTTATATAATATAAATTTGCAACATGTTTAGGCATTAGTTGTTGTAATTTGTGCTTATTGGGTTGTATGTGCTTTGTAGTGTTGTATAATACAGGGTTATCTACTTTTTTGGGCTACGTGTTGTGTTCTGCATTTGCTATATTGTACACGCCTCTTTCTCACTCCTTATCACTATCTTTCTCTTGGTCAATGTTCAAGACCCCAGTTCAACAACTTCGTAAACATCCAGCTCTACTAGCCACCCACTGTCAAAACCACACTCACTCCAGTTTGAATCTTCTTTACTGTGTCGATTTCGACACTCGGATTGTTACATGAATGGCGTCTGCAAGTTTTGTCAAGCTAAACGCATCTTCCTCAACGTAGATCGGTCAACGTTCCTTCAATCAAGTCCAAGATCTTCCTCCCGATCATTCGCCACCCGCGTCTCCGTCATCCGTACAGGATCTTACTCTGAAGAACTTGTCAAAACCGCTGTGAGTTTCTGTAACCTTTTGGATTGAAATGTGGTGATTTTGTTTCTGAATCGTAGAAAATTGATCTGATTTGTGTTGTGTATGGTGGATCCGATTAGTAGATCGTATGTGTTTGTTATTGTAGTAATTACTTTCAGGATTTAGTTTAGTTAGAATTCTTTTTTGTGATTCAGTGTAATTTAGGAAGAAAGCATATTAAGAGATACCGATTGAATGTGGTGTGAGGCAAGTAAGAAGGTTTTAGGGTTTGGTGATATTTGTGGTTTGGTGTTATGACAGAGAAAGATAAAGGGGTATGCATATAGATGAAATAGAAAAGTAAAATGAAGTTCCTTTTTATGATGGTGTTTATTGGAAGCCATTAGTCTCCACACGCATTGAAAAGTCAACACAAAATTGAATTCAATCTTATAATCTTTGGCTTTATGTCCATTGCAGCTTAAATGGACGGGTTTATTAAATAAAAAAAGAAACAAGGTTTTAGATTTGTAACAAAAAGAGCGGTACATACATGTTTACAATCAAAGGCTGATTAAACCTATTTTTTTGTTTGGTTCGCAAATGCTCTTTAAAGTTGGCCGATGATATGAGTTTTTGGGGTGTGATTTTTGTTTTGAGGGTATAATATAGTTGACATCCGTAAGGAGAGAAGACAATATGGTTGAGATCCGTAAGTTTTTGTTATACTAATAATTGGGTTCTAATCTGAATATAGTATGAAACTTGAAGTTGATTTTGTTCTTTATGTTCCTAGATCAAGGCCCTACAAATATATGGACTATTCTTATTTTTAAGAGGGTTCAACTCTTTTGGGTGTTATGCATTTATTTTTATCAACTCAAGTTATAGCATGATTTAACTTGTATGTTGTCGCAGGGAATATCACAACTTTATTTTTTAGGTTTTCTTTTTCGGTTGATATACCGAGTACGAGTGTTGTACCAATACTCTCATGGAACGAACTGATATCGATCTATTTCCCGCCGTAACGCGCTCTTTTGTAGTATACATTTATTTTTATTAACAACTCAAGTTACAGTTTTGTATATAGTTGTACTTCAAGGTTCTTAGTTGATGTTCTTATGAAATTTGTTTGCGAAATAGTTTATACTATTAAATCTGTAAATTTGCAGTTAAACTGGTCCACAAGTTTGGGTCCTGTTCGTATAAACTATATTGTCGAGGTCATTACTACAACAAACCGACAACAATCACTTCGGGTTACTATATCCCAATGGGAACCAGAACAAGAAGTCACAAAACCCGCAACAGTTCCCTTAATCTGGAACATATTCCGGTCCAAGTGAAAGATGATAAAAAAAAACCCGTTTCGCAGTAGCCCCAGAACACCCGAAATCCTCATAAGTTTCCATCCGGACCAATCCGAATTTGGTCAACAATCACCAGAAGATGTTCATGGAGAGGGTGAAGCAATTGAACACTTTCAATATCGATTTCGTGCAATTACATTGAATAGAACAGTGAAGCAGAGTGTTCGAAGTCGTTCTGTTCTGATTTTCAGACTCGCGATTATCTGATGAATCTCTTATTGCCAGCAGTGAAGTTGATGACCATTGAAACGCCTCAAAACATTGCGAAGAGGCAAGAGGCTACAATTCTGGAGCCTCTAAGGTATGTCAAGAAGGTTTACAATGGCGACTTGAGACCGCTGGTTAATTCTTATAACCATGAGGATATAGGAAGTATTGTGGTTGATAATGTTGATGATGTTAAGAAGAAACTGCGTAAAAAGGGTTTCAGGTTCTTCCTCCCCCGAACTTGCACGAAACGAAAGCCAAGGTTCACTAGATCCAGTCTTCTGTTACTGAGTCTCATGGACCTGTGCCACGGCTGTTGCGAAGAACTGCATACAGTTGACCATTGACTCCAAGTCTTGAGAAGGTAACTCTTGAGACTTTTATGTTAAATTTTGTTTGAATGATATTAATTAATCCGAATAACTGAATACGATAACGGGTGAAACAGTTGAATGAGATTGTCTAACGTGTGTATTAAACACATTTTATTATATCAATAACGTTAATTCACTCACCTTTTTCAACTAACACAAGTTATCACATGTCATTATATCAACAAAACACATTATATATTTCATTTTTTTTAATAAATGAGGTTGTCTAACGGGTGTCCTAAACACACATAATAAGGAATATGGGATAAAGGCTTAAATATTGCATTAGTTTTATTAGTATTTTGGAATCAACAGAGGAAGCCAAATTGAAAATTGGGTGGGCCTCTAAAAATGTTTTTTTATATCTATGAGGCCATGATGAAAACCTACGAATACTTAGGAACGGCATGCGTATGCATTATTCGTTTTTTATTTTATATTATTGACCCGTTAAAGACGAAGACGTATTTATAAGTAGACGATTGGAAATTGGCACCTCTGATGTAATTGTAACAACAATGTGCTTTTTATACCCAGGAAACTTAGTGTAGAGATGCTGAGATAATAGTTGCAGATATTAGCACATTTGAATTTGAAATGGAAGGATCAAATGAGGTAAAAGAACTGATTTATATGTATCTTGAAAATTGTAAACTATGTTTTTTTATCTTCCTTGATCTCTTGATTGTTGCAGCATATGGAAAACTACATTGATGAAAATCGTGAATAAACATGTCTTCATCAACGTAGATTCCCTCAATAAATTCGTAATACATCTCTCAAGAATGACTGAGATCTCCTATGTTTATAAACGACGATTTGCAGGTTACTTAAATAATCTGGAGGCAACCACATCTACTTTAGATTCAACCGGATGGTTAACAATAGGAGACCTATGCCACATTGATGAAGACGGGTTACCCTTTGTTTGTGCCTTTGTATAACTCTTTGTTTATGTCTTTGTTTGCAATCGAGTTACTTACGTTTCTACACCGATTTGTAATCATGGTTGTGATGTATGATAAAACAAATTGCAATCCAATTACTTAACTTTCTATGCCGCCGCAACGCGCGGCGGGTAAAAATCTAGTTAAAATTAAAAAGTATCTCAAATGATTAGATTACTTAAATTATGGCAAAGGATCATGTACAAGAGGACCAGTTAGTACGAACTGTAGGAGAAGATTTTAGCATTTAATCAAGTAATTCAATGGTTGAGATTAAGTGGTTCCCAAATGTAGAATTAATTAGTCACTATGACACAAAACAAGGGAAACAAGTTGGAAAATAGTAAAATAGGAAGATCCAATATTGTTGACTAATAGACTCACTCTCACCCATGATTTTCAAACGACTGTAATTGTTTCATACGATAATTTATATTTTAAAATTATACCGTATTAACGAGCATTTCATTCTCTTTAATTTTAGTAGGCTATTGCTATAGTTTTATAAATTAAAAAAAAAAACAAATTTTACAAGCTATGACGTTACATGATTTTGTAACGTTGTGTGATCATGTTACACAACATAATAACATAATATGCATTTTATCCTTTAAACAATGTAACGTTATATGATTATATATCAATATGTAATTACGTAACAATATCAGTATGTAATTATGTAACAATAGTTAACTCTGTTTACGTGATTACGTGACCCATTACGTGATTTTGAATACCCATTACTTGATTTCATTATAGTATCTATGTGAAAACCAACTAAGTGATTACGTAATTACGTACTAACTATAATTGTAATAAAAAACAATCATGTAATAACCTCCTAATGTTGTATATTACAGATTTAATCATGTAAAAAAGCACAAGCAATTAAGTTTTCATTATTGAATGTGCAATCACGTAAGAAACATAAATGTAATAATATTAATTATAACAAATTATATTCAATGTGTAATTACGTAATGATTTATATTAAATGTGTAATCACGTATCCTATAAAAAAATTAAGAAAACTATAACAATAGTCTACTCAAATTAAAGAGAATGAAAAGCTAGTTAATAAGATGTATTTTTTTTTTAAAAAACTCTATTATCGTGTGAAAAAATTATAGTCGTTTGAAAATTGTAAAGAAAGTGGTTTATGAGTGACCTTTCTAAAATACCATCGTCTTGTCTTTGAATAACTCTCACACTTCATAAGAATTTTCTCTAATACAATAACCATTCCCATGAAATTCTATGTACAACATCAATGATTTAAACTAATTTATTTGAACACTAATTTTATAACAATTATTGTTAACCTCATTTTAATAATTAACAAATAAACCTTGTCATTAAAATACATAATCACCAATCATAACACTAACACAAGACAAATGCATCTTTATTCTTTACTCTTTAGTCGGTATTTGTTTTTGGGTCACCAATATTTTACAATAATCATCTCATCTTCACATACATAAAAAATAATAAAAAAGATAAAAAGTTAATAAAAAAACAATTAAGTGATTAAAGCCTATATATTATATTATCAAATACTCATTCTTGTGCTTCCAGTCACTATATTTCTCATATTTGCCTACCTTCAAACACCTTCAACTTTCCCCAATATCCAATCAATCTATCTATCAAATTCAATCACCGTTTCTTTCAATTTCAATTGCAATTTCAATTTCTCACCAGTTGACACTGAATTTCATCATCTGATCCGATCAATCGAACACTTTTTTCACACAATTCCGTACCAATTTCACTCTAATCGGAGTATTTTCTACCGTTATTTCATCAAATTGACCTAATTTTCGATCCAGATTTGCTATCGTCATCATGACGTACGAAGAAACTGATGCAGTTACCGTGTTAAAGATCGCAATTGAAGATCCGAGAGACGATTATGTTATTTTGAGCGAACCGGAGGTGCTCGACGCCGGCGGCGGCGGCGGTGGTAGTAGTGGTGGTGGTTGTTGTAGTGGTGGCGGCGGCGGTGGTTTTTGGTACTGTTTGTGGTGGTGGTTGAAGCTTGTTCTTGTGGTATTATTTTTGGCTGTTTTGGGGGTTTGTTTTTTCCTATGGATTGGGCCTTTCTTGATGAATAAGGTTTGTTGATTGTTGGTTGTAGTTGTTTGAATTTGATTATTATGTTGTTAATTGTTGGTAGTTGATTTGTTCAATTTTTACTAACCCTAATTTGTTTAAAAACCCTAATTTGATACAATTTGATGTAATTTGGGGACTGTTTGTTTTAATGAATATCAGAATTTGAGTGTTATATTAGCATGTTTTATTAATTAATTGTTGATTTATAAACTTTTTACTAATTTTTTAGTAATCCTTATTTGTTTAAAAAAAAGCCCTAATTTGCAATTTGATGTAGTTGGATTTGAATGGATTTAATCTGACTGTTTGTTTTGATTCAGGAGGTTATTCCTATATTGAATTGGGAAACAGAAACATTCTGCAAACCAGTTTTAGCAGTTTTGATATTTGCTACGGTGGCATTGTTCCCCACCATATTTCTACCGTCTACGCCGTCGATGTGGGTGGCCGGAATGAGCTTTGGTTACGGTTTCGGGTTTCTGTTGATTATTGGTGGAGTCACTATTGGTGTCTCACTGCCTTATTTCTTAGGGTCCCTTTTTTACCACAAAATTCAAGTGAGTGTTCTTGTCCTGTTTGGTTTGGGATTAATCCACATTTTGTTTTAATTACTAATTAATATGTCTAATCATCAATATGATTATGTAGGGGTGGTTAGAAAGGTACCCAAAGAAAGCTTCTATCTTGAAACTAGCAGGTGAAGGAAACTGGTTTAATCAGTTTCGAGCCGTCACGTTGTTAAGGGTTTCACCTTTTCCGTACATCGTGTACAACTACTGCGCTGTAGCAACCGACGTTAAATTCGGTCCCTATTTGTTGGGTACATTGTTAGGAATGATACCCGAGATTTTCGTCGCAATATACACGTAAGATTCTCGCCTGTTAGCAATTTGTTATTTATAAATTTTTGTTGTGGTTATTGATTTTGAATTTGGTTATAAATCATAGGGGTATAATGATCCGAACATTGGCGGATGCTTCAAATGATCATCAGTCACTTTCGGCACCACAGATTATCTGTACGGGTTTCGGGTTTCTTTTGACCATTGCGACCACCGTGGTGGTCACTGTTTATGCCAAAAGGCGGTTGAGTGAGCTGCAGAAAGATGAAGAACAGCTACTGCTGCAGTAAGATTTTGAAGAAACTATGTGGAGGAACTAACAAAACAAAGAATGTTTTTCATTGATTTTTAGTACATAAATGAAAGAAAGATTTGACCGTATCTTTGTTTTGCTTGTTTTATTCCGCTTTTACCACCCTCGATAAGTTGTATATAACCGACATACGTACTCTATAAACCATCCTTCCTTTCGGTTTCATTTTGCTGTTTTTGATGTGTTTGTGAACCGAAAGACTATGTTTTGGAGTCGTGGAAACGACTGAAAAACAATGAAGTTACATGTTTTTAGTCATTAACACAAATGGGAACTTGATTCTTTTTTCCTGTAATCATGAGAACCTGTAACAGGAAAACTTAGGTAAAACACAGCTTGTTTTAGACAGAAATGAGGAAGCGGAACTTACATTTTCGCGGTTATTTTAGTCATCTGTATGTAGAGATTGAACTGAAGATATTAAAACATCAGCATCTCATAATCTGCTCTTTTTTCTGTATTATTATTAGATATTTGTATTTATTATACACAAGACAAAACGATCAATTTGTTTGTGTTTCGGCTGAATGTTTTGGACGTGGATCCTAACAGGCCCGCTAGAGTTATCTGGACATACGGGCTTAGCCCATCTGGTTTGGAATGTTAAAAGAGGGAATTTAGTAATTTTTTTAAATTTATTAGTAGTTAGTAAGTAAGCTTATGATATATATTGCTACTAGGTTAGAACCCCGTGTATTACACGGGTTGAATAAATGTAATTTTATATATTAATTAATAAAAAGTTATATCTTTATGAACCCCGTATATTGTACGGGTTAAATAAATATAATTTTATATATCAAATAATAAAAAAGTTATATTTTTAAAAAACATGTGTATTACACGGATTAAATAAATGTAATTTTTATACTAAATACTAAAAAATTTGTATCTTTAAAAACCCCGTGTATAATCAGGTTGAATAAATCTACCAAATAATAAAAAAATTACATCCTTAAAAACCACGTATATTACACGTGTTGAATAGATCTAAAAAAGAGTTATATCTTTAAAAACCATATGTATTACACAGATTAAATAAATGTAATTTTGTATACTAAATACAAAAAACGTAGTATCTTTAAAAAACCCGTGTGTAGCCGGGTCGAAAAATCTACTAAATAATAAAAAAAAATATATCCTTAAAAACCCCGTGTATTACACGTGTTGAATAGATCTAAAAAAAGTTATATCTTTAAAAACCATGTGTATTACACAGATTAAATAAATGTAATTTTGTATATTAAATACTAAAAACGTCGTATCTCTAAAAAACCCGTGTATGATTGGGTTAAAAAATCTACCGAACATAAAACTGCCAACAATTAAAACCAAGAGTCCCCTAAACTTCATCAAACTAAAACTAAACTTAACACTGCAAATATATTAAAAAATAACCGAATATTTCCTTCAACTATTTTTAATATTCTTCATAAATTTTGGATGACATTTAATATTAAATTATTATTTATATACTTAATATAAGATAAGTAGGAAAGAGAGGTATTTGTTTTAAAAATATATTAAATTGATAATTTAGATTTAAGGATAATATATTATTAAAGTATGATAAGATTTAATATTAATTTATTATTTATTATTTAGTTAATATAAGATAAGTATAGATTTGAAGATACCTTCAATGAATGACACGTGTGCAAAAGTTGGTTTCTTTTATTATATGTATAGATTTGATAAAGATTTTTAAAGATAGGTAACTAATAATATATAAAAAAAATCTATATTTTTTTGTTTTTAAATTTATTGTGTTTCCTCCTGAATTGGTGTATAAGCATTATTGCCTAGTGAAGTTGGATATGATCGGTTGGTTTCACTGGTGGCACGATGATACTTCAGTAATCCGTTAGTGATCCAATTTTGCCGTTCAAAAATAGTTATTTTAAGAGTATATTTGGATAATCATCTAACAATATATCATAAGCTTAGTAGCTAATAATAAATAAATAAAATATTACTCAAAAGTAGTTAGAATGGATAATCATCTAACAATATATCATAAGCTTATGGGTTGTTTGGTAACATCTGAATGGTTAAGTGCTAAAGTAGTAAGAGATCTGAACCAGTAAGAGGTCTGAAGCATTAAGAGCCTATATAATGCTTAACCGTTCAGAGGCTAACGTCTGACCAATTCAGATTAGATGTCTTAACCATTCAGACTTTGTATATTCCTTAACCATTCAGAGGCAAATGTCTGAACCATTCAGACATATGCTCGTGAAACAAACAGTCTGAACCATTAAATGCTGAACCAGTAAGAGGTCTGAACCATTAAGAGCCTGATTTAGAGGTAAACAAACTGCCCCTTAGTAACTAATAATAAATAAATAAAATATTACTCAAAAGTAGTTAGAATATGTCATAAAATTCTTATGATTTTAGAACCCATTTTGCTAATGTGCCCTAATCAGATGGGCTTAGCCCATATCTCATAACTCTATGTGGGCCTGTTAGCATCCACGTCCAAAACTTCAATTCATCAATCATCATTTTTCAGCCGAAATTAGGGGAGTCCAAACTGCTCGGCGCTCGAAGATCCTTCGACGATCGTTCGAAAAAGCTCGGAAATTTGCTCGTTCGATTCCTTGCTCGGTTAAAACCGAGCCGAGCAGCTCGGTTCGGTTTAAAAACGAACCGAGCACGAGCATATGTACGCTCGCTCGTCGTTCGTTCGGTTTCGATCGAATTTATTATTATTATTATTATTATTATATTATATTTATTAAATATAATAAACATGTAGCATATCCAATTATACAGCCCCTAGAATCATGTAACAAATTTTATGTTTTGAATTCAGTTTTTGATTGAAGATGTCTGGAATGACTTCAACGCGTGTTTTGGAAATTATTTTGCATTTTAGATGTTCTTAAACATTAAACATTTGGATGACATTTTGTGTTTTTTTGTGGGACTTTTTATATTTTTATTTTGTTAAATTGTTAAAGTGTGTGTGAGACATATAAGTTAGTGAATTTTGGTGAATGAATGGTTGTGTAGGAATGCTAAATAAAACTGAGCAAAAGCGAACCGAACCGAGCGGCTCGGTTCTAAATCGAACCGAGCACGAGCATAAGATTTCCGCTCGATTTCCTAAATCCGAACCGAACCGAGCGGCTCGGTTTCAAACCGAACCGAGCACGAGCAGACCTCCGCTCGGTTCGGTTCGGCTCATGAACACCCCTAGCCGAAATAAACAAATTGACTCTTTTGTCTCATGAATAAATATGTGTTACTAATAAACTTCAATCCACGTCATTTTTAAGCCGAAACAAACAAATTGACTCTTTTGTTTCATCAATAAATATCTTACTAAGGGGAGGGGTGGTCACTAGTGATAAAATTTCATCACTCACAATATCCAATCATGTTCCGCCATGTCAGCAACCATTTTTCCATCACTCACAACCTTTTTTAGTGGGGTGGTCATCACTCACCACCACACCCAACAATTTCCCCCCAACCAACAATTACACTCACAAAACAAAACAATAACGCCGTAAAGAAAATAACGAAATCATCAAACCGTGGAAGATTAACGCGTTATACAAGAGGTGGCAGTGGGAACTTGTGATTTTCCACGCGTGCTCAAGTGCCATCACGCGTTATACAATGACCGCCCCCTGTGGCCTAATACTGAAAAAAAGTAGATGTTACTATTATAAAGGGGGTTGGTCACTAGTGATAAAATTTCATCACTCACAATATCCAATCATGTTCCGCCATGTCAGCAACCATTTTTCCATCACTCAGAACCTTTTTTAGTGGGGGTGGTCATCACTCACCACCACACCTAACAATTTCCCCCCAACCAACAACTACCCTCACAAAATAATATCATCACGGCGTTGAAAAAATCACGGAATCGAGAAACCGTGATTGTATCACGCGTTATACTTTGAGTGGCGGTGGGAATTTTGGTTTTTCCACGCGTTGAAAATTCCTATCACTCGTTATACTTCACCCGCCCCGCCTCCCCTAAGATGTTGACGTTTTAATATCTTCTAGTAAATCCCTACATACCGATGACTTCCACTTGCTCGTTTATGTCTTTAACCCCTTTAACGCACCTGTCGATCTCCTCTTTCCAACGTCATCTCCACAACCCTCGTCTCTGTCATTTCAACCTGGGGTTCTAAATCAAGGACTAGTCCGCACACAATGTAAATGTTTTGCTTATTTACACACCTTTGATGTTTATACGTACGCATCTATATGTTTTTCACATATAAACCGACTACAAATTATCATCTTGAGTATTTGGTGAAAGGTGAATGTAGTATGTTAATGTAGAAGGCGGGCATAAACATGACGAATTAAATGGTTAATATTATCTACATCTTAACAAAACTGTTGTAAAACATCTAGTAATACCAAAGGGTCTTTGGCCTAGCAGTATACAAGTGTTTTAAATGATACCCCTCCTCAAGAGGTCAAGAGCTGAGTCCGGTGGTGGAGATACGTGTAAAATTATGAGTAGATTAGATTGTTGTAATAAAAGTCACCGATCCACATTCTGCTTGTTTCGATTCTTGTCTAGACCTCGTGGTTAGACTCCCTTTTCGTTTGTTATCTAATTTTATATCTTAAATATAGTTTAGAATTATGGGCCAGTTTTGTCACATTAGAGTTACTTGCAACATTGTCACAGTGAAACATATTTATATTTGCAGACCAATAATGTGGTCCTATATAGACGGTATCTAAAATAAAATAAGTTGTTAGTCATAAACTGACAGGATTATTTATTTAATATGATTTAGAGCAGTGCTTGAATATTTAAACCCATGTTAACTTAAAAAGTTGTTATTAATATTTTCTAACACTGCTATCTATGGGTGTTAATTTTGTCGAGTTAACAGACTGAAAACTTTGTTGCTTATATGGTAGGTTGAATAGGTGAACCTAAACATGACCTTATATTTATCTGTTTTAAAGCATGACCAGTCTTGAGGAGAGGCAAAGTGGTTTATAAAAATACTTTGAAACATAAAAAAAAGTAAAATAAAATAATTGAGTTAGATATATGAAAGAATCTTAAGCACTTAATACAGAAATAATCCTGAAAAAGACGTTAGAATTTATTATTTGGGGTTGGAGACGACATTTATTTAAATATGCATATATAAATAGAAAACAAATTTAGAAAAAAACAAAAAAAGGTAAATTAGCTAATAGAGGGTGACGTTGGTAACGGGAAAGCTAGCAAATTAAATAGCTGGGCTGTTGTGTCATTTTCGTGGGCCGCTTATTATAAATGGCATATATTTTTGCTACATATAAATACATTATAATCGAACTTTTTAAATAAAAATTCAAGTTAATTGCCCGGATGGTCCCTGTGGTTTCACGTTTAGTCCTCACCTTTTGAAAATAGCAGGTATGCTCCCTATTGTTTGTTATTTTGTTACTCGGATAGTCCCCTGAGTAGATGTCAATTAGTTTGAAAATATCAGGTATGCTCCCTATGGTTTGTCATTTTGTTACTCGGATAGTCCCCTGAGTAAATGTCAGGGGACTATCCGAGTAACAAAATGACAAAACACAGGGAGCATACCTGCTATTTCCGAAAGGTGGGGACTAAACGTGAAAAAACGTAAAACCACAGGGCCCATCCGAGCAATTAACTCTAAAAATTCATATAAGTTAACTTTCAAACAAAAAAAATCATATAAGTTAGCAATATAATTTAAATAATGGTATAAACAACTAAAAATCATAGTGTACTTTTTCATAAATAGGTTTTATCATGTCTTAAATAGGAAAAAAAAAACAACTAAATTATTGTAAAGGGAAAATGACCAACTCCTAGTACACTAATTTTGAATATATATGTGGTAGTGCAATTTTTTAAAACATGCACTTTAGACTACCTTAAAACTTGGATGATGCTATATTTAATTTAAAGTTTATGAAAAGAAAAAAAAATACCAAAATTAAAAAAAAACTTTAATATATCCCAACACACTTTTATAAAAGAGAAAAATGCTCGGATAGTCCCTGTGGTTTCGCCTTTTTTCACCTTTAGTCCCTAACTTTCTAAAATTACCTCAATAGTCTCCAACTTTTCATTTTTTTGTTCTCGGATAGTCCTTGGGTCTAACTTCAGTTTGTTTTCTCTGTTAAGTGGGTGTGAAATGACCAATTTACCCTTTCCTCAAACACATCTTCTTCTCAAACTCTCCACCTTCCTTCAACTAACTCCACTCTACTTTCTCTCTCTAGAACCTTCTCTCTCCGCACACCTCACACTCACCGTCACATCTCTTCCATCACCACCGCTACCTACTCTCCGGCACCGGCATCTCACCGGAACTCCTCCTCCGTCACCAAATTCCTTGACTCCTGCTTCGTATTTTGCACTTCTGTGGCACTCTCTATTTCTGTATTTGTTACAGATGTAGATATAGCTGCTGCGTTTGTCGTCGCTAAGCCTCGGAAGTTGCAGACGGATGAACTCGCTACCGTTCGTCTGTTTAAGGAGAATACTCTGTCTGTTGTGTATATTACTAATCTAGCTTCTAGGTATGTTGATTACTTGTTCTGAATGTGATGTGTGTATTCAGAGAGAGTAGAGAGACAATAGAGAGAGAAGGGGTGGTGGTGGTCGGCCGGCAGTCGATTTGAGAATGTGGTAGTCGTCGGAGACTAAGTGTAGTCGCCGGTGGTCGGTGATGGTGGGTGGTCTCACGGAGGTCACTAATGGTTCTCGGTGGTCGATATAAATGGTGAAAGTTGTTCGATGAAGGGGTAATCGGAGGTGAATTGGTCATTTCACACCCACTTAATAGAGAAAACAAACTGAAGTTAGACCCAGGGACTATCCGGGAACAAAAAATGAAAAGTTGGGGACTATTGAGGTAATTTTAGAAAGTTAGGGACTAAAGGTGAAAAAAGGCGAAACCACAGGGACTATCCGAGCATTTTTCTCTTTTATAAAATATATATATAGGGTGAGGTTCTAGAGTGAACACTAATGTATTTGCGAACTGAGTGAACAAATCTTGGCCACTGATTTACACACGTAGATGGCTAGGATTTCATTATCAAATCGTAAAATACACTAGTGTATTTCATCATCAAATCCTGACCATTGATCTACACACATGTATGGTCAGGATTAGTTCGCTCAGTTCGCAAACTACACTAGTGTTCACTCTTGAACCTAATCCTATATATATATATATATATATAGGGAGGAGTTCATGCGAGAACCAGCCTTATTGCGAGAACCGCGAGAACCAATGTGAACACAACCTAAAATAGCTAAAAAAACCTAACCCCCCCACCCCCCAAGCTAAATGCTAAAAACTAAAATCCCCAAAAAACCTAACCCCCCCCCCCCCCCCCAAAAAAAAAAAAACCTAAACCCCCCTCCCCCACCCCCCAAAAACCTAACCCCCCCCAAGCTAAAATGCTAAAAACTAAACCCCCAAAAAACCTAAAAAAAAATCAAAAAATTTTTTTTTAAATATTTTTTATGCTCAAATCGCTACTTTTAGTGGCAAAAAAAAAAAAAATTGTTTTTTAAAAAAAAAAAAAATTAAAAATTTTTTTTTTGGCTTCGAAAAGTAGCGATTTTTATATAAAAAATATTAAAATTTTTTTTTTTTGTGTGATTTTTAGCTATTTTTAGGCATTTTTTGTTGTGTTCACATTGGTTCTCGCAATAAGAGGTGGTTCTCGCATGATCTTCTCTCTCTATATATATATATCCCAAGTTCATTGAAATATCTAATACAAATGATATACTACATAACATGTAATACATGGAAAACTCAAAATTAGTTCATTGTTGCATCGATTTTGACTAAAACAAGCCGCTTGGTCAACCAAGTAAAGTAAACATGATCTAGTAAACATTGGAGGTTTTACTTATGACATGATCTAGTGAAAGATTAACCGTCGTTTGTTAATATTACACAATTCATAGCACATGTGATTCAAAGTCAATTTATTATAATGATGGTTAACAAAGAACAAACATGGGAGGGTTATATTAATTGTATATAATGAATGTGGCAATGGGCCTTGTAAATAAAGTATAATAATATTATATATAGGTACTATGTAGTATTATACAAATAATCGTGTGATATGTCATATCTATTATAAAACGTCATTACAAGATGTAGGTAAGGAGTAATTTATAACGGCGCAGCTTGTTGCCCGTTTACCATCTATCTCGATGTAAATTCATAACATGTGATATTGTTATACGTTCAAAGTAATGGTGTCACGTATCGTTGTTGTGTTTGAAAATTCATAGAAATCTTAAGGGGTCAATTGTGTAGCAAGTAATATATGGAGGCTGAGAACGAAAACTGTACACATAAGGTCTTGCCAATATTCATGAAGATGGCAACAAGAATTTGAGTAACTTGTAATAGCATGAAAACTGTGAATATAGGAGGGAGTCATCTTATAGTGTTGATGGATTTGCGGTCATATATTTGTCGAATATCGAATATGGTAAGCATAGTAAGGTCTTTACCTTTTTTTTTTCATTTTCTACGGTGAAAAGAGCATCAATATACGGACGGATACACTCATTATTATACACATATAAAGGTTCATCACAATGCATCATAATTAAGAACTTTGTGCTTTTATGATGTTTTACTAAATATAATATGCACGGTGCCACATTATACGGGCAACTAAATTTATATATATGTTTGCACTCACGCCTTAGACATAATGAATAAAGCTTCACATATATTAGAGATGATAAAAATCAAAGAAGCTCGAGTCTAATATGTGGGGGATAGGACCTAATGTTTAACCGAAGGGTTTATCTTATGATCTTCAGAAGTTCAAATATGATTTAACCGTGTTTTAAGAATTAAGAATTATATAGGATACACATATCCATATCAAAGCCCAATCAAATTCAATTACATATTCAAATTCAAAACCAAAACCAAAACAAAATTAAGTTTAAAAATCCTAAATATTTCATTTAGTATATTCCTTTTAAAACTTATAATTTTAAACGAGTTAACACGTAACTCGTTTATTTATATTATAGTCTGAACACGATCCATTTATAAAATGAGTTTCCACTGAAACCCAAACCTATGTAACCCAAACCCGAAAGTTGATTATCTGTTTGTAAATACGTAACAATCCTATTATTCCTTTATATTGTATTTACATAATTTAATTCTACTTGTCTCTTTGGGACCGAGTCAAAATAGAAACCGAATAAAGCAAATTTGCTTTCAACATCTGCCATTTTGTATTTCAAGAATCCAATGGTACCCACATTAAATTAACCAACGTTTTTTTTTTTAATTTTTTTTTGAAGGAACAACCCAAAAGTTAGTCACTCAAAGTCCTAAGAAAAAAATAGAACAAACGTCACAGCTAACCTAAAAGGTTAAGAAAATACTATATAACTTAAAAAATTGTGTTTAATAACTATATACTTTCATTTTTTATTTTTTTGTCATTATGTTACATGTAAATGTTTCTTTTTGTTACGTGTGAAATACCTATAATTTTCTTTTTTAGTATTATATGCAAGACGTGAGGGCGATCTTGCTTTTATCAACTAAAGAAATACTACATAAGGTAAAACAGATGAAAGCCTATAATTATGTTACATGAAGTTGAAAAAGAAATAAAGTGATTTCAACGTTTTAGATGGTGTGACTTCAACTTTCGAGATGTCGTAACATAGTAATTGTTGATCATTGTTGTAGTTTTTTTTTTTTTGTTTTCTTTTTTCCTCTTGTACTTTATTTGCGGGTTTTAGAGCATTGCTGACCCTATTCTATAATTATAGAATCTTCTGCCGTTTCAAAAAAAGAAAAAGAAATAAAGTGCATATAATAACATAGAAAAAGACGAAATTAGTTATGTTTTAGTGTATGGCTTTTTAATGAATTTAAGCGAAATTTGAAAAGTTGTAAAAGTTTATATTTCTGTTATATATTTTTTAGTGTATGCCTTTTAAAGAATTTAACCGAAATTTGAAAAGATTTTTGTTTGGTTGTAAAAGTTTATATTTCTGTTATGGGTTAGGATCAAATACAAAAGATAAAATAAATAAGAAGTGTAAGAAGGATTCTAGTCCATTGATCTTAGATTTGGAGGGTTGAGATTGGTTGTAGGGAAAAGAAGATAATAGAAGGGCATAAAAGGAATCCTATATTTATGGATTTTCTCTCTCCACATGCAAGTCACATGTCAATTCCCCCATCGATTTAAAACGTCCATAACTTTTTCATACGATATTTTTTTTCAAAAAAAATTTCACCATAATAACGAGCGTTTTTTTATCTTTAATATGAGTACCATATTATCATATAAAAATAAAATAAAAATTTTCATTTTTACTGAGTTTTTTGGCATTGTGTTACAGGTTCAGGTCATTGTGTCTTTTAACTGGGTTTGGGTCAGTAGAGTTTCTATACATTGTGTTATTATCAAAACCTATAACACAATGTTAATTTGAGTTCTATCCATTGCGTTTTTATAAAATCCTATAACACAATATATGACACAATGAAGATTTTGTTATATCTGGGTTTTCTATAAATTGTGTTATTAGTTCAGGTCATTGTGTTTAATATGTTATTCATTGTGTTTTAATATGTTGTCCATTGTGTTTTAATAATTTGTTCAATTTTTTTATTATCTTGTTCATTGTGTTTTAGTTTGTTATGTATTGTGTTTTTAGTTTGTTTTTCATTGTGTCTTCATCTGCTCTCCATTGTGTCTTTTATCTGATGTCATTAATTGTGTCTTTTATCTGTTGTCATCAATTGTGTTTTTATTTAGTCTGATTCTTATTGTGTTATATGTTATCGCCATTGTGTTATACGCTATGGTCATTGTGTTTTAGTATGTTGTCCATTGTGTCTTTATCTGTTGTCATTGATTGTGTTTTTATTCTAATTTACACTGTGTTTTACATCATGTCCATTGTGTAATATGTTATTCATTGTGTTTTAATATGTTGTCCATTGTGGTTTAATAATTTGTTCAATTTTTTTATTATCTTGTTCATTGTGTTTTAGTTTGGTATGTATTGTGTTTTTAGTTTGTTTTTCATTGTGTCTTCATCTGCTCTCCATTGTGTCTTTTATTTGCTGTCATTAATTGTGTCTTTTATCTGTTGTCATCAATTGTGTTTTTATTTAGTCTGATTCTTATTGTGTTATATGTTATCGCTATTGTGTTATACGTTATGTTCATTGTGTTTTAGTATGTTGTCCATTGTGTCTTTATCTGTTGTCATTGATTGTGTTTTTAATCTAATTTACATTGTGTTTTACATCTTGTCCATTATGTAATATGTTATTCATTGTGTTTTAATATGTTGTCCATTGTGGTTTAATAATTTGTTCAATTTTTTTATTATCTTGTTCATTGTGTTTTAGTTTGTTATGTATTGTGTTTTTAGTTTGTTTTTCATTGTGTCTTCATCTGCTCTCCATTGTGTCTTTTATTTGCTGTCATTAATTGTGTCTTTTATCTGTTGTCATCAATTGTGTTTTTTTTAGTCTGATTCTTATTGTGTTATATGTTATCGTCATTGTGTTATACGTTATGTTCATTGTGTTTTAGTATGTTGTCCATTGTGTCTTTATCTGTTGTCATTGATTGTGCTTTTAATCTAATTTACATTGTGTTTTACATCATGTCCATTGTGTAATATGCAACTGGGTTTTTGAAATTTTTTTGAAAAATATAACAATATGGTACTCATATTAAAGATAAAAAAACGCTCGATTTTATGGTATAATTTTTTTTAAAACAAATGATGTATAAAAAAGTTACGGACGTTTAAAAGTTAGGGGGAATGTAACAACCCTCATTAAAAGTCATATTTATATTATTATTTTATTCAATAGGAAACCCTAATTAAGAGAACCAAGTGATTCTGCGCAAAACCTACAAATTTCAGAACAATCAGAATCAGGATCAGGGCCCCTAAAACTCAGGGGGGGGGGGGCATTCCCTACTCAACGATTATCTTTATAAGTTATTATAAAAATCGAATTTAATCGAATCGTCGACTCACCTGCACTTCAAACACACGTGGCAAGAGAATGAGAAAAGTGTCTCCCTTACAGACCGTAAGGGTTTATGCTTACGGTCCGTAAGCCTGGCAAAATTGGTGTATAAATAGCAGGCTTTGGGACTGGCTTCTGTGCGTTCGTTCGACGATAAAATTCGACTCAGGCGCGGAGATATCGTCCAAATACTCACAATTAACACACACAAATCACTAATTGATGCTGCAATCAGGGTATTAACTCGATCGCTGCTACGATTCAATGTCCGATCGATTAAACTATCCAACGATTGTTTAAGTGCCGCTCAAATTGAATTTATACTTTGTTATTCATCGTGATTTCGACTTGAATGTTTGAGTGCTGTTCGAACTCGGACTATACTCTGTCATTCGTTGTGAATCCGCTGAATTGTTAAGTATTGCACTTTGTCATTCGTTGTGAGGGTTTTATCTCGTGAGTTATCGTAAATGCTGTATTAGTTACTTACCTAGTTTGTATGCACTAGGTTACAAGGCTAATCAGTAGGCTAGGCTCTGCTCAAATTAAATCTGCAATATATCAAGGATTATCTGTAGACTAAGCTTTGCCCGTAGAAATCTGCAATGTGAGTTCATTTCTCTTTTCTCACAGTTTGTGAGTCCACTCTATTTTCTCACAGTTTTATCACCTTTTTGTGATACAATTATAATTACAAAGGCTTTACAGAATCCTAAATGTTTACCAGTTATACTTACAGTGATTAAGTTTTTATATTAACTGCCGATATTAAAGGTTTTATACATTATTTGATTCTCATTATTATTTGCCAGAAAGTTAGTCAATATTAGCATGACTACAATAACAGTGGAAATTATGCATTCTACTAAGATTATATTTTAGTCTTAATCACGTTAATATATTAAATAATGATATTACAATTATTTAATTGACATATTATATTTGATAAAGTTATTATAGTTTGATATAAAATGCTATATGTCATTTTCTGGATTAAATGGTTTTATGCCATAAGTAATATATTTGACAAAGAAATGTCAACGGACACAATTAAGTCCGGAGTCACTAGTTGAGAGAATGATCAACAGTGACATGTCCAAAGACACTAGTTGAGAGAATGATCAACAGTGTTATGAATAGAAATTACTAGTTGAGAGAATGATCAACAATGTTATAGAATCACTAGTTGAAAGAATGATCAACAGTGATATGACCAGAATCATTAGTTGAAAGAAGGATCAACAATGATATGATTACAGTCACAGGAATCGCCTAGTTACAGATAAATTGAATAATAGTAAAATATAATTACTTGATAAATTCACTATTGGACAAAAGTGAGCCAATGAGTGATATGATTACTGTCATATTGGAATTGCCACCATGTGACAAATACTGATTTAGTTGGGTAAATATAAATAGATATAAAAACCTTAATACTGTAAGGTATAACAATATATTTTATAAAAATGGAATGAATTCACTCAGTATTTTCGCTGACAAAACCTTTTTCAAACATTTTTCAGGTAATTACAGTAGATTGGAATAAGAGCTGGATACGACACTGAAAGGCTTCAAGAAGTGGCTTATTTTATTAATTAAATCAAATTAAGAAATATTGTTTTATGTAAACAAATTTATCTTATTAAAGCTACCTTTATAAAACATGGGTTTATCCCATCTATTTAATAAATAAAATCCGGTGTTTCTAAACTCTGATATTTTTCCTAACTCACGGTCCTGATGAAATTTCCGCTGCAATGTTTTATAAAAATAATCACCGGTACCACTGGACTGTTCACGACTTCCGATTCCGTCCAGGGTGGGTCGGGGGTCGTGACAGGGAAATAGCATGTGACTTGCATGTGCATATTCTCTTTCCTCTTGTAGACAAAATTACCCTTTCCATTTAATTACCCATAGGACACTTGTCACTCTCTGATGCCTTCTTACCCTTCTTATTTTTAAATCTTTTGTATTATAACTCAACCCTTTCTGTTATATATATCTAACTAGGTTTTTACCCGGGATTGCTTCCCGGGCTCGGGAAAGTTATTTAGATTAATTAATTACAATTTGTTATTAATACGACCACATTACATCAACCATCTTATTCTATTCAACAACATTGTCTTAAAATCACGGAATTAGATCTATTCAACAACAGGACCACATGAATAACATTATTTCCAATTTTACTTCAATGCACTTAAATGATCGGGTGATTTGGGATTTTGTAAAAATGTTTGTTCTTGTACTTCTTAACAAAATAAGATGTTGACCAAAATTCAAACAAATGTTGACCAAAAGTAAATCAGATCAGATGTTCAACATAAACACTGAATCTATAACAACAGACACTACAGACACTGATTATATTCAAACTACTGATACATAAACATTGATTCTTCATTCCACTGTTGTAATCTAAGCACTAATGTTGAGGATCAGTGCTATTTTCAAAGGGTGATCAGAGCTTGAATGACAATGCTTTGATCTTCAACAATGCTTGGATCCCATCAGTAGTTTGAGGTTCAATTTTTATGCTTCATCAGTGGTTGGATTCCAATGTATGTAGAAGCTTTGCTGAGCTGTCATCTTCAAGTGCCATTGTCTTGATAGCCTGTTTAAAATATACAGCTTCTTGCTCTTTCTCTTCTGCATCAGTCAACTTTTGCCTCTTTCTTTGGTTTAACATAATGACAGAGGTATCTGATGATGTGAACAGTGGTTCAGAATTGTGGAGCTGCTTCTTTGACATGTTAATAGTTTTGTAATCAGGCTTCTTTGGAAGGCTAGGATCTGTTTCTCTCTTTTTTCTAAGCCTTTCATAAGCTTCATCAGTGTACTGCCTTGTCCATTTTTCTATGGCCTTGGCAGTTGCAACCTTGGCATCAACCAACTCTTGTTTCTTTCTTTTATACTCCAAGGTAAGATCATCAATAGCCTTTTTGTATTTACGCCAATTTGGTGCTGACCTTTTCATGCTTGGATCTCTTTTTACTCTTTCAATTCTATTGAGTTCTGCTTTGAGACCAACAAGTGGCCAATCTTGGAATTGCTCTTCCTTGGCAGGGTAGAACTTCTCACTCATGATCAATGCCAGAATGTCTTTTCTCACATCTTTTTGCAGGCCAGGTTCTGGTGGTAAATTTGACATTTCTTTACTCAAATCTCTAGCATAGTCTTCCATGAGCTTGACTTTGGTGAGTAAAAACTGATAATGACTTGAATACACATTGTCATTTTCTCCTTCGCATTCAACCCTAGCTATTATTTGAGCTTGTCTAGCTTTTAGTTTTAGATATTCATCCATGTTTTTTGGATTTCTAAAACCAACCAGAGAAGGGAATTTCCTTTTTGAAGGATCATCAACTGTGTAGAACTGTCTCATTTCATTCTTTACTGCATGGAGTTCCAGTGGATAACTGGCAGCTGCTGGGGTACCATCTGCAGACTCATATCCTTGAAGAGCTATTGGATCTTTGATTGGATTGACCAATTTTGGAGGAATGAAAGATTCAGGTTTGGTGATTTTGTAAGGTACAGATGAAACAGGATCAGGTGCTGGTATATCATCATCATGCACTTGAATATTTTTTCTTCTAGTATACACATTTTCAGGAGGAGGTGTTTCTATTTGAGGTTTTGGAGCAAACAGAATTATGGCTTGGGAAGGATTGTTAAAAGTGGTAGGTAATTGACTAACAGTTGTCGAAACAACTGGTGTCTCAACCACTGTTGATGTATCAACAGTTGTCTTTTGCTTTAAGGCAGGTGGTGAGTTTTGTGATGATGGTTTTGTTTGGGGTGTTTGAGTAGTGATGGTGTGTGTTTGACTAACAGCTGTTGAAACAACTGGGGTTTCAACCACTGTTGCCATTACCACGGATGATGTGTCAACTGTTGTCTTCTGCCTTTTAGCAGGTGGTATTGGTGGTGGTGAAGGGATTTTTCGTAATGGAGATAAGACAGTGGATGTAGTGTGTGTTGAAGTGGTAGTGGTGAAAGTTTGGATAACAGATGTTGAAATTACTGAAGAAGCAACAACTGTTGATACAACAGGTGTTTTAACATCTGTTGGTTTCGAAGATTGATGTGTGGAACTTTTGGTAGGTTTGGGAGTTTGTTTTGTGGATTTGGGAGGTGTGGTTTTGGGTTGTATGACTTTTCTAGTAGACTTTCTTATGGGCTGAGAATTTTCTTGATCCTTTGGCTCAGAAGTACCCTGTTCATTCATCTCCATAAAAACTCTCTTCTCCTGTTCAAACCTTCCTTTATCCTTTGCCTCCATATCCTTTTTCACCCTTGCTTTTGCATCAGCAATGGCATTTAAGGTTACATCAACCTTTTTGGAACCATCTGGCAAAGGGATGTGTGCAAGCATTGTTGAATTATCTGGTGCAATGTACAGACCATCTTCATATCCCTTTTTCTTCAACTGCCTCATTTTCTCCGCCTTTTTGGCATTATTTGGTGGTGGGCTGTCCACAAAGATGATAGAGGGAGGAGCAGTGCCAGTGGTGTTCATAAATTGAGCCTTCAGCGTTTTTATATCTGCCTGAGTGTCTTTGAACCTGGCTTCCATTATATTTCTGATATTTTGAAGCTGAATTTCATGTTTCTGATCAGCATTTGCTCTTTGTTGGTGAAGCAGAGGTTGAAATAATGCCCAAAGGTCAGTGGGAGCAGGTGGTGCCTGCTGTTTTTGTAACAACTGTTGCAGTATGGTTTTGATTTCTGCAATAGATGTGTCCAGTTTGTTAAGCCTCTCCCTCAATTCTCGGTACATTAAACCATCATCCAATTTAATGGGATCATCTGATTTCCCACCAGAGGTGGTTGTAACAGTGGTTGACTGAGGGAGACTTTCCCAAAAGTCATCCCCTGTTGCCCCTTTTTTCTTGGAACTGGGGACTTCTTTCCTCAGCAGAGGTTACCAATCTAAGCTCACCAGTGTATACAGGATACACACCAGTATTTAGAAAGGTTCCCATAGAAGAAATTGCCTTCAAGGAAGTCTGATTAATGAAACTACTGTCCAAGTGTAAACCAGTGGGTTCAACACTTGTAGTAGCTGCTTCACTTGAACTATTGACAGGAAGTACTTGTACATCCTGCAGTGTAACCTCCTCAGGTGTTGTTGGTGGGTTAGCAATGATAGGGAGCTCAGACACAGTCACTTTCTGTGGCATGCTCTCAGTGATAGGGGGTTGAGAGGAACTGATTGATATCAACTGCATCCAACAAAAGTTTTGTTTGTGGTGGAATTGTAACAGTGAGTACGGGAGTGGAAAGAGGATTTGCCCCGGGCAGTGGGCTGGGGATGATGGATTCAAGTGAGTCCAAAGCAACATAATTTGATGTCCCTATTCTTACAACCTGTTCTTTTTGAAAAGAAACAGGAGGAGTTTGAGGCTCAGGTTGAGATATTTCTAACATCTGCTGTGAGGAAGTAGCAGCAGTGGTTTCTGGTGACTTTTGTGTTTTCACCGGCAGTGGCTCTGGGATCTCATCTTCCAGAGTTGCCTTTGTTTTAGGTTTGAGGGGCTTTTGTGTTTTCTTTTGTCTTGGTCTTTTGGTGGATTTAGGTGTCGGTTTCACAGCAGTTGTTTTGCTGCTGTGATCACCTTGAGCAGTGGGCTCAGCAGCAGGTGCCTGAGGAGCAGTGGTAGCTGCTAAAGTCTGCTCAGGAGCCTGTGCTTGTGTTTTGGACACTTTTGATAGCCTTGTAAACGTTAACGGTGTAAGGCCATTTATTTGAAAAGGTTCACCCTGGATGAGTACATGAGCATCATCCTTTCCAAATTTCTTTTGAAAATAAAAGCTTAGGAACCTTGGAAATAGTAAAAATGATTTGCTATCAACATTTTTTACCAAGTCATTAAAGATCTCCTGTGAATAGTTAAAGTTTTCCCCATGCAAGATAGCATATGACAGGTATTGGATCTTTAATGGAATTTCATTGAAAGCAGTGGTCTTATTAGAAACACACATTAAGAGGGTATGAAACAAAAACCTTGGGGCAGGGGGAAAACTGCCTTTTTGCAAAGTGTTTTTTTTCATTTGCTTTGCATACCCTCTTTCTAAAAAATCTGTTTGATACTCTATTTTAGGGAACAAAGTCTTACCTTCAAGATCATTGAGTTCAAACACCTCAGAAATGGTTTGTGGTGTGATTTTAACATCAACACCCTTTATCGAGGAATTGATAGCTATGGGTGTTTTATCTTGATATTCAAGTTTTGCATTTTTCCAAAATTCCCTCTGGGTTGCCAAGTAAATCGGAGCATCAGAAGTCAACAAAGTTTTGTATTTTGAAGACGAAAGGGCATCTATGACGGAATTGAACGTTTCAGTGTTACTTGGTTTTGTCAAGAGACCCAAGTAGTTATGGGGAGCTTTGTATCGAATTTGTATGACCTTTTGACTGGATTTCCTTTTAACTGATGAAGACCGTGATTTTGCCATTTGAGGAAGAAGGACGATGAGGAATTTTGAGAGAAATGGAGGATAACTGCTTTGAAAAAGGAAAAATGAATTCGATTCGACAGTTAAAACCCTGATTGGGGGTTTTGATCAGGGTTTTATAGCAGGAAAAGTGAATGCTGACGTGGCAGCGGTTACAAAAGACCTGACGGCTATGAACTGTCCACGAGCCAACCCCTGATGAGTAATGGAACACAATTGTTTTATGAAGACACTGATGGAATAATAACAGTGGTTGCAATGATTACACTGAAAAACAGTGGGAGACTTTAAGTTATCAGTGGATAGCCTTAAAACATTTTAATGCTTATAATTCATAAAAAAAATTCATTTTAACTATTTTTAAGATGAATTTTGAGATTTTTTAAATAAAGTATTACATATAATCAGTTAGCATGCTGGGGTGATGTGATAAATACCGTTACATATAAACAACCCTATGATATGAAATTTAACAATCTAACAGAGTATAAAATACTGATGTTGAATCCACTATAGATGCTGAAGCACTGCTGCTACTGAGCAATGTTTTTTCCTTTCGTTGATCAGGCTTTAGGAACATAAGTGCTTGTCTTTAACATGGCTTTGTCTTCAACAGTGGATAGGCCTCATCAATCTTTAAGAACATCAGTATTTATAAGGAGCAGTGGTTAATTATAACAGTCCTTAGCATGATCAGCTGTTATAACGACTCAAAAACCTCTTTGAGAGGAAGCATTGAAAGTATTAAACCTCTGTTGTCTTATCAAACAGATGTTCACACACAATTCAACATCAACATAATTTAAATCGTACTCAAACACTAAATAATAAATAAAAATAGAATACAACATAGAAACACTGGTACATAAATACTAAAGTTGAATCCACTATAGATGCTGAAGCACTGCTATTACTGAGCAGTGGTTTTCCTTTCGTTGATCAGGCTTTAGGTACATAAGTGCTTGTCTTTAACATGGCTTTGTCTTCAACAGTGGATAGGCCTCATCAGCCTTTAAGAACATCAGTATTTATAAGGAGCAGTGGTTAATTATAACAGTCCTTAGCATGATCAGCTGTTATAACCACAACATAACCCTTTGAGAGGAAGCATTGAAACTATTAAATCTCTGTTGTCTTATGAAACAGATGTTCAGACACAATTCAACATCAACATAATTTAAATCGTACTCAAACACTAAATAATAAATAAAAATATAACACAACATAGAAACACTGGTACATCAATACTAAAGTTGAATCCACTATAGATGCTGAAGCACTGCTGCTACTGAGCAGTGGTTTTCCTTTGGTTTATCAGGCTTTAGCTACATAAGTGCTTGTCTTTAACATGGCTTTGTCTTCAACAGTGGATAGGCCTCATCAACCATTAAGAACATCAGTCTTTATAAAGAGCAGTTGTTAACTATAATAGTCCTTAGCATGATCAGCTGTTATAACCGCAACATAACCCTTTGAGAAGAAGCATTGACACTATTAAACCTCTGTTGTCTTACCAAACAGATGTTCAGACACAATTCAAAATCAACATAATTTAAATCTTACTAAAACAGTAAATAATAAAAAAAAATACAACATAGATTCATAAAATAAAATTTATTAATTTATTCATGACCTTAAAACTAAAAGTCCAATAATTACATGACATACTAAACAGTATTAAAGTTCAAATCTAAGAATAACAACAAGAATTAAGAAACTTTAGTTTCAACTCCATCCATTGCTGAACCTCTAGATGTATGTACTTCAGCATCGCCAAGAACTGCAAGTCTCTATCACCGCACTCTATATTACTGACAACACAAACAAGAAACAAACCTAAAATGCAAAGGTCTCTTCTCAACTGTTGTAGCACATCTAAGTTTTCAAGATATTGCAAGAATCTATCCATACTTTCTATAAAAGAAGAAATCCCAATGACAAACCTGACACAAGAAAACCTGACTTTCGATTTAACGAAAATCGAACAACGCAACTTTTCACGATGTTGCAACAATGATACTGCAACATCCATATTGAAAGGTTGACTTGTGATGGGAATCTTCATTGAAACGACGATGTTGGAACAATGATACTGGAACGATAACATGTTCAACAAACATTCGAACAAAGAAGTGTAATCGGAGATTAGCGCCTAAATCACGAGAAAGATGCATTTGAGAGAGAGATATACGCACACATATATGAGCGAGCGAGATTTGAATCTGATAGTAGATAATTATATCTTATTTATAGGATTAGAATATACGGTTTGAATGACCCTTTGAATTTTCAATTTTGAATGTGGGAACTGATAATTATTAAATTATCTTATTTATTGGGAACTGATGTTTATACGTAATCCACAGTAGTATATATCCTTATCCTCTCTTTATTAAAATATTAAATATTTGAATTGTTATGCAAAGTAGGAAAAAAAAAAGAGAAGGTCAATTTTCATGATGACTTTTCTGTAGTTACTGATGATGATTTGAAAGCAACTGTCATTGTCATGATGACTTTTCTAATTTTTAAAAACATAATAACCGTGAGTTTGAAATTCACATTTTGCATGTTTTAAATGTCCAAAGCTCAAGAAATTAACATTAATTACTGATTTGATTTGCAACAAATAGTTATAAAGAATTTTTTTTATTTTTTAATTTAATTTTAAATTTTATGATCAAAACAATGTTGTTTGAAATCTTACCTCATTGGTATGTAAAGATGAGGTAAAATGGTAATTTTATTGTAATTCTACTTTTTATTTGATAATTTCAATCTATCACTAAACTAAAACAATCAATAACAAAAAAAGTGAGCAATGGCCGTTTTTTAGGAAAACCACTGATGGTCAATATCAATAGATCTCAACAATAAAAAAAGTGAACAGTGGCTATTTTTCCTATCAGTGGATACCCCACAGTTTTTTAAACACTGATGTTTGGTCAGTCAATGGTCAACAGAAAGATGCATTCGAACAAAGAAGTGTAATCGGAGATAACCGTCAGTTTGAAATTCTAGTTTTGCAACAAATAGTCAAAAAGTATTTTTTATTTTTAATTTAACATTAAGGATAAAAATATATATGGTTTGAATTTTGAATTTCAAAATTACTGATATTATTAGTAATTACTGATTTGATTTGACCGCAATTGTGATGATGTTTATTGGGAACTGAAAGGTAAGTAGTGTATATCTTTATATCCCTCCTTATTAAAGTAAATAAATATTAGTAATGATATGCAAAGTAGGGAAAAAAAAGAGAGAGAGAACGTCAATTCTAAATTACCATCTTGCATAAATTTAATTTCAAAATTTCAAAATTACTGATATTATCAGTGATCTGATTTGAAAGCAATTGTGATGTTGACTTTTCTAATTTTTATTTTAACTTTAATTAAGAGATAATAACCGTCAGTTTGAAATTCATATTTTGCATATTTTAAAAGTCCAAAGCTGAAGAAATTACCATTAATTAGTGATTTGATTTGCAACAAATACCCATCAAGTAATTTTTTTTATTTTTTAATTTAACATTAAATTTCATCAGGAAAACAATATTGGAGGAACTCTTATCTCATTGCAATGTAACGATTAGGTAAAATGGTAATTTCATTTTAATTGTAGTTTTTATTTGATAATTTCAATATATCACTAATTAACACCATGGATGGTAAATATCAATGGATGTCAAGAATAAAAAAGTGACCAGTGGCTATTTTTTCCTATCAGTAGATACCGAACGTCAATTGTCATTATGACTTTTCTGTAATTACTGATATTATCAGTAATTACTGATGATGATTTGAAAGCAACTGTCATTGTCATGATGACTTTTCTAATTTTTAAACCGTGAGTTTGAAATTCGCATTTTGCATGTTTTAAATGTCCAAAGCTCAAGAAATTAGCATTAATTACTGATTTGATTTCCAACAAATAGTTATAAAGAATTTTTTAAATTGTATGATCAAAACAATGTTGGAGGAAATCTTACCTCATTGGTATGTAAAGACGAGGTAAAATGGTAATTTCATTGTAATTTTAGTTTTTATTTGATAATTTCAATCTATCACTAATTAACACCATCAATAACAAAAAAGTGAGCAGTGGCTGTTTTTTAGGAAAACAACTGATGGTCAATATCAATAGATGCCAACAATAAAAAAAGTGAGCAGTGGCTATTTTTCCTATCAGTGGATACCCAACAGTTTTTTAAACACTGATGTTTGGTCAGTCAATGGTCAACAGATTTTGAAGAAACATATGTTTCGCCTTAAACAGAAGTTTGCCCATAAACAGAAGTTTGACCATAAACAGGTGTTTGCACATAAAGAGATGTTTATCTGGTGGTTTAAAACCACTGTTTGGTCAAACAAATTTCACAACAGGACCAATACTCAAATAGATGTTGACCTTAAACAGATGTTTGGTTTAGAGCCGAACATCTGTTAAACCCCAAACATCTGTTTAACCCTGAACAGATGTTTAAGTTAATAACATCTACTGTTCAACCTAACAGGGGTTTCCATTAACTATTGACCAAATTGCAAACAGATGTTAAAACCACTGTTTGTTATTGTACTTCTTTACAAAATTACATAGAATTCAAGAAAACGAAACAAACACTTAAAGAACTATAATTTAACACATAATCTAATCGGGCAAAGCAATCTATTATCTAAGAATTCACTGATTCTTACAACATGAAACAAACTCATAATGAAATACTAAAGTTACATAAGAACCACTGATAATTAAATACTAAATTTGAATCCGTTGTAGATGCTGAACCACTGCTGATACTAAACAGTCGTTTTCCTTTGATTAATCAAACTCTAGGTACATAAAGTGCAAACAGTCGTTTTCCTGAACAGATGTTTAAGTTAATAACATCTACTGTTCAACCTAACAGGGGTTTCCATTAACTATTGACCAAATTGCAAACAGATGTTAAAACCACTATTTGTTATTGTACTTCTTTACAAAATTACATAGAATTCAAGAAAACGAAACAATCACTTAAAGAACTATAATTTAACACATAATCTAATCCGGCAAAGCAATCTATTATCTGAGAATTCACTGATTCTTACAACATGAAACAAACTCATAATGAAATACTAAAGTTACATAAGAACCACTGATAATTAAATACTAAATTTGAATCCGTTGTAGATGCTGAACCACTACTGATACTAAACAGTCGTTTTCCTTTGATTAATCAAACTCTAGGTACATAAAGTGCTTGTCTTTAACAGGACCTTGTCTTCAACAGTGGATAAGCCTCATCAGTCTTTGTTCATAAAGAGCTCCTTTAAAACAAACTTTATGCTTCTTTTAATACAAAAAAAGGTGGGAAACACCATTACTCTAGACTCTCTAGTAACATAAAATCTTATCTTTACAACAATAGCAGATCCTTTCTTGCGTTTAGTAGGAACTACTGTGGGTTCTACATCATCATCTTCTGCACAAGTCAATTATAATCATCATCATCATTTAGACATAAGCAAAAATTATTTTAACTATAAATTTAATAATCTTTCTTTGTGTTTAATTAAACTTTATGCTTCTTTGAATACAAACCTATAATAACCCGCAGCAGATTATATGAATTTCAAACAACTGTGATTAGACTGAAATATAAACCGAGAATTAGAGTATATCACTTCAAAATAAAAAACTCAAAATTGAAAATCATAGTAGCAAAAAACACATACTTTAAACGATGTTGGAACAATAATACTGGAAACAACCGTGGAACAATCATCATCATTATATGAGAATACCCTTAATTTATGGAACCTGTAGAATGAAATGCTCCACTGTTGGGTTATTAACTTTCAACCTCACTTTCCCTAAATTTATCAATTCTAATTTTCAACAGGATGTAATACAATTATTACCTTAATTAAGATATCTTCAACTGCAAACAACAATAGCAAACAACATCAAACAACAATAGCAAACAACATCAGTCAATAATAGCAAACAACATCAAACAATAATAGCAAACACCTGATGTTGAATCCACTGTAGATGCTGAACCACTGCTGTTACAAACATAAAAATACCAATGAAACTCTAATTTCAGAAAGAATAATGGCTGAACATACTCAAACATCAATAATCAACAGATGTTATACTCATATCATCACCATCTAGAAAAAAACGCTAATTTCAAAACATATTCAAACATACCAGCTTATGGCAGAAATCTATCCTCAGCTAAGCGGATTTCAACTTTGATGACAACAACCCTGGAACCATATGATTAGATTACGAGTAGAAATTAGGATTAGTGTAAATAAGAGGAAATCATGCAAGTATTTCAACTAAAAAAAAGAACAAACCTTTTGATGAAGTAATCGATGAACAAAAAAAGATTTTATGGTGGCGTCTGAAGAAGATTAAGGTTTGGATGGAAAGAATTATCTCAATAATTTGCAGGGTTTGTGAAATTTGAATTTGAATCGCCTGAATATAGAGAGAGAAAGAACCCAAGGTTTGTAAACAAAGATTAGAAGTGAGAAGAGAGATTATATAAGGAAAAGGGGATGACACTGTTGGGCGGGAAAAGAGAACTGAGGATGCCCTAATCAAGTGACACGTGGCCCAAATAACTTTCATTTATTATATATAATAGATTTCAATAAAACATTCTAAATAATGTTACATGAGATTTATTCTTTAATTTAATAATAATAGTAATAATAGTAATAAGAGTCAAATATAATTAATATAATAATTAGTTCTATAATAATTCTGATCGGTATCTAATATTATAATTACTAAACGTAATGCATTTTTTTTAAGATGTGTTATGAATTATATTAATTTATTAATAATAATATTATTAATATATTATATTAATATCTAATATTACTATCTTATTATATTATATCAAAAAGATTTGTTTACTATTTAAGCAAGTATCCGATTATTATTATTTTATTTTAGTTGATAACCTAAGAATTATTTATTTATGTATTACTTTGTTGATATTACAACATTAATAAATTATTATGTTTCTATTACTATACTACTATACCAATATCTATATAAATGTTTTATTTTTAGAATAAATCAAACACATTTTTTAACCTAAAATCACAGCTGCCTACATATTTCAAAAACTTATTACTATGTAGTAATAAACAACAAATTTTTAGCCAAGTTTATAAATTGTCAACTTAACATAATAGAAAAAGATTATGATTATGGTAAACATTAAGTTTAAATATTATGGAAAATAGTAAACATAATAGATATTTATCATAACAAAAGATAATCATATAAAAAATTTAAACTAGATTATTTACCCACACGTTGCGGCGGTACGTTATCGTGGGCATCTGATCTGTATCAGTTTGGTTCGTCATTCGTTAACTGGTGTGACACATGCACTCGGTATAGAAATCAACACTTGTTTTACATCGACTAAAAATGATAAGAACGAACACTGGTACCGACACGATGGTTCATATCGCTACGATACTGGTACTGATATTCATTTATCATTGTAGACAAGATTTTATAAACAAAAATTATCGACACAAGAAAGCATAAAAATGAATATAGGTACCAATACCGATGATGTTCGGCAATGTGTGGTAGCAATACGGTGTCAGTTTATCAGAAACAAAAACAATAAAAAATACAGGCACCGATACCAATGTTGTTTGTTCGATTTTGGTTCGGTTCACTATGGTAGTGGCACGAAATCCATTATTAAACTATCAACCATAAAAATGAATACAGGCATAAGTACCATGTTGATTAGTACAGTATGGTAGCGATACGATGTCAGTTTATTGAAAGCAAAATCAATTAAATAAATATTGGTATCGATATATATATATATATATATATATATATATATATATATATATATATATATATATATGTGTATTCACTCCCGCCCTTAAGAGTTATTGCTTCAAGTTAACTTGCCTTGCTAATGCTAGCTTGCCTTCTATTATTATTGTCCATATATATATATATATATATATATATATATATATATATATATATATATATATAGGGGACCGCTAGAATGAGAACCACCCCGAGTTATGAGAACCGCGAGAACCACACCATCCGGGCCGCCGTTGACCACGATTTTTTTTTTACAACTAGATGTGTATATTATAAACACATTCGTAAAAAAAAAAAAAAATTTAAACGCCGTGGCCGAGGGGGTAGTTTTTTACACCACAAGTTTGGTGTTTTTTTTTTTCTTTTTTTTACACCAAACTTGTGGTGTAAAAAAACTACCCCCTCGGCCGCGGCGTTTAAATTTTTTTTTTACGAATGTGTTTATAATATACACATCTAGTTGTAAAAAAAAATCGTGGTCAACGGCCCGGATGGTGTGGTTCTCGCGGTTCTCATAACTCGAGGTGGTTCTCATTCTAGCGGCTCCCTATATATATATATATATATATATATATATATATATGGTGGGGTTCTAGAGAGAACACTAGTGTATTTGCGAACTGAGTGAACAAATCCTGGCCATTGATCTACACACGTGTATGGTCAGGATTAGTTCACTCAGTTCGCAAGCTACACTAGTGTTCACTCTTGAACCTAATCCTCTCTCTCTCTCTCTATACATATATAGGGTCAGGATTTAGGGAAAACGGTGAAAAGTGTGAGAACAGTGAGAATGCTTATGGATCGTCAGATTAAAACAATCTATGGACTAGATTGGCGCGGTGACGTTTTCGTAAATAACATCAATGTTATTACTTGAACGTGTTTCACTAAGGGTAAAACTGCTCAAATTCAAATCGGCAAACTAATGAGCAAGACGCCATTCAAAACGACTAAAACACCATTAATACAAAACGCCAAAGCTTAATAATAAAACGCGTTGCAGACTTAGCAGGTAAATGGAACAAACAGTAACTGAAAGTCAATTATTTACATTTATTATAAAAAAAATCCTCCTAAACTACGCGCCAAAAGCATCATTATATAAACGACGTTACCATCGCTTCCATCATCACTGCCATTGATCATACTAAAAATGTCATCTTTAACCAAAACGCCAAATTTAACCAAAATGCCAAAATGGCAACCATCGTTTCATGGAGATACACCCTCAGAATCCGGAGATTCGTGATACATTTTGACAATAGTTGGACTTTGGATGAACAATCAAGAACGGTGAAAGCGACTTATTAACACAGGGTGGGTTATTCATTGACAATGGACGAAATATTGAACACAGATAGACTATATCTTCTTGAACAGCTCTGTGATTTAGCACCTTCGAACGATGCAAGATCCAGGGTTGTGATGATATTTAAGTATAGGATGCAACAAAGATGAGACGAGATTATGGCGTTATACACCAAAGCACAAGATGATGATGATGAGTCTGATGAGAGTGATGAATAATCGGAGTGTCGCGCTCCGGTCAAAGATAAGATTTATAGTCCCAAATTACCCTTAACAAGTAGTTAGTGGTAGCAAGGGGTCGAACCACGAAGAGTCTGTGGTTTGCGAATGGATTCGATTGAATTATGAAAAGATGTCACTTTTATGAAGCTTGCTATTTTGTTTTTATGTATTTTTTTGTTGATTGAAGAGATTTGAATAAAAATATCTAAATTATTGAAGGGATTAACTACTAATGATTAACAAATTGCAAGAAATAAAATTGATTGATTGAACAATAATAAGAAAACAAGGCTCACACCCGGTTTCAACTAATGAAAGACTTAGGGTTACTATGTATTTTAATTAGCTTTACTTGAAATAATTCATTAACGGGTCGCAATCACAAAGCTTAGGTGTCAATCGCTATCAACGTCATAAACAACGGACCATGATACACTTCGTTACTTTGGACTAGCAAATCCTACCAAAAGACAAGGCATAAATACGTGTATTCATTTCACAAAGTCAAATTTAATCATTCACTCGACAATTTGCAAATTCAATACCAACGTAGGACAATTGTCTAAGATTCAAATGCACTTCAAGTTGTCACAAAACAATTATCAAAACATAATAAACCCTAAATCTTACAAAAGTCTACACCGGGGTGAAACCTCCTAGAAATTAGCCGCGAATGATCGAAAGAGCTTGATCACCGGATGTTGAGAACTCGAAGTTGAACATCTTGAAGCCTTGAGGATGGTGGATGGTGAGGTTTAGGGTTTGGGTAGGTGATGATGAAGAACGGATGAATGGATTGATGGAGCTGGGGTTTGGAATCAAGAACGTGATGTTGATGCAATTCTTGATTCGGGTTGTAGAGATGAAGATAGGTGGATTGGTGGATGATAGATGATGAGTAGTGGCTCCAAGATGATATTCAAAACTCAAAAGTAAGTGTAACTGTCGTCATAATACTCCCATGCCCCCTTTTGATTGTTTCCTTGACCGAAAACAAAGAAAATTCGCGCAGCAGAATTGGAGGGCCGTCGCCGACGGCCTGATGCCCCGTCGGCGACGGTCTGTGTATGTTGACTTGAAGCCGACGGCCTAACTTGCTGCTTACGGAGATTTTTTTTGTGACGCAGGAATGCATAGACCGTCGGCGACGGCCCCTATGGGCGTCGGCGACGGTGCCCCCAAGCTCGACTTTCTGTTTTTTCCATTTCTTGAGTCCGGTTGACCCGGTTCGCGTCCCGGTGGTTCCGTTTTCACTCCGGTGACCCGTAAAGCTCCCGAAAAGCTCTTTAAACTCTGTTAGACCTGCAAAACAAGTATCTAATCAAAAGTAGGCTATTCAAAATTAAAACTTGCATAAAAACATCAAATTAAACAATTACAAGCACCGGTTTTCGACCACGTATCACATCCCCACACTTGTCTTTTGTTTGCCCTCAAGCAAATCTGTTTTTCACTTTCACGTGGGTCGAACAACGAATACACTCCCCATTCCTGAGACGAAGGTTAAGGTCCAATGTCATGCTAAAGTTCAAACTCTTTACAATTTTCAACATATTTAACGGTAAAATGATTTCACATACAAAAATGGTTACCCAAGATTAACCCGCCCGTGAAACCAACAATTCATGCACATCCCTCACAATGTTCTCTCCACTCGGCTTGTAAATTGGCTAATGTTTATAATGTATTAGCACTTCAAAGAATATTCACTCAAAACCGATTAGAACACATACCCGCATAAGCTTGCAACTCAATCATTCTCCACCATTGATCACGAACACTAAGCACAAGTCATAAGGTCTTTGTAAGGGTTGTAACGGGGCTAGGCTAAGGGTAGGAATTAGGATATTTTAAAGTGGCTAAGGTGATGAAAACTCAATTTTTATTACAAACCACTAAACTAAACTAAACAAAACTAAATATAAACATCACTTATGAGGCAACAACTTTCGCCTTTTATTCACCCACTACTAACACATCTTTTTGTGTTTTTCTCAACGATTTTCAATTCTTTTTCATAATATTTTCTGATTTTTTTTTATTTTTTTTAACATATATGCAACCAATCAAGAACAACTATACAAATACGACTCCTATAATCGAATTTCCATCACACGGGTTTAAAAGAAAAAGGTTTAAGGTTATGGGCTATAGGGTGATCAAACGAAGGGATTAGGCTCAAAATGGGCGACTAGCGGATTTGTTTGGGTAAGGATAGATAAATGGTTTTAAATTAAAAGGTTTACCTAATGCCTTAATCATTCTCGTGCTTGTATTCGGTCTATGGTCTCAAACGTATCAAAAGTTGCAAGTTCTACAATATATGACTAATGGTCCACTCAAACAAAGAAACATAGGTATGTAATCTATGATATAAAAGTGGCTCAAAAACCTCACATATCTAAAAGGGTATGGTATGTGACATTCATAAAATACTAGTTTCTTAGGCAGATTATTCCCAAATAACCACCCGCTAAATACTCGTCATGCTATTAACTTGAACTTGACCATGACAAAAGACCAAATGGGTTGTGACATCCCTCGTTGACTTAGTTACTTGTGCTTTTAAGATCGCTTTTGAAACAAGATATTTTTGAAATTTTTTTGAAATTTTCCCCCATCACCACACTTGAGGTAAACATTGTCCTCAATGTCTAGTGTTTAAATGAATGGGTCAAAATCAAAAATTTTTACTACTCCCCCATCCCCACACTTGAAGTACATATTGTCCTCAATGTGTAAGAACTAGAGTATTAAACACACAAGGGATGTGACACGGCTAATTCCCCAAAATTTCACCCCGGAAAATAATGTACACTTTACAATCCACTTATTTGCTAATTTAAAAATCAAAAGTAAAAAGAAACGTATGCACCTGGTTTTTGAGCTCATTCTTCGTATGCTCCTCTCCTCTTCATGAAAGCGGTTGTCCCACGAACCCAATGTACCTACAAATCTTAACCCTTGTGTAGAAGCATGCTTCTCATAACCATCAAAATTTGTTAGTTACCTAGTTCTACCACTTTTATGAAAATATTACCAAGCTATACGTTATTTCACTTTGATTTATGTGGAAAATAATTTACAACAACAACAAACCTAACTCACTTTCGTAGGAATCACGGTTGCATTTAGCTTATGCAACAAGCCCTTTTAAACCCCCCAATAGCTTGGGAGGACGAGAGGTCTCGTGAGGGTTATATAGGGAACACACCCACAACATTCATTTAACTAGGCGAAAATAAGTAATACAAAATAAAAATAACAAAAACAAAATAATATACAACAACAACAACACAAACATACCTTGCCTCTACCGTTGATATCTCTCGTTAGGGTTCACTGGCGGGTTTGGCTGGTATTGATAACCAGTGAGGGCCTCAAACATCTCCCTATAGTTATCGAGTGGGCTCGGCTCTCCTTGAGGTGGTGGTTGGTAAGGAATCGGGATGAAGCTAGAGCCGACTGCCTCGGGCCAATGAGGGGTTGGATCGGATGGGCCTTGTGGATGGGGAAGGTTGGGGTAATCGGTCCACCCCGAGTGTTCGGCATATGGGAGACCGGCTTGATAGTCTCTTTGGTGTCGCTCCTGATCATGGAGCACCTTGGCATTATTAATAGCCATTTGGTTAGAGACAGCTAAAGCTCTCCATCGGCGTTGGTCTAATTCTCTTTGTGCATTTTGACGCCTTGCCTTTTCTTCCTCCCATTCCTGTCTTTGGGATCTTTCCTCCTCTTGCAACTGTAACAAGCGTTCCATTTGTGATCGTTGTAACGCTTGTTGCAGTTGTTGTTCCTCCATCTGCTTCTCCATCCTCTCGCGAAAGGATGCTTGAAAAGCCCATTGTTCTTGCGAGTACGCCCCTTGCGCCTCTTCCCATTCTTTCCTGCTCGCATGGTATTCTCTCCCTTCTCCAATGCATGCCGATACATTATCGTAAACCGCTTGTTGCCCGCGGGTCCACAACCGGTATGACGGTATCTGCCTTTGGTTCACAAAATTTGCCACATCAGCAGAGATTTCCCTATGCTGCTTCCTATACCTCCGCCTCGGTCCCCGCGGACCGGAAGGATCCGTCTCCTCCTCAACATCAGGCATCTCCTCATCTCCTTCCTCTTCATCACCCTCTTCGTCACCCTCTCTCGGTTCAGTGAATCGGTAACTATCTCCTTGTTCATCTTCAACCGTGTGAAGATAACCAAAAGTCTTCACCGTTATCTTCCAATGTCGCCTCATGGAGGCGAAGTTGAACTGATCGATGGGTTTAGACACCCACAGTGATTCCTGAGGCAATGCATTCTGCTGCAAAATCATTGCGCTGATCAACCTCGTATAAGGAATCATCTTCCGCTTGAATGATTCTCTTGTATCCCATGTATTGATCATCATAATTTGATGCCATGATAGCCTTGGCGTCCCATACAACAATGAATGTAAAACCCGTCAGTCGGGTGCCTTCACTTTACCACGGTCCCCAAACCGCACCAACACATTCTCCAACGAAATGCCTTGTAGTATTTTGCCCATCAAAGACAAATCGCTTCTCAAATCACCTGTGCCCCCAGAACCTGGCAATACGGATGCTAGCATTTGTGGCGGATCAGCTTCATTTCTTTTATTATCCAAAAACTGATCATAATCGTAGTAATCATACGCTTCAATCCCAAGCGAATCAAACCTTGCAATAGCATTCATATGCTCAAATGACATGATCATTTGATTTTTTCCAATATTGCCGATCAACTACCATGTAGGAGCCAGCCCGTCAGAATGTTCAAACCGGAGAGTAGACAACCATTCACAAACAGCCCCCAAATACACCCGGGTGGTGATATCCTCGCACCAGTCAAGCACTCGTTCCCACCCAATCTTTTCAAACCTTTGAACTATGCCGATTTTTTGGAACTCTTCGACATTCAACGTACGTTCACATACTGCCCTCTCGGGTACGGGTTTTGAGACACCCGTGACCATCTTCATTTTCCACATCTTCGCCTCCAATTTCTTGTTTCGGTACCGAGAAAGAGCTTTCAACTTCTCGTCTTTCCAAGCTGAGACCGATCGACTATTCTTGGCCTCCTCCCAATCCCAATCCTGTCGAATAAGTTGCCCATCACCTTCTTCTACATTACTTAACTGTTCCCAACGTCTTTGATATTGCCCCGAGCCTGAACCGGCTCTCGAAGACGAACCTTGCCAGGAGGTTTTTGCTTTCTTGCTTCTTCCAGACATAGCTACAATCAAAAGCCAAGACAACAATTAGTATACCCCAAATCTTCAAATAATCTCAAACTTTGAACATAATATGCAATGTTGAATTTCAATCAATAATTAGATGTAAAATCGCCTTTTTAAACTTCCAAAGTCGCTCATTTTAACATCTACATATCAATTTAGCATGTTTATTCAGAAGATTTCTCAAAATTTCATGGTTTTAACAATATTCAACATTACAACTATGCTCAATCATGCAACAATCTAGTGTAATCACATCACCAAAACTAAAGCATGCTCAAATCCCACCCAAATCAAGTAAACATTCTTAAGTTTATGCTAAAACATTATACATTATGATAAACAACCTACTCTTAAACAATGAGCTTAAAATTTCGGAAGAAATCAACAATACATATGAAAATCATGCATAAATTTACTGAAATTTCATACCTTTAGTGTAGATAAACAAGAAGAACTAAGAAAAAGTGCAAAGCAAGAGACTTGGATGAACACTCTTCAAAACCCTAAAAACTTACACCCAGAAATCTTGCAAACGAGCAAGAATTGATGGAAACCGTTAAGGGGGTTTTGTTCCTCTCGAAAAACTACACAATTTAGGCTCAAGAATCACTGAATTTGGGTGAGAATCGAAGGAGTTATGAGAAGTTGATGAATTAGGGTTCTTAGAGAAAAGGTTGAAGGAGATGGAGATGCAAGAGAGAAATAAGAAACGTAGGGACTGAGTGACTGGGATTGAATGAAGGTAATTGATATGAGGTGCAGTTTTCGGGTGTTATGTGTGGTTAATACTGAGTTCGGGTTGTGTTTAAATGTCTACACAAAGCTTTGAGTTCGATCCTAGGCACTTGACGCAATTCAGCGTCGGCTGAATTTCCAGGGACCGTCGGCGACGGATGTGGTGACCGTCGGCGACGGTATGTGCATATGTCGAATATAGGCGATGGCCTATCTTGCTGTCTATGGAGAAACAAGGGCGACAGAGGGTTTCTAGGTACCGTGGGCGACGAGGGGTATGACCGTCGGCGACGGTTCCCCAAAAATCAATTTTTTTTTTTGAAAAATAAGGGAAAAATTATGAAACTTTAATAAAAGGACTATATACAAATAAAATTCCTAAAAATTATTAAAAATCTTTTTATGATTTTTTTTTATAAGTTAAAATTTTGAAATGCAAAAACCGTTAACGGCCCTACCACCCCCCCCCCCCCCCGAAAAGTCGTGTATTGTCCCTAATACACACCAATAAGTCTAAAAACATACCTTTGGTCTTCAAGACTCGTTCGGACCGTCCGGACTTCACACAAACAAGAGGGTTAGCACAACACGAGAACGATTAACATAAACACTCAAACAATTAAATAAATTGTACATAACTTTACACAACTCATCATCGGTCCTTTCAGTTGACCTCATAAGTTGGCACACTTACCACGAAGTTCACCAACTCCACATTCTCATCTTTTTTCTCATTGTTACCATCAAGGAACAGTTTAAGGCGATGCCCATTAACCGTTTGCTTCGACCCATCCTTCGGGTCCTTGATTGTAACATTTCCAAGCTTTTCGACCCGTGTAATCACGTACGGGCCCATCCATTTGCTCTTGAGCTTACCGGGGAAGTATTTAAGCCTTGAATTGTAGAGCCAAACCTTTTGACCCACTTCAAACTCCTTTGGCTTCAACTTCGCGTCATGTGCCCTCTTCATATCATCCTTGTACTTTGAGGCGCACTCATACGCTTCTTCCCTAAGCTCCTCCAACTCGCAAAGCTTTAACTTTCGCTTTTTTCCTGCATCGTCATATTTCATGTTAACCTCTTTAATAGCCCACCAAGCACGATGCACAAGCTCAACCGGTAAATGGCAATTTCGCCCATAAACTAAGCAATAAGGCGTAGTTCCAATAGGTGTTTTATGAGCCGTTCTATAAGCCCATAAAGCATCATTCAACTTCGTCAACCAATCCTTTCGGTCGGGTCGAACGGTCTTTTGCAAAATTTCTTTTATTTGCCTATTGGAAACTTCCACTTGACCACTTGTTTGTGGGTGGTAAGGGGTAGCAATTCGATGATCAACACCATACCGTTTCAAAAGTTTGCCAAAGTTAAAATTCTTAAAATGAGATCCCCCATCACTAATGATTACCCGGGGAATCCCAATTCTAGAAATTATATTTGTTTGTACAAAATTGCAAACAACGGTATGGTCATTCGTCTTGGTGGCAATCGCTTCGACCCACTTGGATACATAATCGTCCGCCACCAAGATGTATAAGTTGCCATGCGAATTAGGGAATGGGCCCATGAAATCGATCCCCCACACATCGAAAATATCTACAATGAGGATCGGTTGCATGGGCATTTCATCCCTTTTTGAAATACCCCCTAACTTTTGACATTCAACACAATTTTTAGCAAAATTAAAAGCATCCTTGAAAATAGTCGGCCAATAAAGACCACTATTGAGCACTTTGTGCCCAGTTTTGTGACCACTGAAATGGCCCCCACAAGCAAATGAATGCAAGTGCATCAAGACGCTAGGAATCTACTCGTCGGGTATGCATCTTCGAACGACTTGATCCGGACAAAACTTGAATAAGTCCGGTTCTTCCAACGTGTAGTACTTGATTTGAGATAGGAAGTGCAACCTCTTCCTTCTATCCCAATGAGCCGGCAAGTCACCTGTAACCAAATAATTGACAATATTAGCATACCATGGTAATATTCCAACTTTTAAAATTTGCTCATCGGGAAAGATCTCATTGATCTCTTCACGGGAAGAATCCCCCTCCACAATCAATCGAGACAAGTGGCCCGCAACCACATTCTCGCTTCCTTTCTTGTCTCGAATCTCCAAGTCAAACTCTTGTAGCAAGAGCACCCATCGGATTAATCTCGGCTTCACATCCTTCTTGTCCATGAGATACCTAACTGCAGAATGGTCAGAATATACAATGACCTTAGTACCCCATATATAAGCACGAAATTTGTCCAACGCATATACCACCGCAAGTAGCTCTTTCTCGGTAGTTGTATAATTTAATTGTGCATCCGAGAGAGTCTTACTTGCGTAGTAAATGGCAACCGGTTTCTTGTCTACCCTTTGACCCAATACGGCCCCCACCGCATAATCGCTTGCATCACACATAATTTCGAATGGTAAAGACCAATTCGGTGATTGCAAGATTGGGGCCTCAACCAACTTTTTCTTCAAAATGTTAAAGGCGTTTTGGCAATCTTTGTCAAAATCAAATGTTTTGTCTTTTAACAATAGATTACATAGGGGTTTTGTTATATCACTAAAGCTTTTTATGAACCGCCTATAAAACCCCGCATGTCCCAAAAATGACCGAACACCCTTAACACTTGTAGGATAAGGCAAAGTGGATATGACTTGTACTTTTGCTCTATCCACCTCAATCCCACGACTCGAAATGACATGCCCCAACACAATCCCTTCTTGAACCATAAAATGGCTTTTTTCCCAACTCAAAACTAGATTTTTCTCAACACATCTTTTCAAAACTTTTTCGAGTTGGTCAAGGCATGTATCAAACGATGACCCAAATATTGAGAAATCATCCATGAAGATTTCCAAAGTCTCCCCCACCATATCTGAAAAGATACTCGTCATACACCTTTGGAAGGTGGCGGGGGCATTACAAAGTCCAAAGGGCATTCGCCTAAAAGCGAAGGTACCGTATGGACAAGTAAAGGTAGTCTTTGCTTGGTCTTCCGGATGTATAGCAATTTGATTGTATCCCGAATAACCATCCAGAAAACAATAAAATTTTTGTCCGGCAAATTTCTCAACAATTTGGTCAATAAATGGCAAAGGGAAATGATCTTTGGAAGTTGCCGCATTTAACTTCCTATAATCAATACAAATACGCCACCCGGTTACCGGCCGAGTGGCGACCTCTTCACCTGCGTCATTTGTGATGACTTGAATGCCCGCTTTCTTAGGAACAGTTTGTGTCGGGCTTACCCACTGGCTATCCGAAATAGGGTATATGATACCCGCATCTAGCCACTTCAATACCTCCTTTTTAACCACTTCTCGCATGTTCGGATTTAGTCTCCGTTGTGTGTCACGAGAAGGACTCATACCATCTTCCGTGATGATTTTGTGCATCACCACCGAGGGACTAATTCCCTTCAAATCCGCAATGGTCCACCCGATAGCGGCTCTATGAGTGACCAAAATTCTCATCAACTTCTCTTCTTGCTCTCCGGTCAAATTAGATGCAATGATAACCGGGAGTGTGCTACCTTCACCCACATAAGCATACTTAAGATGCTTGGGTAGCACTTTCAACTCTAGCACCGGGGGCTCTTCCAACGACGGCTTCAACTTTGTATCAATGGTTTCTGGAAGACTTTCCACTTGATGTGTCCAAGTGGGCCTTCCTTCTTTTGCCGCCATAACCTCCAACTCTTTCACCTCTTCATCCATGCTCCGATTTGTCTCTCCTTGTAACCTGTCAAACATGAAACATTCCTCTATTGTGTTTTCCTCTTCGACACTAATGTCACATAGAGGTATACACTCGTCAACGATGTCCGCCATATAGCATTCATCGCCAACTAGAGGATCCGTCAATCCCGAAAAGACATTTAACCGCAACCGACGCTTACCAAAAGTCATGTCGACCGTGCCCGATTTGCAATTAATTTGGGCATTCGATGTTGCCAAAAATGGTCGACCGAGGATCACCGTTGGTTGCTTGGTTCGGTCCAAAGAAACATAATCTAATACTAGAAAGTCCACCGGATAGTAAAAGTCCTCAACCTTGACTATTACATCCGTGACTATCCCACAGGGTCATTTAGGAGTTAAGTCGGCTAACACCACGGTGGTGTTCGACACTTGAAGTGGACCAAAATCGTATTGGTCATATAAACTACCGAGCAAGATACTCACACTTGCCCCAAGATCCAAAAGTGCCCGGGTCATTTTAAATTCACCAACTTGTATTGAAATAATGGGCGCCCCTGGGTCTTGAAGTTTTGGTGGAAGTGCACCCGAAAGAATCGAACTCACATTTTCAGTTAAATCAAGTTTGTTAGGAAACTTGTGAGTCCGTTTTTGGGTGCATAAATCTTTCAAGTATTTAGCATATGAAGGTACTTGCTTGATTGCATCTAAGAGTGGTAAATTGATTTTGACTTGCTTAAAAATTTCCAACATTTCTTCTTGTTGTGGGCCTCGTTTGTTTACCACTTTCTTAGATGGTCCCAATAGAGCTTCGGGATAAGGGGCGGTATTAACCTCCACACCCTTTTCCTTAGCCTTTGGGACGGGAACAGTCACAACGGGTGTATTTTTATTTATTTTTAGATCATTTTTATTTTGACCCGTTTGACCGTTATTACCTTCATCATCACTTGCATCTTCCACCACCCCTTCAACAAACTCGGGTGGTGGTGGCTCAACACCGTTATCTATGACTCGACCACTACGTAAAGAAATTTTATTTATTGGTACCTCACGTGTGTTCTTCGAGTTTTACCCTTGATGCTTAGGGTTCACCGTAGTGTCACTTGGAATTCCTCCCCCACTTCCACGAATTTGAGCCATCTCTTGAGCAAGTTGCCCAACTTGCTTCTCCAACGCTTTGTGAGATTTATCCCTCACTTCAAATTCTTTCCTTACTTCGGTTGTAAGGGTGGTCATAGCATTCATGAGAGCGTCCATTTTAGAATTGAATGGATCGTCACCTTGAGAGTTTGATGTACCACCCCCATTTCCATTTTGGTTGTAACCACGTTGATAATTACCTTCACGGTTTTGATACCCTTGGTTACCCCCTTGATTGTAATTCCTTTGGTAACCCCCTTGGTTACCACTTTGATGATTGTTGTACGAGGACCCACCTTGACCACCTTGATTACCCGATTGGAAATTCGGATTCATTTGATTCGAAGAATTACCATACCGGAAATTAGGGTGATTTCTCAAACCCGGATGGTAAGTGTTGGAGTTCATGTCATATTGCTTTCGATCCCCATACACTTGGTTTACCTCCTCGGTGTAGTCACTCGACCCCGTTGGACATTGCTCGGTTCTATGCCCAATATCTCCACATTCTTCACATACCGCGAATTGTACCGCGTTCACTTCCTTCTTCTTCATGCGAGCCATTTCCCGCTCTAAGGTAGAGATTCGATCTTTAGAATCAAGATCGGGAAGTGACCGGGAAATGGGATGTTTCTTAGCTCGATCGGCCGATTCCTTCTCTTTTGACCGTTTGCTCATCCGCTCCAAAAACTTCCAATCATCATCTTCATGATTGCTCAAGAGAGTCCCGTTGCTCATTGATTCAAGGCGGTTCCATGTATTGTCTTCTAAACCCCGTACAAAACACTTGACTAATTCCCACTTCTTTATTTGATGATGTGGGCACTTTCGCATCAACTCCTTGTATCGTGTGAATGCTTCATGCAACGACTCACCCGATAATTGGCGAAAAGACCTAATTTCATCACGAGCATCATCGGTCTTTGCCATCGAATAGTATTCATCAAGAAAAGCTTGTTGCATCTTTCCCCATGTTCGAATACTATTTGCCGGAAGTGTAAGGAACCATTGCTTTGCTTTATCCTTCAACGAAAATTGAAATAGTCTAAGCTTGACTTCTTCCAATGCGAAATTATGCCCCCCAATTGTGTTACATATAGATGAGAATTCCGCCAAATGCGTGTATGGTTCATCATTAGACCTTCCATTGAAGTGAGGAAGTATGTTGATGTAATGAGGTTTACAATCAAACATCCTCCTCTCACAAACAATTGGTGAATCATTCTTGGTGACCACCAGCCTAAAACGGTCATTCACTCCCCGTGGAGGTTGTTGACGATGATGCGGACCGTTAACTTCTTGATCAACCGGTCTTCGGTTGTCCCTTCGATCACCCCCTATCACCTCTTCTATCATCTCTTCGATTCCCACCTTGGTTACCCCTTTGGTTACCCCCTCCCACGAAACGAGGAATCCGGTTAGGGTTAGCATTGTTGTTGTTGTTGAACCCATCATTCCGGTTCCGTTGGTGATTGTTTCGTGGTTGGCGGTTATTTTCGTAACCGTTATTTCTTCTATTCCCATAACCGTAGTCATCATCCCCCACATAGTTGGCATTTTGATAGCCAAACTCCTCATCTTCAAATCCTCGTGCATTGTAGATATTACCCTGATTCACGTACCCCCAATCTTCGTCATCATTGACCCGATCATCATAGTAGCCCCCGTCATCCGAATTTTCCGTATGAACACTCACATGCTCCGGCGATTGATAACCGGGAACACTATAAGGTTCGTCATCGGGAATGGCGTTCCTCAAATCGTCTATGTTGAAAAATGGGTCTTCGTTCGCGGGATTGCCACGATCTCGGTTGCCTCGACGGTCGGAATTGACATTCTGGTCATCAAGGTTGAGGGGTAAGGAGGTTTGTCGATGAAGGTTTTGTTGTTGGGGTGTTCTTTGGTTGTTGTTGGGATTTTGGTTTTGGAAAGGTGGTGTGGGTGGTCCGGTATTGTTGTTACCACCCGGTCGTTCTTGAGGCATAGGTTGAATATTTGGAGCGGGATTGAAATTGCTTCGGTATTGAAATTGGTGTGGATTTTGGTTTTGGTTGGAGTTTTGGTTTGCCATTGAATCGGTTTCAATGGATGGTGTAAGTTGTGGTGTTTGAGAGGCTTGGTTAGAGGCAAGTGTTGCTTCCAACCGGCTTGCTAGATTTCTTCTTGCTACTCTTTCGATTTCCGGTTCGTAGACTAAAGGTGAAGTCCTCTCGGAGTTCTGCGTATGCATGCACTACCTGTAACCTGCACAAGTAACACACCCGCGTAACAAGGAAAAGAGAAAGTGCAAAAGGAAATTAAACAACTTAAACAGAAAATCACGAAATTCAAACAATAATCCAAACACAAAGTGCACGCACTCCCCGGTAACGACGCCAAAATTTGATCGGAGTGTCGCGCTCCGGTCAAAGAAAAGATTTATAGTCCCAAATTACCCTTAACAAGTAGTTAGTGGTAGCAAGGGGTCGAACCACGAAGAGTCTGTGGTTTGCGAATGGATTCGATTGAATTATGAAAAGATGTCACTTTTATGAAGCTTGCTATTTTGTTTTTATGTATTTTTTTGTTGATTGAAGAGATTTGAATAAAAATATCTAAATGATTGAAGGGATTAACTACTAATGATTAACAAATTGCAAGAAATAAAATTGATTGATTGAACAATAATAAGAAAACAAGGCTCACACCCGGTTTCAACTAATGCAAGACTTAGGGTTACTATGTATTTTAATTAGCTTTACTTGAAATAATTCATTAACGGGTCGCAATCACAAAGCTTAGGTGTCAATCGCTATCAACGCCATAAACAACGGACCATGATACACTTCGTTACTTTGGACTAACAAATCCTACCAAAAGACAAGGCATAAATACGTGTATTCATTTCACAAAGTCAAATTTAATCATTCACTCGACAATTTGCAAATTCAATACCAACGTAGGACAATTGTCAAAGATTCAAATGCACTTCAAGTTGTCACAAAACAATTATCAAAACATAATAAACCCTAAATCTTACAAAAGTCTACACCGGGGTGAAACCTCCTAGATATTAGCCGCGCATGATCGAAAGAGCTTGATCACCGGATGTTGAGAACCCGAAGTTGAACATCTTGAAGCCTTGAGGATGGTGAGGTTTAGGGTTTGGGTAGGTGATGATGAAGAACGGATGAATGGATTGATGGAGCTAGGGTTTGGAATCAAGAACGTGATGTTGATGCAATTCTTGATTCGGGTTGTAGAGATAAAGATAGGTGGATTGGTGGATGATAGATGATGAGTAGTGGCTCCAAGATGATATTTAAAACTCAAAAGTAAGTGTAACTGTCGTCATAATACTCCCATGCCCCCTTTTGATTGTTTCCTTGACCGAAAACAAAGAAAATTCGCGCAGCAGAATTGGAGGACCGTCGCCGACGGCCTGATGCCCCGTCGGCGACGGTCTGTGTATGTTGACTTGAAGCCGACGGCCTAACTTGCTGCTTACGGAGATTTTTTTTGCGACGCAGGAATGCATAGACCGTCGGCGACGGTGCCCCCAGCTTGACTTTCTGTTTTTTCCATTTCTTGAGTCCGGTTGACCCGGTTCGCGTCCCAGTGGTTCCGTTTTCACTCCGGTGACCCGTAAAGCTCCCGAAAAGCTCCTTAAACTCTGTTAGACCTGCAAAACAAGTATCTAATCAAAAGTAGGCTATTCGAAATTAAAACTTGCGTAAAAACATCAAATTAAACAATTACAAGCACCGGTTTTCGACCACGTATCAATGAACAGAGCGATGGGTACATCTCTGATGTAATACCATCCACATAAAACTATTAGTTTGGTTTGATTTCGTCTTAGTTGTAATCTTTTGAAATATTAATGAATTATGATGAATTTAAAAATGACATGAACGCCAAGAAATTTAACTTTATAAAACATATATGGGATTAATTCAACTAGTGAAATATACAAAAACGCCTAAAAAATTGTGAAGTTTGAATTATTAAAGGTATGTAATGAATTTGGGAACACCATGGACACCAATATGTTAGAATTATTAATTGATTTTAATGAATTTAGGAACGCCATAAACGCCAAAATTATTACTATGTAACACAAAACGATTAATTCTTTTTACTGATCTAAAAAACAAATAAAACGCCATGTAGTTATTGAATCTAACTAAACGTAAAAAAAATCTTACACGCCAAAAGTGAAGCGGTGTTGTGAGACGCATTGGAGAAAACCCCTCTGCCTTTGTTTTATCGCGTGCCACGTGTACGCCCAGGATCCGTTTTCACACTTTTAGGCGTTTTCTTCTGATCCCGTTTCTATATATATATATATATATATATATATTTGTTTGGTCTCGGTTTGGTTTAGTTTGGTATGATAGTAGTGACACAGTATCCGTTTTCTATAAATGTTATATACAATGTTGAAAAAACATAAACATAAAAAGTATGTTATTAGAAAAGAGATAAAATACATGATGAATAAAATATCATAAAAAATAAAAACAATTACTTAAACAAATACATTCACTATTTATGAGCACTTTATATTCATGTGACGAATAAAATATTATAAAAAACTAAAACAATTGTTTCAAAAATTTCATTCACTATTCATACCCACTTTCAAATTTCAAATTATATATATTAAATTAAATTAAATATAATATCTAATATAATGTATAATATATATATATATATATATAATAATTAATATGTATAATAATAATAATTGAAAGTGATAATGAATAATAAACATAATAACATAAAAAAATTTGTTTTACTATTCATTATCCTTTTCAATTAATATGTATAAAATATGTATAATAGTAATATTCCCCGGGTGTTACGGCGGGTCTATGGAAGTATCAGTTCGATTTATAATGAGATCGGTATGGTATTGGCACTCGATATAGTAACCAAAAGACTCAAACAAAAAATAAAAGTAATTACAACCAAAATGATGTCAACACGTGTTTTACAATGGTCAAAAGACGAAAACTATAAAAACGAATATCGGTTCCAATAATAACGATACCAGTACCAATGTTGTTCGGTTGAAATCGACAGGGCATAGATGTTGCTAGGACGGTGTCATTTTAGTTAGTCACAGTAAGGGGATGGTACCAACATTCGCTAAAAATAAGCATGTCGCAACATTATAGTCGAAGTTGTTCAAATGGTATTGGTTTGGTTCCTCACAAAAAAACGAAAAATCAATTATATTTTACCCGTTCGATTCAAACAAAACTTATATTTAAATATAGATAAAAAAAAGCATGTCGCAACATTATACTCGAAATTTTATAAGGCATTACTTGTATTATTAAATTAATGTAATGGATAAACGGCGTCGACATATAATAAATACTAAAACGTAGATAAAAAATAGACACGTTGTAACTGTATACTCAAAATTTTCATAAAAGTTATAATATAAAAACAATATATGTTTAATTAATATAAAAAATAATTAAAAGCTAGAAAAAAATATAATAACATATATAATATTAATTTATTTACTGTTCATCATCACTTTCTTTTAATATGTATAATGTATAATAATAATAATAATAATAATAATAATTAATATGTATAATAATAATAATTGAAGTGATGATGAATAATAAACATAATAAAATAAAAAAATTCTTTTACTATTCATCATCACTTTCAATTAATATATATATATATATATATATATATATATATATATATATATATATTGGAGGGTTCAAATGAGAAGAATTTTTTTGTAAGAAGAAATTTTAACCAATAAGAATGCTTCATTTTACTTCATTTAATATTTGCATTTAATTTTAATATAAGGGCATATTGGTAAACTTACATAAATCATTAATTTGTATTCTTCACCTTTAATAACTAACTAAATTAAATTTGTAACTCCTTTTCAAAATATATATATTTTTTCCAAATTAAAAAACCAACTTAACCTAAAGTGTAGAATAAATTACTAGTTGTGTAGGATAAATTACGAGTTGTGTAGGATATATTTCGAGGTGTGTAGGATAAATTTCGGCTGTGTAGGATAAAATTCTATAATGTGTAGGGTATATGTAGGAAAATTTTGATATGTGTAGGTTTTGTAGATTGTATGTAGAATAATTAATGATTAGTTGACTAATTAATTAAAGAGATAAAAATTAATGATATGAGTTATAAATGAAATAGTATTTTACTAATATGTTCTTTCTTCTTTTTCTTCTCACATTAAATTTCTTCTCAAATGAACCTTCCCCTATATATATATATATATATAATATAATAATAATCCGTTATATCTTTTGTTTTACTTGAGTTGTTCTATCATACTTTATCTATTGAATTGAATTAAATATATGAATATTTATTTTAATTAAATAAATACTGTTTAAATATAATTGTATTTGAATTAAATGATATATTGAATGTAATAAGAAATTTTAAATAATCTAGATGATAAATAGTTTAAATTTTAAATTAAATTCAACAACTTCAATATTTAAATGATGTAAACATAATTAGGTTCTCATTTCCCAAAGTTTGTTTATTCGCGGGTTCAATCAATCGGTTCCCCTATATATATATATATATATAATATAATAATAATCCGTTATATCTTTTGTTTTACTTGAGTTGTTCTATCATACTTTATCTATTGAATTGAATTAAATATATGAATATTTATTTTAATTAAATAAATACTGTTTAAATATAATTGTATTTGAATTAAATGATATATTGAATGTAATAAGAAATTTTAAATAATCTAGATGATAAATAGTTTAAATTTTAAATTAAATTCAACAACTTCAATATTTAAATGATGTAAACATAATTAGGTTCTCATTTCCCAAAGTTTGTTTATTCGCGGGTTCAATCAATCGGAGAACATCTATATTGAATGTAATAAACAATTTTAAATACTCTAGATGATAAAAAATCTAAATCTTAAATTAAATGTAACAACTTCAATATCTAATTGATGTAAAGATAATTAGGTTCTCATGTCCCCAATTTCGTTCATTCACAGGTTCGATCAATCGGAGAACATCAATATATTGAATGTAATAATCAATTATAAATACTCTAGATGATAAACAATTTAGATTTGAAATTAAATTCAACAACTTCAATATATAAATGATGTAAAGATAATTAGGTTCTTATGTCCCAAATTTTGTTCATTCACAGGTTCGATCAATCGGAGACTTCAAAAATTCAAAAAAAAAAAAAACAGTTAATATCAAGCTATCCATGTTCATCTAAATGTCAATCTATAAAGATCATCACTAATAACAATTTTAACTTTACCAAAGTATAACAGATTACTTTTTCTATTAAGATACCATACCACTGCTATTATTCTTCAATATTTCAAAAAAAATCTGAATATTTTCATAACAGAGCCATTCTTGCTACGAACGAAGTTGTACAAAAAGTTAATGATCGCATACTTTCATTGCTTTCTGACAAACATAAAGAATACCTAAGTTATGGAAATTGGTTTATGTATAAAAATAATTCACTTATGTAAATTTGTACCGACGTTATAAAGTTACATGATTTTTATCTTTAAATTCATATAATACACGGGTTTATAATATAGTTTTAATATAAAATGTTGTATTTTTAGCTTTCTAATAAAACTATTTATATGATTTGAGTAAAACCCCTTTTATAACTTATAATGTATAAAACAATCATTTCACTTAACAAGTTACAAACTTACGATCACTTTAGTAAAAATATAGCAAGACATAAAACTTCTTTAGCCAATATTGTAGAACCGAACTGACCAAGTATACCTCTAGTGGCAGATCCATAAACCTTTCCGCAATGGATTTTAATATAGGTTTTCACTAAAAATTATATAAAATCTATATAGGTTAGGTTGTCATTATAAATTCCAAACCAAGTGGGTTTCTGGAACCCGGTAAATAAGTCTAGATCCGCCCCTGAATACCCCGCATGGATTGAACAACCAATGGTTGGACCGTATGGTTCTTGCCTCTTGGCGACACGTCAAGTGGTTGCACAAGTTTTAAATAAATATCTTAATACGAACGTATCTTTTTGTTTGAAATCAAGACCTTTAATAGAAAGAAGAGAGCATTTATCTACCAATCAAAAACTTTTAATCCGATTCAACTAGTAAACCAATACTTTAGCCGATTCAATAACCAACTCCTTTTCTAAAAAAAAAAAACTCTTAGTAGTACTTTAGCCGATTCAATAATCAACCCCTTTTCTAAATAAAAACAGCAGCTAACAAGAACTAAAATGAAATGATTAACCAACTTTATGAACTTTAAATCATCCAAAAATGATTGGTTGATAGTTACAAATTAAATCAAACAAAACCTTTTTCATAGGTTCAAAACTATATATTTGACAAAGGGTGTGTTGTTGTGATGGTAACGGCAACATGGTGGTGCTGGCTTGGGTTGGTGGGGGAATAAATGCTGAACTGGTACACACACTCTCCATTAAAACCATTCGTACATATTAAATTTTATAGAATATCATTTAATAAACTCTCATAGCCTCTTTTATTTTTTTAACTTTTATATTTTTTTTTAATTTGTTCTAGTTAATATACCTCATTAATTTTATAGAATATAATTTAATAAACTCTCATAGCCTCTTTTATTTTTTTAACTTTTATATTTTTTTTTAGTTTGTTCTAGTTAATATACCTCATTCCATCTTCACCAGCCTTAAATTAAAACAGCAGAAGATGACCAGAGTATGTGAAGACAACCATTATTATTCTGTACAAAACAAACAACATCATAATTAGCAAATGCTTTAAAGTTGCAAGATTCACCACCACCACCACCACCACCACCGCCGGCGCCACCGCATCATCACCGGGAACCACCACCGTTGAGCTCACACCAATCTCATTTCTTCAACTTTTAATCAATTTTTTTTTTCAAGAAACATCTAGGGTTCTTGATTTTTTATTGATCCAACAACTACCCAGAAGCAGACTCTTCCAAAAATCAAAACTTTTACTTGTTCTTGAATACCCATTTCATTTCTTGCAAAATTGAATCAACAAACCAGTAATTTAGCCCCAAATTCTTGAATCTTTGACTGACCCACAAGCTAAATCTTGGAAAAGTTCCAATCTTTAATCTTTCTTGATGATTGCATTTCAAATGGGTACACAAAGCAGCAGTGTTGAAGATGTTTGCACTGATCTTTAACTAATGAGAAGCTTATTACAACAATGCTGGTACTTGACCACTGGTCTTCTGTTGCTGCTGGCTGCTTTTCAGCCGCCAGGGGCTGCAGCCGCCACAACAGAAAAGGAGATCTTGCTTCAGTTCAAAGGTAACATTACAGATGACCCTTACAATAGTTTGGTTTCATGGGATTTGAATAAAGATCAGTGTAGAGATTATAGTGGTGTGTTTTGTGATTCTTTTGGGAATGTGTATAAGATTGTGTTGTGGAACACTAGTTTAGCCGGTGTGTTATCGCCTGCATTGTCCGAATTACGATCTTTAAGGATCCTCACCCTGTTTGGGAACCGATTCACCGGAAACATCCCACTGGAGTTTGAAAAACTCACCACTTTGTGGAAGATCAATGTGAGCTCGAATGCGTTATCGGGTCGAATCCCTGAGTTTTTAGGGGATTTACCGAGCATTCGGTTTCTTGATCTGTCGAAAAATGAGTTTGAAGGACTGATTCCGTCGTCTTTATTTAGAGTTTGTGACAAAACAAAGTTCATTTCACTGTCCCATAACCATCTTTCCGGTGAAATTCCGATTATTATCGACAATTGCTTGAATCTTGAAGGGTTTGATGTGTCGTTCAACGGTTTAAGGGGTGGATTCCCTTCACAGATTTGTGAAATCCCAAATCTTGTTTATTTGTCTGTCAGAAACAACATGTTGACAGGCAGTGTTGAAGAACAGATCACAAGTTGTCGAAGACTCGAACTTTTGGATCTTGGCAGCAATCTTTTCACCGGAATTCCGCCTTTTCGCGTTCTTGAATTCGCAAATCTGAGCTATTTTAACATTTCGTATAACGGGTTTGATCCGCAAGTTCAAAAGATTCAAACTTGTAGTGAAAGATTAGAAGTTTTTGATGTTGCTGGCAACAGTTTCGAAGGCGAGATCCCTATGAGCATTGTTACACAATGCAGTGGGTTGAAGGTTATAAACATGGGGTATAACAGATTAAATGGTGAAATCCCAGTTGAGATTTCGAACTTAAAAAGACTTACAGTGATTAAATTGGGTAATAATTCGATAAATGGTGAAATTCCTGAAGAATTCGGATCCATTGAGCTTCTGCAAGTTCTTGATCTGCATAATCTTGATCTTGAAGGCGGGATCCCGGATTCTTTAAGCAATTGCCGGTTTCTTCTCGAGCTGTAAGTCCAGTTATACCTTGTGCTTTCTTTGTTGTACATTCTTGGTTTAGAAAGCGCGTCGCGATGTGATGCATTTTGATACCAAAAGCCAATACGCAGGGCGCGAGCGTTGCGCATCACATATGCAAAAAGTTATATAGAGACAATATTTTAACTTAATTTTTTATCGATGAATATAAGGCATTCTCATCATCTTCAATCAATGGTCTAGTTTGTCAAAATACTTAAAACACTTGGCTCAATCGATGGTCGGATTTGTTTTTATAAGATTTTAAAAACCCAGGCCCATCGCAATCAATGGTCTAATTTCCTCAAATATTGGTCAACTGCAAAAAGCACCACATCAGTTCGCATCACATCAACTGCAGTGATGCGATCTCATCACTGCATCATGCACAATACGCTCTTGATGCGCTCATTATAAAACCAAGTGTACATCCGATAACGATGATAATCGAATTCTAATCGTGTTACATTTACAGGGATGTTTCCGGAAACTCTTTGCAGGGACAAATCCCAGAAACATTTTACAACATGTCATACCTTAGAATCCTCGATCTTCACAAAAACAACCTTACCGGAACGATACCGTCACCTTTAGGAAATCTTTCCAAGATCCAAACATTAGATCTGTCCGAAAATTCATTATCCGGGTCAATCCCATTTTCTTTAACAAATCTGTCGAACTTGAACCACTTCAACGTCTCCTACAACAACTTATCGGGTCGGATCCCATCTTTTTCAATCCAGAGTTTCAATTCCTCCGCGTTTTCCAACAATCCGGAACTATGTGGGGCCCCATTGGACCAATCTTGTTCGGGAGATTCGACAAATTCTGATTCAAGAAGGCCAAAACTAAGCGTTTCCACTATCGTCGCCATTGTTGCTGCTTCGTTGATCTTGATTGGAGTTTGTTTGATAACTGTTATGAACATGAAAGCTCGAAGAAGAAGAAGAAGACGAGAAGATGAAGCGATGATTATTGAAAGCACACCTTTAGCTTCATCAGATTCTAATGTAATAATTGGAAAACTGGTGCTTTTTAGCAAAACTTTGCCATCGAAATACGAAGATTGGGAAGCCGGGACGAAAGCGTTGCTCGATAAAGATTGTTTAATTGGAACGGGAACGATCGGAAGTGTATACAAAGCCGATTTCGAAGGCGGGATTTCAATAGCAGTGAAAAAGATTAAAGCTTTAGGAAGAATCAAGAGTCAAGATGAATTCGAGCAAGAAATCGGACGGTTAGGATCTCTCCGACACGCGAATCTTGTAATATTTCAAGGGTATTATTGGTCTTCAACTATGCAATTAATCTTATCCGATTTCGCCTCGAACGGAAACTTGTACGATAATCTACACGGGGTCGGTTATCCCGGGACAAGTTCGGGTGTCGGAAACCACAACTTAAACTGGCCGAAACGGTTTCGGATTGCTCTAGGGACCGCAAGGGCGTTATCGTACATTCACCATGACTGTAAACCTCAGATACTCCATCTCAATTTGAAATCAAATAACATCTTGTTGGATGAGAATTACGAGCCGAAACTTTCGGATTACGGGTTAGTCAAGTTGCTGCCATTGCTCGATAACTACGGGTTGACCCGATTTCACAATGCAGTTGGATATGTTGCACCCGAATTGGCTCAGAGTATGAGGTTGAGTGACAAATGTGATGTGTATAGTTTCGGTGTGATCTTGTTGGAGCTCGTTACAGGGCGGAAGCCGGTGGAGAGCCTAGGCGGCAACGAGGTGGTGATTTTGTGTGAATATGTTCGGGGTTTGATCGAACGGGGAAGAGCGTCGGATTGTTTTGATAGAAGTTTAAGCGGTTTTGTTGATAATGAACTGATACAAGTAATGAAGTTGGGGTTGATTTGCACGTCGGAATCGCCTTTGAGAAGACCGAGCATGGCCGAGGTGGTTCAGGTTCTCGAGTCTGTGCGGGCCGGGTCGAGGCCCGGATCTGGATCCGGGTCATATTAGCTGGGCTAGGGATATTCTTTTGTATTCAGTTTATAATCAACATTACTGATTGTTTAACGTAATTTGTTTTCAATAAGATTCATTCATTATTGATCAGCTGTATGAACACACATTTTAAACCCTGAACAAAAATTTGACCCCGTTTCACAAAACTTTCCTAATTCTTTCCGTAACTAATTGATCTCATTTTCATTCAAGTTTAAATAAACTCGGCTCAGTTCGTTGTTTTACTAGAGAAGGGTATGTTTGGCATGAAGCTTTTTGGAGCTTCTAGCTTTAAACTTTAAAGAAAAAGCCCATAATAAAAAGTCTTGTTTGGTTGAATGAGCTTCAAGCTTTTAGGTTAGGAGCTTGAAGCTTTTGGTTGAACGCTCCTACTAATAGCGTTTAGAAGGAGCTACAAACTTTTAGGGAAAAAATAACTATTTTAATCTCTAAAGATAATAAAATTTTTAATGCAAAAACTTTTTAATTTTTTAGTTATGTCCATTTTGGTCATCTAAAAAGCTACCAGGGGCGATGCTTTGAAGGGGCCGGGAGGGGCGCCCGACCCCTGAACTTTTCGGCCAGTAGTGTTATATATGTAGTTTTCGTATAGAAATTTTTTGGTATATATGTTTTCGACCCCCCGGTTCTATAGAAATTTTTGGGTATATACGTTTTCGATCCCCCCGTAAAAAAATTCAAGCTTCGGCACTGAAAGCTACTAGCTACCCGCTTCCAGCCACCAGCCACCAACTACTTTCGCCAAACATACCCTAAGGCCGACGAGACTGACGAGCTTCACATGCCAACCTTTATTTTAGGCTCAAGCTCGGTCTAGATAAGTTGTGAAAAACACGATATCTATCACATCAAATCTCTTTATAAACTAATCAAGTAGGTACAAAGGTCTTCAAGTAAAAAGAAAGAACAAAACACGGCACAAACCACCGTTTAAAACAGAGCATATACTGGGCAGATCATCAACTGAGTGATTAGCATAATATGATGAACAAGCAGCGACCAAGAAACTCTCGAACAGACAAAAGGGGCAAAACCCTAAAGAATGAATGTTCTAGAGAGAAAGAAGAGGGACTGCGGAAGTGTATCCTAAGCTGATGAATTCGGCAGGGATATATACACGAGGCAACCCTAGCTAGAAAACGAGCCCAAGACTTCAAGCAGCCCAACTTTATAAGCAGCTCATCTTTATAAGCAGCCCAAAAAACATCAAAACAAAACAAAACAAAACAAGAAGAGGAAATATATAAAACTATATTAGATATTGAATTGAATAAAAAATATTTATTTATATATTTCAACATCCCCCCCTCAATTCAATATTTAAAACAATCAAACATGATAAGAAGAGAACAAACCTTTTACCCGTAGACAACCCTTTTGTAAGAATATCAGCAACCTGATCCTCAGATTGAATACCCATAGTTTGAATAACGCCTTTAGAGATTTTTTCTCTTAAGAAAAAAAAGATCTATCTCAAATGTTTTGTGCTTTCATGAAACACAGGATTGGCTGCTATAGAGATAGCAGCCATGTTATCACAAAATAACTGAATAGGCAGATTAACATCAACCTTTAATTCTTTTAATAAATTTGAAATCCACATAACCTCACATGTCGCAACACACATTGACCGATATTCTGCTTCGGTAGAAGATCTTGAAACGGTGGACTGCTTTTTACTTTTCCATGATACGAGATTATTACCTAAAAAACAAAGAACCCAGTAATAGACTTTCTAGACCCTAAACATTTAGCCCAGTCTCTGAGTCAGAAAAAGCCTTCATACCTAAAGAGTCCCCTTTTTAAACAAAATCCCTTTTCCAGGAGCACCTTTTATGTATCTTAACAGCCTTAAAGCAATTTTAAAGTGAGTTTGAGTAGGCGAATGCATAAACTGACTAAGATAATGCACAGAATATGCAATATCTGGTCGAGTGAGAAAGGTAAATTAATATTCCAACAAGTTTTTGATAAACAGTTACGTTGGTTAATGGTTGATTATCCTTTTCACATAAATGAGTCAAAACATGATTTGGCTCTATAGGGCAACTAACTGGTTTACAACCAGTCATACCAAATTCAGCAAGTAAATCTAAATAATATTTTCTTTGAGTTAAACATAAACCAACAGTATTTCTAACAGCTTCAAGACCCAAAAAATATTGCAACTTTCCCCGGTCTTTTATTGAAAACTTTGATTTCATTAACTTGTTTTGAACAACTACCAGTTATAATGATATCATCCACATAGACAAGAAGAATAATAAAACCTGAGTCTTTTGTCATAACAAACATGGAATGATCGCACTTACTTTGTTCAAAACCAAGATTAAGAAGAACATAAACGAGTTTTTCATTCCACATCCTAGGAGCTTGTTTTAAGCCATAAAGGGACTTTTTTTAATCTACAAACTTTAGACCCGGCAGATTGATCATAACCATCAGGCAAACACATATAAACCTCTTCATTGAGCTCACCATAGAGGAAAGCATTATTAATGTCAAGTTGGAATATTTCCCAGTTAAAGTGGACAGCCATAGACAAAACACATGTAATGGTGACCATTTTTATAACAGGTGAAAAAGTATCGAAGAAGTCAATGCCTTCCTTTTGACTGAACCCTTTAGCAACAAGTCTAGCCTTATATCTCTCTATTTCACCATTGGATTTATATTTTATCTTATAAACCCACTTACACCCAATAGCTCTCCTATTAGGTGGTAAGTCAACAAGTTCCCAAGTGTTATTTTTATGTAAAGCTTCTAGTTCTAAGTTCATAGCATCAACCCAATTACTGTCATTTTTTTGCTTCAAAATAGTTTTTAGGTTCACAACTTTTATTTAGGACAGAAGCAAAACACAGACCTTCAGGAGACAAGTTAGCATAATTTAAGACCCTTTCTAAACCATATTTAACTTTCCCATCAACCACAAAATCATAAGTTTAGATGGAATTTTGATGTTTCTAGAAGACCTCCTAAGAGGAGCGCTGGTTTGATCCTCAATTCCTCCCTTAGAATTGTTATTGTTTTCATATTCAGTATCATGCTCAGCCCATCCCTAAAGTAATTGGAAAATTTTGAATTTTGAGGAATTAGAACTTATTCCAATGAAAATTTATGTTGCGTTTGGTTTGTAAATTTGTAAATGTAATTGGAATCTAAAAAAGCAAATTATAGAATTATCCTTAATAAAACTCATCCCTCAAATGAATGATTTGTTTGTGATATGAGTTTTTTGTTAACTTTTCAACTTTTCAATGAAATGTTTACAAATCCTTCAGTAGAGTCAAGGAAAGTTAAAATCCTTGGATTGATGGAAAGTTTTCTAATTCCATTTCCTTATTTACCTACCAAACACAATTTTAAATGGAATGTTTTTCTAATTCCAACTTAAATTCCATTGAATTCAATGAACCAAACAGACCCTTAATCTAGTAATCTAATTATCGACCAAGGTTATTGATGCTATTCACACAATGAGGTTAAGTTGGGATTTCATTCCTACTAGAAAAGCCTTGGGAGGGGTTTGGTGCAACATAGCAAAAGTCATGTCGAAAACGTCGATTGACGGGACCCCTTTGAGGTGTTTTTTCAAAGGGAAATTTGGGAATTGTGAAGATACAACTTTCTGGTTGGATCTGTGGGTATGCAATGAACTGCTAAAGGACAAATTTCCCAATCTCTTTAGACTCGAGCCTAAGAAAAGAGCTAAAGTGAAAAACCATATCAATCTATCTTAATGCTGGCGGCTCGACCTATACTTGGCAATGGAAAAGATCAATCATGTCTGGAACTGAAGTGGAGGAGTTAATCGGGTTGTGCAGTAGTCTATTTTCTTTTAGGTTGTCCAACATGAATGACTCTTGGGCTTGATTGGGGCAGCGAACGAGGATTTCTCGGTGGGTGCAGTGAAACGAATGCTGGATAAAAACAAGGTTTGTGACATTTTTTACATGCCAAAATGGTGTAAATGGATCCCAAGTAAAGTTAACATTTTTATTTGGAGGGCTGAGATGGATAAGATCGCGACATTGACTGCTTTAAAGAAGAGGGACATCAGCGTGGATGCTACTTTATGTTTGATGTGTATTGACGGTGAAGACTCAACGGAACATATACTTACTACTTGTTTCATTGCTACTATGGTTTGGGCAAATGTGTGCAAGTGGTGCAAAATTCCTTCTTTAATTAGTTTCTCATTTAAAGATCTTTTGGAATGCCATGAGCATGTGGGATTAAAGGGTAAAGAGAAGGAAGTTTTCAAAGGGATTATTAGGATTGGTTGCTGGAGCATCTGAACAGTGAGAAATAAGGCGAAGTTCGAGAACAAACCAATAAAGACCGAAGACATTATTAGCGAAATCAAGTTGATGGGATTTTTATGGTACAATAGTAGAAATAAAAAGAAATAGGGTGTCTTGAGATAATTGATGTAAATTTGTAATTGTGTAATGTTGGAATTTTTAGACCGCCTCGGTTTAAGATTTCGCGTTTCTTAATCTTAAAAAATTTCAAAAATTCTCATCGTTCACATTTCACGAAAACACATTCCTCAAAACTTATTTCTAAAACCGAAAATTACAATAAAAAAGCCGTTTAAAGTTACAAGCAAACAATAAGGGCAAATTCGTCCTTTCATAAAACATAACGTTACCTTCCTTCTCATACCCCACATAATTCAAACCCCAAATCCTTTTTAATCCCCTTCTTGTCCCTTACTACACTCCCTCACTCACTCTATACATACACAAATCTGTATCTATAATCACACACCTACAAACCAACAACTACACAAACCTATATGCATTGGTTCGTTGTCAGTTACACAATCCCCCAATATCTGTTCGAATCTGCACCCAAAATCACACAATTTCTGTAGAGATTTTTCACAATGGAGGTTGAAATGGAGGATGATAACAGTAGTAACAACACGGCCGTAGAGTTTACGTTTACGGCCGTTGAATTTGACGTCGATTACGAGTTTGACGCGCCTCGGTTCTTCGATTTTGCTCGCGAGGAGTCGTTTCATGAAGCGAGTGATGCGGAATTGTGGTTTGATTCGGCTCAAAGTTATCCGCCTTCACGTAAGTTGTGGTTGATTAGTTATTGTAGGTTTTTAGAGGTTTGTTACGGTTATAGAGATTGATATTTGATGTATTGTATGGAGATTGTGATTGATATGTTATTGATTGTTGAGGATTTTGGAGTTTGAACTGATTTTGAGGTGAATTATAGAGTTCTAGGTTAACATTTGCTGTATGTTATGGAGATTGTGATTGATATATTATTGATTGTTGAAATATGAGCTGATTTTTGATTCGATTTTGTGGTTTCAGATGATTTTGAGGTAAACTTTTGTGTATTTTATGGAGATTGTTATTGATTGTTAAAATATGAGCTGATTTTTGTTTAGGTTTTGTGGTTTTTAGTAACATTTTGAGTTGAATTATAGAGTTTTAGGTTAACATTTGGATCATTTTAGCAAAATTATTGGTTGCTTGATCCGGTTTATGCAAAATTACACTCACGTGAGTTAGTTAAGGTTAATTTTGGTAGATGATTTAGGTTAATTTTGAATTTGAAATTTTAGGTTTGACTTTTAGAGTCTAATTGTATGCAGTGAACTGGTATTGTTGATAAATGATAATTGATACTCTGTTGCAAGTTTGCAACGATCACACGGATACACTAATAATAGAAATTTGCGTGTTGTATTTGCTTGCTTGTTAAGTGTGGGGCTAGTCCTGGCTCATGCAGATGAAAGTTAATATAGTGTCTTGTACTTGTGGTCCATATTATTCTTGGTTAATATAGATACCAAAATTTATATATTGAGTGAATGAGTGGTCCATCTCATTCTCATTTCTCACCCATCATTATTGGGTTAGGAGTCCATTTACTAGAGGAGTTACTGTCCCGTTTTCAATTTTGATATCTCTTTGATCGAGGGTATTTAATGGTTATGTTCATGCTGATTGTAATATGATTAGCTTGTCATTTCTGTTTAATTATGATTTCAGCGTTTGCGGTCAGATTACTTTCGAGAGAACAAAGTGGAAATACCAGCGGTGCTACATCGTCAAAAGGTCCTGATAATGCACCCGGAGAGTCCTCAATGGCTTTGAGCAACACAGGTATCAACTAGACTACTATATTTTTCATTGAGTACAGTATACATATTATTAAGAGCATTGGATTATAGATTGTTAATTATCTTGCAGATGGTGATGTGGTAAATGAGGGAGTTTCTTTGGACTTGAAGAATTACTGTCTACAAACATTGCAAAACCAACAGTCTATCGGTGCTGCACTTAAAGAAAGCATAATAAATGCTAACTGTAAATCTAAAACAAAGTCAAGTTGGAAACCGTCTTTTTCAAGGACCTCAACTTTGATGAAACCTACAGCAAGTCAACTAGCTAAACAAAACCAGGAGCGTTTAATGGATAATTTCAGGTAATTACTGTTGAATTATATTTGTTGTTAATTCATCTTCTATTGTCATTATTTTGAAAGACCTTTTATCGTTTTGCTGTTAGGTTTCAAAAATCGGGGAACAATTCTTCGGTTGTTGAAAGTCAAGCTGCTAAAAGACAAAAACTCGAGGGAGGCCACTTGTGTAAGGTTAGAAATTAATTATTATTTTTCTATATTGTTTTTCTCTTTGAATGATTGTGATTTGTGCATCAGGTTTCATTTTGATTCAAAAATAAATTTGTCTACATGTTATGAACATTCAAAATGTTTTACTTAACAGGTCACAGACACAAATCAACAAGCTAATTTTGTCCACAAGGCACCGAAAAGGGTAATTTGCATAAGTTCAACACATTTGGCGCTTGCCTCACATTTGTTTATTAGTTTTTTTAGCATTCTATAAATAAGTTTTTATTGATGGTTTACAGGAAGGCAATGTAGACGGTAATTTAGGTCGTGGTAGGTTACGAATCACTGTTCCTAGACCTCCTGATCTTGCAACAGCTCAAAGGGCACAAAGAATAAGGTTCAATCCACATATCACAACTCTACTCCTGTGATTATCACCTTAAACAAGTTTGAATAAAATGCCATTTTCGTCCCTGAGGTTTGGCCAGTTTTGCTACTTTCGTCCAAAGGTTTGTTTTTCCGCATCTGGATCCAAAAGGTCTGAAATCTTGCCAATTTCAGTTGGTCCGTTAACTCCATCCATTTTTCTCCGTTAAGTCAGAGGTATTTCTGTATTTTTTGTTGACTTAAGGGGCAATTCGGTCTTTTCCAGGGGTATTCAGTCTTTTTACATAAAGTGAAAAAGACCAAATTGCTCATTAAGTTAACAAAAAAGACAGAAATACCCCTGACTTAACGGAGAAAAATGGATGGAGTTAAAGAGCCGGATGAAAATGGCAAGATTTCAAACCATTTGGATCCAGATGCGGAAAAACAAACCTTTGGACGAAAGTCGCAAAACTGCCCAACCCTTAGGGACGAAAATGGCATTCTTTAAAACAAGTTTTTATGTTTAATAATCTTGAAGTAATTTAATATTTTGGTACTAGGCAAAAAGATAATGATGGAAATGAGCATGTAGCAACAAGAGCCCACGGGTTTCGAGCTCGTCCACTCAACAGAAAAGTTTGTACACACATAATAACTTCATTTTATATGTATTCTTCGGGTTTTTATAATTTTATGTATATATTGTTTGGTCACCTGCAGATTTTTGAGGCACCTTCATTTTTACACCAAAAAAGAAGCGTTCCCCAGTTACCAGAGTTTCAAGTAAGTTGTTGCTTCATATTTTTTTTCAATCAGTTTCAGTGGTAATAATTGTTTCTCAAACCTAAATATTTACATTACAAATCGTATTAATATTAACAACCAGGAGTTTCACTTGAAAACAACCGAGAGGGCTGTACAAAACGCTGCTGCAGGACCATCAACATCAGCATGTTGCAACATCAACTCAAAGGTTATAAATCAAAGCCAATAAACATATACTAGAGGTATCTATAAACCGTCTAAACCAACCACACTGCACCGCCAAAACTGAAAAAAGTCAGTTGGTTCGATCGGTTTGAGATTAACACGTTTGGGTGTTGGTGGTTTGACGGTTTAAAGGTCTGGCTAATGGTTTGGAACTTGGAACCTGCCGTGTAAACCGAACTGTCCGTTATATTGGTTATTGCGGTGGGATATCGGTAATTTTAATGCGGTAAAAAAATGGATATCAGTCAAGGACCGATATTTGAGATATCGGTTATCGCGGTGGGATATCGGTAATTTTAATATCATGCAAAATTTATATATATAGCAATTTAACGATAACAGTTCAGTGTACTTTCCTACCATTAACGAATTAACCTTTTGCAACTTGCAAAACACTACAATTGTAGCAAGTAGGAACTGATTAAGACCTAAAAAAACACTAACATTTAACACTAACAATTAAGACTTAAAACACTAATAGCAGCAATAACATGAAAGATGAATGGTAGAACTAAGAAGAAAGGTACTGATATCGGGAAAATCGGTGATATATCGGACAGATATGGGACCAATATTGCTGATAATATCGGTACTGATATTCCCACCAATATTTTGCACCGATATCTCACCAAGGGACCGATAACCGATATATCACCGATATATCACGATATTAACTACATAGATATTCAATCATTTCAACTTTTTAAAACTTTTAATACAAACAAAAGATTTTGAAAATAAGTACTAAAAAAATCAGTTCAAACCGCCAAAACTGGCCGGTTTGTTTGTCGGTTTTGTAGTTAGTAGTCCAGCCCACAATTCTGTCAAACCGGCAAAGCCAGACTATATACACCCCTACGTATTACATGTCAAATTTGGAAATTTTAAATCGAGATTAAGATAGAATGTGTTAAAAAATTGTGTATTTATACAGACACCGCAGAAGCCTACTTTTGCCTTCGGCGTAGAAAGTAGCAGTAGAGGATCAAAAGGGTATTTTAGTAATTATTTTGTAAAATTTTCGTTTTGTTTCTTTTGAAATAATGTATATGTATAATATGATTTAATCCGTTGTCGACTTGTCTCTCTACAGACCACATGTAACTGGTGCTCCAAAACAAGAGGATTGTGAAACAATTCACAGATTCAAAGCTCTACCCCTTAACAAGAAGGTATGGATTCAACACTCAAGAATACCGATAATTCTGAAATAAAGTTGTATTCATGCTTTTGTGGATGCAACAGATATTTTCAAGTAAAGGAGATTTAGGAGTTTTCAGAAGTAACAAGAGGGAGACTACCGTAGCTATGGTAACTCCCCATGATTACTTCCATTTCTTTTATTTTTATGACATTATTATTTTTTTAGTTAATCAATTTCCTTAGAGTAAAATGTCATTTTCATCCATGAGGTTTGGCCACTTTTGCGAGTTTCATCCGGAGGTTTGTTTTTCCGCATCTGGATCCAAAAGGTTTGAAATCTTGCCATTTTCATCCGACGCGTTAACTCCATCCATTTTTTAACGTTAAACGAGGGGCATTTCTGTCGTTTTAGACATTTTTTAATAAAATAAAAAATACTATAAGAAATAAAGATCCACATCTGTTGACTATCTCCCCACCCAAACCTTTAAACATCACAAAAAATGTCTAAAAAGATGAAAATACCCCTGACTTAACGTTAAAAATGGATGGAGTTAACGAGTTGGATGAAAATGGCAAGATTTCAAACCTTTTGGATCCAGATGCGGAAAAACAAACATTTGGACTAAATTAGCGAAACCTCAGGGTCTAAAATGGCATTTTACTCATTTCCTTATATTCTAATGTTTCATTTCATCACAGGTGTTTAATTTTCAAACCGAAAAACGAGCTCATCATGCTCCACCAGTTGATCTCTTTAACAAGGTATATATTTTCTATCTTTTGATAATCGTCTCGCTATAATTTTTCACATAGGAAAAATTGAAACAAAAACACTTCGGTTAATTATTTTGTTTGTAGCTCTCATTGGCATCAGAATCCAGTTGTCAATCACACAAGCCTAGGTTGTCTAGGGCTCCCTCTATTTTTTCAAAGGTTAGTGATTAACCTTGATTAAACTTTTACATTTTCGTTAAATTTGCGATTTTTAAACCTTTTACTGAGTTGCATATTATATTGGCACAAGGGTTCAAAAGAAAACAGAGTACAAAATTTGGATCAAAACAGATTCATTTCAACAGTGGAAAGGTGACCACTGAAGGCATTCCGTCATCAATCATTAGCAGGTAGCCAGGTAACACAATGAATACAATATATATGTGTGTGTGTGTGTATTTTCGTTAAATACTTAAAAGGCTCAAAGCTAAATCATTGTAGTTAAATACCTACAAACTTTTTTTTTTTTTTTTTTTAAATTTTACCCTCCACATCATAATTTATTTTAATTACAAATTTACAATGTTTCTCTTATCACACACGTCTTGCTTATGTAATGATGAGTAGAACCTTTTAAGTCCATTATACATTGTAATATGGAGAAATTTTGACGTAGGGAATAAAATTAGGAAAAATAATTTACGTGGTATTTAACTAAGCTCATGTGAGTGACAACACCATATGTGCTTTTCCATATATGTAGGGAGAGGATTATTTTAGAACACTGTTTTTGCAAGAACGAATAACAAGTTTGTTTAACTTTTTGATTAGTGATTTATAATTTAAAAATTTTGTACTGCTCACATACACATGTGTAGGTTATGTACATAAAAATCCATCAAATTAATTTGTTCATATATTTTCTAGTTTTGTACAAACAGTCTAAGCTTATGTACATGACCACCATGTGTGTTTTCCCATGCAAAACAAAATTGAGCCATGTATGCGTAGGTTATGTACATGTGACAACAGTTCTGTACTAAACACACCTCTGATTTTTTTTTTTTTTGATTTCTACTGTTGAATTGAAACAGAGATTTGGGAATCTGTTATAATGATCAAAACGTCGAATCCATTAATGGAAGATTAAACCATGAAAGCGAATACGATGGCATCTATTTTCGGCGCCGCTGGATCTACCAAATCTTGTCATCTACACCATACGACCTTAAACTTGTTAATAAAATGCCCACAAAAAGCAAAACTGTACAGCTCCCCAATGGTTTGATTCTACTTTCTTTAACGATGATCAAGAACATTTGTCTTACAAAGAACAAACTAACTTTGCATTTAACCATATGCATATGTTGCAATATATCATTATTAGTTTTAAAAACTCTACGATTGCATTGAAATAGTATCGGAAGATCGTGTTGGAGTTGCCCAAGAAAGGGGGGCAACTCGTAGGTGGAATGGAGTTTTGGGCTTTGGAAGGGGTTTGGGTTTGTAGCTTTTGATAACTAACAGGTTACAGTTATTTATGTATTCATTTTCTGAATGACAAACTATTCTACTCCTTGATATGTTCCTATTACCCACCTATATCCGTGCTTTACAAGATTTGAACACTTCACCTATACTGGTTACGGTGTTGTGAGTTTTACAAATCTCATAGTGAGATCAATGAATCGCATTCGGGTGTGTAAGTTTGTCTTACCAAATATGAAGAGATAAAAACATTGGTACCAAGGGTTAATGATGTATTATGAATATGTTTATTGAGTGGCGATAATGGTTGTTTTGCATAAATATTGACATGATTATATGGTAGTTTTTGGTAATTTAATATGTATCAAGTATACACATTTTTATACTCCATATGTTGTTACTGTATTGTGTATGCCAATTATATGATTAATGGGGACGAAATTCGGTTGAAACATGGAACCACTTGGTCTGTTGTCTTTGGCTAGTGTAATTTTATGAAAAATGATAATTCCTAACCAACCAACCTTCACCCAGAAGGAAAGTTCAGAGATATCCTAAATTTTTTTTGGCCTCACAGTTTAAGAATTTTGGATTTGTAAAGGGTCTAAATGACTAAATTCTTTTGAGAAGCCCAACTTGTGAAAGTGTAATGAAAGTAACTCAGGTCCAACTGAATAAAAAAAAAGTAATTCAAAACCCAATTTATGAATTGAGGGACGCTATTGGGCGGTAATAGAAAGAAACAAAAATTTGCGAATAGGGCCCAAGTTTTTTTTTTATCTCGAACAGGGCCTAAACTTTCTTTGTGATTTTCGAAGACGTTCCTGTGGTGACAAAAACAATAATGAACTGACAGACGAGATTGGATAAATAAATTAATAGATAATATTAACCATAGCTAGTCGATTAAAATTGACATATACAATATAAGGTCATAGGTTGTCCAAACAACTATCATATTATGTTGGCTCAGTTTAGCGATTAAACCCCTTTTCCACAAATATATTACCTGATTCAGAATTTGTTATGAAGTTATCAATCCTGCTAAGAGTGAAGCGATCAACAAATTCGAGCATAGAATCGATAAATTCTATGAAATTGAGCAAAAGAAGCTCGAGATGAAGCAGAAAAAAATGCTCTTACTTGACACGACTAACATGAATCCAGATCAACGAGCCGAACACGAGGCAATGTGCGCTGAAATCCGAGAGAAATACGGCTACAATCGCATTTAACGGCTAGCTTAATTCATGTATTTTAATTTGTAGGAAAATGTAATTTCTTTTTATGCAATGTAAGTTTAATTTTTAGTTGATATGTTTTTTATATTTAATGGCTAGTTTAACTAAAAAAAATTCAAATTCTTAACGGCTAGTTTAATTAAAAAAAATTCAAATTCCCTAGTTTAATTAAAAAAAATTCAAATTCCCTAGTTTAATTAAAAAAATTCAAATTCCCAACTGCTAGTTTAATTAAAAAAAAATTCAAATTCCCAACGGCTAGTTTAATTCAAAAAACTCAAATTCCCAACGGCTAGTTTAACGGCTAGTTTAATTAATGTGATGAGTACATACGCATTGGTGAAAGCACTTCCATTGAATGTCTACACAAGTTCTGTAGGTCTATTGTTGAGGTTTTTGGACCACGATATCTTAGAAGGCCCAACCAAGATGACATTCAACGATTGCTACAACTGCATTCTGAAAAACATGGGCTTGTCGGAATGCTTGGAAGCATAGATTGTATGCATTGGGGTTGGAGAAACTGCCCAACGGCTTGGAAAGGACAATACACTCGAGGTGATCATGGTCATCCAACCATTATGCTAGAGGCTGTGGCATCACACGACCTTTGGATTTGGCATGCATTCTTTGGAGTGGCAGGTTCAAACAATGATATCAATGTTCTTAATCAATCACAAGTATTCAAGCAAATCTTAGAAGGGAATGCACCACAGTGCAACTTTATTGTGAATGGGAATGAGTACACGCAAGGATACTATCTTGTAGATGGCATCTACCCAAAATGGTCAACACTAGTAAAGAGTTTCGTTTATCCTCCAAACAATAATCTTAAAATGCAATACTTTAAGCGACGACAGGAGTCTTGTAGAAAGGATGTTGAAAGAGCATTTGGTGTCCTCCAAGCAAGGTGGGCAATGATATGAGGCCCTCGAAGATCTACAAGCATACAAGTGTTAGGTGATATAATTCATGCATGTATCATTCTACATAATATGATTGTAGAAGATGAAGGTCATATGATAACTGATTGGTCCCGTGAAGAAGATGAGCCTGAGCCATCAAGTTATAATGGAGGTGCACCCACCGAGTTTGCACACTATCTGCAGAGGCTTAGATCCTTACGAAGCAAAGATACTCACATCGCACTACGCAATCTAATGGAACATCTCTGGAATCTTAAGCAAGCTAATCAAGCTGCTAACGAAGAGTAGATTTGTTTTTTTATTAAGTTTTGTTTTAATTTTTAAATTAAGTTCTAGTTTAATTTGAGTATTTGTATTTTATTTTTAGGAAAATGTAATTTCCTTTTTATGTAATGCAAGTTTAATTTTTATTTATTTTTAACTTCTTTTTTTATTTAAATATATTTTACATTTATTTATTAAATATTTTTTAAGATTACAAAATAAATGTTTTTAAAGAAAAGTAGAAAAAGAAATGGTGATGTGGAAGAGAGAGGATGCATGTGGGATGGATGTGTTGAAGTTAAATAGAGGAGAGAGATAGTGCATGTGGGAAGGATGGGTAAAAAGCTGATGTGGCAGTGATGATTAGGATGCATGTAGTAAATACAGGCCGTTGCATTGGAGACAGTCTACTGCCCCCAACGCTTCAATTTGGGGGGTTGCATTTAATGATGTGGCATGTGCACTTGTGAAGGATGCATTGGGGTGGGCAATAAAGTAAGGGGTTTGTACGTAGGGAAGTGCACTGAAGTGCAGAGAGAGAAGGTGGGTCTATTATTTTAAAAACTAATTTTCAATAAAAAAAGCCTAACGGCTATTTTTAAAAAAATGTGTTTTTTTTTCAACAGCTATATTTAAAAAAAAAACGGCTTGTGTTTTCCCCCCTATAAATACCCATTAAAACTAACTCATTTTTCACCCCAAAATCTTACAAACTCTCAAATTTTTTCATCACACTCTAAAAATGGATCCAAGACGTCAATTTTCTTTCACTGGTTTGTTAAACGATGATGATGATCAGCAAAATCCACAAAAACAACCATCATTCCCTCTTTTGTCACAAACACAAAACTTTTCTCAGTTTTCACAAGCATATTCATATCCCCAGTTTCAACAAGGACCTTCATTTCCCCAATTTGGACAATTTCCTGTCATGCCATAGTTTCAACAACCTACTTTTGATCTTCAACAATTTCTTCAATACCAACAGCTTCAAAAAACCTCCCAAATGCAAGAACCTCAGTTTCAACAAACTCAAGAAGATCTTGTGGAATCACCATCAAAAGCAAAGCCGCAAAAAAAAAAAAAAAAAAAGAAGAAGCCAAGCAAGATGGTAATAGAGAAGAATGACGAGCAACCAACAAAGAATAGTCATCAAAAGTGGCCTCAAAGTGATGAGGTTTTGCTTGCCCAAGGTCTGATTTCAACTTCCGAGAATCCAATCACAGGCAACAACCAAAATGGGGATGCCTATTGGGGTAAGATTGAAAAATACTACAATGAAAGTGAACCTGTAATTCCACGAGATGCTCACAATCTACGAAGTTATTGGCATATGTTTAAATCTAAGGTGAATAGATTTAATGAGTTGTATTTACAAGTCAAGTCTTGTTACAGAAGCGGTTGGTCAGATGACCAGTACATCCAAGAGGCTAGACAATTGTATATCAACGATCCACCTAACAAGACTTCTGCTGCTTTCACATACGAACATGTATGGAATGTTGTTAAAGAGCATGGTAAGTACAACTCTGCTACGCATGTTCATGGCTTTCAACCCCCTAAAAGAACAAAAACTAACAGCTCGGGAGGGTATACGAGTTCTGCTTCTGATGCCAACTTTGGTCAGGCTTCTGAATTCACAATATCACTTGAAGATTTTGATAATGAAGACTTTGAAGTTCAAATTGAGCAGGTTGCTCCAACACGTCCAATTGGGAGGGACAAGGCCAAAGCCAAGCTAAAAGGCAAAGCAGGAATAGAGTCGTCTGAATACGACATGAGGAAGCTAAAGCTTATTGATGAGATATCCTCGGCCAATCGTGCTAAGAGTGAAGCGATCGGCAAATTCGAGCATAGAATCGATAAATTCTATGAAATTGAGCAAAAGAAGCTCGAGATGAAGCAGAAAAAATGCTCTTACTTGTCACGACTAACATGAATCCAGATCAACGAGCCGAACACGAGGCAATGTGCGCTGAAATCCGAGAGAAATACGGCTACAATTGTGTTTAACGGCTAGCTTAATTCATGTATTTTAATTTGTAGGAAAATCTAATTTCTTTTTATGCAATGTAAGTTTAATTTTTAGTTGATATGTTTTTTTTATAATTAACGGCTAGTTTAATTAAAAAAAAATTCAAATTCCCAACGGCTAGTTTAATTAAAAAAAATTCAAATTCCCAACGGCTAGTTTAATTAAAAAAAATTCAAATTCCCAACGGCTAGTTTAATTAAAAAAATTCAAATTCCCAATGGCTAGTTTAATTAAAAAAAAAAACACAAATTCCCAACGGCTAGTTTAATTAAAAAAATTCAAATTCCCAACGACTAGTTTAACGACTAGTTTAATTAATGTGATAAGTACATACGCATTGGTGAAAGCACTTCCATTGAATGTCTTCACAAGTTCTGTAGGTCTATTGTTGAGGTTTTTGGACCACGATATCTTAGAAGGCCCAACCAAGATGACATTCAACGATTGCTACAACTGCATTCTGAAAAACATGGGATTGTCGGAATGCTTGGAAGCATAGATTGTATGCATTGAGATTGGAGAAACTGCCCAACAGCTTGGAAAGGAAAATACACTCAAGGTGCTCATGGTCATCCAACCATTATGCTAGAGGCTGTGGCATCACACGACCTTTGGATTTGGCATGCATTCTTTGGAGTGGCAGGTTCAAACAATGATATCAATGTTCTTAATCAATCACTAGTATTCAATCAAATCTTAGAAGGGAATGCACCACAGTGCAACTTTATTGTGAATGGGAATGAGTACACGCATGGATACTATCTTGTAGATGGCATCTACCTAGAATGGTCAACACTAGTAAAGAGTTTCGTTTATCCTCCAAACAATAATCTTAAAATGCAATACTTTAAGTGACGACATGAGTCTTGTAGAAAGGATGTTGAAAGAGCATTTGGTGTCCTCCAAGCAAGGTGGGCAATGATACGAGGCCCTTGAAGATCTACAAGAATACCAGTGTTAGGTGATATAATGCATGCATGTATCATTCTACATAATATGATTGTAGAAGATGAAGGTCATACGATAACTGATTGGTCTCGTGAAGAAGATGAGCCTGAGCCATCAAGTTATAATGGAGGTGCACCCACCGAGTTTGCACACTATCTGCAGAGGTTTAGATCCTTACGAAGCAAAGATACTCACATCGCACTACACAACGATCTAATGGAACATCTATGGAATCTTAAGCAAGTTAATCAAGCTAACGAAGAGTAGATTTGTTTTTTTTTTAATTTCTGTTTTCATTTTTAAATCAAGTTCTAGTTTAATTTAAGTATTTGTATTTTATTTTTTAGGAAAATGTAATTTCTTTTTTATGTAATGCAATTTTAATTTTTATTTATTTTTAACTTCTTTTTTTATTTAAATATATTTTTATATTTATTTATTAAATATTTTTTAAGATTACAAAATAAATGCTTTTAAAGAAAAATAGAAAAAGAAATGGTGATGTGGAAGAGAGAGGATGCATGTGGGATGTGTTGGAGTTAAATAGAGGAGAGAGAGTGCATGTGGGAATGATGAAAAAGCTGATGTGGCAGTGATGATTGGGATGCATGTTGTAAATACAGGCCGTTGCATTGGAGACAGTAATTCGAGCCTTCAATCTTTTAAATAGAAAGGAAACACCTTACCACCATAATGTATCTTAGAAACTAACGCAAGATTACATACCTACCAAAACTATAATAAACATCTCAATTCACTGGTCCTGAGCTTATACAGGAAGCAACGGACAAGATTTTACAAGGTCGAGACAACTTACTAAAAGCCAGAAGCCGACAAAAGAGTTACGCCGACAAGCGTCGCAAACCCTTGGAATTCGAAACAGGTGACTATGTACTTCTCAAGGTATCCTCTTGGAAGGGCGTGGTTCATTTTGGCAAGAAAGGGAAACTCGCACCTCGATATGTTGGTCCTTTCAAGATCCTCGAAAGGATTGGCAAGGTTGCGTATAGACTGGACCTGCCTGAAGAACTCAACAATGTAAACCCTGTCTTTCACGTATCTAATCTAAAGAAGTGTCTAGCTGACGAAGGACTTCAAGTCCCACTCGAGGACCTCCAAGTCAACGAGATCTTGCACTTTGTGGAAAAACCCGTCGAAATCATGGATCCAGGAGTCAAGATATTGAGGTGCAGTAAAATTCCTATCGTCAAGGTTCGATGGGAAGGAAAACGTGGCGCTGAATTTACTTGGGAACTCAAAAGTGACATGAAGACAAAGTATCCACATCTTTTCGTTACTTCTTCCTAAATTTCGGGACGAAATTCCCTAAAGGAGGGAGAAAGTAACTCCCCGCTCTTTGGTACCTTCCATAATTAGAAAGCTTGCTCGTATTCCTATTTTTGGAAATCTTGTAATTCTTGTAATCGTATTTCGTTGTACCATTGTAAATCCGTGACTTCGATCGTAATGAAATTAATCTTTTACGTGGAATATACCTTGTTGTTACGTGTTTATACATTGATACATACGTTGTTTGATACATGATTCATAATTCTCATCAACGTAAGTAGCTTGTAAACAACTATCGTGCATTCGTAATTCTTAAACCTTTCATACTTACAAACGCTTGGTTGTTCAATTATAAGACTAAATCGTACGTTTTTCACTTGATCAATACCTAAACATATGTTGTGCATAATTATTTACCACTAGTCATGCTTTTCTTACTTACTTAGAACACATATTATACCTTGTGACATGATAGGCTGACGTTGTAGCATCATAATTATATAAATTATACATCATATATCATCTAATTATTGTAAAAAAATAAAAAAAAATAAAAGATGAAAGCTGCTGGACAGCTAGCGATTGGAAATAGTAGGCTGCATTAAGTTGTTTTTTTTAATGTTCAACCTCCAAACTACTTACAAGCATTTAAGTTAATGTTAAAAAACAAAGAAAAATAACAATATTAAGGCTGATAACAGCCAACCGATCGCAACCCTCATGACTGTTATAATTGACTTTTTTTTAAAGTTAAACATCCAACTAATTACTATTAATGCCAACCAACCCAACCCTAATCCATCCCCTATATAAACCAAGCTTCCTCCAAGCATTTTACACTTTCTAAACACTCTCCACTCTCTCTTAAACACTCCAAATCAGTTCCAAATTCGTGCAACATCAGAAGGTTCGAGCAGATTGTTACTTCATCACAAAAGTGAGCATAACTCACTCGTTTCTTGTCCGTTTTACCTCATTCATTTTCCTATGTGCTTGGATTGACCTTAGCTTCGATTCCATAGGTGTTTCACAAGAAACCAGTCCCTGGAACTTCGTCAAAAAGGCTCCAAAGTTCACTGTTCGTTTTTGTTTTGATTCAAACTTTACTAAACTTGTTCAAACATGAGTCTAACTCATCTCAAACCTATGTCCTTATGCTTATAACCACTTCTATGGTTAGTTAGGCTTAAAAACAAGGTTGAGACATTCAAAATCAGAGGATTTATCCTCACAAACGTTCTATTTTATCAAGGGTTTAACCCACAAGTGATGTTCAAGTCCAAGACTTGATGTATGTGTGATATAGGATTAACGTTTGGTTGTCCTACATAAAATCCACACATTGCTTGATGATTTCTTATACATTAGTGTTTAATATTCTTGTATTACTTGTAGTTCATGACCCTCCTTGATTGTTTTTACATCAAGTGTAGTGGTGAACACTTAGAGGTGCCTAAATGGAAGACTTGTTCTTCCTACCTCCTACATGATTTCTATGACATTTAGAGGTACCAAAATGAAGATTTTAATCTTCTACCTCATGCTTGAACTATTGGACATATTAATATAACCTATATAATACATAAACATATTATCCGAATAATCGAATCTTTGATGATGAACTAGTGTTCATATGTCAAGGTACTAGATTTTATCATCCTAGACTTTGATAACTTGTCACGATTCTAATGGAACCTTGTTCCATGAAAACATTTAAACTCCTTAGAGTTTCCTAGTGTCAAGAACAAGTATCATATGTACTAGGTGAATATTTTCATATGTTATTTTCATGTTGTTTAAATTCCGAATCTATCATCTTCCGTTAACTCCCAAAACTCACACACCTACGTTTCTTCGTGTAGAAGGACAATGTGCCCCAACTAATCAACCAAACACATCTCGCGATATTAACAAGTAGGAAAGCTTGCAAAACCGTGAGTATACTCGAATCCCCCTCTTTACATTTACCACTTTTGGGGTGTAACATGTTTTCTTATAAACTTAACATGAACATTTTTTTACTTAAATGCACAAACATTCCTATAACATGCTTGTATACGTGATTGCTTGATACTTTAAACTTGGGTTAATTACATCTTGTGTTAGACTTATCATTAACTTCGTACGAGCCTATCCGTGACATATATAGCGCTATAAGATTAACGCACCGCCCGTAGACTTGTGGTTATGTCATGAGCATATTGCGTTTCATCATTGGTTTGATATGTTAGACACATGCCGAATTTAATGTTTATCTTGTATTACATGCTTGCTATGAGGAATTGTTTAATCATCTTTTTATGCTATGTATGTATCAAACTTGTATACTCGCCTTTTCTTTTGCATTGAACTTTATTTTAAACATGTTACAGGTTGAGGATGAAGATTGTTATGAAATGAAGTAGCGTTGATGCCTAGATACACATTTAGACGTGTTAGGTTTAAAATGTTGTATCAAATTTTGTTATTGTTATATTTCGAACATGTTGTTATTTGAATTTATGTAATGTTTGATAATTTGAAATTTGAAATGAAATAGGAATTATTTAAATATTGTCACAAATAGTGTTATGAAGTCTCCTGCAATCTTTTTCGTCCCGCTCCAATGATTCCGCCATTGGTTGGAGTGTGACAGATTGGTATCAGAGCCATAACTATAGGGAATTAGGTAGAATTGCCATGTTCGACCTAGTCTATAGTAGGAACCATGATTTGACCATTCTTGTTTCATGCTTAAAATATTATGCTTCCTTCTTTGCTTCTTTCTCTTCTTTTGGTCTTAATACTTACATAATGTCTTTCCTAAGACATTTTACACAATACACTTGAAGACTTGAAGACACTCTTTATACCAAAGAGACGAGTTTACAAAAATAGGCGTGAAACCCACAATTTGGTGAACGACTCTCATCCCGCTTATTCTTTCTTTTGCACGAAATTTCACCATTAAGTTAGGAGTGAAATCCACATCTTAATGGTAAATTTCCAACTCAAACTCTAGTGGACCCTCGTCAAAGTGTCAAAATTATATTTTGACCCGACGAGTACCAACCACATTAGGGTACGAAATCGTCAAGTTAGGGGTGAAACCCACACCTTGTCGATTAAGTTCCATTACCTATAGGCCAAAGCACATTTCTCTAATTTAAAAGGACTTTTGATTCACTTTGGAATAGTCGATGTTTCTCTACCCGAAACAATCCTATGTTTTATGAGCCTCTCTTTTATGTGATTCAATTTATATGTGATTTTATACTTGTTATGTCGTTCGTTTCAAAACCGTTACACAATTCGCACGTCTCGCGCAATCAAAACCAATAATAATTCTCGTGAACAAACTAAATTTATACAACTTCTTACGCATTCCTACGTGATTATACTTGTGATTACATGTTGCAAACTTATGCTTATGTGAATTATACATGCCACTTGAACACTTACATGCTTTTACATGCAAAAACGTTGTTTTAAAATTTATGATCAAGTCTCATCCTTTTCTTTTCTTTCAAACTTCTAGATGCCTTCTTCAAGCTCGTCTGAAAAGCCCAAGTCCAAGAAGGATTCTCGCTCAGGTTCCATCTCCAAGAAGGAACTCGTAGGCCTCATTGCTGAACAAATGGCCGATCAAATGGCTCGAGTTATACCCGGCATCGTTTGCCGCATTCAAACCAACCCCAATTCACCTCATGGCTCTGTGGACTCCAAGGTGGAGAAACCAAGGACACCTTTTCTCTTCAAGCAATTCATGGCTTGCAAACCATTGGAATTCACTGGAAAGGATGGTGCTACCGCACTACTCACTTGGTTCGACGCCATTGAGATCACTTTTCGTCAGAGTGGTTGTCCTGATGAAAACGCACCCAAAATGCTACAGGGGTGTTCCGATTAAGAGCTCTTAATTGGTGGACCTCTGAACGCAGCACAAGAGGTGAGGACACCACCCACGCTTTGCCATGGGCTGAATTGAAGAAGATTATGAAGGAGGAATTTTGTCCGCCGCACGAGCTGAGGAAACTGGAAAGTGAATTTTGGCACCTTAAGCAAGTGGATGACGACAATGATGGTTTAACCCTCTGTTTCAAACAACTTAGCATCCTGTGTCCTAGCCAAGTTGATACACCTAAAAAAGCCATCAACAAATACATCCATTGTTTACCCGATTCGTTCATGAACCTCGTAGAGGCTGCTTGCCCAACAACTATTGAGGATACCTTTTGTTTGGCCGCCCGTTTGAATAGAAACCACGTCATGCGCAGAAATGCCACAAAAGCTCCACTGAAAACCGCCCATCAAGCCACCATTGAACCCACTGTTGAACTGTAACACCTCGAAAATTTATGTCCAATAATGTATCGACACGTGTCATAAGCTTTAAACGTGTGAAAGATTACTTTAGAGGGACTAAAGTTGACAAACAAAGAAAGTATGTGAATATAAGGGTTCAATTTGTCAACAATGGATAAATATACTTTGCAATAACCCTACACGATGCTTATACCCTTAAACGAATGAATCATGGATCATACGAAGCTAATTGTGGAAGAAAGTGAGAGAATACAAACTACAGGGGTTAAATGTGTCAATATGTTGAAAGTATACCTCTGAGTGACCTTTTAGCGAACCCGAAGCTTTGTAACGATAAATTATACTCACTAGAATATGTGATAAAAATTTCACCAAGTTTCGTTATCACATGAGAAAGTTATGATAAAATCCGTATACGAGGGGTTAAAAGCGTCAACGTTGAAATTTATGACCTTATGGGTGATCACAAAGTTAACCAAGGACTTAACTAAGTTTGTATAAGTCTTAAGGTCCTTAAAAGTCAAGTTAGAGGGCCAAAAGTGCAAGAAATAAAGGTGAAACCACGTTTGGAAGGACCAAGGACCTAAAATGCAAAGTTTGAAACTTGTTTGGCCTGTTCTGGATGACCATACCGGCCGCGTAAGACCACACAGGTCCCTTACGCGGGCCGCCTGAGCACCCCAGCATCAGAAAATGCGCACAGGTGTCTGTCCAGGCCTGTTAACCGACTTTGGAAGCTTGTTTTGCATACCAGGGGCTGCCCCAATGGTATTTCATGCATAGGGGGCACTTGTCTTGATCTGGAAACAATTGTAGACCTCCTTGGCATGATCTTAGATGATCAAAGTGGGTATATAAAGAGCTCCAAGTTGCAACTCTTGTGCACATTCACTTGGGAACTCTCACAACTCAACTTCTGGAGTTTGCTGGAGCTCAAGGACATTTCTTAGCAATCACTAATCGTGCATAGGACTATTGTAAGCTTCCATAACCCTTCTTAATTCAGTTTAGCTTAGTTAATTAGCTTAAAGTCAAACCGTCGTAATTAGAGTTTGACTTCGTGATTAATCAATAATTTTCCAGTCAAATTTCGAATTGAAAGTACCTATGAGTTGGTAATTATGTGGGCAATAAACCCTTAAAAGGGCACCCTCTGATTCCCACTCTAACTAGGTCAATTGTCGGGTCAAAGTTAATCTTAAAAAGTCAACAGAAAGCTTGTTTTCAAATTAATGCATAATTAGCAATGTAGAACCCATGCAACCTATTTTATCACTAATATAACTTGGTACTTAATGTAAGAACATGTCTAAACATGTTCAACCCGACAATTTTCAGTTTAGGCTCGGTTCGGAACCGAAAGTCGCATAATTTGACTTTTGCTTTGACTTTCAGTTCTGACCCGTTTAAGCATGGTTTAGAATTTCCTTAGAGCTTTATTTGGACCAGGTTTCATATAAGTATAACTCTCTGAAATTATACAACTTGGTTCATTGGTTATCCGATTCATATGCATGTTTCCGTTAAATGCTTAAATGTTGACTATTATGCCCATATGACCTTAAAACGTGATTTTTAAAAATGTAAAAGAGTAGAAACCTTCATTACTGATTTATAAAGTTGTCCCTAAAATTTGACATCAGTTTGAGGTCTAGATTAGGAGTTATGCTCATTAGCGTAATTAGAAAGCTTTTTATTAAATAAACGATGTAATTAGTATATAGCCTATCTAAACCCAAATTTTAACACCAAAATTTTTACCTACTGATATAAAATAATACTTTGGGATTTTTGAAGATTTTTATTTAATTTTAGGCTGAGCATAACATAGAGTTCTAAGCTTGATTCGGTAATTGCCGGTTTTGCCCTTTTGGGCTATAAAATGAGTTTTACAAATTATTTTGATACCAAACCTTTTCCTACTGATCTAATATGATAAATAAAACATTTTGAGCTTTCTGGAATAATAAAAATATCAGCTTTCCTTTAAAAACCCGGAAATAGCTCAAAATCGCCTTTTTAAGCGTTTTTTAACACATAGTATGTATTAAAACTATTTTAAACATATAAGGTTTGATGCCTACTGATATTTTCAGTAAATTTTTATATACTAACAGTAAGCAAAAGTTTTAAACTCAGATTTTCAGTTTTGACCTTTTAAGCCTTTGTGAAATTACCAAAATGCCCCTAAGGTGCATAGTTTGGTTTTAAATGATAAATTTTACATATATGTAACACCCTACTGTTATAACTTATTAAATTAAGTTTTTTACTGATTATATCAGACCTGTAACTCAGATTATTATTTAAACTCTTTTATAAACCTTAAAATGACCAAAATGCCCCCACGGGGCATAGTTTGAGTTTAAATCCATTTTGGGCATAATAGAAGATATCCTACTGATGTCACAACATATTTAAGGCATATTAACTTAGGAAACCTGTATATGACTCTTATGGTTACCCGTTATGCATTTTTCGCGTTCGGTTCGGTTTATGTAACTAGTTTGCATAAATTGACCGAAACGGGTCAAACCTTATCAGTTTTGTCTCAAAATCCAGAATGTGTTTAGTTTGCCCATATTATACAAGTCTTCAAACTTTTCAGGTCTAAATCACATTCTATTCTGGTCTGCGCTTAATCGTGCGTTTGAACCGTATCTTCCTTTAAAACTAACCGGTCTAAGTTTAGGCTTAATTAAAGACCTGTTAGGAATCTAATATGTTATTTAAAACCTTTGTTCCAGAATAGGAGACCCGGTAAAAGCTACACGCACTTGCTATTTGTGATTAATACTTGCAAAGGTAAATACTTTTAACTTATTTTCCCTATACGGGCTTGGGGTACGGTATATAAAATACCGCTTGGTCGGGCATTGAATTTTTAATTGTATGAAGGTTAAATTTTGAAATGTCCCGTTTAAATTGTTTTGTTTGCTTAAAGCCTTTGGGGGGTTAATGACCATGTCCCAGATATCATTGGCATCATTTTACGAAATGGCCACGACCTAAGCACGGGGTTTAGGCGTACACCCGATAGTGCATAAATAAATAATAAGGTATAACCGCCGGTTTCGTGAATAACCCGCCGCGGGACTATATCATGTGGTGTGTCTGTTAATCTTTAACCCGACGTTAATCCGGGCTACTGAACGTATAACGAACATGTAATTCTCTTACAAGTTTATATATAAATAATTATCCCAAGTTATAAAATGTTTTGTGCCTTGTGCATTCAAATCAATTTTCTAAACCTTTTCAAAATGAGTCAGTTAATTGTATTTACCAGTGTAAACTGACGTATTTTCCCAAAAGGGTTAAGTGCCGGTACTACTCGAAATAGGCTGGCCTCTCCTTAGCATCGTTAAGAGTCTCGCAAGATTGGATGCATTTGAGTCTGTTGAACTATGTTTTCTGTTTATTTGATCCGCCTGTGGATCCGTTTCAGCTATGTTGTAATACTTAATATTACAATTTTATTCGGTTAAAATAAATCTATCTTTTGATTCCGCTGTGCATTTAAAATTGTGTTGTTTGACTATGATGATATCAACTACGTCACGATACTCCCCACCGGGCCCACCAGTAATACGTGGAAATATCGGGGTGTGACATGAACCCTCCTCATCCACCAAGAAAAACTGAGGCAAGAAGCGGAAGACTTCAAGCCAAAATTGCGCGGTCGTCACTCTGCCAAACCCTCAACCCTTACAAGCCATGCCTGATGTTTCAAACGTTGAACCTTCGTGCAAAGGTTACACTGGGACACAACCCAAGTGTAGCCAATGCCAGTACCATCACCCTCCCAACGTTCCATGCCGCAAGTGCGCCAACTGTGGCTGATATGGGCACTTTTCTCAAAACTGCCTCATATTGTAACATCCGTCAAAATCGAACCTCCGAAATCTGACCCGGATTGTAAAACCGGACCCTTATCAATAAAATAAAAATAAAAGTTTTTATTAGTATTTTTTATGTAATTAATCGTCACATTTTGCGTTGGATTAAAACCGGAATAAAAGTGGTTGTTTATAAGCGAAACTCGTTGAACTTGGTTAATAGTTATAAAGGAAATAATTAACTACGTTAAATTTGTGGTTAAAACAAGATTTTAACTTAAAAGGGTTAAAAACCGTCAAAATATCAAAGTTACAAGTTAAGGGGTTGTTTTTGTAATTTATGGAAACTATATATTTAAAACGGGTTAGCTAACTAGGTTAGTAAACCTAGTTAAGTTGTATATATTTTAATTAACTAGGTTAGTTTATTGGTTAGTTTTATAAAAGAAATGAATTAACTTAGTTAGTTTATTATATGTATTAACTTAGTTAATTTAACTAGGTTAGCTTTATAAAAGAAGTCTGGCTAACTCAGTTAAACTTGAGGGGAACAAAGTGTTATAATTAAAACCTGTTAAATCTAATAAAAGACAACTGTCTGACCCAGGACTCGAACCCGGGTCTACATGGGAAACAAAATAGCGTGTCTTACCAATTGAGCTACGCTTTTCTTTTTAATGAAACCTGTTTGGTTATATAAAATACACAACCTGAAACCACCGAACGAAATTTTTTGTTTGTGTTCGTTCGTTAAGCTAATCGAACGAACATAAACGAACTTCCCGCCGAACAGTTCACGAACTGTTCGCTGAACGTTCGGTTCGTTTACAACCCTACGCGTGGGGCGCGACTCGAACCCAGCTCCCCACGTTCAGCAGCATGAAAAATTAACCGCTGGACCACTGACTATATTGTGTTTAATCCTGCATCGCGTATTATTTGAACCTAGCCTGACAGTCTTCTTCTACACCCTTTTTAAAGCTGAAGTCGCGACCCGAACCTTCGGCATACGACCCGATCTGATCTCTCACTATATATAACGAATGGACTCCAAATTTAATGCATTAAAGTCGCATTAATGGAGATTAACGAATTCTTTTCAATTGGCCTTCCGTTTAACGTTTTAACTAGGCAAATGATTAAGGAATCATAAACACCATGAAAGCTCTTGTTCTTCATTTTGGGTTTTCTATCTTTTCTCAAAATTGAACGACAATCTTTACACAACCAAAACTTCTGCTCAAACCATGCAAAACCCCACTGAAATTTCTCCATTTCATCACCTCTGCAACGCGAATTTAATCGAAGAACATTCTAGGGCTTGTAATTTGTGCGGACGATATCTCCTTCAATTCTCAACCTTTTCAGGTGATTCCAAAGCCCAACTTGCTTAATTGTTTATTCTCTACAAAAGCCTTCTATCAATTTTAGTGGTAGAAGGCTAATTTATCCAAATTTAATTTTAGTTGAAATTAGGGTTCTTCATGCATAGAATTTGGGGCTTTTAGATTTATACTTGTGTTTTGATGAAATTGAAAGAATAAAATTGTTATATAACATACTAGTGTATTGTGTGTAAATTTTAGGAATTTTTAGATATCAATTGGAATTTTGGTGAATTATTTATGTTTTAATCACTAGATAAATCGAATAAAAATACAAGATAATTTTTAAATAAGTTCAATAAATAATTTATTGGGTATTTCAGATTATATAAACATTAGGGGATTTTTTTCTATATAATTTTTCCTTAATTTTTGTGGAAATCATAAATATATATATATATATATATATATATATATGTCGTAATTATTTAAAATGCAAGATTGTCACACATAAAATTTATAAATATTCCTACTGATTTTTAGAGGGTGTATAATTGTTATAGAATTTTTATAGATTATTTCTATAATTTTTGATAACTATTATGCAATTAAATAATGAGTGAAATTGTTATATAAATCATTCCCATTATAAAGTTATTGTTTTTAAATTAAATTTTGTGACAATCAATAAATCATTAAATCTATTATATATTATAATTAGATGTGTTCATGAACTTATTTAATTATTGGCTTTGTCAAATATTTGAAAACCATTAAAATGGTAATTTTATAACTTTGCCGTTTTAATAAAATTCTAAAACATATATAGCTATTGCTTTGGTTATTTCCTTGTTGAACGAATATGATTTTATATATTTCCAAGTCCCCAAATAGGAGAACCCAATTTCCTAAAAATCATTAGCTTATCCTTTCGTTTAGTATGCCAGTTATTTACAATACGGTTATTATCTTAGAATTCCACATATTCCAGTTCGTGCGTTAATTCTCGTGGAACGTCTCTTCGCAACCTGTGAGTAATTTCTTCCATTTCCCCTTTTTAATCTTTTACAAATTTTGGGGTGCATCATGTTACACTTTTCGATTTATTTAATATGCTACGATCAAGTGTTACTATGTGAATGTCTTATGTGTATTCTATTATTCTATATGCTATCTGATGTCAAGTCTATTGCATGCTATTGTGTCTAGTGGATCCACGGCTGACTAGGTTCCCCACGGCCATGGGTTGTAGCCTAGTATCGCCAACAGTATTAGACTCGCTCCTCGGGGCTTGAGCCTAATGCACGCTATTATCAGGAGTCTATTTATTTTGGTTGTTTGTGTTGTTATTGATGGTGTATTCTTGTTTGGTAAATTTGGATTTATGGATATGTTTACTACTGTATGTTGATGATATGAGACCATTTACACACTAACATTGAGGTGCATGTTAAAAATATTTTTTTAAAAGAAATAAATATAAAACTGTTTTCTATAAAACGGAGGAAATTATTCACCAACATATTTGTTGACCCAAAAATATATTTTTCTAACGTGGTGCAGGTTTTCAAAGTTGATGATCAAGTGATGTGGACACGTAGCATGAGCCTTAGGAAAATAAATTGAAATCTTGATATGTTTGTTTTGAACAATGTATGAACAATTTTGATTATTATATGATATGTGACTATTTAAATGAATATGCTTTAAATATTGAAACAATAATTAGTTGTCATGAGCTATGGGCAATCATCATGCCCCGTACATTTCCGCTGCGGGTCGGGGTGTGACAGATTGGTATCAGAGCCGATGACTATAGAGAATTAAGATAGGCTATTAGACCCTTATACTTAGTCTATAGTTGATTAGGTACCTTAGGTACCGTATGTGCTTAATTGTTTTATTGTCTTAGCTAAAAAAAAATATTTAAAGTGCCCATGATTTAAATTTTCTATGTCACACACATATGCATGTGAGCACATCAAATTGTTATATGCTAAGTATTATATGCCATGAATGACAATATGTACCTTATTATTAAACTATAGTTTTTTATTTCTTTTTCCATGTCACGTCGCACACACATTAAACTATATGCGAATATTCAATATTCTAATTCTTATTCCTATGTATCTAAAGTCTTGAATCAATTCATTTTCTTTAATACATTTCAAATATTCATGAGTTTGGTTTCATTTCGTTTTTGGAATTTCAAATTTCAATTGATATTTCACTCTCGTCAAAGTGAGTTCTTGTGACGGACATGTAGTAACTGGAAGGGTTACGTACCGGTAATCGGGACGTCCTGTCTAGGCTGACATTCGTATAAATCCAATTAATGGACCAGTTTGCCTACCTGGGGACTATCGATGAGAGTACCGATACCTATTAGGCCAAAGCATGTCACACCAAACGTCACGTGAACTAACAACACTTTGATATGTCAAACGTGTCCGTGTTAATTCATGGATACTATCCTAAACATCGTTTTACAACACCCCAAAACTCAAGTCATTTAGTGATTCACGATTTTCTTCGGGTTAAGTTGTACGTCAATGGGTAGACATATGAGGACCATGCAAAAGCTCGGTAATTGCGGGTGCACACGTAATTACGAAAGTGACGCACGGATCCAGTGTAAACTCGACTGGCAGCAGATCCAGTCCATCCTCACTACCACGTCGAAGCTTCCCAACTCGACTGGCAGCAGATCCAGTGTAAACTCGTGCTCCCCAAGCTCTATTACGCAACCCCTAATAACTTCGTTTGCTTCTACTAGCTTTCCGTTAGCTAGTTCTATTGAATACGGAATGTCTAGCTTACTGGCTACCAACCCAAGTATATTCTTAAATTCTAGCGATACAAAACTATAATCGACACCAGTATCAAACAGTACAGATGCAAAGCGTTGGTTGATAGGGAATGTACCAGTAACTACGTTTGGATCTTGGCGAGCTTCTCTCGCTCCGATGTTGAAAACTCTTCCATGTGCTTGATTGAGCTTTGGGAATTCTCTCTTGAAGTGCCCCATATCTCCATAATTGAAACAACCTGGTCCTCGACCAATACCGTTCCCATTACCACCTTGAGCGTTGTTTTGGTTGTGATTTCCACCCCAGCTTGATTCCCAAAATAACCTCGATTACCATTTCCTCCTTGTGAGCGGTTCCTATACCCATTACCACCGTGGTTGTTATTCCCATTACCAAAACCTCTTTGACCACCACGACCAGTACCAACCCTGCATGTTTCTTTCGAGTGACCAACTCTTCCACAAGATTCACATTTTCCAGCATGACATCGTCCATTGTGATGCAACTGACACGCATCACAATTGGGCAAGGTGCCCATATACCCCTTTCCTTTGGCCTTGGCCGGTACGTTTGTCTCGTCCTTCTTGTTTGTACTGCTGGTACCTTTCTTAAAATTTGAGAACTTCCGTTTGTTCTCACCGGATGACTCAACGTGAATCTCCTTCTTCTTCTGGTCAGAGATCAAAAACTTGTTTAATCTGATAGCTTCTTCAGTTAGTGACACTCTCAGATCGATAGCCTCAGTAATTGTGGCAGGCTTCGACATTGTCACCAAACTCATAATCTGAGGTGCCAACCCCCAAATGAAACGCTCAACGTGCTTGAATTCCAGACTAACCATGTATAGTACCACGTGAGATAGATCATGAAATCTCTGCACATACTCCGCAATTTTGGGGCCATCCATCTTGAGGTTCCAGAATTCAGTTTCCAACTTTTGGATTTCAGCCCTGGAGCAGTACTTCTTTCGCATGAGCTCCTTCAGCTCGTTCCAAGTCAAAGCGTATGCTGCTGCCTCTCCTAGAGTCTGGACTTGGAGATTCCACCATGAAAGTGCTCCATCTATGAACAATCTGGAGATGTAGGTGACTTGGTGTTCTGGTGCGCATTTGCTCATTCTTATCACATAATCGGTCTTCTCCGTCCATCTAACAAAGGCCACAGCACCCCCGGTGCCGTCGAAATTCAGCAGTTTACAGTCTAAGAACTGTTTATAGGTACAACCTGTACAAGTAACGCCATTCACAGAAAGCATTAGCAAACGCACACGGAATATCCAAATGTAACGTAATGTGTCTCAAGCGACTTAAACATTACCATGAGGTGGGTTGTTCCTCGAGGTACCCCTGCTAGTTTCAGCGCGTGAGGCCTCGTGCTCTGCTATCGCTCGTGAAATTCGTTCTTGTAACTCGGCCTCAGTAGTGGGTAATCGAGTTTCTCTTCGTGGAGGCATCTTCTATAAGAAGTTTGTATAGATCAGGTCTTATGCATATAAGTATGTAGTACGCGTATGTAATAACATTCATCAACACAAGTAAACACATAACATCCCATGTCATAACACAAATAAGTAATCCAACAACGTATGTAATGAGAATGTTGCGATTGAGCTTTCATATATCAAGACCACAAGTACAGTTTTACATGTTCCACAATATATCATACATCAAAAGGGACTAAAGGGTCACATCACCCCTGTCCAAATCGTCTACCAACTACAATAATCAAAAGTCAAAGTGTGGTCTTCAAAAGGCTGTGCAATCTGGCTCAATAGCTGCACTCTCATCAAAAGTATGCTATCTGCATAAAACCAAAAACCTCTAAGCTGATGGTGGAGGAGGAGGAGGTGGAGGAACGAAAAGCAAACTGCGCAGACGTGCTAGCTCCTCCTCGAGGGCATGAACGATACGCAACAGGTAGCTAACCTGCTGCTCCATAGTAAGAAAACGGACATCAAAGTCTGGGTATGGTAGAAGTGGAGTGGGTGGAGTCGCGAATAGTGACTGACAAGGACAAGGCGGAGGACGCGGGATCCTCTCTAACTCCATGACTCTCCTACACAGCATCTCCTGCTGGAGCTGCAGCGACAAAAGCAAATCATCCCTCGTGTATCCAATGTGGAAGGGATGGTATGGATCAGAAACAGGCATCGTGTTGGGCGGAAACCAGATAAGTGTCTCGCCCGATGGTGTAGTAGCAAAAGGAGCAGTATGTGAAAACTGTGGCATAAAGGGAAAAGCTGCTGACACAGGAGGAATATGACCAGGCTGCTGACTCGATAGACCTTCCCCTGGATGGGGAGGAGGGATATCCTGTAGGAACGTGACCGGTAGATCTGTATGGTGAATGTCAGACACATGTGGGTGAAACGGAGCGATATCAATAGGTGCATGTGTAGGTGCAGGTGGGGGAGTAACAGGTCTAACAAAAGGAGGCAAGTCATCGTCGTCCTCTATCCACCCATTGTGGGTGAATGCATAACGGGGATCTATACGGTCAGCAAAAGGAGCACGAACAACAGGTGCAGGTAAAGGGTCAGGCAGAGGTGGTGCAACAACTGGTACATCAGCAGGTGCAGGGTCATGCTAAAACAGAGGATCGTGAGCAGGTATGGGCTCGGGTGCAATCAAAGGCTCAGGGTCAGCTGGTGCAAGCTCAAGATCAGCGGGTACATCAAAGAGCTGATCGTCAGGAACGACAGGTGCATCAATGGGCTGCTCAGCAGGAATAAAATCAATCTCCTGCTCAGGATCGAAATCAGGATCAACAGGTGCCTCAAAAGGCTGCTCATCGGGGACAAACTCAATCTCATGCTCAGGGTCAAAGTCGTGTGGAAAGATAGGATCCAACTCATCATGAAACTCAAAATCATGATCATCATCGTGTGGAATATCGGGTGCAACGGACATAGCTGTGTCAGAATCGGTATCGGTGGGATAACACTGTAATCACAGTGCGTGCAATGTAGTAGAGGACACAGACTCAAATGAATCAGGACCAGACTGGTCAGAAGAAATCTCCACGACAGGAATCTCAATAAGCGGAACAACAATGACATCATCGACTGGGATCTCGACAAGTGGAACGACAACGTCATCATCGACTGGAGCTCCATCATCTTGGGCACCCTCCGGGGGACCCTCAATAAAAAGATCGATGTCATCGTCAGGCATAGCGTCAAGAGACAGATCCTCAAGAGGAAATGCAGCAAGAGGAAAGGGAGCAGGGATCTGAACAAGAAGTAGATCCTCGCCAGGAAGACCATCAGCTAGCGGTATATCATCTCCAAAATCTGGTAAAGCAAACAGCTGGAAATCATCATCATCGCTACTCGTGGTGTCAGACGTAAAAACCTCATCCTCTGGGATGATCTCATCATCAGAAACTATGGCCATAGGGTCTACTGTATCAGATACTCCACTCTCGGAGGAGGACATGATGTCTATAACAAATCAATCACACATATGCACATATATCAACAATCATCAAATAAGCATGTAAGCAGTAACAATGTAAGTATGTATGCATCCTAGTCTTCCCAAGACTATCCCACCCAGCCTCTCAGACTGAACTACTTAGTCTCTCAGACTAAACCTCCCAGTTTCTCAAACTGAACTACCCAGCCTCTCAGGCTAAACCTCCCAGTCTCTCAGACTGCCCCAACTAGTCTCTCAGACTGAACTACCCAGTTAGTCTCTCAGACCAACTCCCCAGTCTCTCAGACTGAATTACCCAGCTAGTCTCTCAGACTAACTTTCCAGTCTCTCAGACTGCACTACCCAGCTAGTCTCTCAGACTAACTGCCCAGTCTATCAGACTGAAATATAAATGAATTCTTTGAAAGGTATTTTGTGTCTTTTATTTGTAAAAATGTTTATTTCCTGGATCTGGACATTTTGTGTATGCAATGAAAACATTTTCGTGAGAGCCCTAATGATCATAGTCTAGACTCGAGAAAGAATCCTAGTTCGCTACGATCGAAGCTCTGATACCAAGCTGTCACACCCTGACTTTTGCGGAAGCGTGGTTATTGGTGTGACTTCTTAATACCATAGCATTCAATCACAACAACGCTATATGATAAAAACATGAGATGTTCATCCATTAATTAAGTTTAGAAAATACCACATCATACTTGTCTTGAAAACATCGACACCAAATTAAATTACAAACCATGACATGTTCAACTGAGTTCATAAAGACTCCACAAAAGACTTTAAATAAAACCTGAGTTTAGAAACATGTATCCCATCCAGGAATAGGATACACCCCCTAAACTCAACATCCATGGATAACATCTTTTATTCACGACGCAGCTTGAAGACACATGCATACACCTGCCAGATCCACTAGTTCCCTGAAATACATGTAGTTTAAAAACATCAACAAAAGTTGAGTGAGTTCATGTGTTCATGAGTATGTATAAAACCTTTATAAACAGTGTAAGTATGAATGTCCCGGTAGGATAGCAAACAAGGAAAAGATCACCAATGGTTTGCAAGGCCACTGATATGTGTGACGGTGTAGGGAGACTCAAACCTAGCAAAGTTGCACCGGGCTTCCGGCTGGAAGACATAGTCACCCTATGGGCCACCCTGGTCCTCATGGGTGTGGGCTCGCTACACCCAAATAGATCTATCACTCATGCCCCTCGGTCCTTATACGAGGATTAATGGTCCCAAGTATCCGCCTACCCAATCACATGATCTATGGTTCTTTCCTAGGCTAATCATACCAATAGTATTCGTATGTAATCCTTTTGTAACATGTATTTCACCCCCGAAGTAAATAAACAAAACAGTTTAAAGAAAAGGGGGACATGAACTCTCAATATTGCGTCTTCAGAATCGTAACCCAAATTTCCTCAGCGAACACGACTCCCTGCAATGTACTAATGTCTATTAGACAAACGGGCCGTGCCTTGCCTTTGCATTTATATTTTTGAGTTACGTTTCTTATGTTCCCTATAGTATTCCAAGTTATAATTACTTGTTAAAATAATAATTACTTTAACTTTAAAATATATTTAGTTTTGGAATAATTGTTAACCAATATTTCTGTATTAATACTTCTCAAGTATTTAACTCCGTATTTCCTTCCCAAGGATGGGGGTATCTTATACATGTATTCTCGTATGCTCGTTTTCGTATTCTCAAAATAATATATTTTTAAGTCTCACTTTAGAAAATATATATATAACTTATTTGTCAAAAATAATGTATTCGAAGAAAATACATATTTTCCCAAAAATCATATATCTTCTAAATATACTAGTATACTAGGAAAATATATTTTTATCTCCCAAAAATAATATATTTTCTTCTTGTTGAGAATTTGTCATAACTTGGTAATATGTACAAAAATCATATTTTCACTTCTTTCGTTTCCAAAATAATATTTGCCAAAAATATACTTATAAGAGTATTTTCCGGAATATTTTGTAAGTTACGTTTTTGCGTTCGGTTTCACAATATCAAGTGTGTAACTTATGTATTTATCCCGCGAGATTTTTGGTATTATTTTGGATTTGTAAGTTCTTGGTATTTGTAAGTTATGTTATTTTACCCTAAAATAATATAACTATTTCACAAAGTATACAAATATTCACACAAGTGTCTTAATATATATATATTCTAAATATATATATTTACCCATTTTTATTTATAAAACCAACCTCCAATATTTATATTTTTGTTACAAAAATTATGGCTAAGTTTATATTGAAAACCATAGTTAAAATACGTGTAGGATCGGTTTGCGACCCAAACGAGTCGTTCAGAAGAGATTTTATAAGTTTCAGATGACGAAAATAAGAATCTGATGTCGAAACAGCTTGAATATCACTTTAAACCTCTTGTATATTGAATTAACAACGTTTACAATAAAAAAGAATACCGGCAGCACCTCGGTATCACTCTGAAAAATCTGTTACAAATGAAATGACAACATGCCTATTTATACTACTCATGGTTTCGCTTGAAGTTACACAAGGCTTGTTCAAGCGAAACTCCCTAATAAACTTTCAAGCGAAACTTCACACAATCTGTTTCAAGCGAAGCCTACAAACTCTTGTCTTATATGTACATTTAAATTCATTTCATGTGCTGATGTAGGATGTGATGTCATATATGTGATGTCACTTGTGATGTCACATATATGATATCACGCTTGTTCAGATCCGCTACGCAACCGAGACTCGATATAAGACGAAGACGACAGATGTGTGCACCAACAATACGCTAGTAAATATTTGTTAGAAAATATTTCTTTAAGTGTTTATATTTTTAGAAAATTTTGCCATAGTTTCTTTGAAAATGGAGGTGTCCGTGCTATTTAGCATATCATTTTCTTTTTAAAATCAACACACAATAATCAGCAATCAACCCTAAACAATATTATACTTACCAAGTGCAAAAACAAGCTATCTACATAAAGATCATGAACTTGAGTTTTCGTAAAAACTTGTAGTAACTTGGTAAAGTGTTTAGTGGGTTTAGTTACCCTTTAAAGTGTGTTTATTCCTTTAAAAATCTCATTCTTAAAGAAACTAGGTGTTTACAACTTGTAATCATATTTTACAAAAATGTTTATTTATTATATCTTCTTGTTTCATAAGTGTTTATGCACTTGTGTTTCCACTAAAAATAGTGTAGGTTTAAGTAAGCATCAAGATCTTCTAAAAATCACATTTTAAACTTGGTTCTTTTGGAAAACCACTCATAGATCTTAGATTCATAAGTTTACTAGCTTACTTTGTTTGTTATTTTTCAAGAAATCATCTTTTTATTCAAGTTCATGCTTATGTATAAGGATGATCTTCTTGTGTTAACACATAATCATCCTCTAACTTGCTAGATCATGTGTTTAATAACAATCTAGCAAGCTCCTTATGATGATCAACATCATGTTCCCAAGTAAACAATAAGCAAGTATTATACATACACTAAACAACTTTATTTCATCAAGATATCATCATATGTTAAGCTTTTGTTCAAGATTCATGTTCATGTCTTTTAATGTTCTTATGATTAACAACCTAATGCATCTTTTAACCAACTAAAATAGAAGTAAACAAAGGGTTAAGAGAGTCTTACAACTAGCTCTAAGCTAGGGAAGAACACTAGAAGATGGTGATGACAAAAGTGATGGATAATAACAAACAAAAGAGGTCCTTGATGATCCACAAGCACCAAGCTTCCTTAATCAGCTTCTAACACCCTTGAATGATCTTGGATTGCATGAACTTGAAATGAAAACAATGGTGGTGTTTGGATGGGGGTTCGGCCGAAGTGGGGAGAGAGAAGGAGAAGAGATGTGGTGATGAAGATGAAGTGCTCAAGTGTTCTACTTATAACCACAAATCCCTATTATCCAATGGTTCTAATGTCTCAAGAAGTACATACATAATCCTTTCACAATCTAAGCAATATCCAAAGAGATTTAGGGGAAATCAAGGGAAGATTTGGGGTGTGGGGCCACTTCTTGTGACCGTAAGTGTGAAGGGGGGGGGGGGGTTATGTGTAAGTTTTGATCATAGTTAAGCAATTAGTTGGAGGTTAAGTGTAAAGTCTAGTGTTTATGTGTAGGATGCATTATATAGTGTATTAGGGTGTTCGGAAACCATAACTAGCCAAGAAACAATAAAACAATGCTTCTAGTAATATTTTGGTGTTTCGGGTAATGTCCGGTTGTTCGGTTAGATACCGGTTCGTTAAAGTGTCAAGTTATTCCATTTAGTGTTTATTAAGTACCCTTTTGTGACACTTTTAATTCCCGACACTTAGGAAAGCATACAGGACACTTTTAATTCCCTACACATCATACTAGTGTAGTACCTTGTCTCTGGCTCTTACGGGGCCTCAAAACACTGTCTGTCTATGTACTGACATTGTCAGCATATTTCTGAGTCATCCGCTAACTGTGCTAACCGTGCTTTGTCCATCGTTTATGTCACTAAAGTTTGTATTTGATAAATGATGTGACGATATGAAATGTGATGCACATGTATGTATGATACAGAAATCAGATAGCAGTTTAAGTCATCAGTTGTAATTAAGCACGGTCATTAAGCATTAATCATTATTAATTAATTGTACGGATACCTGGATTTATGAGGTTGTCACATTAGACGATGAGGCACTGTCATATATTACCGGAGCATGTACATTGTTTGTTTAATGGAGTGGAAGGACTATGGCCTGAACTGACCCAGCCCAATGCCCATTTAAGTTGACGTTTTTCGGAAGCCGACGTGAATTTATTGATGAAAAGGAATATGTTCCACCATAACCATTTCGGATTGGAGGTAAAAGGGTGTTATTTTTCATTTTGAGTTGTTCCAAGTCTATATCTAAGCTTTAACATATAGATGATCTGACCTGTTAAAACTGGAATTTATAAAGTTTTATATTAATATTAAGATTAGATAAACTGTGTAATACATATGTGTGGTATGTATTAGAGTTTTTGTGGGGGTTGAGTTTAGATTTAGTTGAAAATTGATTTTTGTCAAAAAAATTGTGATCGTATGAAGATCTAAGTGAAGCGAGTTGTTTTGACTGATGTGATTGTGATTAAGTATTGTGAAACGCAGGCTTCGGTTAGATTGCGGCTTATAAGATTATGTTTTCATTGTGCAGTCGGTGAACAGACAATATCTATGCATTTTCCAGACAACTGTGTCTTATGCTTACAAGAAAGACACTAACAGAGAGCGTCATGGCACCCTTGCAGGTTTGGTTTTTTGCATTATTAAGAAATCAAATCACTAAATTCATGATTAATTATGCTTACAGTCTATTTTGCATTTTCATCGCTTTCAATTTGCTGCAAAAGTATTATGGAATATAGCCTTTTAACCTTCAGCTGCCTAAATTGTATAGTTTCTTTTATGAAGTTAATGAATATTTAATGTGTTAATTATTTTAACAAAAACTATGAATATAATTCAACCAGTATGACATGGTTTAGCCAAGATTTTTTTTTTATTTTGACCAGGTATAACCCATGTTTGGATAGACTGGTTAAGCTTCTCATTGTTAAAGTACACAGGTCAAAAACACGAAGTGCACGACAAGTCAAATATGGGTGAACGTACGAACAAACAATTCATTTTTTATGAAAGCTTGGTCAACACGAAGTCCGCGACAAGTCAAATATGGGTGAACCTGGTCAACTGAGTCCACTCAGTCAAAGTTGGTCAACTGAAACTTAAGTGAAGATTATGAAACTTTCTCGAGGTTCACTTTTAATTTTCCAGATTTTTTAACCCATCTTTTGACATGTTTTTGCTTACTGTATTTTACTCGCTTCACCAACTAAGAATTAAACATAAGTAAACTGGTTGTAGTTGCCACCTTTAGTCATGATTAACGTAAAATTCTTTGTAGGTTATTGGAATTTTTACTGTTATTCTGTGTCATCACTAATTCTAGCTTGTATCAATTATGGAAATAAGTTTGGATGCTTGCATTCAAAAGGTAGACAAGATTCAAATAAAGATGCCCAATAAATGAGATAGTAAAGTCGAAGAAGCTTTAAACCTCTTGATTGGATATTCACAAGAAAATTATAGGATTAAAAGAAATTTCATAACTATTTAATTCTTAGTAAATAATATGGTTTGAAGTAAATAATATGGTTTTGGTTGAAGCCGCGTATTACGTGGGCATTAGCCTAGTAAAGTGTATATATTAGATCTTGTGCGTATTCATATTATATAGCTTTTTACAGATTCGACATTTTGGTGTGTAACTCTGTATTGCTTTGTATTGTTGTTATTGGATCACTCATAAGCCCAGTAAGGGGTGCAAAAGTTATAAGATGAGGTGTTGGGCCGGGATTTGTCCCAATTATTTTGGGCTCAACTCAAATAGTTGCATAGGTTGGGGTAGAGATGGGCAAATCGGGTTTTTTTAATACCCGGAACCGGTTCCTAACCGTACCCGGTTCTTGACTGAGTTTGAATGGAACTGATTCTTGTAGGAACCGGTTCCGGTTCCTACCCGGTTTCAAACCAAAATTACCAGAACTGTTAGTAGCCGGTCCGGGTATATTGTAACCGATTCCTCAGAGGAACCAGTTCCTCCGGGTAACTTCCAAAAAAAGCTACAAAAGGCTGTCAGAATCGATTCCAACGGATATAAAGCCGTTAGGAATCGATTTATTGCCATTAAAATCGGTTTCAATTATTTATAAGCATATCACCATCAAACAAAACTTACTCCCACTCAAATCAGTTTTAACGTTCAAGTTACACCTCAAATCGGTTATGGTGTTCAACATTGAAGTGGTCATGGTTTTGGAAACTAAAAGAAACCCCCAAGTTTGGAAGCACTTTGATCTGTGCTTGATGTCCGATAGCCATGAAATGGCACGGTGCAAAGGTTGCGAGAAGTTCATGAAGGCTACGGCGAACTCGACGCTTAAAAAACACCGACTGTCATTGTCCGGTGATAAAGGCTACGACGAAGAAAAGTGAAGGCGGTGAATCATCCGGAACCGGTTCTTCGAAGGTTTAGTGTGTTTATGTGATGTTGGTTTGAGTGTGTTTTATGTTAATGTTATGTTTAGTTATGATGTTTGGTTTTATGTTAATATTATGTTTTAATGGCATGTAATGTTTGGTTTTAATGTAATAGGTTTTATTTTAATGCAGCGGGTTCTTTTTGTTTACAGAGGAACCGATTCCAGGTAGGAACCGGGTAGAAACCTATTTTTTATAAAATGTGGAACCAGGTAAGAACCTACGGGTTTTTTGAACTCGGAACCGGTTCTTCTATACAGGGGTAGGATCTGGAACCGGTTCCTGGTCGGGTCTACCAGGTCGTGTTTGGAACCGGTTATTATGCCCATCTCTAGGTCGTGTTTGGAACCGGTTATTATGAGTCGATTGGATATGGATGTATATGGGGTCGTCTAATGTAACATCCCGAAAATATAAGCCTTAACCCACATGATCATCCATTCTACACAACACCAAACCAAACTCTCTCTTCCTCTCTAAGTAAATTACGGCCAAACACCCCCTTGTACTAGTGATTTGGCAAATCCTAGTTGCTAAGCATTTTGGAGACATATTATCCTTGGGGTAAAACTCTTACCTTTTGTCTATAAATAACACTTAACACATGAAGCCTTTTATCACATAAACACCAATTTCACAACTCAACTCTCTCTCTTCTCTCTAACTAGCTACGGCCAAGCATCCCTATCCATCCATAAATTTTTTGGTTCTTGTTCAAGCAATTCTAAGTTCATACAAGTGTCGAGGGTCACATATTAGGAGCCTCGGAGCAAGCGGAACATGAAGGACCACTTCCGTTAGCTTTTATCCACGCGTTTTTCGTCACAATTCTTCCCTAGCCCCGAGCTAGAGGTATATTGTTTAAAACTCATATTTAAGCATGTCTAAAGTGGTTAAAAGAACTTTCGTCGGTTAAATATCGTAAACATGCGTTTTGAAACTTTAAAGTCTAGTAAAATCACAAAAATGGTGGTTAATAGCATATAACTTGTGTAAAAGTCGTAGGACTTGAAATATGTGATTATTGAGACCCGATCTATGATGTGGTAGCTCGGATCTTCGTTTAACCCGACTTTGTAAAAATCATGTATCATCACATAAACTTGTTTTTGAAAGATACAAGGGTTAAAGGTGAAACACTACCACATTTAGAGCATGAACTTGTGAGAAAATATTTTACTTGTGTAAACGTGATGTAACCGGTAAAATGGTGTTTAAAACTAGCGGATCTACGTATCCGCAAGTGGTATTTTTGAAAGACCACACTTTAAAGAAATCATGTTTTTCTAAAGATGGATCTTACACTAATAAATATGGTTTTTATAAACCACAAGTGTGTAAACACTTGTGAAACAAAGAGATCCGACAAAGAAGTAAATTTGTCACTTGTTACTAGAAGTTGTAAAGACGGGTTTTCTCTAAACACGAGGTTTTTACAAGATTGAAGTTACTTTATATGGAGATCTACATATATAAAGGGTGTTTACACTATAGATTCGGAAAAACTACAAGTTCATGCGATTATGCAAATTTACATACTTGTCGACTAGTTTGATGTGTCGGAAATTGTTTGATTGAATAAAGAAGATTATTGAATTGATTTGTTAAAAGAAAATGATACGCTTGAAAGCGTGGCCACCTCCAGTTACAGAGGAAACTCTGGCGAAATTTTCTAAAAACCTAATACTTAGGCTTATTTACACAACAAGTGTTAGAAATATTTTTGGACATACTTTCGAAACATAAATTTCGCCAGCACTATATTTTACTAAATATTCGGAGGTGGGATTTTCACAAAGATTAACGTGATAAATATTTTTGTCACAACACTGTTTATGATTATTTTGTGAAATACATAAATATTATTTTAGAGTGAAAATAATATTTACAAGCGTTAATGATTCCAAAACTTTACGAACGCTTCCACAAACATATAAGTTACACCGGTAATTACATTACCACAAGATTGATAAAACGTAACTTACGCACATGTATTGTATCCCCCATCCTTGGGAAAAAGAATAACTACCAAGTGTATACGGAACAAAAACACGAAATAGTTGTCTAACTATTTCCCAAAGACATAAACTATAAAGCTAAAGCACGGCCGTCCGTCTAATAGAATTAGCACTTGTAGGTCGTTGCACAGCTTACTGTATTGGAGACACTTGGTAGAGACGCGCATTCACTGTGAGTTCATGTCCCCCTTTTCTCTAACTGTTTTCAGTTTACTTAACCGCGGGGGTGAAATACATGTTACTTTGTTTACAAGTACTTTATACACGGTATGAATTACGTAAGGAGGTTTAGATCATGTGAATGGGTAGGCGGAAACTTGAGGCTATTAATCCTCAGGGTAGGACCGAGGGACAGGAGCGGTAGATCTATCTGGGTGTAGCGAGCCCAGCCCCAGGCCAAACAGAACGGACCTTGGGGTGACTTTGTGCCCAACGCATAAATCCGCTAGGGTTGAGTCTTCCTACTTGCATTTCACAACATGCTAATGGCCTTGCAAACCATTGGTGATCACAAGTCCTCTTACACTGCTACATACCAGGAAACTTTTATACCTACAAGTGTTTTACTTACTCACTTACACATGAACTCGCTCAACATTATTGTTGATTTTTCAACTCACATGTATTTCAGGAAATTAACGAGATCTGGCACGGTATGGAACGTTTTCCGCTGCACTTGTCATGGAGTCATCCGGGTTTAGGGGATGTGTCTCTTTCCTGGACAAGACACAGTCCTTAAACCACGTTTATGTTATGTTAAGAGTTGTAAGGTTGTTGAACAAGGTTATGGTTGTTGGTTAAAACAATGGTACTGTAATTTGATTTTTAAAACTTAATGGATGACTTGCATGGTTTTTAAACTCATATAGCTTGTTATGATTAAGCTATGGTATTAAGAAGTCACACCAAAATTAACCACGCTTCCGCAAAGCCAGGGTGTGACAGCTTGGTATCAGAGCTCTGATCATAGCGAACTAGGATTCTGTCTCGAGTCTAGACTATGATCACTAGGGCTCTCACGAAAACATTTTCTGCATACCACTTAAGTCCAGATCCACACTTTTTACAAACAAATGTTGAGCACATTTTATTAATTATAAGTTCAGCTTGGAGGGCTGAGGATCGATCTGGAGGATCGAGATGGTCAAGGTAGTTGAGCACGTTGGTTTGTTATAGGATCGATCTGGAGGATCGAGATGGTCAAGGTAGTTGAACACGTTGGTTTGTTATAGGATCGATCTGGAGGATCGAGGTTTGGTTTATGTGAAGGATAGAGCAGTCGTGTAGACTGGATGGTATTGGCTAGTAAGACTAGGAGGATTATGTGATACCTTACTTGATGACTTATGTGATTAACTGATTATATGATTGATTATTATACGTATATATGTTTGTGTTACAAACGTTATGCTCTCATCAAGTACTAGAAAGATGGGCACTACGAACCCCATGACCATAGTATCAGACGACATAGTTCAACGAAGCACGAGGTGTACATTTCTGATACTACCGGCACAGACAATGACGACTTTCAGCCCTTTGTGCACTGCCTGAAGTCGTAGCAGAGCCTACTGATGGCCATCTTGTTGGGATTTTACCACTGGCGGTGATCCCTGCTCCTGTGCCCCTTGCCGCTTATCCTGTTGATGATACGCCCTCCCAACGAGGCCTCTGAAGACGATAACGATCTACTGGAGGAGGACCCATTCGAGGGCAGGGCCTTATTACTGCTGGTATTAGGCTACTACATGCGGACGCTCCTATAGGGGAAACTTATGACCATTCCCCTATCCCAGGCTCATTTGAGTTTCTGACACCCGCATCTTCGCACATACAGGGAATGCAGCACTACTTACACGACGCCGACCCTGATACGGCATCACTAGCTGCACCGGATCCCGCACACAGTTTTGAGTTTGATCGTAATTATGAGGACAATTCTGTTTTTCCGCCTGGTGTTGATCCAGACCATGACATTGAGTTCATGCACTTAGACAAGCCCTTGGGGGATCCTGTAACCCCTGTGATTGTTGATCCAGCTGATTTTGAGATGGAGTTTTTGATTCGGAGCTAGCCGTGGCCCCTGAGCCAGGCGTTGCTCCTGACCCCGCATCGGAGTATGACCCTGTTCATGCCGATGCACCGGCTGTTGCTCCTTGATTGATCATCTGCTTGGATGAGAGAAAATTTGGGGTAACTGTGCAAGACAATTTATTATTACGGGGGCCCACGTAATAACGATTTGTAGTGCACAGGAACCCTGGTGGACTCTGCAGGTCAAGCTAATGATAACCTAAACACAAATGACCTAGGCAATGTAGCCTCGAGTTCATTCTATTACAAGCAACAAGCCAAATTGACGAGCCTATGTGAAGGCTCAGGAATTTATTTCCCCACTTATACAGTGGGTATATCTGCGTGTGAAATGGGGTGATTACATGATGGCTTACGTTGCTATATATATACCCCATAGACAATTGAAACATTGTCCAAACCGCTTCACACTATTTCGACAAAAGGGAATGTCACCCAGACGTGACACAAGCACCGGTACGTTTCTGAGGACAGAAGACGAGCTGCAAGAACGCATCTCACAGATAAATGCACGACATGAAGCCCTCCACTCTATGTACAACGATGACATTACTGGAGATAACCCTCCAACTGGCTGCACCTATAAACAGTTCCTGAACTGCAAGCCTTTGAACTTTGTCGGAACCGGAGGCACCGTTGCATTTGTTCGTTGGTCCGAGAAGACCGACTCCACTCTAAGAATGAGTAACTGTTCGCCCCAACAGAGTGTTACCTACCTCTCAGGGATATTTCTAGATGACACACTCTCTTAATGGAACCTCCAGGTTCAGACCCTTGGCACAGACGCTGCTTATACACTGAGCTGGGACGAGCTCAAGGAAACGATTGAGAAGAAATGTTGTTTTAAGACAGAAATTCAGAAACTTGACGTGGAGTCCTGAAATTTGAGAAAGGACGAACCAGAGACTCCTGAACATGACCAGCGATCGCACGACTTGTCTAGGGTCGTCCCCTACTAAGTCATTGATGTAGTATGATATAGTGGTGTACTTGTGAGCTTTACATTGTGGTCTCGAATTGTGGCAATACAATCGCAGTATTCTCATCACATGCGATGTTCAACCAATTGTTTATGTCCTATAGCATAAGAGGTTATGTGATTGACTTGTTGATAACATGAGATGTTATGTGTTGGTATTGTTGAATGCATACGTACACTTCACTTGCTATGACCTAACCTATGTGAAACATCTTTTAGAAGATGCCGCCAAGACGCGAAATGCGCATGCCCACCTCTGAGGCAGAACTTAAAGAGATAATTGCTGCAGCTATAGCACAGCACGAGGCCCTACGCTCCGAACCAATCAAAGGTACCTCAGAAAATAACGATTGTTCCTACTGGCACTTCCTCAACTACAAGCCTCCGACGTTCGACGGCACTGGGGGTGCCATAACTTTTGTGAAATGGATTGAAAGTATGGAATCCATCTTTCGAATGAGTGGCTGTACGCCAGATCAACAGGTCCCATACGTTTCTGAGTTGTTTCAAGATGGAGCTCGGTTATGGTGGAATCTTCAGGTTCGAATGATGGGCCTAACTACAGCATACGCGTTAACTTGGGATGAGTTGAAAGGAATGATGCATAAGAAGTATTGCCCCCACACGGAAACCCAGAAGTGGGAAGATGAATTGCGGAGCCTAATGATGGAAGGTCCGAAGGTGCTGGAGTACGTGCAACGACTCCATGCTCTGTCACAAATTGTTCCATACCTGGTAAAACCAGAACTGAAGAAATTGGAACAATTCATTTGGGAACTGGCGCCTCAAGTCTTGAGCTTGATGACAGCATCTACGCCACCAACAGCCATTGTTGCAAGTAAGATGGGTTTGGCACTCGTTACGGAAGCAAATAGACTAGAAAAACTTGCAAACCCTGACAAGAAAACTCAGGTAGAGTCGTCTGGAAAGAACAAAAGGAAGCTTACCGAAGATACCCAAATGAACAACGATGAACAAAGATCTATTCGAGGTTGCTTTGACTGCGGGGACAAAGGGCATTTCAAGAAAGATTGCCCTAACAACAAACATGCCAATGATAAGATTTACTTAGAAACCAAACCAAGGTGTGCTGAGTGCAAGTGTCACCGTGATGGTGGATGTCAGAAGCCTTGGTACGGGAGGAAAGGACACAACAAGGAAGGTTGTGGGATGAAGAGTTCCATACAAGGAGAAAACAGTAACAACGCTCTAGGTGGAAATGGGAAAGGAGATGGCCGAATGATAGGATGCTACCATTGTAAGGAAGTTGGACATTTTAAGAGGGAATGCCTGAAGTTGAAACAGGACCGTGAGAGAAAATCCAACATCAGAGCTTGTGAGGCATGCCAGGATCCAGGTGTGATTTCTGGTACGTTCTCTAACAACCAAAACTTTTGCACCTATTTTGTTTGATGCTGGTGCCGGTTATGGCTTCGTGTCATTAGAATTTAAGAATATACTTGGTTTAACCGCTAGTAAGTTAGATATCCCCTACTCGATCGAATTAGCTAATGGAAAGTTAGTTGGAGCCGACGAAGTAATCAGAGGTTGTGTGATAGAATTGGGAGAACGCGAGTTTACGTTGGACCTACTACCAGTCCAATTGGGAAGCTTCGACGTGGTGGTAGGAATGGATTGGTTATCTGGAAACAAGGCTGAGATAGTATGTCACGAGAAAGTTGTTCGTATCCCAAATGGTGAAACAATTGTGGTTCACGGAGAGAAGCGTGACACGCCGTTAAGATTTATCAGCTGCTTGAAGGCAAGGAAGTGTTTACAGAAAGGATGTGTTGCTTTTCTGGCGCACATCGTGGACAAGAAGGCTGCCGAGCCAAGGATCGAAGACATCCCTGTCGTAAGGGAATATCCAGAAGTCTTCCCAGAAGACTTACCCGGACTGCCACCTCAGAGGCAAGTGGAGTTTCACATCGACTTAGTTCCAGGCGCAGCGCCTGTGGCTAAGGCACCATATAGACTTGCTCCGTCTGAGATGCAAGAATTGTCGACGCAACTCCAAGAGTTGTTAGAAAAGGGTTTTATCCGACCAAGCTTCTCGCCTTGGGGAGCTCCGGTCTTGTTTGTCAAGAAGAAGGACGGAAGTTTCCGCATGTGTATTGACTACAGAGAATTAAATAAGCTGACGATCAAGAACAGGTATCCTCTGCCAAGAATCGACGATCTGTTTGATCAACTGCAAGGCTCGAACTATTATTCAAAGATCGATCTTCGATCTGGATACCATCAACTAAGGATACAGGAGGGAAGTATCCCGAAAACAGCCTTCCGAACTCGTTATGGACACTACGAGTTCCTCGTTATGCCATTTGGTTTGACGAACGCACCTGCGGTCTTCATGGATCTAATGAATAGAGTTTGCAAGCCATACTTAGACAAGTTCGTGATTGTATTCATCGACGACATCCTGATTTACTCAAAGACGAAGGCTGAACACGAACAACATCTTAGAACCATATTGGAGCTGCTAAAGAAAGAACAACTGTACGCCAAGTTTTCTAAGTGCGAGTTTTGGCTACGCGAAGTCCAGTTTCTTGGACATGTGGTTAATGGGGATGGAATTCATGTTGATCCCACAAAGATCGAGGCAATCAGGAATTGGGAAACGCCTACAACGCCAACCGAGATTCGGCAGTTCTTGGGTTTGGCTGGCTACTATCGAAGGTTCATCGAGGATTTCTCGAAAATCGCTCAACCTTTGACGCTCCTCACGCAGAAGGACAAGACGTTTGATTGGGGAATCAAACAGGATGAAGCGTTTCATATATTGAAGGATAAGCTTTGTAACGCGCCAATCTTAGCTCTACCAGAAGGCACTGATGACTTAGTGATATACTGCGACGCATCGCGTCAAGGATTGAGTTGTGTGTTGATGCAACGCCAAAAGGTCATTGTTTACACATCACGCCAACTGAAAGTGCACGAGAAGAACTATACCACGCACGATTTAGAGCTTGGCGCAGTGGTTTTCGCTTTAAAGATCTGGAGACACTACCTGTATGGTACAAAATGCACACTCTTCACAGATCACAAAAGCCTACAGCATATATTCAACCAGAAGGAGTTGAATATGAGGCAAAGACGATGGGTTGAATTACTAAACGATTACGACTGCGAGATAAAGTATCACCCAGGGAAGGCGAATGTAGTCGCCGATGCCCTGAGTCGTAAAGAAAGAATCAAGCCCATAAGGGTTAGGGCTATGGAAATGATCATACGAACCGACCTTTCCTTGCGCATTTGTGCTGCTCAAAAAGGAAGCTCTCAAGGAGGGAAACCTTGAGGAAGAATATCTCCGTGGAATGGAGAAGCTTTTGGTACCAAACAAGGAAGGGACGTTATGTTTTGAGAAAAGGATTTGGGTTCCTCTGTTTGGTGGATTAAGGGAAGCTATTTTCGACGAAGCGCACAAGTCACGGTACTCTATCCACCCTGGATCGGATAAGATGTATCAAGATCTAAAGGATTACTATTGGTGGCCTAGGATGAAAGGCGACGTTGCTGTTTACGTGAGCAAATGTTTAACGTGCGCTAAAGTCAAGGCAGAATACCAGAAGCCCTCGGGGCTGCTGCAACAACCTGAGATTCCCAAGTGGAAATGGGAACAAATCTCAATGGATTTTGTTACAAAATTACCAAGAACGCCAAGAGGCCACGATATGATTTGGGTGATTGTTGACCGCCTAACAAAATCCGCACACTTTCTGCCAATCAAGGAGAAAGACAGTACTAGTAAACTTGCGGAAATTTACATGAGAGAGATCGTAGCACGTCATGGAGTACCTCTCTCGATTATCTCTGATAGAGACGGAAGATTTGTGTCAAGAATATGGCAATCTTCCAAGAATCTTTTGGCTCACAATTGAATCTGAGCACTGCGTTCCATCCGCAAACAGACGACCAGAGCGAGCGAGCGATACAAACCTTGGAAGGCATGCTGAGGGCATGTGTTATGGATTCGGGAGGTAGCTGGGATAAACACTTACCTTTGGTCGAATTTTCATACAACAACAGCTACCACACCAGTATTGGTGTCGCGCCATTTGAGGCCCTATACGGACGCAAGTGCCGATCACCACTATGTTGGTCTGACGCAGGTGATAGGCAGCTTGCTGGTCCCGAGATCGTCCAAGAGACGACAGACAAGATCGCGCAAATACTTAAACGCATCGAAGCTGCTCGCCACAGACAAAAGGCCTACGCGGATCCAAATCGGAAGCATGTGGACTTCCAAGTCGGAGAAATGGTGTTGTTAAAGGTTTCACCCTGGAAAGGGGTAGTACGCTTTGGAAAGCGTGGAAAGTTAAATCCGCGCTACATTGGTCCCTTTAGAATTCTGGAAAGAATTGGGACAGTAGCATACAAGTTGGACCTACCCGCTGAACTGAATGGTGTTCACGATACATTTCATGTGTCCAATCTAAAGAAAAGTCCAACTCAAATTGACGTTGCCATTCCTATCGACGAGATTCATATTGACGACACGCTCCACTTTGTTGAAGAACCTGTTGGGGTCACGGATTGGAAAGTTAACAAGACCCGCCGGAGCAGTGTCAAACTCGTCAAAGTACGTTGGAATGCCAGACATGGTCCTGAATTTACCTGGGAACGTGAGGACCGGATGAAAGAGAAATACCCCCACTTATTTCCTAAGAACTCTGCATCTACAAGCAGAACTTAAATTTCGGGACGAAATTTATTTAACGGGGGGAGAATGTGACAACCCGCACTAAACCAGGTATCCGTACAACTTAATTAATGATTAATTACTACTTGATTACTGTGCTTGATTGAACTAGCTGATAAACTGCTACCTGCATACTGATACATGCACTTACTTGCATCATACTTTATTTTCTGTCACTACATTATTTACATACGGCACCTCAGTGACAAACATGATGCACAAAAAGCACAGTAGCACTAAACGGATACACAGTGAACATGCTGATATAACCAGCATCAGGCAGATACTGCCTCTAAGGCCTGTTAAGAGCCTCATATATTTTGGCTACACTGGTAGTGAGTGTAGGATATAAGGGTTGTGGTACCGCGTCTCTAGGGATAAGATACACTGATTCGGATGTGCCAAGAACGTACTTTAAGTACCAAACACAGCACTGTAATAATTTAACCAGCTTCTGGCTGACTAGTAAAGTGCCAAAATATGAGAAAATAACACTAGACACTTTCTAAAGTGTTGGAAACAAGATGTGTCACTAAAAACGTAATAACGACACCTTAAAGCGTTACAAAAGACTTTAACGGATTACTAACCAACCGAACAACCGGACTTTACCCGGAACATGAAAATATTAGTATTTTCACTATTTTTATTTTTTGAACCAGTTAGGGTCTCTGATTACCCTAACACCCGTCATAACACGCTATATATTACTAACGGAGTTAACTACTTATCTAACCTAGTTAACATGACTAATTATCCTAATTACTAGTTGAAATCGAACCAAGGGACCCCCCCAACCGAATTCGGTCCCCTAGGGGACAAGAATGGTACTTACAAGATTTACTAAATCTTGTTTTGTTAAATATCTAAACTACACAATGTCCATTGGTTAAACCCTTTGTGATTATCTATAAGATACAAACTTAACCCACATGATCATCCATTCTACACAACACCAAACCAAACTCTCTCTTCCTCTCTAAGTAAATTACGGCCAAACACCCCCTTGTACTAGTGATTTGGCAAATCCTAGTTGCTAAGCATTTTGGAGACATATTATCCTTGGGGTAAAACTCTTACCTTTTGTCTATAAATAACACTTAACACATGAAGCCTTTTATCACATAAACACCAATTTCACAACTCAACTCTCTCTCTTCTCTCTAACTAGCTACGGCCAAGCATCCCTATCCATCCATAAATTTTTTGGTTCTTGTTCAAGCAATTCTAAGTTCATACAAGTGTCGAGGGTCACATATTAGGAGCCTCGGAGCAAGCGGAACATGAAGGACCACTTCCGTTAGCTTTTATCCACGCGTTTTTCGTCACAATTCTTCCCTAGCCCCGAGCTAGAGGTATATTGTTTAAAACTCATATTTAAGCATGTCTAAAGTGGTTAAAAGAACTTTCGTCGGTTAAATATCGTAAACATGCGTTTTGAAACTTTAAAGTCTAGTAAAATCACAAAAATGGTGGTTAATAGCATATAACTTGTGTAAAAGTCGTAGGACTTGAAATATGTGATTATTGAGACCCGATCTATGATGTGGTAGCTCGGATCTTCGTTTAACCCGACTTTGTAAAAATCATGTATCATCACATAAACTTGTTTTTGAAAGATACAAGGGTTAAAGGTGAAACACTACCACATTTAGAGCATGAACTTGTGAGAAAATATTTTACTTGTGTAAACGTGATGTAACCGGTAAAATGGTGTTTAAAACTAGCGGATCTACGTATCCGCAAGTGGTATTTTTGAAAGACCACACTTTAAAGAAATCATGTTTTTCTAAAGATGGATCTTACACTAATAAATATGGTTTTTATAAACCACAAGTGTGTAAACACTTGTGAAACAAAGAGACCCGACAAAGAAGTAAATTTGTCACTTGTTACTAGAAGTTGTAAAGATGGGTTTTCTCTAAACACGAGGTTTTTACAAGATTGAAGTTACTTTATATGGAGATCTACATATATAAAGGGTGTTTACACTATAGATTCGGAAAAACTACAAGTTCATGCGATTATGCAAATTTACATACTTGTCGACTAGTTTGATGTGTCGGAAATTGTTTGATTGAATAAAGAAGATTGTTGAATTGATTTGTTAAAAGAAAATGATACGCTTGAAAGCGTGGCCACCTCCAGTTACAGAGGAAACTCTGGCGAAATTTTCTAAAAACCTAACACTTAGGCTTATTTACACAACAAGTGTTAGAAATATTTTTGGACATACTTTCGAAACATAAATTTCGCCAGCACTATATTTTACTAAATATTCGGAGGTGGGATTTTCACAAAGATTAACGTGATAAATATTTTTGTCACAACACTGTTTATGATTATTTTGTGAAATACATAAATATTATTTTAGAGTGAAAATAATATTTACAAGCGTTAATGATTCCAAAACTTTACGAACGCTTCCACAAACATATAAGTTACACCGGTAATTACATTACCACAAGATTGATAAAACGTAACTTACGCACATGTATTGTATCCCCCATCCTTGGGAAAAAGAATAACTACCAAGTGTATACGGAACAAAAACACGAAATAGTTGTCTAACTATTTCCCAAAGACATAAACTATAAAGCTAAAGCACGGCCGTCCGTCTAATAGAATTAGCACTTGTAGGTCGTTGCACAGCTTACTGTATTGGAGACACTTGGTAGAGACGCGCATTCACTGTGAGTTCATGTCCCCCTTTTCTCTAACTGTTTTCAGTTTACTTAACCGCGGGGGTGAAATACATGTTACTTTGTTTACAAGTACTTTATACACGGTATGAATTACGTAAGGAGGTTTAGATCATGTGAATGGGTAGGCGGAAACTTGAGGCTATTAATCCTCAGGGTAGGACCGAGGGACAGGAGCGGTAGATCTATCTGGGTGTAGCGAGCCCAGCCCCAGGCCAAACAGAACGGACCTTGGGGTGACTTTGTGCCCAACGCATAAATCCGCTAGGGTTGAGTCTTCCTACTTGCATTTCACAACATGCTAATGGCCTTGCAAACCATTGGTGATCACAAGTCCTCTTACACTGCTACATACCAGGAAACTTTTATACCTACAAGTGTTTTACTTACTCACTTACACATGAACTCGCTCAACATTATTGTTGATTTTTCAACTCACATGTATTTCAGGAAATTAACGAGATCTGGCACGGTATGGAACGTTTTCCGCTGCACTTGTCATGGAGTCATCCGGGTTTAGGGGATGTGTCTCTTTCCTGGACAAGACACAGTCCTTAAACCACGTTTATGTTATGTTAAGAGTTGTAAGGTTGTTGAACAAGGTTATGGTTGTTGGTTAAAACAATGGTACTGTAATTTGATTTTTAAAACTTAATGGATGACTTGCATGGTTTTTAAACTCATATAGCTTGTTATGATTAAGCTATGGTATTAAGAAGTCACACCAAAATTAACCACGCTTCCGCAAAGCCAGGGTGTGACAGGCGGTCCATCGACCTCAAATTTATGGAAACCCGAATGGGATCGGTTGCCTCGTGAAGAACAAATGGAGATTAAAGCACGACAAGGAGTACCAAGTTTCGCAACAGAAGAAGTCGACGTTAAAGATCCCGTTACAATGGAAAGTGTAAAATGTGATGGGAAAACATTAGGTGAGGTTATGTTTAGAGGTAATACAATCATGAGCGGATACTTTAAAGATTTGAAAGCAACCGAAGAGGCTTTCGCGGGTGGTTGGTTTAGAAGTGGTGATCTCGTGGTTAAGCATCCAGATGGGTATATTGAAGTAAAAGATCGGTGCAAAGATATTATAATTTCGGGTGGTGAAAATATATGTACGATTGAAGTAGAAACAGTGATTTATAGTCATCCTGGTGTTTTGGAGGTGGCGGTTGTTGCACGGCCAGATGATCATTGGGGACAAACTCCGTGTGCATTTGTGAAGTTGAAGGATGGTGTTGATGTTGATGGTCAGGAGATAATCGAGTACTGTCGAGATCGAATGCCGCATTATATGGCACCTCGTACTGTTGTGTTTGATGATTTACCAAGAAATTCGACGGGTAAAGTGCAAAAGTTTGTGTTGAGGGAGAAGGCAAACTTGATGGGCAGTTTATGTTATCAAAAAGTGTAATGTCCAAACTGTTAATCGAATGAAAGTCGAAACTGTTTACCTTTTAAATATTTGTATCTTCAATTGTAGCGAAGAGTGTATTGATGAAGTTTCAAATATTTGGTGGTGTTAAATTTTTAAGTATCAATAAATCATGTCTATTTTCTACATGAAGTTAAAAACATGGCATTTAGGTATCGATAAATAATCTCTAGCTATTTTCAACATGAAGTTAAAAACATGGCGAATAAATAAACTATTTTAATAAGCGAACTTAAATTCAGTACTCTTAAAATGCCAATGCTCTTGCCTCTTAGTGGAAGGTTTTTCGGTTCAATTCTAAACAAGGAGTAGGTCAGGATTTTGTTAAAAGAAGAGAATTAATTCATATGTTTTATTTATTGGGCTGCCCAATGATGATCTAGGTATTGTATTGTACTTTGTCTTTCATTTCTGATCTCACATATTGCGAGATCTAGGGTTTTGGGGGAGTTTTTGGTTTGGGTGTAAGACCCATTCTAATTTAATATTACTATATCATTAAAGTAAGTATTTTATATCAAAAATGCCACTTAACAAAAACTTTTACATCGTAAGTATTCAGACATGTTTAAAAGATTCAAAAACCATGTTATAAGTGTTTACATAATTCACTTTTAATAAAACAAAACAAGATCAAATGCGGAAGCTTCATTTAAACGTGTGTTTGGTTCTTGTTTGTCGCTTGATCTTCATCCGGAGACCCATAACGTTCACCTACATTCAAAACCAACATAAACATTAGTTATGAGGCTTTGAGAACTCTTTAAAACAAGTTCCATAAGCGTATTAACAAAATTAATTTTTTTTGCCAGATATAAGGCTTCTCGCGTGCCGCGAGAGCCTTGGCCCTTTCCTGTCGCGGGCCGCGACAACGGTCGCGTGGCGCGACAGTGAGACCGGGATATGGTCGCGTAGCGCGACAACCCATTTTCGACAGAAGGTTTCCTTCTTTTTGAGCTGCACATGCCCAGCTATGTTATTTCCAACATCAAACTTTAAATTGACATAACTTTCAATATACATATCCGTTTTACACGATTCTTGTTTCTATGCGACCGTAATACAATCACGGTTACGCTTATCACTTTGGTTCGCAATAAAATCTGATTTATAAGCTATTGGCTTATAAGTCCTTTAGGTGATTATTCGACCTGTTTCATTTAATCATCATACTACATGTGATATAACAATGGTCATTTCTTGCCATTTTACCCAATTCCGGGCTTGTCAAACATTAGGATTTTCGCTCCCATTTCATGGTTTGCACACGCATTTTTGTCATGCTTGTTATTTACAATTCAAGCTTACACTTTTTATCAACAATCAATGAAATCAAGTTTTCTAAGTTTTTGACCCAAATCCAAGGGTTCATCAATCAAATTTTGGCGTGTTCATTTCTCGGCTTACGCACTCATTCTACCGATTTGTTGCATGACATTCGAGTCACTTTAAGTCACTATTGTTTTAACTATCTATTTGACCCATTTGGTTATCGAGTGAATTCCATCACTTCAATGACACACCAAACATGTTCTATCTATTTATTTTGACCTGTTTGGTTGTCGAGTGAGTTTCATCACTTCAGTGATATACCAAACTCATACATTTCACTATAACAACATTAACATAATTACGACTAGTTTATCTACATAATGTTACGAAACTACAAGTCGCGCACCTTTCAAAGCTTATCCTTCAAGCCCGCGTCTGCTCCGACTTGACCGCTTGAAGATTCAACCACCTTGCCTATAGAGTTCAACCAACAACGTGTTTAGAACTCATATCATTTCATATTACACGTAATTCGCCATATTATTCAATTACGCGTTTCATTCGAAATTTTCGACATATTAGCATTTGTTTAGACATTTTAACAAACACCTTGCGGGCATAATTTTTATATTTCTTCTATCTAGTCCATAATTAACTTTTAACCAAGTTTAAATCATAACAATCAAGCCCTTATGCCTATCATTATCAAACAATATCAAGACTTGCATCATAACATTAGTTTTACACTATTTCAACATTGAAATTTATGTGTTCATCTCATAGTTACAATACCCACTTAACACATGTATGAGTGATTATCAAATTTGTATTTTTCAATCTTAAATCATCAAATTTTCGACTTGGGTTTGTTCCTAGGCATGGATTCAATCATAACATCACTCGTACATTCAACATTCAAGCAATAATTTCGATTATGAGAGTTCACCAAGAATTCAAGACATCACTAAAAGATGAAATTTTACATACCTTGTGATCCTCTAACTTGAGTGATCACTAATTTCAGCTTGGTTTTGATTTAGACTCGATTCCCTTCTTGAATTTGGTTGAATTTTATGATTTTAGGGTTCAAAAGAAGAACCCCCTTCCTGGCTTGTGAAAGTGTCGAACAGAACACACACTTATGTGTGTGTTTTGGTTTTTGTTTTATTTTAATTAAACTTCTTTCATAAATGCCCCTTTTAGTCCCTATAATTTCAAAGGTTTGTTGGTGCATATGTCTGTTGTCTTCGTCTTAGGTCATGTCGGTAGCTTGTATAGGGGTCTAAATGTAAATTTATGTTATTTTGATGTAATTCCGCTTGAAATGACACATGGTCATTTCAAGGGAAATCGGAATTTGATGTAATTCCGCTTGAAATGACACATGGTCATTTCAAGGGAAATCAGAAAAGTTAATTCCGCTTGAAATGACACATGTGTCATTTCAAGCGAAATCAGAAGCCTATATATAGGCAAGTCTTGTTTCTCATTTGGCACGGAATCACAAGTTGTATACCGAACTGCTGCAGGATTTTCTAGTGAAATATTAATGAGAAACGTGTGTTAAAGTGATATTCTCTGTTTTTCTACTCAATTCTCTCTGATTCAACACTGTTTGTTTGTTTCTGCCACTCAAACAGTGGTGTATTGACTTTAATTGACTCACTTGATCGTCAAATCGATCCTACAATTGGTATCAGAGCTCAGGAAGAAGAGTTTAGCTTGATTGCATCTATTTTATGACTTCTACACCTTCTTTTTCAAAATTGACAAGATTTCACGGTCAAAATGGATTTCACGGTCAAAATGGAAACTCTTCTTCCTGAGCTCTGATGCAATTTTGATTGATTTTAATCTGTTTCAGTGAATTTCGAATCGAAAGTTATATCATTACGGATTGTTGTCAAGCATACAACTAACTTCAGATTCAATCGCATTAAGAAACATCACGTTTTTTTGTTGCAGAACTAAAAATTGATCATGTTGTTTTAGTGTTCTTGTTGAAATCTGAATAACATTCGTAGATTGAACTCGAAATTTCAGATCTGAATTTGATTATCCATGTTGTTTCTGATCTGATATCTACGCGTTAAAGAAGATTGTAGTTACAAAGTGTTTGTTGTTATCATTTTCGAATAGTAAAAGTAGAGTGTAACTTGCAGGTTTGTTGTTGAATTGTTACTTCAATTGTAGTTTGTAGTCATGAAGTAATTTGTTGAATCATAAACTGTTCAATCATTTCTGTTAAATCTGTTGACAAGTTTGTGGTTGTGATCATTTTCGAACTGATTTCGCACTATTTCGATCAAGTTTCGGTGTTTCGTATGTGTATATCGGACTGAATAGATGATGTTTGGTTAAAATTTCTACAGTTTCGGATTGTTTCGATTAAGTTTCGAATTGAATTGGATCAATTTAAGACTGTTTTGATTGAATTTCAGATCATTTCGACGAGTTTCGGTGAAAATTTTCGATAATATTTGACAGTTTTCATACATTTCGAACAGTTTATAATAGGTTCAGTTTGGTTTGATTGAAAGTGTATACACATTCGGATGATTTTCAACGTGAGATTTGAACTTTTTGATTGATTTTCAGTAAATTTTGACATTGTGCATCATATAGCATATTTCTGAAGTCATTTGCATAACAAGATCTGAATCAGTATTACACTTTATTTTCTTCACTGAATTGGTTAAAACCTGAGTTTGAACTTGCTGTCATTGTGCTCGAAAACAGTTGAAGAAATATGATAATGTGTTGATTGTTTGGTGACTATCTGAATCGGATTCAATATATGAGTTGTATGTAGTGATTGTCGATTTGAATTAATTGATTATTGTTTTGTTTAAGTGTAGAAAATCATAACAGATCGTTAAATCGATTTGATTTTCGGTAAACTTCAAACTGTTTCGGTGTGTCGATTGAGAGTTTTGGACTATTTCGGTGTGTTTCGGGTCAAATATTGTTCATTTCGGACTGATTTGATCAGTTCAGGTTGAAATTCCATTCATTACGGACTGATTTGGATCTGTTGGCTGTATTGTTTGAATATTTTGAACTGAATCGGTATGTTTTAGATCGAAGTTTGTTCATTTCGATCAATTTCGGATACTTTTGGACGGTTTTGATCGACTTTCAGTTTGTTTCAGATTGAATATTGTTCAATTTCGATCTGTTTCAGTGATTTTTGGTTCGAGTTTTATGTGTTTCAAACTGGTTATATCGATTACGGACTGATCGGTTGGATGCAGGTTGGTTGTTGCAAGAATTATTAGCAACGAAATATTGTTGTTAAGTTGATTGAAAGGATGATTGTGCAGTTAAAGAAAGTTTGAATAGAAAATTTCATATTGGGCCTCGGTTAAAAGGCTGAAATAGTTACTGGGCTTGGTATTTTGATAGTGAAAGTTTATCAAGAGGACCGAGATTGTTGAAATTTGGGCTTTTAGTGCGAAACCGATGTGATAAGTGGACCAAGATACTTTCATTTTGGGCTTTGAAAGTTAGTTTAGAATTAGTGAATTTTGGGCCGTTTGATAGTGGGCTTGTGAAAAACAAGTATATTTGGAACGGGAGTTTTAAAACGTGATTTGATTAGTGGGTCGATTCAAAATGTTTGACGAAATGGAAAACGATACACTTGAAAGATTAAATGATTGGTTTGATGGGTTTTGGGTTAAAAGGAGAGAAGATGAGAATAAAAATATTTGGGTTAAAAGACTTGAATGTTTTTTGTGTAAGAAAGATGAAACAGTTAATGAGTTGGAAAAGCGGTATGAAAGCTTACTTGACAATTTAAACAGGTACGAGATAAGAATGTCAAATGCTGAAAAATTATCAAAATTTGCAGACGCGCTACCTTCAGAGTGGGATGAATTTTTGATTGAATTGAAAAGGATTCTAGGTTCTCAAATTTTTATCCAAATGAATTTATAAATAAGCTCAAAACACTCAAGTATGAAAATGAAAAGAAAAAGAAGGGGTTGATGAATGGAATAGAAAAAGAATTAGAAAAAATAAGTTTGGATGCGATTATTGAAATGAGAAGAAGAGTCAATATGTGTCTTGTAGCAAAAGATGTTATGAGATATGATATTAAGAGGGGTTGTTATCTAGATGAAAGTATGAATCCTCTTGATTTTGTTAAAATTTTTTATGCAGGCACATACAAGTCAGAGACAGAGGTAGTGTCGAAAAATGAAGAATCCGAGAAAAATGAAGCTTCAAGTTCTGAACCAGTGTGCTCAAAATGTGATAAATTTGAATCAGACAATGTCAAACTCTTGAAGGATGTGGAGAGTTTGACATTGGAAAACAAAAATTTAAAAGAAAAAGAAAAGGATTTTCAAAATAAAATGACATCATTAGAAAATGAAAAATTGAAGATTGAAAAAGATTTTGAAAATATTAAAATTGAAAATAAAGATGTTTCTTGGATAAAATTGGAGAATAAAGTTTTAAAAGAAAAAGAAACTGAATTCCAAGAGCAAATAAAGATTTTAGAAAATGAAAAATATGTTTTTGATGAGAATAAAATTGTGAATGAAAAGGCAATCAATCTTCATCTTGAGAAGATTTTTCAACTCGAGAAAGAAGTTGAGAATGCCAGAAATAAAATTGATGATTTAGAGAAGAAATTGAAAGGTTTTGTGACCACATCAGCGATGCTAAATCAATTATGTCCAAAACCGATCAATGAAGTTCCAATAAGTGACAATGTCAAAAATTTTGACAAAGTCAAAATTGAAGATTGTGATGAGAAAACTGATGATGAAAATGAGAAAAATGAGAAAAAGAAAATATTTTTGAAATTAAAAGAAAAAATTCAAGAAACTGTTCCGCAATCAACTGAAAAGGGTGAATGCTCTACGCAAAAACCCTTGAAGAAGAAAGTAGAACATAAACAAAAAGTTAAAAATTCAGAAAATGTTCAATACAAGAATAAAAGCTCACCAGTTCAATCATCCAATCAAGATAAAAAACCACAAAAATTGAAAAATCAAAACTCACAAAAAGTTGGTAATATGTGGTGCAGGTTTGACCATAGTGCTTCAAAGATAAATCCAGCTTTCAGGAGGAGTGATGATTACCACAAAGCCAGACAATGTTATGATCTGAGCGTTTGGTGTGAAAGTGGTGAATGGTATGATAACAGAGTGTGCTACACTTGTGGTGTGAGAGGACACATTGCTGTTAACTGCCAGAATTGGAGTTACGAAATGAGGAGATGCTATAACTGCCAAATCAAAGGTCATATTGCCAGAGATTGCCCAATGAGATCAAATGAAAGATCGAGGGCTGATTCTCAGAAATTAGCAAAGAAACCAGTCAATGTCAAGCCCAAAGAATAGAAAGTGGAAGAAAAGAAAGTAAAGCTTTCACAAGGGCAGAAAGACAAACTGAGGAAGAAAAGAAAGAAGGCGAGAGAATATCTGGAAAGGATTTTGTCCTCGGATACAACTGGAAAATCAGAAAACAGTTCTGATAAATCATTTTGCTCTTCAAAGAATGATAATTCAAGCAAAAAGAATTCATCAGATACAAATCTGAGGACAGAAGAGAGAGTAAAGAAAGAAAAAGTGGTTAATCAAAAGATTAACAATTCAAAGAAAGTGAGATTTTCATTTCCTGGCGATGAATTTGTTTCTTCGGAAGCAAAAAAGCCACATGTTGGCGATGAATCTGACTCATCAAAGTCAGACAAGCCACATTCTGGAGATGATTCTAATTCATCAAAGTCAGAGGAGCCACAAGTTGAGCTCAAAAGTGAAAATTAAGTGCCGCCAATGGATGACGTAAACTTTCCACCATTGCGAGCTGAAAATTTTAAACAAAATGTTGGTAAAGTGGATATTTCGAATCAATTCTTTTCTGAAAAGAAAGAATTTGATGTCGAAAAGACTTTCAATATCAAGGTAAAACATATCTTTGGTAAGATGGTCGATGGTAAGGCCAAAGGGGTGAAAGAATTTTATGAATCAATAAAGATAACTGAAACCCCGAGTGAAAACAACTCGAATACACCCAAGGCTGGTCAGGCTTGGGTGCCTACATTCTTTACTTAAAATCCTGACTTGCCGGAGCTCCTAAGTTGGTAATCGTGGAGCATGAATCGGCATCTTTCTTGAGAAATTCACGTCGGTGATATTTCGACTTTCAAAAGATTAATTAAGGACATTAAGTTGTACTTGATTCATCTTTCCTACAAGTGGTAATTTGAAGAACAAGGTGATGAAACCCCGAGTTTATGAAATGACACACAAAACTTATTTTTCGGAAAAACCATTTTAATTAAAACAAACTTAAGTGTTTTGAAATCATAATGGGAAAATAGTTTGTTGTTAGGGGGAGTTCTGATTGTTTATGCCAAGTGGATGGCGAATTGAAGCAATTCGATATCATGTTGTCACGTTCTTGTACAGTTTGTTTTCAAATTTTCTCAGAAAATCAAAATTGAAACATATTTTGATTTTAGGGGGAGAAAAATTTTAAAAAAATTAGAAAATTTGAAAAATGTCAAAAACATCGAAAAATAAAAAATGAGTTGTGTTGAGACAAGAGGAAATGATAGTACATCAGTTAGACTATCACAGTACGCTAAAGAAATGAAATATTAAATGTGATAAACGGTCTCACTAAAGATGTGACGATAGGCTCAACTAGACTAGTAGATTTGCGATAATGATACAAACTTAAATGAAAAAAGCCTAGTTCTAGTGGGAAACATGGTTGAAAGCATAGTACTTGGTTTTGTCCTTCTTGATTGTGTACCTACTCGGTAATCGCTAATTGTCGAAAGACATAAAACTAGTTAAGTTTGTGAGCTTTCACAACTTTGCTGAAAAGTCACTGTGATTGTGCGTTTCATTTTGCAAAGATTTAAACTTGTTTTATTTCTTTATTTTGTTTAAGCATTGGACATCCTCTGCGTATACGTGAGTATCGACCTGGATGTTATTGCCTAAACGTTCTGCTTTATTTTCTTTGGTGTTTCGTTTAAGCTTTGGATCACCTCTGCGTATACGGGAGTATCGACCTGGTGGTTAAAGCCTAAATAACTTCAACTTATTTTTATTTCTTATTTTGTTTAAACACTGGACTTTCTCTGCGTATCGAAAGATCAACCTGATTGTTAATGTTTAAACATTTTGCGTTATTTTCGCACATATCACAGTTGATGAAAGTTTAAAGGCATTACTTGAGTTAGTGTATTGCATGATGAGGGGATATGCTGAGATCGTGGGGTCCATAAGAATTTAGTGCAAAATTAATATACCTTAACGTATCTGTAAGCATTTCGAAAGTTTTTAGATTGAGCTTAAGAGGACAATTATATCGTCAATCAACGTGAATCGTTTAGAACTTAAAATGTCTAAAAGCTTAACGGTGCTTGTGATGTGTCTCAAAAGCTGATATGATCCTCTTTCACAAACTCACAAAAATATTATCTATAAATATTTCTTTACTGCTTTTCATTAAAGACAAAAATCCAAAAAGATTGTGTTTTAGCATAAAATTTTGAAAAATCAAAAAGATTTTACTTTATCTTATTTTCGACAACTGATGCTAAAGAGTTGATTTTCAAAATTCCGAGTGCTAAATATGATGAACCACATTGGGTTGGGGAGTTTGTTTAAATGAGAAATGTTTTTGAGAATGATTGCATGTTTAGTTAATCAAGGTCATTAATTTGAACTTGATGTAACTATTAATGTTTGGTGAATGAATGCTCTCTATCAGTAAGTTTTTCAAAGAGATATAAATAAAAACTTATGTTTTGGGTAGAGAATGTGCAGGAAGTTTAATTGAAAGGGGAGCAAGATTAAACGTCAAATCTTAGAAATTCGGGGCATCATTCAAGGGGGAGACTGTGGTTTCACTTGAAGATGTTATCCAAGGCAGTTCAAGACTAAACATCACAGATTTCTAGCTATGTCCAAGGGGGAGATTGTTAGTGCACTAAGTGTGTGGCCATAGATAGAAATCTAACTGTACATGTAAAGTCTAGTGTCTTGAGTCTGTAAAATACCGGACAAAGGTTTCGCTAGGTTTCACTAGGTGTCATTAGACAATGTCAGGTCAGTATACGGTACGGCACGATGTGAAGAATCTGAGCAAGATCTAAAGTGATGTCATCATTATACAATGATGACATCATATTCAATATCATATGCATGAAATCCATGATTTCGTACAAAACTGACTTGCTTGCATGGAGTTTAATTTCACTTGAAATGCATGGAATTCATTTCACACGGAATTAAATCATGCAACTATATAAATCAGTAATTTCGCTTGAAGGAAGCTATCAGAGAACACACATCAGAACTTCACACAGTCCATTTCTTCAAGAACAAGTTCATCAGATCTTCATCAAGAACACTCCGATTACGTCACGTTGATTAGATTTCGAGTGTGTAGTGTGTAGATCGAGTTGAAACTCTGTCCGGTTTTCGTTGTTACGTAATAAAACGTTGTTTAATTACGTTTTCGCACACGATTACAATTCGATTTAACGGATTCCGCACGTTAAATCGAATCCACCGCAGATCTACTGATCATTTACGATCCGATCCTGAACTCACAAGGTTTTTAAAAAAGGTTTCAAAATTAAGTTTCCTTATTATTTCAAGAACACATAACTAACTAGGTTAATTATTCATAGTTATTTTATCTTTGGTTATAACCAACTTTTAATTTTATATATAATCTATATTTTTGGGGTGTTACAATCCACCCCCCTTAAAAAGGGTTTCGTCCTCGAAACTAGTATACGTACCAAATAGCGTAGGGCAGAGGCGTCTCATCTCATCATCAGCTAAACATTTTCGGAGGTGCGACACATGAATCGTGCTGTGTATTCCGCTCAATTCCTCCGGTAATTCCAAACGGTATGCCACTTTTCCCACCCGTACGATGATTTTGAACGACCCGATAAACCTTGGGCTCAATTTTCCCCTTTTTCTGAACCGGATAATCCCCTTCCACGGAGATACTTTAAGTATGACTTTATCACCAATCTGAAACTCGATCGGTCTTCGTCTTTTATCCGCATACGACTTTTGTCGATTTTGAGTCACTTTCAAATGAGCTCCAACCATATCAATTTTCTCGTTAGTGGTTCGAACTATATCCTTATGAGCCAGTTCACGTGGACCAACCTCACCCCAACACACTGGGGTTCGACATTTTCTGCCATAAAGCATCTCATACGGAGCCATACCGATGCTAGAATGGTATCTGTTATTGTATGAAAATTCGACTAAAGGTAGATAAACATCCCAACTACCTCCAAAGTCGATGATACACGCCCGTAGCATGTCTTCCAAAGTCTAAATCGTTCTTTCGCTTTGCCCATCCATTTGAGGATGGTACGCGGTACTAATGAACAACTTTGTACCCATTTGTTCTTGGAAATCACGCCAAAAATTTGAAGTAAACCGGGTATCCCTATCGGACACGATGGATACCGGCACTCCGTGACGTGCCACAATATCGTTCGTATATACCTCCGACATCTTTTCGGATGTATAAGCCTCACGTATCGGAATGAAGTGAGCACTTTTCGTCAGTCAATCTACAACTACCCAGATGGCGTCGAATCCACGGGTTGTCTTCGGTAGTTTCATCACTAAATCCATCGTGATATGTTCCCACTTCCACACCGGGATCTCTAACGGTTGAAGTTTACTGTAAGGCTTCTGGTGCTTTGATTTTACTTGCAAGCAAGTCAAGCATTTCTCCACGTACTTAGTTACATATCTTTTCATTCCGGGCCACCAATAGCTTTGTTTCAAGTCATTATACATCTTGGTTGCCCCCGGATGAATAGAATAACGTGATTTGTGAGCTTCGTCAAGTAGAAGCTTTTTAACTCCACACTTATTAGGAACCCATGTCCTTCCGAAGCGGGTTTTCAACCCGTGATTACCATCTACCAAATCCTTTAACTAACCGACTATCCGTTCTTTCTTCCAGTTCTCCTCTTTCACTGCTTTGACTTGTGCTTCTCGGATTCGTTCAAGTAAACCCGACGTCACTATCAGTTGCATCGATCGCACCTGTATGGGAGAATAATCCTCCTTTCGACTCAACACGTCTGCCACTACATTGGCCTTTCCGGGATGGTAATGTATTTCACAGTCGTAATCTTTCATTGTTTCCAACCATCGCCTCTGTCTCATGTTTAATTCCTTCTGATCGAAGAAATACTTCAGGCTCTTGTGGTCGGTAAATATAGTGCACTTCACCCCATACAAATAGTGCCTCCTAATTTTTAAAGCGAATACCACTGCCGCCAATTCGAGATCGTGCGTAGGGTATTTCTTTTCATGAACTTTCAATTGTCTCGAGGCGTAGGCTATAACCTTGCCTCGTTGCATTAAGACACGCCAGAGTCCCAAATGCGTCGCATCCGAATAGACCACCATATCATCGACACCGTCCGACAAGGTTAATATCGGAGCATGGGTTAACTTTTCCTTGAGCGTTTGAAAAGCTCTTTCTTGTTCAACGCTCCATATAAACTTTTCATCCTTGCGAGTTAACTTGGTCAATGGAGAAGCAATATTGGAGAAATCTTCTATGAATCTCCGATAATATCCGGCAAGCCCTAAGAAGCTTCTGATTTTCGGAGGATTCTTCGGAGAATTCCAATTTGGCACGGCTTCTATTTTGGACGGATCAACTAGTATTCCGTCGGTACTGATGATGTGCCCTAAGAATTGCACCTCTCATAACCAGATAGCGCACTTCAAGAACTTCGCGAAGAGCTTTTCTCGTCTAAGTGTCTCTAACACTTCTTGTAAGTAACGAGCATGATCTGATTCACCCTTGAATACACCAAAATGTTGTCGATGAACACTATCACCGATTTATCTAACATGGGTTTGCAAACCCGATTCATGAGGTCTATGAATGCCGCGGGTGCATTTGTCAACCTAAAAGACATCACGAGGAACTCGTAATGCTCGTACTGTGTACAGAAAGCCGTCTTCGGCACATCTTCTTCTTTGACTTTCAACTGATGATACCCCGACCTTAAATGGATTTTTGAGAACCAACTTGCACCTTGTAGTTGGTCAAATAGGTCGTCAATCCTCGGGAGCGGATACCGAGTCTTCACCATGAGTTTGTTTAACTCCCGGTAATCGATGCACATGCGCATACTCCCGTCTTTCTTTTTCACGAACAACACTGGTGCACCCCACGGGGACACACTCGACCGTATGAATCCCTTATCCAGTAAGTCTTGTATCTGCGACATTAACTCTTGTAGCTCCGATGGCGCGAGCCGATACGGCGCCTTAGCTACCGGTTTTGCACCCGGAATCAGTTCGATTCCGAATTCCACTTCCCGTTCTGGCGGTATTCCCGGTAGATCCTCCGGAAATACATCTTCATAATCTCGTACCACCGGTACGTCTCCAATCTTCGGTGACTCTTTCTCCGATTCGCATGCGTACACCATGTACGCTTTACATCCATGTTGCATGAGTTTGTAGGCTTCTAACATCTACCTCCTTTTTCTTCGTAAATAGTAACATGCTTTCCGCTCGGAGATGTAAGTTTTATCTCCTTACGGAAGCATACGACCTTCGCGTGATGTCGGGATACCCAATCCATACTGATGACCACTTGGATATCTCCCATCGACATCGGGATCAAGTCTATTGAGTATTCGTCATCATCGATACTCAATTTGAAATTTTGACATACATCACAAACAATGAAGCTCTTGTTATTACCTATCTCTACTTCTAAAGGTATAGGTAACTTCGTTAATATAAATGAAGGATGTCGAATAAATCCATGTGAAACGAAGGATTTATTTGCACCCATATCAAACAAATTACGTGCGGGAATAGAGTTTATGGTAAATATATCTGAAACCACATCGGGTTCAATCTTGGCTTCTGCCGCGGTCAGATGAAAAGATCTGGCCTTTGATTTCTGGGTTTCCGCTTGCGTATCCTTCACATCTTTCTTTCCTACCAGTTCCGGGTATTCAGATTTCTTATGGCCCGGTTGGTACACTTGTAGCAAACTGAGACTTTTCCGGGGCATATCGAAGCCGTATGCCCTGTCTTCCAGCAAATAGGGCAAGGTACACTTGGTGACCCGCCTTTCACATCCGACTTTCTCTAAGATTCCGTCATCCTTGGTTTCTTTGTAGGGCTTGGATTTATATCCGATGCCCTTCTTTCACCACGATCGACTTGTTTCTTTAACTCATTCTCTCGTTCCCGAGTAGTGTTGATAATCTCGGTGAGAGTCTCGTACTTTGACGGAGTCATGAACTCCTGATATTCAGCACTTAGCATGTTATAATAGTAATATATTTTCTGTTCTTCGGTTGTCACCAACTCATCACAAAACCTCAATTTATCAAGGAATATACCCGTAATCTTGTCTATTGTTTCACCCCTTTGTCTCAGTTGGATGAACTCTTCCTTGATCTTATTAATGACGGCTTTGGGGCTATGATGTTTATGGAATGGTGCTTTAAACTCTTCCCACGTCATATTCCTTGTCGCCTCAACCCCCTGCTCCTTTTTCAAGTTATCCCACCAGTCTTTTGCTTGTCCCCTCAATTGACCCGTTCCGTAAGCTACAAAGTCACTTACGTTGCAATGGGTTCTTTCAAACACCCCTTCGATGTCACTCAACCAACGTTGACATATGATCGGGTCAACCTCCCTGTTGTAAATCAGAGGTTTGCAAGCCATGAATTTGTTTTAAGGACAAGCCTTTCTCTCTACTTGCTTGTCTTTCATTTGGTTGAAGCTTTCCTCCAACCTTTCTATCCGTTCGTCAACAACCGATAGTATCGTATTCTGGATTTTGTCTATGAATCCGGATAAACTGTTTTCTATAGCCCTTCCGAACTCCTCGGAAATTACTTCCTTCATTCGTTCGGTGACTATCGGCACCGTATCATCATTATTTCCACCAGACATCTTGAATCTGAAATGTTTATAGTAATTGTTACACATTTCGTTACGTTATCATTTGCATCATTCACTTTGGTTTAGCCAAGTTTATAACTTGCTTAAACCATTCGTGTTTAGTGCACTTTCCTGGTTTGAGTGTATTAATACATTCTTCCAATGCACATAAATTCATATCCTTTTCCAAATGTTTTGTTAAAATCTACTCAAATAATTAATTCTTACCGGTCGTTTGATCAAGCTTCGAACCGAACACGCTTTGTCAATAACCTTGAGCCCTGATTACCAACTTGTAAGATCCCTTCTAATTTAACATTACTATATCATTAGAGTAAGCATTTTATATAAAAAATGCCACTTAACAAAAACTATTACATCGTAAGTATTCAGACATGTTTAAAAGATTCAAAAACCATGTTATAAGTGTTTACATAATTCACTTTTATTAAAACAAAACAAGATCAAATGCGGAAGCTTCATTTAAACGTGTGTTCGGTTCTTGTTCGTCGCTTGATCTTCATCCGGAGACCCATAACGTTCACTTACATTCAAAACCAACATAAACATTAGTTATGAGGCTTTGAGAACCCTTTAAAACAAGTTCCATAAGTATATTAACAAAATTAAAATTTTTTGCCAGATATAAGGCTTCTCGCATGCCTCGAGAGCCTTGGACCTTTCCTGCCGCGGGCCGCGACAACGGTCGTGTGGCGCGACGGTGAGACCGGGATATGGTCGCGTAGCGCGACAACCCATTTTTGACAGAAGGTTTCCTTCTTTTTGAGCTGCACATGCCCAACCATGTTATTTCCAACATCAAACTTTAAATTGGCATAACTTTCAATATACATATCCGTTTTACACGATTCTTGTTTCTATGCGACCGTAATACAATCACGGTTACGCTTATCACTTTGGTTCGCAATAAAATCTTATTTATAAGCTATTGGCTTATAAATCCTTTAGGTGATCATTCGACCCGTTTCATTTAATCATCATACTACATGTCATATAACAATGGTCAGTTCTTGCCATTTTACCCAATTCCGGGCTTGTCAAACATTAGCATTTTTGCTTCCATTTCATGGTTTGCGCACGCATTTTTTTCATGCTTGTTATTTACAATTCAAGCATACACTTTTTATCAACAATCAATGAAATCAAGTTTTTCTAAGTTTTTGACCCAAATCCAAGGGTTAATCAATCAAATATTGGCTTGTCCATTTCTCCGCTTACGCACTCATTCTACCGATTTGTTGCATGACATTCGAGTCACTTTAAGTCACTACTGTTTTAAGGGGCTGTTTGTTTACCTCTTAATGTGGCTCTTAATGGTTCGGACCTCTTACTGGTTCATGACTTAATGGTTCAGACTGTTTGTTTCACGAGCAGATGTCTGAATGGTTCAGACATTTGCCTCTGAATGGTTAAGATTTATACAGAGTCTGAATGGTTAAGCATCATACTGGCTCTTAATGGTTCAGACCTCTTACTGGTTCAGCACTTAATGGTTCAGACCTCTTACTGGTTCAACACTTAACCATTTAGATGTTGCCAAACAGCCCCTAACTATCTATTTGACTCATTTGGTTGTCGAGTGAATTCCATCACTTAAATGACATACCAAACATGTTCTATCTATCTATTTCGACCCGTTTAGTTGTCGAGTGAGTTTCGTCACTTCAGTGACATTCCAAACTCATACATTTCACTATAACAACATTAACATAATTATGACTAGTTTATCTACATAATGTAACGAAACTACAAGTCGCGTACATTTCAAAGCTTATCCTTCAAGCGCGAGTCCGCTCCGACTTGATCGCTTGAAGATTCAACCACCTTGCCTATAGAGTTCAACCAACAACGTGTTTAGAACTCATATCATTTCATATTACATGTAATTCGCCATATTATTCAATTACGCGTTTCATTCGAAATTTTTGACATATTAGCATTTGTTTAGGCATTTTAACAAACACCTTGCGGGCATGATTTTTATACTTCTTCTATCTAGTTCATAATTAACTTTTAACCAAGTTTAAATCATAATAATCAAGCCCTTATGCCTAGCATTATCAAACAATATCAAGACTTGCATCATAACATAAGTTTTACACTATTTCAACATTGAAATTTATGTGTTCATCTCATAGTTACAATACCCGCTTAACACATGTATGGGTGATTATTAAATTTGTATTTAATCATCAAATTTTCGACTAGGGTTTGTTCCTAGGCATGGATTCAACCATAACATCACTCATACATTCAACATTCAAGCACTAATATCGATTATGAGAGTTCACCAAGAATTCAAGACATCACCAAAAGATGAAATTTTACATACCTTGTGATCCTCTAACTTGAGTGATCACTAATTTCAGCTTGGTTTTGATTTAGACTCGATTTCCTTCTTGAATTTCGTTGAATTTTATGATTTTAGGGTTCAAAAGAAGAACCCCCTTCCTGGCTTGTGAAAGTGTCGACCAGAACACACACTTGTGTGTATGTTCTGGGTTTTGTTTTATTTTAATTAAACTTCTTTCATAAATGCCCCTTTTAGTCCCTATAATTTCAAAGGTTTTTAAAAAGGGTTTCAAAATTAAGTTTTCTTATTATTTCAAGAACACATAACTAACTAGGTTAATTATTCCTAGCTATTTTATCTTTGGTCATAACCGACTTTTAATTTTATATATAATCTATATTTTTGGGGTGTTACATTCTGTTCTGTGTTGTTCTTTATGTTATGTTGTACATTCATACCATTTGACATGGTATCAGAGCTATCACATAGCTCTTGAGTCTGATTTTTGGGGTTTCTGCTGTGTTCTTGAGTTTTGATCTTTTTTTTGTTTACTTCTTCTCGTTTGTATTGTTTGATCTCTTTCTTGGAGTGTGTGCAGGTATAGATCTTGTAAGATCTGTTCGGATTTTGTGTGACACAAACTCTAATTAGGGATTGTTGGTGTTGAAGAAGGAGATCTCTTGTCTTCGGCTTGTTGAAGACCTGTGTAGGTCTCTGTAACCCTAGAAGGTTCAGGGCAAACTGACCAGGTTTGTTTCGATTGATTATGGCTTGATCAGATCTTGTAGTTCTTGAAAACTACGGTTCTGATCTCTCTTGGAGTTATACGTCCCTCTGTAAGATCTTTCCTTTTGTGTTCTTTATTTTCTGTTGTTGAGATAGTTGATGCCAAGGTAGTGAGGACCGACTTGATTGTTGTTTTTGTTTAGTTGATACCGGGGTAGTGAGGACCGGTCTATTTGTGGTCTTACGTATTGTTTTCTATTTGTTGATTGTTCTATGATATATTTGTGTTCAGATTGTTCTGGTAGTTGTCATTATTCACTTGTTGTTATCTCCTTTGTTAGAGAGCGGCTCCTGTATAAAGACCTGTACAAGCACTATAAGTGATGAACTTGGAATCTGGACACTGATACAGCTTCGCCTTAGGGTTTTGTATCTTGATTGGTTGTTCTTCTGTGATTAGTTATCTGTTTGATAACTTGTGTTCTTTTGTTTGTCATCTGTTTATATAGTGTTTGTTTGTCTACTTATTGTGTTGTTTGTCGCTATGCTAGTACTTCTGTTACTCTCATTAGTAGATTAGACATAGGGTCCTCTCTTTACTTTCATCCTAGTGATTCTAGTGCATTGACCATTGTTAGTATAAAACTTAAATGTGACATCTGTGCTTGTGTAATCATTTTATAGACTCTGAACAATTCAGTATCAATAAAACAATATATTTTGATCCCAATGTTTGTTATTTATGTTTGACATTTTGTGCGTTTTGGTTTTTGATTGATTTTAAATTCTATACCGCTTTCTAGATAGTTATACGTAAACTGATGTGTAAACGTAATCAGTTTAACGCGACAAACACTCCGGAACAGCAACATAAGCTTAACATACCTTAAATAACCTTTACATAACTTAGAAATAAGTTTTAGAAGGTTTGGTATGGCAAAAACAAGTTTATTCGCTCACAGGGACTATTTGCGTCAAACTGCAAAAGTCTGCCGTTTCGTAAGGCAACGTACAGTCCAGAACATGATCATAAGTTAAACATACCATATATAACCTAAACATAGCTTAGAAATAAGCTTTGAGTGGTTTGGTGTGCGAAAATATGCTTATTTGATCTTACAGGGACTAAAAGTGTCAAAAACGACGTAAGTTTGCATTTTCGCGCATATCTTACGTTCTGATCACATCTGGACTTCCAAAATTTTTGTACACACTAAAATATTTTTATTTTAGTGATCGGCATGCAAAAATACCATTCGTCGCTTAATTTGGATCGTTTTCGCGTCCGTTCGAGTTTCGTCGTAATTTGACGAATAACGCAACCGTACGACCAAACGAGTCGACATCCGAGAGTTTTCCGAGCATATTTTGAGTCCTCTAAACTTTATTGACCTTGTAGAGCATTGAAAATGGCTTAATGGGTGTCAAAAGTGCCTTAAATGAGCTTTTACAAGTGCAGGGACCTGAACTGTAATTACTGAAAACTGTTGCTGATCTGCTGATTTCACACGGGCCGCGTAAGCCCTATCTGTTTCTTACGTAGGCCGCCTGAAAACGCCCAGTTCCAGAAACTTGATTTTCAGCAACTGTTTGTTACTCTAGGGGCTGTTATGCAAATTTCTTGGTGTGTTAACCAAGTTAACACCTCTCCAAGGCTTCTAACCTGCATCAAACACATGTATGGCTAGGATTTTATGCTTGGAAGTTACACAAAAACTTGGCATGATCTTGTGAGTTCACCACAACTATAAATAGCATGCCATTCATTTGATTTCCTCACCCTTGATTCTGATTTTCTCTAAGTTGAAGTCATTTACTTCATACCTGAGATTATTAGATCAAGTTCTCCCTAGCAAGGACCCTTTGTAAGCTTCCTTCGTTCTTTTATCGCTTTCCTAGCTTAAAAGTCAAACAGTGTTTGACTTTCAGATTTGACCAGTCTATGGTCAACGCAAAGTTCGTTTGAACTTTGCAACGTGATTGTAATCACGATGGTTATAATCCTTAGCGATTATACCTACTGATTACTACGTTAACTAGGCGTAGTGACGAGTCAAAGTTTCGGTCAAAATGCGTTTTAGCACGCATTTTGCAACGAAACTACTTTTAGGTATCAAAACACTTTGTTTTGATACCAAATCAGTTTTCTAAGTAGGTTAAACATGTTTTGACATGTTTAACTCGTCACTATTAGTTTAGTGCTTGTTTAGGGTCGTAAGTTAAGCGGTCTAGACAACCGCTTAGACTTTCGAACCCGACCCGTTTGGTCGATCATTAGGATCCGACCAAGCTTGTTTAGTAATCATAGTTGCATAGGGAATAAGCTCTGAGGTTATACCTTATGATCACATAGTATTGGTTGGTTATTTGTTAAGTAGCTTGTATGCCCATAGGAAATGACCAAAACGCCCTTTTGAAGCAAAAATCTGTATTTTGCATATGTGAACATATTTTTGACATATAATCTGATTTAGTAACATGTTTAGGGATAATTGGGCATGTAAGACTTGACACAGCACATAGTTAACCATCCGAACATAGTTTTACGCAAACAACGCATTATAGTGGCTTATACTACCATAATGGGTCAAAACGGGTCAAAAGCACTTAGGTAGACTTTCAAATCAGAATGTTAGCTCAATTAAAGCATACCATACGAGTTCAAACACTCATTTGACTTATAGAACATCATTCTATCCTATCTCCCGATTTAGGATCCGATTATTAACATAGTTACCTATATTAGGTGCCGGTTGATTCGTGATCCTTGGAGCCTTATTTGGTCTTATTCTCAAGACTATTAGGCAATCCCAAGTGAGTACATAGATCCCCTCTTTTACCGTTTTCAAATACTTTGGGGTGATACACATGTGCATACATTGTTACTTTCGTGCTTTTCATGCTTTTATGACATAAACATGCTAGTTTCACCTAGTACACATATAGTACATGATTTCAACTATGTTTTGCTATGTATGTTAAGCATGCTAGCACATTGATTTATTAGACATTTGTTGCATATGTTTACTTAGTATATGTACATATTGTTTTACATGACATTTCTGTTATGTATGTTTACTGAGCATGCTAGCACATTGTTTTACATGAACATTTCTACTAGGCATGTTTACTTAGCATACCTAGTACATGGTTTTCATAGCATGCTTACATTGGTTATGATATTTGGTATGTTTAATCGGGACAATAATACATTCATTAACATTAGCTACGCCGCTCAGTAGTATGTAATGGTACCATAGGACTTGACAAATCCCGTTTCCGACTTCCTAGGTTTGTTTGGAAGTTGGGAATGACAGAATCCGATATGCATAATTTAGATAAACCTTTAATTCGTTTAAGGGTTTGTCGCCACAGTCGCAAGGCTTGAATGTATGCAATTAACATTACTGCATAAATGTTTGTAATCATAAAGCATTGTTTTTTGCAAAGCATAACATTTGATTTAAACTTAGATTTATTCAAAAAGCTTGTTTTGTACATTTTCCTATAGGGTTGAGTAATTACTAGTTATTCACCATACATGACATTTGTTTTCACATTGGCACTATCACGTAGTTTGAGTAGATACTTTCTACTTGCTATGCATCACATTTGGTTATACATGATACATTTCACACATGACATTGAATATGGTTTACACATAAACATTTTGACATTAAACATGACATTTTGGTTAGTTATTGATAAGTGACTTATGTAACGGGGCTATGTGTTATATGATAAAAGCATGGTGGATACGCCGCTGGTACTTCCTATATATAAGTGCTTTTATTGTATTATACATCGTTGCGTTATCTAAACCACTTTGACAAGGACATGAAACATTTTTACAAGAACACGACATTGTTTTACAAATTACATATTTTATACAAATTCACTTTTACTTGGTTATTCATTTAACTTTGCATTGTCCTTTCATTATCATTTGATTTTCATATGATTTCATAAAGGAAAACATTTTACAAGGTTCATGACTACATTTTTTTTGTAAAACACTTCTTTCAACTACAAGTCATGAATCCTGCATAAACAAAACCTATGTATCTCACAGGCATTTTTATGCTGACGTACCTATTTTTACATGTGTTTCAGGTGCTAATGCATGTTGATGTTTGTGCTTCACTTAGGCGGGCTCGGGCCTTAGTGACTTAAAAGACTGTTAATTATGTTATGTTTTGTTTGAACTCAAAGACAATGTAAACTCTTTATTCAATAATACATAACTTTAATTACCATGGTTGTTGAAACAATAATTCTGTCACTCCACTCCCCGACGTTTCCGCCGCGGTTTGTTGTTTTAACGCGGTCAGGGTGTGACATTAAAGGTACAGAAAACTATACTGTTTGGGTTAGTGCAATGAAGCTTGCACTAGAAGCTAAAAATAAATACGGTTTTATAGATGGTAAATGTGAGAAACCTAAGGATGATGATGTCTTGTCTGCCCAATGGGATAGGTGTAACTTAGTTGTGCTTACTTGGTTATTAAACTCTATATCTGAAGAGTGTATTGATGAAGTTTCAAATATTTGGTGGTGTTAAATTTTTAAGTATCAATAAATCATCTCTATTTTCTACATGAAGTTAAAAGCATGGTATTTAAGTATCAATAAACAATCTCTAGCTATTTTTTACATGAAGTTAAAAACATGGCGAATAAATAAACTATTTTAATAAGCGAACTTAAATACACTACTCTTAAAATGTCAATGTTCTTGCCTGTTAGTGGGAGGTTTTTCGGTTCAATTCTAAACAAGGAGTAGATTAGGATTTATTTGATATAATTTAGAAGTACGTAGACATTGTCATTAAAAAAACCTCTTCAAATATTTCTAGGAGGCAGAAAAACAAATGAATAAACTTGTAATGATTTATGTATATAAACACCGGCAAAGTTTTAATTGTGGTATGATCTAATAAAGTGTTTTTTAGCAGCTAACTCACACATCCTCTGTGCTAAAGATCATGATTTTCCAAGTCATACTTAGGTCATTATTTGGTCATGATAGATCTAACAATTTTTAATATCCGATAATTTCGAATACTAATCTTATTAAAGATGTAATCCTAAGGGTGAACGGGGTGGAAGCGGTAAGGGGTGCGGTGAACCCCTTTACCGCTGGGGAAACACCACCGCCGACCCCTTTTACCGCGCAACAAGGCTTCAAAGCTGGGGATATTCACCGCATGGGGAAGAAGACCGTTGGGCATGCCTTTTGACTTCAACGGCTATATAGCCATTACTTTAAAAAAGGTTTTTTTATATATTTAAACTATATAAACATAACCCATTTTAAACAAATTCACACCAACCCATGGTGGAAGAAATGCCAGTGTTTTTCCCACCCGATAGCAGTGATTCATCCGATAGTAGCATAAGTTTTTTCCAAAAACTCATCGACGAAGTCGAACTACAAGACACGGGCACATCTTGTAAGAAACGTTATCTTCGTCGTGAGAGTGAGAGTGGCCACGAAACACTTTTGGCGGATTATTTTTTCGAGGAACCGAAATACAACAAAGATATTTTTCGTCATAGGTTCCGTATGTTAAAACGTTTGTGTTCCACAAAGTTTCAGGGACAATATATGAGAGGAGATCACCGTCACCGTACACTTATGCTCGAAGCGGTGGCCTCTCAAGATTTGTGGGTTTAACATGCTTTTTGCGCTCAACCAGGTGCACAAAACGACATCAATGTGCTTCAACAATCTCCATTATTTCATATTGAACGAAATGGAATGGCCCCAAAATGTCCATTTCGTATGGAGAATGTGTCCCACAGAGTTTCGAGGCCAATACATGAGAGGAGATCACCGTTACCCTACAGTTATGCTCGAAGAGGTGTCCTATCAAGATTTGTTGGTTTGGCAAGCTTTTTGCGGTCCACCAGGTGCACAAAATGACATCAATGTGCTTCAGCAATCTCCGTTATTTCATACTGAATGAAATGGAACGGCACCAAATGTCCATTTTACGTTAACAGCCATTTATACGAACATGGTTACTATCTCATGGATAGAATCTACCCTACATGGTATGTGTTTGTCAAATCATTTCCATATCCTCACGAACTGGAGAAAAAGAAGTTCAAGAAGCAACACGAGGCGGCAAGAAAAGACGTGGAACAAACTTTTGGTGTTTTGAAGTCAAAATGGGGTATAATGAATCGGCCAATGCATGCTAGGATTGTGAAAAAAATTAGGTACGAGGTGTATACGTGTATTATCTTACATAACATGATTTTAAAAGATGACGGAAATGCAATAGCACTGGTACACATTCGGGATCCTCCAGTCGAGCTCGCTGTTGATGACAATGTGTTAAACGAGCTTATGGATGAAGATACGCATTGGAGACTAAAACATGATCTCGTTGAGCATCTCAGAAGAATGGATTTACCCCACATTATTGTTGGAAGCCGACGAAGAGTAGTAATTTTAGTTAGTTTAATCTTGTTTATTTTAAGTATTTTTAATTAATGTAATGTTTTTTTTATTTTTAATTTAATGTACTATTCCTTTTTTTAATTAATTGTACTTTTACTAAGTAGTTTAAAAAAAAAGAAAAAAAATTAGTTTACCCCCATGGCATGAGTGGAAACCACCTCTTATCTTTTTTGGGCAATAGTGGTATATGAGAGGGGAAATGACATGACACATCATGATTGGGTGGGTGAAAATTCCCACCCCCCATCTCATATGGGGTGCACCCTCTTCACCCTAAAAATAGACATTTAAACTTATCTTAACCAGTTTTATGCATGTGGAAACTTAAAAAAAGGCTCAGGCTATTCACACACACGCCCCTTGACTATTCACACACACTGAAACACAGCGCTTTGACCAAAGCGCATAGTTTTGGTGTAAAGTCAACAGATAAGGACTGAACATGTCAGTCCTTGTCTGTTGACCTCGTACCTAAGCGTTGCGCTTTAGCCAAAGCACCGCGCTTTAGTTGGACTATTTGTTTTTGGGTGGAAAAAGTGAGGTTCTGGTGGGGTGTTGGTTTATTGTTTGGTTGTGTTTTTTTGTTGAAAAGTTGTAGATTTTTGTTTTATTTTTATAAAACATATATAATTTAAAGTTGATTTATAACAGTCGTTTAACGTGACTGTACCAGTTATAGTTGATTTATAAGATACGTTTCATTATGCCATTGTCTTTATAAATGTTAACCGATTTTATTTTGTTAAATTACACGAACAGGTTTAATTAAAACATCGTACAATAAGTTGTGAAAGAGACGTATAAAATAAACACAAACAATTGAAACAAACATCGTATAAATAAAAGATCAACTGCATAAATATATATAAAATCAGTTTGTACAAAACAAAAAGTACAACTGAATATCTAATACAAAAGTACAACTGAATCTCTAATACAAATAAAAACTAAAGCTACTTATCCTCTGGCAGTAGGGACGGTGGCAGTGGATGGGACGGAAATCCCGCGTGAGCCCGGAGCTCCATCAGCGTCTCTATAATCCACATCTGGTATCGCTCCGAACGTCGGAGGCGCCGATCGAAGTCCTGTGTCACGGCCCCCGACCCGGTTTTACCCGTTTCAGGAGCCGCGGGACAGAAACCCGTGGTATTTATTACTTTGGAAGCGGAAATTTTAACAGGATCTTTTAAAACTTGAAAATGCTCGATTATTTTATTTCATAATCCGGGACAAACCCCGTAATTTACAATAAGGTGATTTCACTGGGAAACCCTATTTTACAAAAACATGTTTCTTTATTTAATCGAGCCACTTCTTCAAGCGTGTAGTGCTACACGGCACGTTTTCCTGGATCACAGCAGATCACCTGAAACATGTTTTAAAAAGGTTTTATCAGCAGGGAAATACTGGCGAGTCACTCAAGTTGCACAAAACGACACATTGTTATAATATACAGTATTAAGGGTGATTACAATGTTTCTATCAACCAATTACCCCAAATCGGTATTTGTCACTCGACAGTATCTATGACTATGGTCAGATCACCCATTGGCTAACCCGATGTCCAATGGTGACGGGTATCAAGTAATGTATACAAAACCCCACATACCGGCAGTAATTGAAGATTACAAAGACTTAATCCCTGTAATTATAACTGGAAAACATTTAGGGTTTTGTAAAGAACTTTGATAAAAAGAGAATGACTCACATTGTAGATTTAGACGGGCAGCGTTTAGCCTATTGATTTTAGCCTGGTTAACCTAATTCAAATAACAATGCACACGAAAACTAGGTCAGTAACTTAATACAACTTTTACGACAACTCACGAGATTCAAAACCTTCACGACGAATGACAAAGTAAAGCCCAAATACGGGCAGCACTTAAACATCCACCGGATTGGTTTTTATCGATCAGACATTAAATCGTAGCAGTGATCGAGTTATTACCCTGTTATCGCGGCAGAATTTCGTGCTGTGTGTGTTTTGAAGTAAACAGACTATATCTCAGTGTACGAATTGAATTTTAATGTCGAACCAACGCCAAACTTCAAGTGCCAAACCCCTGAATTTATACTGGAAAAACGTCTCCCTCACGTGGCGCGAGGGGACCCCTTCTAGCATAGGGTAGCCTCGTGTCTGCTTAGCTTGGGTGAGTTGACGGTTTGTTCAAATTCGATTTCTATCTTAAACTTTTTAGATAATATCAACTAGGAAATACCCCCCCCCCCCTGAGTTTTAGGGGCCCTGATCCTAGTTCCGATTGTTCTGAAAATTTTAGGAGTCATGCCATATTTCTTGGGGGTCTCAATTAGGGTTTCCTATTGTACAAAATAAAATAAGAAATAATAATTATGGTGAGAGTTGTTACATCCTCCCCACCTTAATTAAAATCTCATCCTCGAGATTTAATGGAACAAGTAGGGATACTTTCGCTTCATCTCTGATTCCAGTTCCCAAGTGTATTCGGGTCGTCTCTTTGAATCCCACTTGACTTTGACCAGCACTAGTCGTTTGTCGTTAAGAAACTTGACCTTTCTGTCTTCTATCTGTAGTGGCTTCTCAATAAATTTTAACTTTTCGTTTACCTCTACATCTTGAAGAGGTACTACCAGGGATTCGTCAGATAGACATTTCTTGAGATTGGATACATGAAACACGTCATGTACTCCAGCTAATTCTTCTGGTAGTTGTAGGCGATAGGCAACTGGTCCTATTCGCTGGATTACTGGGAATGGTCCTACGTACCTTGGACTTAACTTTCCCTTCTTCCCGAACCGAACTACTCCTTTCCAAGGAGAAACTTTCAAGAGTACCTTATCTTTGACTTGAAATTCCAGCGGTTTGCATCGATTGTCTGCATAACTCTTCTGGCGATCTCGAGTCGTCTTTAGTCTTTCCTTGATTTGAGTGATCTTGCCGGTGGTTTCTTGTACTATTTCAGGACCTGATAATTGGCTTTCTCCTATTTCTGCCCAACAAACTGGAGTTCTGCACTTTCGTCCATAGAGTGCTTCGAATGGGGAAGCTTCAATGCTTGCATGGCAACTATTGTTATAGGAGAATTCAATTAAGGGTAGGTGATCATCCCAGTTTCCACCAAAATCTATTACACATACCCTGAGCATGTCTTCCAGGGTTTGGATCGTCCTTTCACTTTGTCTGTCTGTTTGGGGATGATAGGCTATACTTAAATTTAATCGCGTCCCCATGGCCTCTTGGAAACTTGTCCAGAAATGTGAAGTGAAACGACTATCTCTATCCGATACAATAGAGAGTGGGACTCCATGTAAGGATACTACTTCGTCTACGTATAACTTAGCTAATCTTTCCATGCTGAAAGTTTCCTTCATGGGTAGAAAATGAGCTGATTTGTTTAATCGATCCACAATTACCTAAATTGCATCATTACCTTTTCTGGTTTTGGGCAACTTAGTAACAAAGTCCATGGTGATTAGTTCCCATTTCCATACAGGCATTTCTAATTGTTGAAGTAACCCTGAAGGTTTCTGGTGTTCTGCCTTAACTTGCGAACAAGTCAGACACTTAGATACATATTTGGCTATGTCCTTTTTCATTCCTATCCACCAGAAATTATTTCTTAAATCTTGGTACATCTTGTTGTTTCCAGGGTGCATGGTATACCTAGATTTACGGGCTTCCTCTAAAATCTTATTTCTTAATTCTCCTTGCTTAGGTACCCAAATCCTTTTCTTATGGAATCTCCAGATTCCATCACTTCCTTGCTCTAATTCCTTTATTTTTCCTTTCATTCCTTCAGCATCATCTTCAATTGCTGTGGCTTGAACATTCTTCAGTTGTTCCATTAAGTCTAATTGTAAACTTAATCTAAGAGCACGAACTCGCTTTTGCTTTTCATGATACTTACGACTTAAGGCATCTGCAACTACATTTGCTTTTCCTTCGTGATATTGGATATCACAGTCGTAATCGCTTAGAATTTCCATCCATCTCCTTTGCCTCATGTTCAACTCTTTTTGCCAAAATATGTATCTTAAGCTCTTATGATCTGTATAAACAGTAAACTTACTTCCATACAAGTAATGTCTCCAAATTTTAAGGGCAAAAATGATCGCTCCTAATTCTAAGTCATGTGTCGTATAGTTTTCTTCGTGCTTCTTCAATTTCCTTGAAGCATACACAATTACCTTTTTGCGTTGCATTAACACACATCCTAATCCTAGTTTAAAAGCATCACAATAGACTTCAAAATCTTCTGTTCCTTCTGGCAGGGCTAGAATTGGGGCGTTTGTTAACTTTTGCTTTAAAACCTTAAAAGCCTCATCTTGCTTGGATCCCCATTCAAACTTAACTGCTTTACATGTTAGCTTAGATAATGGTACCACTATCTTAGAAAAATCCTTAATGAATCGCCTATAGTATCCAGCTAACCCTAGAAAACTTCTAACTTCTGCGGCTGATTGTGGAACCTTCCATTTGGTGATCGCTTCTATCTTGGAGGGATCTACGTGAATACCGTCGTGATTCACCATGTGCCCCAAAAATTGCACCTCCTGAAGCCAAAATTCACACTTCGAGAATTTGGTGTAAAGTTTTTCCTTTCTTAACAAAGTTAAGAGTGCTCGTAGATGTTCGCAATGCTCGTCCTGACTCTTGGAATAAATAAGTATATCGTCGATGAAGACAATTACGAATTTATCCAAATACGGTTTACAGATCCTATTCATCATATCCATAAATGCTGCCGGAGCATTTGTTAGTCCAAAAGGCATAACTGTAAACTCGTAGTGACCATACCTAGTTCTGAAAGCGGTTTTAGGTATGTCTTCTTCCTGTACCTTCAACTGATGATATCCGGAGCATAAATTTATCTTAGAAAAATATCTAGCTCCCTGAAGTTGATCGAAAAGATCATCAATCCTAGGTAATGGGTATCGATTCTTAATTGTAACCTTATTCAATTCCCTATAATCGATACACATTCTCATCGATCCATCTTTCTTTTTCACAAACAACACTGGTGCTCCCCAAGGGGATGAACTAGGTTGTATAAATCCTTTGCTTAATAATTCATCTAACTGCTTTTTCAATTCAAGCATTTCAGTGGGTGCTAACCAATAAGGTGCCTTGGCTATCGGTGTAGTTCCAGGAATTAGATGAATTCTAAATTCTACTTCCCTATCTGGAGGTAATCCTGGTAGCTCTTCCGGAAATACATCTGGGTATTCTGATACTACAGGAATTTCTTTAAGTTCCTTACCTTTGGTATCCACCACTTCCGAAACCATATATGCTATTCCTTGTTTTCTTGAATAACTGGCCACTTTCATTACTGAAATGAATTTCATTGGCTTACGTGGCTTATCTCCTACAACCAAAATTATTTCTCCTGATGGCGCACGAATTTCTATGGAATTCTTATCACAAAGAATTCGAGCATGGTTGGCTACTAACCAATCCATTCCTAAGACAACATCGAATCCAGCTAAATCCATAGGTAACAGGTTTGCAGAAAATTTATGACCTGACAGTTCTATATTTTCTTTTTGCAAAACCGTATCTATGTTAACAGAGTTACCGTCTGCTGTTTCTACTGTATAAATCTGCCTAAGTTTGGTTAAAGGTAGCTTAAGAGCTTGACAGAACGAAGTATTTATAAAACTTTGGTTTGCACCAGAGTCAAACAATACTTTCGCATAAACGTTGTGAACTAGGAACGTACCGGCTATTACATCAGGAATCATTTCGGCTTCCTGCGTGGTCAGCTGAAAAGCTCTTGCATTCTTTTTGGTAGTTCCTTCAGCTGGTTTAGCCTTGTTGTCAGCTTGTTTGATCAGTTTAGGGCAGTCTGGTCTAAAATGTCCAGCTTCTCCACAATTGTAGCAGACCTTTGTTTTCTTCCTACATTCCTCTTCTCGATGCCCTACAACTTTGCAGAAATTGCAGACTTCATTACATTTTCCGAAATGTTTCTTTTTGTAGTTTCTGCAAAATGGTGGAGTGGAAGATTGCCCAGTTCCTCTTTTCTTGAAATTGCTGTTATTACCCACACGAAATCCCTTGGTAATCTTTTGGGCTAACTCCTTTTTCCTATTTTCTTCTCGCGTACGCACCAGCCCGTCAGTCAAAGTGTTGGCTAATTCCACCGCATCATCGATTGTGCGGGGTCTCGTAGCTTTGACAATATCACGGATCTTGCTAATTAAACCCAAAATGTAGCAAGAAATAAGTACCGGTTCTGACGAAGCCAGAGTAGGCACAATTCGAGCATATTCGAAAAATTTTGAAGTATATCCTCGACAGTCAACATTCACCATTCGTTGGCTCAAGAATTTATTCGCCATTTGTTCTTTTTCATATTCTGGGCAGAATTTTCTTTCCACCGGCTGCTTAAATTCTTCCCAACTCATGTCATAAGCCAGGTTGCTTCCCTTGGCTTGCAACACCGTATTCCACCATTCTAATGCTTCTTCCTTGAAAAGGTGAGAAGCATACATAACCTTGTCTTCCTCTGCGCATTTACTTATTTTAATTACGGCTTCAGTTTTCTCTATCCAACACAGTGCGGCTGTTGCCCCTTCATTGCCTGCAAATTCGGCTGGTTTACAGGCAAGAAATTCCTTGTAAGTGCAACCAGGTATTGCAACTTTCATTTTCTTAAGTACTAGGGCTTGAACCACATTATTCTCATTGATGCCGCCTCCATTAACACTGTTACTGAAATTATCGTCGCGCGTGCGTTTACTGGGGTTGGCTTGCGAAGGCTCAACACGTGACAACCGTCACTTTTCCGTACATTCCGTACACTAAATGAACAGTGATCTGTGCTTTAATGAACGTACATAATCTAGTTTACAAGATAAATAAGTTTCGGAATTCCATGCACGATTTATACTACAAAATATTGCTTATTGCATAAGCGAGAGCGTTGCGTCATAAATTAGTAAACTCACCGGTAAGACACACTGCAGAAAGCAGTCAGACATTAGAATTAGGGCCTAGGTGTAGGTCCAATTAAGGCATAGTCTACACTTTTCAAAAAGGTTTTCATTGCATTCACGAAAGCGCCAAGATCCACGAGTCAGACACTTTTCAAAGAAAAGACAAGGCAAGGACATTAGTGAGGAATACCCTTAAAATAAGATGCCAATTAAGGCATAGTCTACACGAGTTAGACTTGCCAAAGACAAAATGACCCCCCCCCCAAAAAAAAAAACGAGAGTTATACGTGATATGATACGTTAAATTGCTTGATTATGCTATGTAGCATATGTGTTATTGATATACATACATACAAATAAGTGTACGGAATGATTGTTGACGTGAATAAGATACCTTCGACTCCGACTCCTATTACTGTACGTGACTCGCACGATGAAGCTATCGACCTCGCGTCGTTTGCAAAGCTCGTGGCTGGGAGTGATTACCAAACAAGATTCAGAGCTTACTTCCGTAGGAAATGGCTGCTCTTCTCTCTCGATCGTGAAGGTGCCTGGCTACGATAGTGATGACGAGGCAGAGGCGGCAACCTTGAACGAATTCTTAATCAACGGGACGAGATCCCTCCGGCTTATGTGAAGCAAAATTGACGACATACTTGACTAGAAAAGGAAGGTGAAGTATTCATCACGAAGGTGCCCCTCCAACTACTAGGAATTCTCTCTATTCCTATTCCATCTAATCATCGTGCCTCGTAATGATAACGAAGGTTAGCGCGTGGACCACCGCAATGGTCCTTTCCATGACAAGAGGTATAAGGACAGTAGTGTCCCCTCCTAGATCGATCATCTGCTTGGACGAGAGAAAATTGGGGTAACTGTGCAAGACAATTTATTATTACGGGGGCCCACGTAATAACGACTTGTAGTGCACAGAAATCCTGGTGGACTCTGCAGGTCGAGCTAATGAAAACCACACCAAATTCAATCTATAGGTGTCCTCACCTTCATCTAGTAGAACAACACATAGATCAGTGCTTTAGCACGTTAGAAAGTAGGAAGCCTGTCTCAGCCTACTTCGTGACTGAAACCTCTACCTGCGTACGAGACGTTTGAGAAAACGACATTTAAGCAAGTGAAGATGAGTAACATTCAAAAGATCCAGCGACTTTACACTCTCTATCACGCCTACACGAGCAACCCCCTCTAAGGGAAAATATACGCACCAGTAAAGCTAAAGACCTAAGAAAACCAATGGAGCGGGAAATAACTAAAACTTGAATGACCAAGGCAATGTAGCCTCAAGTTCATTTTATTACAAACAATAAGCCAAGTTGGCAAGCCTATGTGAAGGCTCAGTAACTGTTTCCTCGCTCATACATTGATTATATATACATGTGAAATTGGGTGATTACATGATGGCTTATGGTGCTATGTACCTCATAGACAATCGGAATGTTGTCTAACCTACTTCATACCATGTTGGCAGAAGAGAATGCCGCCCAGGCGAGACACAAACACCAGTACGCTACCGAGAACAGAAGCCGAGCTGCAAGAACGCATCTCACAGGCAATTTCACGACATGAAGCCCTCCGCTCTAAGCACAGCAATGGCACTACTGGAAATAACCCTCCAACTGGCTGCACCTCGCAAGCCTTTGAATTTTGATGGCACAGGAGGTGCCGTTGCATTTGTTCGTTGGGCAGAGAAGATTGACTCAGTTCTAAGAATGAGTAATTGTTCACCCCAACAGAGTGTTACCTATATCTCAGGGTTATTTCTAGATGGCGCACTCTCCTGGTGGAACCTTCAGATTCAGACCCTTGGTGCAGATGCTGCTTATGCACTGAGCTAGGACGAGCTCAAAGAAATGATGGAGAAGAAATACTGTTCTAGGGCTGAAATCCAGAAGCTTGAGGTGGAGTTCTGGAATTTGAAAATGGACGGACCGAAGATTCCTGAATACGTCCAGCGATTTCACGACTTGTCTAGGGTCGTCCCCTACCTAGTCAAACCGAAATTCAAAAGGATAGAACGATTCATTTGGGGACTTGAACCCCAGATCAGGGGCATGGTTACTACCTCAAAACCCTCAACTATCGCAGAGGCTATCGATATGAGTGTCACTCTTATTGAAGAGGCTCTACGTGCGGGAAAATTTTCGGAATCTGAGGGTAACTAGAAAGAGACTCATGTGGAGTCATCAGGCAACAAGAAGAGGAAGTCCTCAAATCTAAAGATGAGCACCCAAGTCAGCTATGGAAGCTCTAAAGCAAACAAAAGAAAGAAAGTGAACCCGCTGCATGACAGGAAAGCTTCTAGAACCACTAATAAGGTTGGTGATAAGATTTACTCGGGAACTAAGCCGAGGAGCGAGGAATGCACTTTTCACCATAAAGGTCGATGTCTGAAGCCTAGGTGTGGAAAGTGTGGGAAAGAAGGGCACAGCAAGGACGCCTGTTGGGTGAAGGACCCAGATGGAAGAAATAAGAGAATACCAGGTTGCTACAGATGTGGTGAAGCAGGGCACTTTAGGAAAGATTGCCCTAAGAAGAAACAAACAAGGAAGGGTTTTCACGATTGAAACTCGTGAAGCACGCCAGGATCCAGATGCGGTTACGGGTACGTTCCCTATTAATCAACCTAATGCATCTACTTTTAAATAATATTGGCATCAATTTTAACCTTACATGCTTAGAACTTACGAAACTGCTTGGCCTAGTTTCAAGTAAAATAGACATCCCGTACTCTTTAGAAATGGGCATATAGAAGGATAGTTTAGTCAGTTGAAGCGATTAAGGATCGTATTTAGGGACTCAGAGGGCCGGAACCTTCCGCTACCATTGACTCGTGAAGTCATAATATGATAGTCAGCATGAATCGGAAATCCAAGTATACAGCTGAAGTCGTCCGATATGAGAAAATCAGACGCATCCCTCTTGCGAATGATGAAACCCAACTTTCCTGCAATAGGCACAAGGATGCTAGACCCCATAAGGCGGCGAATCAACGACATCCTTCGTTGGTCGAAGAGGCATATAAACACCTCCGAATAGACTGCAGAGCCTGAGAACATCCCCGTGATGGAAGAAGTTCCAGTAGCCTTTTCTAAAGACTTTCCAGGAACGCCCCTCCGTAACAACAAGAGGAGGTTAGGATAAACCTCGTGCCAAGAGCAGCACCAGTGCCGAATGACGTCTTACCGACTAGCTTCGTCCGTAAAGCATGAGCTTCGGACATAACTGCAAGAGCTGCCAGACAGAGGAAATTAAGGACATGACGCACTTAGTTAAGGATATGAGGAAAAAGTTGACAGTTCCATTTTGCGTAAATTCCAGAGAATCGAGAATCAGAATCCTTTGCCAAGGACTGATAACATAAACAGACGAAATCGTAAGATCCTAGTTGCCACCCAAGGATCAACTTGAGGACAGGATGTCCACAACGGTGAATACAAGAAGGAAAAATCCCTGAAACGACCTTTAGGACTCGCTTCGAACGTTACGAGTTCCTTGTCGTACCATTTGGCTTAACACATGCATCGACAATGTTCACGGACCTCATGAATCAAACGTGTAAGCCATATCTAGATAAGCCATATACTTATTGACTACATTCTCATATGGCCAACAACCAAGAAGGGTCGTGAGCAACAACTGCAATTTACCTTGCAACTCTTAGAGAAAGAACAGTTAAGCACTATGATGACGAAAAGCGGATTTCGAATTTGCGAAGTTAGAACTTTAAGATACATGATGGATAAAGAACGAGATTCATGCCAACCCTGCAACCAAGAGCTAACGAGCTAGAGTTGCAATTATGTGACGTTTCTCGACAAAGTCTCGGTTGTGCGTCAATACAACAAGACCATGACATTGCATACGCGGCACATTGATTAAGGAATCATGAGAAGAGACCTTGAGATAGATACAGTAATTGCGCGCCGCAAACTGGACGTTATTACCTGAAAGAAAACGCTGCACGATCTTTACTGATCACAAGGAATGCAGCACACCGATGATCGTAAGAACTCGAATATGAACTGAGCTGTTGAACGATGCAGACTGTATGAACACGATACGTGCTTGTGTGATAAACTTCAATAAAAAGTTGGAACACTCACTTACCCTTAGTAGAGTCTTCCTACAATAGTATTTATCACACTGTCGTCTAAACTGCTTCATGTGAAGCTTTAGATGGAACGTAATAAGTTAACCCCCATCATGTTGGGTGGAGACCGAAGATGAACAATCTACTGACCCGCGTTAGTTCGGGAAAATCTAGAGGCAAGGTCATTCAAATATGTGATCATATCGAGACAACCCGCAGAACACAGAAAGATTACACCGATGAGCGGCAGAGATCGTAAGAATTTGAGACAAGAAGTATGACTAAAATGAGAGCTGCGCCTAGAGAAGGCGTAGTGTGATTTGGAAAGCGAAAAGGGTTGAATCCCCGGTGTAGGGATCAGAACCATTGTTCACAAGATGAAGCTTCTAGAAAAAGATCAGTAGTAATCGCGACACATATACATCCATATCCAATCGACTCAGAACCATTTTTTTACTCCTAGTTAGTTCATTGTATTTATTACCGACGTCCAATTTATAAATGAAAAGGCTTATATTTTCGGGATGTTACATTAGACGACCCCATATACATCCATATCCAATCGACTCATGAAAGTTTTGAACGATAACATTAGTCGGGGATGATTATACATGATAAATTCATAGTTTTAAACGTGTATGTTGGACATACGAATTGAATAAAACCATATTCTTAGGTAACTATATCAAATTTAAATATGGGGAATCAACCTTCCACTCATGAAGAAGGGGACTGTATCATTAGGATTCCACTTAGGAAGACGAATAGTTTGCACTCTTGTAGTAAACTTAAAATCAACTCTCCCTCATCAAAACTATTCCGGCAGGAACTGAAGCACTTAAAGGGGAAAAAATCTTGCATATACCTGAAAATACAAAGATTCAAAAGGACAATATGAAGTTAGAGACCACATTGCAACAATAATGCATTAACCTTTATCACTTAAAAAAAGGATTACCAAATCTTGAAGCTTCTGGAGTGATCTTTTGCAAATAATTCAAAGAATTCTAAAACTCTTCTTAATTGGAAAGCATACAGAGCATTCTCGACATTTATGCGTCTAGTCAAGATCATTTAGGCCAATAAGTTAAGCTTCTAAAGCATCCACAGGCAATCAGCAGTATTTAGCAATTCCTCTTTCTCGTAAGGTATCTCTAATGGCTTTGTTTTGAATGTATCAATGCGTTGTTTACTTATTATTATATTGTGGTAATTAAAAATTATACAACAAAAACTAAAAAAAACAAAATTAGTGCATCCAGTACACAAATAGAAACCTAACTATGTTTTATGTATTAGGGTATACAAATAAAATACTTTGAAATCCATACCTACTATAATATAGTATTTTAAGCATGAATCACATCAGTGAGAAGAACACAATTACCTCAATAATTCAAGCACAAATTGCATCAACAATACCATCACTGTGTCCCACTGCTATCCATTAATAATTGTGAGATCCGTAATAACATCCAATGCACAAAATCTAAAACAACAACAGCAAATAACAAACCAAAACTCACAAATCAAACACACATCAACGTCTAAATATATATAAAATTTAAAATAAGGTAAAAAAAAAAACTCAAAATGATTCTAAATTTTATGCGAGTATCAAGTGGTTGACCCCACTGATCAACATCAGGAATGACGTAACCAATATGCTGATACATGTTTGAAAATAATAGGGGACTTATTCTTTAATTTACTCATTTATCGTATACCGTATACGATAAATGAGTAAACTAAAGAATAAGATCCGTTTCAAATAATATTCGGGTTATGGATCACCGTGTGATCCGGTTCACTAAAAATTAAGGGGAAAACCTTATAGAACTCACTTCATAATTTGACAAGTGTGGTTACAATCTAGGAAAAAATAAAGCATTCTAAAAGCATGCTTACAATCTAGGAAAAATAAAGCTAGATATGTGAGAAAATTGGTAGATGAGATTGTTAGAAACACGGATGAAATGAACCAACAGATAGAATCACTCAATCAAATATATCAAAGAGATGAACCAGTCATCACAGTTTTACAAGAATCAAAAGATCTTCAGTAGGATGATCAATACAAACAAAACCCAACACTCACGAATGTAACGTGTGAATGACAGGGAACCAAACAAGCAGCCAAGAAGAGGTGCACGAGACAAGAATGAGATCCAGTGCACAAAGCTCTAGAAACACCAGCCTTTTATAAAAGGGTATAACTCTAAACACAGCAGGCCAGACAAACGGCTATAAGCCCAATCCGAGGAGTCCAGCAATAGATAAGCCCGAGACAGATAAGGAATGAGAGCCCAAATCCACCAAACCTCAAAAGGAAACAATAAACAAAATGAGATTAGAATAAAAGAAATAAAGAGAATATTTAAAGAAATGAAGAGAACATTTAAACTATATTTTAACATCCCCCTCAGTTTAAATGTGTAAAGAGATTAGTAACTCCCAATGACTTACACATTTCGGAATGGTCTTTCGGCAATAATCCTTTAGTGAACATGTCGGCCAACTGATGCTCAGATTTGACTCCTACTGTTTTAATCAAACCTAAAGCTATTTTTTCTCTTAAGAAAAAAAGGTCAACTTCAAAGTGTTTTGTTCTGTCGTGAAAGAAAAAACTGGGTTGGCAGCAATAGATAAGGCTGCCGTATTGTCACATTTCAACACTACAGGAATGTTAACATCAACTTTCAATTCCCTTAAGACATTTATTAACCACATCACTTCACATGTAGCACTGCACATGGAACGATACTCAGCTTCGGCTGATGATCTTGAAACAACACTTTGTTTCTTGCTTTTCCAAGAAACCAAGGAGTTGCCAAGAAATATGCATAAGCCTGTGACAAATCTGCGGGTATCAATACATTTAACCCAGTCTGAATCTGCAAAGGCAGTTAGATGAATGGTACTTCCTTTTTTGAACAAAATACCAGTGCCAGGAGCACCCTTTAAGTATCTCAAAATTTTGAAAGCAATTTGTGTATGTGCCTTAGTCGGATAGTTAATTTTGGTATTGAGTGACATCGACGGTTTTAGAATCTTGCATAGTTAATTTTGTCAAGACATGGTTTTGTTCTATGGGACAACTGGTGGGCTTGCTACCACTCATCCCATATTCGTTTAACAGATCCATACAGTATTTCCTTTAGGAGATCCATATTCGATCAAACGAGTCGTTCAGAAGAGTTCTCGATCAATACGAAAGGCGGAATAAGATGTATTGATGTTATAACAGCTAGATTTGCACGTAGAATCACTTTAACTGTCGATTGTATTGATTTGATAGTGTTTACAGATCGTACGACACTTCGGCAGCACTTCGTCTCCGAAATCATAAAGTTACAAATGAAGACCTAGACTCACCTATTTATAGGAATGCCAGACCCCACGAACCAGACCTCATGAGCTGGCCTAGGTCGCACGAACTGGCCAGAAAGCATGAACTTGCCAGACAACATGAACTGGCCAGAAAGCATGAACTTGCCAGAAAGCATGAACTTGGTCACCTTGTGCGAGGTGGCCTAGCCACTTCGTGAGGGGTGGCTGGTTCAGGTCTGTTTCCTGTTTCTCTCGTACAACGTGTCCTGGTCTATCTATTCTAATTACATGACTCGATACAAGACAAAGTCAACAAACATATGCACTAACAAACTCCCCCTTGGATGTTGACGAGTCTTCAGTGTATTGAGTCTTCAGTCTTGATCGGTCTTCTCGCTCTTTCCAAAGTATCTTTCTCTGTAAGCATCCTTCAATCTCTATCTTCTTCTTGCTCAGATCTCTTGATTCCTTAATCTCATCAGCATCAGCAGCTTCTATCTCGAGCAATGTTCCAGGATCTGAGTCTGGCTCTTTTAAACTTCAAACTCCCCTTTGCTAACAGACTCCCCCTTAAGTTGTTCCGGGATCGTAATCTGGCATAGCACATGTTCTAAGATTGTGTCCTGGCTCAAACTCTGCTCAGGCTTAGACACGGAGATCTGGCTCTACAGCTTTCACAGGTTCAGGATCGTCTCCTGGCTCTCCGTAGCAACAGGATCAGGAACCTGGTAACCTGCACAATTCTCTACCCAAAAGTAAATTTAACAATTGTTAAAATTTAACAAATTTTGAAACCACTTGTAAATATCTTTCAACATCAACAATAGTTATATCAAGTTCAAATTAATGACCTTGATTAACTAATAGTAAAATCAGCTTCAAAACATCACTTGTAAGATTATCTTAAAACATTTCTCAAATTATCTCAAACTTTATCTTCATTTTTCATTTCAAACACACTCTCCCAACCCACTGTTGTTCATCATGTTTAGCACTCGGAATTTTGAAAATCAACTTTTCAACATCAGTTGTCGAAAATAAGATGAAATAAAATGTTTTTGATTTTTCAAAATTTTATGCTAAAACACATTGAAAATCTTTTTGGATTTTGGGAAATAAACTATTTACAGATATATTTTTGTGAGTTTGTGTAAGAGGATCATATCAGTTTATGACAAATCACTAGCACCATTGACCTTTTTAGACTTTAAGTTTTAAACAATTCACTTAGATTGTCAATATACTGATCCATTTAAATTTTCGTACAAAGTTCAATCGTTTCGAGATACGAGAATTAGTGTTTTAAGCACTTAACTTATTCGCGTGTCCCACATCAGAATATACTCCCGTATCAAGATTCCCTAGATTCAGTCTTACAGGTGAATATACCAATCTGATATCTGTATCTGGGTTAATGCGAGATCATGAGAGCTCATGTATGAACTTCCGTTCAGTCAAAGAGATGAAGGCTCGACTTTAGGTGTGTTCCCTTTAGGGAATCTTTTCTTCAACTGCTATTGATTCATATCTTTCGATATTTTTCAATCTTTGTGCAGAGGGTGAGCTTTAAAAGCGCGTAAAGTATTATACGAAGTCTAGGCCATTGCTTCCGCAATATCAGAAGACTATATATAGTACCCCAGATATCAAACAGTATAAAGACCTAGTATCTCAGAATCAGGGAATCTCTCAAACAAGATTTCGGGGGTTACCCATATATCCGAGAGATGTTCCCCACGAGATAAGAAAGCTATTAATATTTAGGTTTATATCTCGAAATCAATCTACTGAATGTCTAAAAACCTACTGGCATATCATCAGTGAGACCGTTTATCACATATTTAACTTCCCAATTCTTTAGCATGCTGTGATTGTCTACTGATGTACTATCATTTCCTCTTATTCACAACAAAACTCATTTTTGATTTTTCGATGTTTTTGTATTTTTATTTTCTCATGTTTTTGGATTTTTCAAATTTTCAAAATTTTAATTTTTTTTACTCCCCCTAAAATAAAAAACATGTTTCAATTTTTGATTTTCCGGGAAAATTTGAAAGTAAAAACAATAAACTGTACAAATAAAATGACAAACTGACGTGAATTGTTTCAATTCTCCATTCTCTTGGCTTAAACAATCAGAACTCCCCCTGAAAACAAACTATTTTCCCATTATGATTTCAAAACACTTAAGTTTGTTTTAATCAAAATGGTTTTTCCAGAAAATTAGTTTTGTTGATTTCACACATCATGGGGATTCATTCATCACTTTGTTCTTTCAACCACTTGTAAATTTTTCACAGAAACATTTTTAAAGAATGATGCCGATTCGTGCTCCACGATTACCAACTTGGGAGCTCCGGTAAGTCAGGATTTTATTTTTTAAAGAATCTCACCCATGCCTGATCAATCATGGGTGAACCATCATCATTTGGTTTAACAATTTTCGATTCATAAAATTCTTTCACTCCCTTCACTTTCCCATCAGCCATCTTACCAAAAATATGTAACACTTTACCATTGAATGCTTTTTCAGCATCAAATTCTTTCTTATCAGAGAAGAATTGATCTGAAATCTCAATCTTACCAATTTTTGATTTCAAGTTCCCGTTTGACAATGGTGGAAAATTTTCATCATCCATTGTTGGAACGAAATTCTCATTATTTAGCACAACAGATGACTCCTCTGACTTTGACGAGTCAGATTCATTGCCAGAAACAACCTCTGATTTCTAAATAACCCATTTATGTTTGTTTAAATTGGTTCTTCTTTTGTAAAAATGTTTCGAACTTTCACCAACTTCGAAAGTCGAATTTTTGAACTCCTTAAATTTCTCTGTTGGTTGTTCCTTTTTATTAACACATTTTTCTTTCAATTTAGAGTTAGAAGAAACTCCCTGTTTTGTGTTGATGAGCTTTGAGCAATTCCAAGCAATACGTCCAACCTCTTGGCATCTGAAACAAGTTCTTCTTTCAACTCTCGGTTTAGATTCCTTCAACATATTCTTTTGCTTTTCGGTGAGAAACTCCTTGTTTGACTGTTTCCAGAAAGGTTTCTCTTTCTCCTCTTCAGAACTTGCTCCTAAAAAAAATTTAGTTTTTGGTTTATAAATTTTCTCATTTTTACGATTTTCGAGTGGAATAAAGCCTAATCCTTTCTTTTTGAAATTACTGTTATGGTTTGGTTTCTTTTGATAACCCGAACCAGAACTGTAACCCTTTTTCTTGTTCAATCTTTGTTGAACTCTTGAAGTGTACTTTTTAGGTTTTTCAGTAAGATTTACATCTTTTATTTCAGAAATATTAATTTCTGTTAATTTGAAAACCATGTTAATCATTTCAGTTTTAACACCTCTTATTGGAAATTCTTCATCAGAATATAATTTGTTGGAATCATTCAAAGTATATGCTACTTTGAATATTTCGTCATTCAAATTATTTTGTGACATCAGAAAATCTTTATTGTAAACCCTTTTGACCGGTGAACTTGAACTTTTGTCTGATGAACTCGAATTTTCAGATTTAAGCTCTGACTTTGACTCTTCATCTTTATCCAACACCTGATCGACCACTTTCTTAATTAACTCGGACTCATGATCAGTGTCAGACGCTGTGAAGGTGACATCAATATCATCTGGTAATCCATCGATAGACTCGGATTTCAGATTCAGATTGAGTGCTTCAGCCACCTTTTCAAAGTGTCGGGGGGTATAGCCATCCCACATTAGATTTGGTACTCTGTTATAATTCAAACCATTTTTCTTACTAGAATTTTATTCATCTTCTGCAAACTTATGAGCTGCAACGGTAGGATAGATGCGATCAATAACATACTTTGAACTTTGATAACTTCGAAGTAAAGTATTCACTCTTTCTGTTTCAATCGTCATTGCTGCCAATTCTTGTTTAAGCCCTGCAATAATCTCAATATATTTGTTGATTGCTGTTTGCTTTTGAAGAACTGTTGCTTTCTGAAGATTTTTCATCTGGATATCCTCATCACTAGCTCCTTTGTACAAGTTCACTTTGCTGCTTAGGAGATCATATGATTCCTTTATGCTTCTCACATTGTGTAGCAAATTTTCTTTGAGCTTCTCTAATTCAGCATATTTTCTATCTTTTTTAGCACAATTTTTGCAAGGTACTAAACACTTTGCACAAGTTTTTTCAACCTCTACAATCTTTTCAACTTCAACAATTTTTTCAACTTCGACAATTTTTTCAACTATTTTCTCCACCACCTTTTCAATCACAATCGGTTCTTTCTCAACTTCTATCTTCACTTCATTCTCTTCAACCTTGACCTTCTCTGTCGATTTTCTTCAACTTTTGCCTTATCAACTTCTATCTTAACTTAAGTCTTTTCTTCAGCAACCCTTCTTGCTTCCATTTCTCTCTTCAGTCTAGCAGCCCTTTTCTCTTTCAATATCTCTATTTTATCTGCAAAAAACAAATCAAAACTATAAGTATCCAATTGTTTTCTAGCTTTATTAATATACTCTTCCTCATCATCAGTGTCTTCATCACTTCCTGAAGACTTAAAAATCGGTTGTCTTCTAGGACTGTTCTTAGATTTGATTGATTTTTCTTCCGAGGTTGAATCTTCAAAAATTCGAGCAACAAATGCTTTAGAAATTGAAGTTCTAGAAGGATCATAATCATTCCAATTGAAATCTTTCGGAATCCTTTCATCTTCTTGGTCTACCAGAATAAAAAAGCTTTAACCTTTGATTCTTCAATCGGAATAGTACGTGAGTGTGAAGATTGTTGTTGATATGGTTGTTAAGCAACCTGATGATAAATTGCTTTTCTATGATAATTGTTGTTTCCGAAAGGATCTTGTCTTCCGGTTGCTTCTCTGTTTGTACCCTCTCGTTTAAAATGCCCTTTTTCTCGGCAACAAAAACAAGTAACCTTCGATTTGTCAAAACCTAGCTGAGATGTTGCAGCTTCACGAAGATCATCTCTTCTGGTGATCTGTTTGAACTTTTCTGCTCTTCTCAAAACGCTAGCTAAACACCACTTGATGTCCATCAACTCAAGTTCTTCAAAACCAACCTGATCATAATCCTCTTTAGTAAGCATGGGATTTCCGATTCGTCCAGCAACTAAGCTTTCATACGACTCTAACACAGTAACAAGAGATGCCATGTGTTGCTTCGCAATATCATATCTGGAGAAAAATTTTGACCATCTTGAATATGTAATGCAACATTGCATTGCACTACTTGACCGGTAAAATTTGTTGAACTTTGTTGTTGAGAACTCGGTGTCGAGAAATTTGGTTCAAAACTTGAATAAGACGAAGAATATCCACTGCTCTGATTTGTATTGCTTGCATTTGTTCCGGAAGAATTTTCATCACTAAACGCAGTTTGAATCTTCGGACTAGGAGTAGTCTCAATCTTGTTTTCTCTGTAGTACAGACTAACATCCTGTTGAGAACCCGGACTTCTCATTGTAGCAGTTTTTCGAATTGATAGCTCATGTTCTTCCAACTTCTGGATAAACCTACTCAAATTCATATCTTCAAATTGTCGGTTATGCTTTAAAATCAACAGATATGTTCCCCATTCATTCTGTGGTAGCGCATCGGCTAGCTTATCAACCCATTCTTCATCTTCTTTCTTGATGTCAAATCTTTTCATCTCCATGACTAGATGACAATATCTCTCGATAATCTTCCTAGTCGTCTCACCTTCAAAAGCTGTAAACATATCAAAGGATTTCTTTAGTAATGCTCGTTTATTTTTTATCATATCGGCACTACCCTTAAACTTTTTAATCAACGCTCTCCAAATTGATCTAGCAGTTCCCTCATGTTGAAGCAAAACGAAAATATCTTCTTTTACTGCTTGTTGGAGAATGCTAATCATCATTTTTTCACTTGTGTATTTTAATTTTTCATCCGGTAAAAATTGACTTAATTGTTTTTCATTTCCAAGTTCATCTTTCGGTAAAGTATAATCTTTCTCTAAAGAAACCCATGCATCAAACTTGTTCGCTTGTACCCAGTTTTCAAAACGGTCTTGCCACCCTTTAAAGTCCTCAATGTACATAAGCTTTGGAGGCTTTTGGAAAGTTCCCGTTTCATTCTCGATACCAACAGTTTCTGCAACTGTAACTGGGGCGACCGGGGCAGTAGCAAACGCATTGTAAAATTCGTTTTCCATGTTTTGGAGAAAAGATTTACAAAAACAGAATTTCAAACGATCTGACTTTTTGAAACGAACTGGTAGTCACAAACGGTCTGACAAGATCAAACGATCTGATATTTTGATACTTCAAACGAGTTGAATTTCGTGCGGTCTGGATTCACAAAACTAAGCGACCTGGTTCAGTTCATTGTCCTCGTGCGGTCTGGATTCAACTCGTGTAATCTGATCTAAGTTTCACGCGACCTGATAGGATTTCAAATGACCTGACTAATTTTCGTATGACCTGAAGGATAGATTTCAAACGATCTGGTGATTTTCAAGCCACCTGAAAAACTTCCAAATGACCTGGAGATTTGACTGATCAAACCGTGCGATCTGGATCACACCGTACGACCTGACTCAAACGATCTGGTTCTCTGATGTTTTCAAATCGTGCGACTTGGCTCAAAATTTGAACGATCTGAAACTTCTAAGTCCAACAATTCATCATTTTATCAATTTTTATCAAGTTTTAGGTTGAATTTACGGTCAAATTAGCTCACAGATTGTTCAAAACAGTGTTTTACGTGTTATTTGTCAAAATAAGGTCATTTTAGCCATGGAATCTTGGTAAATTTGATGAAAAAGTGTAGAAAAATGGGTAGAAAGAAGTTGTTTTTGAAGAAATCAAGCTGAAATGGTAAGAACTCTTCCTCCTGAGCTCTGATACCACTTTTAGGATCGGGATTCGATCAAACGAGTCGTTCAAAAGAGTTCTTGATCAATACGAAAGGCGGAATCAGACGTATTGATGTTATAGCAGCTAGATTTGCACGTAGAATCACTTTAATTGTCGATTGTATTGATTTGATAGTGTTTACAGATCGTACGACACTTCGGCAGCACTTCGTCTCCGGAATCACAAAGTTACAAATGAAGACCTAGACTCACCTATTTATAGGAATGCCAGACCCCACGAACCAGACCTCATGAGCTGGCCCAGGTCGCACGAACTGGCCAGAAAGCATGAACTTGCCAGAAAGCATGAACTGGCCAGAAAGCATGAACTTGCCAGAAAGCATGAACTTGGTCACCTCGTGCGAGGTGGCCTAGCCACTTTGTGAGGCGTGGCTGGTTCAGGTCTGTTTCCTGTTTCTCTCGTACAACGTATCCTGGTCTATCTATTCTAATTACATGACTCGATACAAGACTAAGTCAACAGACATATGCACTAACATACCATCAGTAACTTTAATTACTTCTATCCCAAGAAAATACTTTAGTAAGCCAAGATCTTTGATTAAAAACTCAGTTTTCAGGAGGTTTTTAATCTTATTTATCTCATGTTCACAATTACCAGTTAGCACAATATCATCCACGTATACCAAGAGGGCAATAAAAACAGATTTCCAGACTTAATATACAAGGAATGATCACATTTTGATTGAACAAAACGAAGTTTAGTAAAGACTTGAACAAGTCTTTCATTCCACATACGTGGAGCTTGTTTTAAGCCATATAGAGACTTGTTCAATTTACAGACTTTATTTTGTTTTTCAACATTTAACTCTTCTAGAAGAATCATATAAACTTCTTCCATAAGGTTTCCATAAAGGAAAGCATTATTTACGTCAAGTTGGTATAGAGGCAAATTGTTTTGAATAGATAGACTAATGACACACCTAACGGTAACCATTATAACGACCGGAGAAAAAGTCTCCTCAAAATCAATACCCTCGTGTTGATTAAAGCCCTTAGCGACAAGTCTAGCTTTGAACCTATCAATTTCACCCGTAGAATTGTATTTTACTTTAAAAACCCATTTACATCCAATATGTTTTTTTTCCACTCGGAAGATCAACAATATCCCAAGTGTTGTTTTTATATAAAGCAGATAATTCATCATTCATAGCATTAATCCATCTTTTATCTTTAAGTGCATCTTTATAGTTGCAGGGTTCAGAGATTTTATTAATATTTGCAGCAAAACAAACATTTTCACAAGGCAAGTTAGAGTAATTAACGACTTTATCATAACTATATCTAGCATTGCCAACAACATAATCATCAAATCTTTTAGGGACAGAAGTAGATCTCGAGGATCTTCTAGTAGTTTGAGTACCCTCAGGAAGGTTTGACACATCATTAACAATACTTGACTCAGCCCTCACAGGACCAGTTTCAACACTCATAGACTCACTACTCTCAGGCAAGTCATTCGTCCCTGATGACTGCTGAGCTTTGCTATCAATGGTAAATTCAACTTCATCACTGTGTTGCTGAGTCACAGTAGTTGAATCAATAGAACCCTTCTCTTCATCATCAGGATTTAAATCACTTGAAATATCAAAGTTATCAAAAAAGTTTAACAGATTTAAGTTGTTTGGATTGTGTAGATCATGGCAGGAGTCATTTTTAAAAGGGAATACAGTTTCATGGAAACTAACGTCCCTTGAAAAAATGAACTTCTTTTGATCTAGACTCCAAACTTTATATCCCTTTTTAAAATTTGAGTATCCCATAAAAACACATTTCTCAATTTTTTCTTCAAATTTATTAGAATTATCTAAAACAGTAAAAAAACATGGGCAACCAAAAACTTTCAAGTGATCAAGAGAAGGTTTAAAGCCAAATAGCATTTCATAAGGGGAACAACCACGAAGCACAGAAGAAGGAAGCCTGTTAATCAGGTAAGAGGCAGTCAGCACACATTCAGACCAATACTTAAGAGGGACTTTAGACTAAAACAATAAAGCTCTTGCAATATTTAACAGGTGTCTATGTTTCCTCTCCACAACCCCATTCTGTTGTGGAGTACATGTGCACGAAGTTTGATGAATAATTCCTTTTTGTTTGACAAAAGCACTCATTTGAGAATTAATAAATTCTGACCCATTATCACTCTTAAAGACCTTGATGTTTACCTCAAATTGAGTTTTAGCCAGATTATAGAAACTTTGTATATTTTCGAAAACCTCAGATTTTGATTTCATTAGATAAACCCAGACAGACCGGGTAAAGTCATCAACTATGGTAAGGAAATATTTGTACCCTTCTATGCTAGTGACTTTGTATGGCCCCCATACATCAAGGTGAACAAGGTCCCCAACTTTAGTTGATTTGTGGTCACTAAGAGGAAAAGGAACTGTTGGTGCACTTGTGTCTGTACTTTGTCTGTATTTCGTCATGATACAAAAAGATGTCTTGTGTTAGTCGGGTTTACGTCTTAGGTTAGTTAATATGTGTGTTTTGATGTAAGTTTGACCAAGTCAACCATCCTCCTGGTTTGACTTGGCCAAACAGTTAACACATGGTTTGTAAGTTGGTTGTGTCGAAGGATGAGTCATCGAAGGATTGTTCATATCCTTCGATGAGCTCGAAAGATAACCTTCGATGGATGTTGATGGACCTCGAAGGATATCATCCTTCGAGGTATATGTGGATCCTTCGATAGGTTTCAGGTCGATAGATGATCCTTCGATCAGTCTATCTGATCCTTCGACCAGACCTGCTGTGATGAGTATAAATACTCATGTAGTGTGTTCACTTCAGATTGAGACACAAGAATAGATAATACACACACACGAGAGAACTTTGAGAGTTTGCAGAATACATCTGTAAACATTGAGCTTGTAACCGAACCTTTCATACGTATTAATACATGTGGTGTTAATCGGTGAAGATTGTGTGTTGTGTTTGTGCTTGTTCTATCTCGGTTTGCATGCTAGCTTGGATTCCGCACTTGCTAGTGTGTTATACATAACAAGGAATAGGTTTGACCTCAACCTACGAGGGACCTACAAGTGGTATCAGAGCCGTGGCTCTTTTCCTTGTTAAAAACCGAGTTTATACAAGACTTTGGAGTGTTTTGGACAAAAACTCACATGGTTTAGCACCCGTTTTTACTGTTTTTCTCGCATTTCCAGTCGTTAAAACGTGTTCTAAACTATCCGGGTGTGTTAAAGGGCGGTTTGGGTAACTTAAAAACTTGTTTTTAAGAAGTTTGATAACTTTCGGCCAAATTCCGGCTTACTCCGGTGACCGGTTTCTAGATAAGAACCTTGTTTTTCTTGGTATTATTTTATTGTTGTTCAAATCTGGTTTGGCAGAAAGCATGGTCTGACCATACCTTCTGCCGAAAGTTTTCACCAACCCGTCACCTTTTCACCAACCTGTCACCTTTTTGTCAACTGTGTCAGTGCAGATCGAAGGATATCCTTCGAAGTCGAAAGATCATCTTTCGATCAAAGGAGGTTCGATAGATAATCATCCTTCGAACATCCTTCGAAGTCTGTGATTTATCCTTCGATCCAAGGAATCTTTTCGAAGGATATATCTTTCGATCTTCAGCTCTTATTCGAAAGATAAGGATCCTACGATTGGAGAATCTTTCGAAATCATTGTTCGAAACTCAACAGTGATCTTTCGAACACTGTTGATCCTTCGAACAAGTTCTGTTCCTTCGATACTTATCTGTTTAAGTTTAACAAGTTTGTGTGTTTCAGGTCTTTCGATCAAGGATCTTTCGGCTGGTGGTTATCATTCGAGATATTAACATAGTTTGTGAAAATTAAAGTTTTAAAAAGGGAAAACTTGTTTTTCATTTTTCAAATCAATTTTCACTTAATATATTAATTTTTATAAAATGGGAACAAACGGTCAGTGGGATCCAACCGCGTGGACTCAAACAACTTTGACTCCAAAATCATCAGCTACGCACGATCAGTGGGATCCAACCGCGTGGACTCAAACAACCTTGACTCCACAATCGTCAGCTACGCAATCTGCGCCAGATTTTAACAAAACTGCATGGATGCAGGCTATTGCCCCACCTCAAGCTGCAATGATAACTGCAAATCAATGGGCATTGGTCACAAATCAAAGCAGCAGCATTCAATCTATGATGCAGAACGACAGTGAAACTGGTACAAGCACAAAACCGCCAAAGCTAAATCACATCAATGATTGGGGATGGTGGAAAGAAAGGCTGAGAACTTATGTTCAGGGGCAAGGTCAAGATCTATGGATGTGCTTCTTCACCGCATTTGACAATGATTTGGAAGTTGCAGGATCTAATCCACAAACTTACAGCACTATGTCTGAAGATGATAAGAAGAAATTTGAGTTAGAAAAGAAAGCATTCATGATTCTCACACAAGCTCTTCACAGAGACATTTACCACCAGTTTGTTTACTGCACGACTACTAAAAGCTTGTGGGATATGCTCACGTTACGATGTGAAGGAAATGCTCAATCTAGAAAGATCAAACAAGAATTACTGAAGAAAGAGTTTGAAGGATTCACGTGTATGGAGAATGAGACTTTGGCAGAGTTATCTACAAGGTTCCATCACTTGTTGAGCGAGATGTTTGCTTTTAGAGTCACTGCCTCTCCACAAGAAATGGTGAAGAGATTCGCTGATAGCTTACCAGCAAAGTGGAGCAGTTATCTTGAAATTCTCAAAGAAAATGGTGTTCTAGACACAATCACCGTTTATGAGTTAATTCAAAAATTGGAGAACAAGGATGTAGAAGAAAAGCTTAAGGCAAAAAGAACACTAACTTCTCAAAATCCAGAGATGTACTATGGGATTGCAGGAGGTATCAGTGGAGAAAAACCAGCCTCTCAACATGCGAAGCTTCAAACAGCCTTCATCTCAAACACCGGACCTTCCACAACAAATCAGTTTGATCCTTCAGCATACACGACGATGTATTCAAGCAGAGCTCAGCAGCAACAACCGCAACAGCAAGGATTTTATGGGAGCTCTTCAAACTTTCAAGCCACTTCCAATCCAAACACAGTCAGATTAGACACTTCCAACTTTTCCAAAGTCAGTGTCGAAATAGCCAAGGAGCATATGGAGATGTTGAACACCTTGGTTAGTGCTTATTGTGGATTGGTCGCAGGTCAGATTGGGAATATCAATCTAACCAATGAAGATTATCAGCAAGTGGATAGAGAAGAGTTTGAAATGATGGATATCAAATGGGCTCTTGCTAGTGCAATTCGAAGAGCAAAGGAGTTTATGGAAAGGACGGGGAGAACCAACTTGAATAGCAACAACAACACCAAGTATGGTTTTGATAAGAATGCTGTCACTTGCTTCAATTGTGGTGAAAAGGGTCACTTCAAGCGGGAGTGTCAGAAGCCACCTAAACAAGGAAATCAGAATCCCTTCAGGAATCAAGGACAGCCACAACAGCAACGGAACAACAATTCTGACAGATCAATAGTTCCCGTTGGAGGAAATGCATCTGGATCCACAAACACTAATTCCCACAGAGGATTGGTTGTTCAAGCTGATGAAATCTGCAATTGGAACCTTCAGCTTGGAGAAGGAGGAAATGGTGGAACAGCATGTTTTGCTGAAGTCGTAAAGGATTTAAAGCACGCCAGTGGTGGAGAATCTTCCACCAATGGTGATGAATCTTCTGAAGATGAAAACAGTTCTGGTTATAGTGGAAGCTCAGATGAAGAATCCTCCACTTCAGGCAATGATCATGTGGATGAGACATCAAGTGCGTCAGTCGATGCAGATATTGATGAGCCTTTGGAAGAAGCTGCAGCAGGAACTGAAAGAAGATCTATTTTGGTGGATCAAGCTGCTTATTCTTCGTCTTCTCTCCATTCAGCCTTTATGGTTAATGTCGACAGCTCATCAAGTCAGGTATGTGTCGATGAACCCACTGTAGTTAGTTGTGAAAATTGTGATAGCTTAAATGTTAAATATGCTGAAAAGGAAAGTCAGTTTGAAATCACATACAAACACAATCAAGAATTGATTGTAGATCTTTCTAAAGCAACTGAAGCTAACTTGTTTTTAACCAGAAATGAAAAGGAATTTAAAGCAACAATTGCATCATTAAGACATGATGTTTCAGAATTACAAAAGGCTGTTTTGCGAAAACAACATGCTAACAATAATCTTATTGACACAATTGAAAAGCAAATGGTAGAGTTGGCAACAGCTCGATGTGAATGTGAGACAATTAAGCAGAAACTGGAAAGCTATTCCAATTCCCGCTATGTATTGGATCACATCATTGACGTTCAAAAGAAGAAGGGGGATAAAATATGTATTGGATTCAAATCATGTCCTCCCCCAATGAATCACAATTACTCCAAATTGCCTGATGACGAGGATATGCCCCGTTTTGAACCTACTGTGCCACTCGATCTAGATGACTTTGCAGCAGGCCTCGGGTTCACAACTGGTACATCATCCTCGGGTCAATCAGAATCTGAGAATGTGACAGATTCATCGTGTGTTAAGGAACAGAGTCCTCCCATTGTTGAGGATGCTGATTCTTCGGATGATGAATCTGAAGAAATTGTGAAACAACAGTCTAACTCGGTTACAACAGATATTCCAATCGAGAATCACATCCTGTGTGATCCACCAGTGAAACCGAGTAAGATTGAAATGTCAAAACCAATGGAGTCCCTTGTATCTAGCAGTGAAGAGAATAACTTGTTGTACACGCTCAAAGGGGATAGAAAAATCTACTCTAACAAAGATTTTCCAATTAAAAATGTAAATCAAGATTTAATTGAGCAAATTTTTGAAGGATGCACTGATAAGTTTTTGGGGAACAAGAGTGGCAAAGTTACCGTCACTCAATGTGATCCAATTCCGTGTGAACAAATTAGAAAACAATACGGAAACCAAAAACTACCAATTGAGCGAAAACAACAAGTCAACTCCGGAAAGGGTAAGGTACAGGGAAAGAAGGCTCAGAACAAGAATGTTCAAGCACCTAAAGTTCAGCAGCCTAAGACTGAACAACCAAAGGTTCAACAACAAAAGGTGCAAAACAAAAGAGCTCCGGTTAAGAAACGAGAACCGAAAATGAACTTTGTTGGATCCACGGGTTCAGACAAACTTGAAACATTTCAGGATAAATCTAACGTTGATTTTGTAAAACAAGTTAGAATTTTAAAACGAAATGATCAGAATAATTACACCCAACACACCAACGGATGTGATTTAGGTCCAAGCACGTCTAGATCACAAAGTTCATTGTCTGGTTCTCCGTCTGGTCATCAACAGGTCTCTCCGAAGTTTGTAGAGCGGAGAACATGTTTTGAATGTGGGACAGTTGGGCATATTGTAAGATATTGCCCACACGTGCAAAAGCTGAAGTAAAAAACGAGTGCTCCCCAAGAAATCGATTACCGAAAACGATCAGTTTCCCCGAAACAAGACTCACGTGTCTTGAAAGAAAGGGGAAAGAAGTTAAAGCAAAAGAATCAAAAGGTAATTGAAAAGACCTTAAAATCAGAGGTCAAAGAAGAAAAACCTGTACAAGCAAAATCTGAAACTGTAAAACCAGTAAATGCTAAAACAATAAATTCAAATACTGGTAAAGGACAAACAGCTTGGAAGCAAAAGCAGGTAATTCAATCAGGGGGAGCACCACAGGTTCTTTTTCCTAATCATCAAATGATTGAAATCACTTTCCTTGATGATCAAGGACGACCCAAGTCCACAAAGGCTTGGGTCCCCCTCTCCAACTAATCTCTGAGTGAGTGTGTAGGATATTCCAGGAGGAACTTTCGATAGTCGTAAGAGTGTTGATAGTGGAGCGTCCTTGCACAAGATAGGCGACAGAAGAAATTGTTGCTTTTGATGGAGAGAAAAAGAAAAGGGGAACAGAGTTGTCCGTCGAAAGAAATTGATAACTTCGACAAAATGAAAATCATTCCAAAAGTGTGATTGTTAAAGGCTTTAATCGGGTCCCCGGGATAGATTCACGTAAAATGTACGCACCTGCAGCACGTCTGAAGTTCACAATCGACAAAATGAACGTGCAGTGTACATTTCTTTGCGGTGTGAGTGATGAAAATGTGTTCATTGAACGAACCAACCGGGTGTGCGGATGCCTTGAATTGGATTGAACAACCGCACACTACTTCTCAAAGAGAAAGACAAAGACCTTCGCTGGTGCAATGTGAAAGACCAGCCGGACCCGGAGGTTTATGATCTTGTTGCTGTGAAGACTTTTCTTGGATTAAGTGAAGTAGCTACATAAATCGACCTTGAAATCCACACCGGGTGGATATCCAGTTTGGGAGAGCACTCAGATTCCTTGCAATGCACGATGCAGTTGCAGGATACGGTTTTAAATTTCTAATCTCTCCTATACTTGTCGATATTTAAGCTGCTTTGTGAATTATTATCTCGTTCAGCACTCTTTGGCCAGACAATGTTGTCATGGTCCGCACCGCTTACCGACATGCCAACTGATTTTTCCAAAATTCGCTAAATCATTTCTGATTAAAACTTAATTTTGGTAAACGACATTGAGGTAAAACATGAGTTAACCAACATCGGAAAATCATTTTTGTAAATACCTTTGTGTTTTAAATTTGTCTTAGTTTGTTGATTTTAGGGGGAGTAAATCCAAATTTGAAAATCCAAAAACATCGAAAAATGTTATAAACACAAAAACAATAGAAAAACAAAAATGAGTTTCCTGGCGAGCAAAAGAGAAAATGATAGTACATCAGTGGTCTGTCCAAACCTCTTTAAACCTAAACTGTAAAACGATAAGCAGCTCTATATAAGATGTATCGGTAGGCTCACAATCATTTTAAAGTGTGCAGGGTGATATAAACCTTAAATCGACTGAAGACCAGGTGGGAACCATTCGTTGGCATATGGTCTTAGTACCGAAATTTCGTTTGAGAGATTGCCGAGGTTCTGAGATATTCGGTCTTTATGCTGCTTATCATCTGGGTATCATGGTTGTATCTTTTACCGAAAAATAACGGGGACGCAAGTCTAGATCTTCCATGATACTATACATACGTGTACATATTGCATTCGACCTCAATAAGTGATCAACAATCACATGTCCAAACAAATAAGTGATAAAATATCACATCTATCCGGGAGTCAAGTTCGTCTCTCTGCTGTACGAAAGTACTGACTTGTTCACGGACTTGCTCTTGTGCCCTCATGCATCGAAAATCAAGTTCCTCATCAATAAGTGATTCTATCACATAGGGCTTGTTTTCAATCAAAATAAGTGAGAATCTCACATCATATACGGTCAAACAGATGATAATCGGTATACTCACCGGTAAGATGAACCCTCGTGCATACCTTGATACGGGAATGTGTCGTGATGTGGATGAACACCGGTCGGTAAGTATAAATCATACCTTAACGTATCCCCTCGCCATGATTACAAATGATAAGTTGAGCTTAAGTGGACAACAATACCGATAATTGTTATAGGATGCTTATCTTAATGTTAACTAATTGAACAACAAGAGCGTTTTGGCATGACCGTACACTGATATGATTCTCTTACCCTCGAAACTCGCAAAAAGAATGTCTGTAAATATTTATTTACTGCTTTCGTTTCTGCATCTTTGTATATATTTATTTATTGCTTTCCGTCTTTACTTTTGAAAAATGAAAAATTCCAAAAAGATTTTAGGTGTGTTTTAATATAAACTTTATAAAATCCAAAAAGATTTTGCTTCTAGTTTATTTTTGATTGACTGATGTTGGAACTCGAGTCTATCCTACCCAAAATCCTGATTACAAGCCGGAAAACAATTGCACCTTCATAAATGGTCGAAGTTAACACATTTTGAAAGTTAAAGGATTAAAATTGTACATTTTCTAAACTTTCAAACTGTTGTCGGACGGTGTTTTATTAAACAATGGTCACACGTGTATCGTTTGTTTATGTTTACTATATTCCAAGCAGTTGTTCTCATTACGCGTTTAGATTACTTGCATGTGCAGATTCTAAAGGCAAGGAGAACATGGTCGATGACAAGCTTCGGAATAAAGACACGACGTGAAGGCACTCAAGTGAAGAAAATGATCGAGTTGCCGCTAGCCATCATCAACACCACAAGGATCTCAACCCATAAAGAACAAGTATTTCACGAGCATAACTCAAGGGGGAGCTTATGTTAAGGGGGAGTTTGTCAACACACTTCCTACATGAAACGGGGAGTTTGTTGGTACACTTTCTGCTTTCAAGACGTGAAGACTTTAAAGATCCTCCGACATTGAAGACTTGAAAGGACGTCAAAGACTTGAAGACACGAAAATCGAGACAAAGTTACAGCCAAGGGGGAGTTTGTTGGTGCACTTGTGTCTGTACGTTGTCTGTATTTCGTCATGATACAAAAAGATGTCTTGTGTTAGTCGGGTTTACGTCTTAGGTTAGTTAATATGTGTGTTTTGATGTAAGTTTGACCAAGTCAACCATCCTCCTGGTTTGACTTGGCCAAACAGTTAACACATGGTTTGTAAGTTGGTTGTGTCGAAGGATGAGTCATCGAAGGATTGTTCATATCCTTCGATGAGCTCGAAAGATAACCTTCGATGGATGTTGATGGACCTCGAAGGATATCATCCTTCGAGGTATATGTGGATCCTTCGATAGGTTTCAGGTCGATAGATGATCCTTCGATCAGTCTATCTGATCCTTCGACCAGACCTACTGTGATGAGTATAAATACTCATGTAGTGTGTTCACTTCAGATTGAGACACAAGAATAGATAATACACACACACGAGAGAACTTTGAGAGTTTGCAGAATACATCTGTAAACATTGAGCTTGTAACCGAACCTTTCATACGTATTAATACATGTGGTGTTAATCGGTGAAGATTGTGTGTTGTGTTTGTGCTTGTTCTATCTCGGTTTGCATGCTAGCTTGGATTCCGCACTTGCTAGTGTGTTATACATAACTAGGAATAGGTTTGACCTCAACCTACGAGGGACCTACAGGAACCCTATGTTTTTTAGCTTAGTGACATATATCACAAGGTTTAATCTCATTAGACTTAGACTTGATTTGTAAAACATCCAACACCTGTTCAGCAGGATGACCTAGTCTAGAATGCCAGAGCTTTATATTTTCGGTCTTACTTAAACATGAAAAACCAGAACTGATAGAGTTACCACTAAAATACAGACCCTCAGTCTGTTTACCAGTCATCAGGGTTTTCTTTGAGCATAAATCTTGAATATAGCAAGCATTTTCATCAAATATCACTCTAAGCTTATTGTCCTTAGCTAATTTATACACAGAGATGAGATTCACACAATATTCAGGAACAACAAAGACATCTTTTAGAATCACAGAATCTGACAGTTTAAAACAGCCAATTTGTGTTACTTTAGCATCAGTTCCATTAGGAAGTTAACAGTATTATTGTATTCAGACACATCAACAAGATTAAACATGTTGTTGCTGGTCATAACCATATGTTGGTTTGCACCAGAATCTATTATCCAGTTCAGATTCTATGTTGAGGAACTTTTTGAATTAAAACAGAAGGTGTTTTTGTAGCAATCAGAAGAAAAGGAGTTAAAACATTTACCTCCTACATTGGATTTACTTGTGTCCTCAGTTTTATTTTCATTCAGCATCCCTAGCAACTTAGAAATCTGATCAGCAGTCAAAGAGTTCAAGGAACTAGCATTTTTATCATTCACAGAGTCATTTATGGAGGAACTAGGACCACTACTAGTAGAGTTGTTGGATCTAGTCCACTGATGATTATTTGGTTTTTGCCTATAATTTGAGGGATACCAATGCAGTTCAAAGCATTTATCAACACTGTGTCTAGTCTTGTTGCAGTGGGAGCACTTAAGATTTTGATTAGGTCCTTTGTTAAATTTTTTCTTATTAACATTAAAGTTATTTGTTTTAGAAACAAACCCAACATTTGGAATTTTTGAAACATTATTAGATCCCCTATGGGATTCTTCTCTAGAGATAATAGAAAAAGCAGTTTTGACAGTGGGTAAAGGGTCCCTTGTCAACAGATTGGTTCTAACAGGTTGATAAATGTCATCTAATCCCATCAAAAACTGCATAAGTTTGATTAATTGATTGAATTCATTAAACATAGTAGAGGAATTGCAGGTGCAAGCAGGTAATTGAAGCATGTCATCAAATTGTTTCCACATTGTGTTAATCTTATGATAATACTCAGAGACACTAGCACCATTTTGACACACAGAGTTGATTTTTTGAAACAGACCAAACACAACAGAACCATCAACTTTATCATAAATGTCTTTTAAATCATCCCAAACTTCAGATGCAAGTCTAGAGTAAACTTGTCCAACATATAATTCTTCATAAACAGAGTTCAAAATCCATGTTAACACAATAGAATTACATCTGTCCCATTGACTAGCTAGAACAACGTCGGTTTTAGATTTAACACAGGTACCATCAATAAAACCTAACTTGTTTTTAGCCATTAGTGCAAGTTTCATAGCATTTGACCATACCACGTAGTTTTCAGTTCCTTTCAATTTTATATTCACAACAGTAAGACCACTAGAATCACTGGCATGGAGATATAAAGGATCACTAGCATCAAGCTTACTAACCAAAGTTACAGATGACTCAGACTTATCACTCATTTAAGCAGATAAAACCAGACAGTAACACAAGAACAGAAGCAGGCAACACAATAAGCAAAAAAACACAGTCAGTAGATAAAAGTAGACACAACCAGCAAACACATATGCAATAAAAGGACCGGCGAAGCCTGGACAGAGGTCCGATCAGAGGTTCGTCACTCAAGGTGCCTCCGCAGATGTAATCCAGTGAGCCACGACACAACTGACCAAGTAAATGCAACAGAGTGTACCCTCTCTGTGTCCTAATATCAAACTGGTCTTGCCTAAAGCCCGGTATCAAGATGCCTAGACTCAAACAGACAAAATGATGCAAGGAAAAGTAAAAAGGAAGAGATGGAACGAACTCACAGCGGCAAGACCAGATATAGAGCAGCGGAAGAGCACCAGAGCACCGTATTAACCTCGGGGCTCTGATACCATGTCAGAAACACGGATGAAATAAACCAACTGATAGAATCACTCAATCAAATATATTAAAGAGATGAACCAGTCATCACAGTTTTACAAGAATCAAAAGATCTCCAGTAGGATGATCAATACAAACAAAACCCAACACTCACGAATGTAACATGTTAATGACAGGGAACCAAACAAGCAGCCAAGAAGAGGCGCATGAGACAAGAATGAGATCCAGTGCACAAAGCTCTAGAAACACCAGCCTTTTATAAGAGGGCATAACCCTAAATGCAGCAGGCCACACAAACGGCTATAAGCCCAATCCGAGGAGTCCAGCAATAGATAAGCCCGAGACAGACAAGGAATGAGAGCCCAAATCCACCAAACCTCAAAAGGAAACAATAAACAAAATGAGATTAGAATAAAAGAAATAAAGAGAATATTTAAAGAAATAAAGAGAACATTTAAACTGTATTTTAACAGAGATTAAAATCCATGGTGTTAACTGATTTTATAGATTAAATCAGTGTGTTTCAAGTCCTTGATATAACCTCCAAAGGTATCTCTAGTTGGTGATGTTACATTGGTTTAGTCTCTAAAATCACTTGTGTAGCTTATGATACGGTTGTAAGAGTGATCCTTTTTGTCAATAGTAATGGGGTGTAAAGCAAAGCAGAATGCAATTTTAAAACCCGTGTAAGTGAGATTATTCATAACCTCTTCCAGCAAACATTTTTTATCAATACCAAAGCTCGTCTTACAATTCAATAAGCGATAACGAAGAGGTTAGAAGGCAAGATAAAAGAAAGAACAGTTCAGACCTCCACTTGATGGATTGGAGCTTACTGTGGTTACATTGAGTAGCATATTTTGCGAGCAAGTTGACCAGCTTCCATATAGTAAAAAGAGAAGAGCTTGCTAAGTCTGTGGCTTCCCCATCTTCACACGGCAAAATAGTCTGCAGAGAAGGTGTCACCAAATCTACTGATTAAGATTATTCACCATTTAGTTTTCTCAATTTATATTTTGTTGAAGAGAAGAGACTTCTACCCTCTTATGTTGATAATTCCAACCTAAGCCAGAACAATTCACAATCCATAAACCCTAATATTTTGATTTTCCGCTATAACACATATACTGTAACAAAATAAAAAATATAAATAAGCTATGAATTGTGAAATTAAAAAAACTTGTCCAATGGCCACGCCATCTATTCTTTAGGCTGGTGATTGACCAAGTTAATTGGTTCTAAATGTGTCAATCTCGACTCATATAAATGATGTGATTAAAAAAAAAAAGAATTTTCAGGATTAGCTTGTGTTTATCTAGATAGTTGATTGAAGAACAATAACTGACCTGGCGATTAAGCCACACTGAATCACTCTTAACCGGTGATTGAACCCAAACAACTTCGGGCTATTGAAACGCAGATCACCGGAATTTGAACCCTTATGGGGATTGAACCAAATACGACCACCAAAATCAAGAATCTCAAATAAGGTATAAACAGAGTGAAGATTTATCGTTTGATTAGTGTTTCTCCAATACATGAAAAATTTTGATCGAGGTTAGGGTTTGTGACATGACGGTGTTGAGAAGAAGGATCAACAGATGAAAGGAACGAATGTGGGGTTTCACAAAGTTAGGGTTTCTATTCTCTTAATATAGTTGGGTCGGAAAGATGATAAACGGGTTTTTTTTAAAAGAATTCGGATCCCATGCCTTTTTAAACATCTATCTACTATACTAAAAGAATACATCTTAGCCACATGTTTTGTTTTTAGCCAATCATTTTGATGAGGTGGCCGCCTCTTATGTAAGATAATAGAAGTTTGAGCGGGAATACTTTTCTCCTCTTTTCTTTCGCGCGGCCCTCTTTCTTCTCACATACGCTTCCCTTTTTCTTTCATCCCGCACATTAAACCTAATTCTCTCCCCTGTTCTTTCATCGGCCACATTCACAAACCCTAATACTACAACAAGTTCTTCCCAGCAAATCGGCGATTAAGCCTTACAAATCCAAGAACGAGATATGTTTCTCACGTCCACCAATGATATTCCGAGGTATGTTTACTTGATCTTTCAATCCGAGATTCCTTTGTTTATTTCGCTTCACATTCCATCGAATTTGTTGGTGTTTTGCAATAATCGATGTTCACGGTTTCACCTTTTCGGGGGTTTAAGTATTTTGGTTCTTGACCTGATAGAAGCTAATTCTTTATTGATTGTTACCCAAGTTCTAGGGTTTAGTTGAGTTGACTGATTCAGGACTGCAATTGTTCAGCCGTGGTTTAACCTTGGCGATTTGTTCTGAATATAAACAACAATGAGCATTCAGCGCCGTCTTCTCTACAAGGTTCTTTGATCTCTAATTGCATCAATGTATGTTTTTTTATGAATAGTGTTTCAGATTTGTATAATCTTAATTTGAATCAATCATTAATCGAATCTATAACATGTTTCTTCAATCAGTATTACTTCCTTCGTTTTATGTTATTCACAGATCCCAGGCAGAACATCATCTTCGTTGGGTAAGTGTTTAAAAGATGTTATGTTCTTCAGTCGTTTTGATTATCAATGCTTTCGGTTACTTGTTATGAATGTTTTGATCTCCTATATAAGTTGTTTATTTTTTGTAATTTAATACCGTAAACCCTATTTTTTAGGGAATAATTATTGTGTTGTTTTCGATGGCGATGACTAAATACGTTTGTTGTTTCTTCCGAATCCGAACAAGATTATCATCTTCAATCGGTAAGTGTTTTTTGTATTTTATGTTCTTCAATCGGTTAGATTTTCAACGATTTTGGTTTGTTATTATGAATGTTTTTGTAGGATCTTTTAATCTCCTCTTTCATCCGTTAATTTTTTGTAATATGATATTGTAAACCCTAATTTTTAGGAAAAAATTGTTTGTTTGGTTTTTAAATGTGACTGGAAGGTGTCTAATGAATCATATAACCAGATTCAATCATCATCATGTTGCTAACGCGGTTTTTTAATAATTATGTTTTTCATCATATTATTCCATGTTTATATGCTGATAGTAACATTATTTTTACTTAGTAGTTTTATGGTATATCCGATAACCTTTTTGGCTCTTCTAAACTCCCATCGGATTGCTCATGGATGTTTGTTATTGAATGGGTATATTTGTCATTAGTATCACTATTAAAATGCCTTTGGCTGAAACCATTTTTTTTAGAATTTTAGGTGTTTGTTGCTTTTATGCTACTTTGATTATGCAGCCCATTCAAGTTTTATGCTACTGATTATGCAGCCCATTCATAAATAATGATGTTATGCTGCTGCATATGCTGTAATTTGGATGTTCACTAGACCGTCAGTTTCCTTCTCTATTATCGTACTAAGTTGTTGCGGCTATGAGGTGGGACTTGGTGGTCGCATATTGCCTCATCCCAATCTTAGGATGTTTAGCTTGTGAGTCGTTGCACGATCCTTCTCTAACCACATATTCTGCAACCAGGTTCGGTAAGCTATGGGTTTTAATCTTGATGGATGTTGCATTGCATCTTAATGTGAATTTGCGTAAAAAGTTAACTCTTTGTTAGATTGCTATGGGTTCCCTCATGTTGAAGCAAAACGAAAATATCTTCTTTTACTGCTTGTTGGAGAATGCTAATCATCATTTTTTCACCTGTGTATTTTAATTTTTCATCCGGTAAAAATTGACTTAATTGTTTTTCATTTCCAAGTTCATCTTTCGGTAAAGTATAATCTTTCTCTGAAGAAACCCATGCATCAAACTTGTTCGCTTGTACCCAGTTTTCAAAACGGTCTTGCCACCCTTTAAAGTCCTCAATGTACATAAGCTTTGGAGGCTTTTGGAAAGTTCCCGTTTCATTCTCGATACCAACAGTTTCTGCAAATGTAACTGGAGCGACCGGGGCACTAGCAAACGCATTGTAAAATTCGTTTTCCATGTTTTGTAGAAAAGATTTACAAAAACAGAATTTCAAATGATCTGATTTTTTGAAACGAACTGGTAGTCACAAACGGTCTGACAAGATCAAACGATCTGAGATTTTGATACTTCAAACGAGTTGAATTTCGTGCGGTCTGGATTCACAAAACCAAGCGACCTGGTTCAGTTCATTGTCCTCGTGCGGTCTGGATTCAACTCGTGCAATCTGATCTAAGTTTCACGCGACCTGATAGGATTTCAAACGACCTGACTAATTTTCGTATGACCTGAAGGATAGATTTCAAACGATCTGGTGATTTTCAAGCGACCTGAAAAACTTCCAAATGACCTGGAGATTTGACTGATCAAACCGTGCGATCTGGATCACACCGTACGACCTGACTCAAACGATCTGGTTCTCTGATGTTTTCAAATCGTGCGACTTGGCTCAAAATTTGAACGATCTGAAACTTCTAAGTCCAACAATTCATCATTTTGTCAATTTTTATCAAGTTTTAGGTTGAATTTACAGACCAAACACAACAGAACCATCAACTTTATCATAAGTGTCTTTTAAATCATCCCAAACTTCAGATGCAAGTCTAGAGTAAACTTGTCCAACATATAATTCTTCATAAACAGAGTTCAAAATCCATGTTAACACAATAGAATTACATCTGTCCCATTGACTAGCTAGAACAACGTCGGTTTTAGATTTAACACAGGTACCATCAATAAAACCTAACTTGTTTTTAGCCATTAGTGCAAGTTTCATAGCATTTGACCATACCACGTAGTTTTCAGTTCCTTTCAATTTTATATTCACAACAGTAAGACCACTAGAATCACTGGCATGGAGATATAAAGGATCACTAGCATCAAGCTTACTAACCAAAGTTACAGATGACTCAGACTTATCACTCATTTAAGCAGATAAAACCAGACAGTAACACAAGAACAGAAGCAGGCAACACAATAAGCAAAAAAACACAGTCAGTAGATAAGAGCAGACACAACCAGCAAACACATATGCAATAAAAGGACCGGCGAAGCCTGGACAGAGGTCCGATCAGAGGTTCGTCACTCAAGGTGCCTCCGCAGATGTAATCCAGTGAGCCACGACACAACTGACCAAGTAAATGCAACAGAGTGTACCCTCTCTGTGTCCCAATATCAAACCAGTCTTGCCTAAAGCCCGGTATCAAGATGCCTAGACTCAAACAGACAAAATGATGCAAGGAAAAGTAAAAAGGAAGAGATGGAACGAACTCACAGCGGCAAGACCAGATATAGAGCAGCGGAAGAGCACCAGAGCACCGTCTTAACCTCGGGGCTCTGATACCATGTCAGAAACACGGATGAAATAAACCAACAGATAGAATCACTCAATCAAATATATTAAAGAGATGAACCAGTCATCACAGTTTTACAAGAATCAAAAGATCTCCAGTAGGATGATCAATACAAACAAAACCCAACACTCATGAATGTAACATGTGAATGACAGGGAACCAAACAAGCAGCCAAGAAGAGGTGCACGAGACAAGAATGAGATCCAGGGCACAAAGCTCTAGAAACACCAGCCTTTTATAAGAGGGCATAACCCTAAATGCAGCAGGCCACACAAACGGCTATAAGCCCAATCCGAGGAGTCCAGCAATAGATAAGCCCGAGACAGACAAGGAATGAGAGCCCAAATCCACCAAACCTCAAAAGGAAACAATAAACAAAATGAGATTAGAATAAAAGAAATAAAGAGAATATTAAAGAAATAAAGAGAACATTTAAACTGTATTTTAACAGAGATTAAAATCCATGGTGTTAACTGATTTTATAGATTAAATCAGTGTGTTTCAAGTCCTTGATATAACCTCCAAAGGTATCTCTAGTTGGTGATGTTACATTGGTTTAGTCTCTAAAATCACTTGTGTAGCTTATGATACAGTTGTAAGAGTGATCCTTTTTGTCAATAGTAATGGGGTGTAAAGCAAAGCAGAATGCAATTTTAAAACCCGTGTAAGTGAGATTATTCATAACCTCTTCCAGCAAACATTTTTTATCAATACCAAAGCTCGTCTTACAATTCAATAAGCGATAACGAAGAGGTTAGAAGGCAAGATAAAAGAAAGAACAGTTCAGACCTCCACTTGATGGATTGGAGCTTACTGTGGTTACATTGAGTAGCATATTTTGCGAGCAAGTTGACCAGCTTCCATATAGTAAAAAGAGAAGAGCTTGCTAAGTCTGTGGCTTCCCCATCTTCACACGGCAAAATAGTCTGCAGAGAAGGTGTCACCAAATCTACTGATTAAGATTATTCACCATTTAGTTTTCTCAATTTATATTTTGTTGAAGAGAAGAGACTTCTACCCTCTTATGTTGATAATTCCAACCTAAGCCAGAACAATTCACAATCCATAAACCCTAATATTTTGATTTTCTGCTATAACACATATACTGTAACAAAATAAAAAATATAAATAAGCTATGAATTGTGAAATTAAAAAAACTTGTCCAATGGCCACGCCATCTATTCTTTAGGCTGGTGATTGACCAAGTTAATTGGTTCTAAATGTGTCAATCTCGACTCATATAAATGATGTGATTAAAAAAAAAGAATTTTCAGGATTAGCTTGTGTTTATCTAGATAGTTGATTGAAGAACAATAACTGACCTGGCGATTAAGCCACACTGAATCACTCTTAACCGGTGATTGAACCCAAACAACTTCGGGCTATTGAAACGCAGATCACCGGAATTTGAACCCTTATGGGGATTGAACCAAATACGACCACCAAAATCAAGAATCTCAAATAAGGTATAAACAGAGTGAAGATGAATCGTTTGATTAGTGTTTCTCCAATACATGAAAAAGTTTGATCGAGGTTGGGGTTTGTGACATGACGGTGTTGAGAAGAAGGATCAACAGATGAAAGGAACGAATGTGGGTTTCACAAAGTTAGGGTTTCTATTCTCTTAATATAGTTGGGTCGGAAAGATGATAAACGGGTTTTTTTAAAAGAATTCGGATCCCATGCCTTGTTAAACATCTATCTACTATACTAAAAGAATACATCTTAGCCACATGTTTTGTTTTTAGCCAATCATTTTGATGAGGTGGCCGCCTCTTATGTAAGATAATAGAAGTTTGAGCGGGAATACTTTTCTCCTCTTTTCTTTCACGCGGCCCTCTTTCTTCTCACATACGCTTCCCTTTTTCTTTCACCCCGCACATTAAACCTAATTCTCTCCCCTGTTCTTTCATCCCGCACATTCACAAACCCTAATACTACAACAAGTTCTTCCCAGCAAATCGGCGATTAAGCCTTACAAATCCAAGAACGAGATATGTTTCTCACGTCCACCAATGATATTCCGAGGTATGTTTACTTGATCTTTCAATCCGAGATTCCTTTGTTTATTTCGCTTCACATTCCATCGAATTTGTTGGTGTTTTGCAATAATCGATGTTCACGGTTTCACCTTTTCGGGGGTTTAAGTATTTTGGTTCTTGACCTGATAGAAGCTAATTCTTTATTGATTGTTACCCAAGTTCTAGGGTTTAGTTGAGTTGACTGATTCAGGACTGCAATTGTTCAGCCGTGGTTTAACCTTGGCGATTTGTTCTGAATATAAACAACTATGAGCATTCAGCGCCGTCTTCTCTACAAGGTTCTTTGATCTCTAATTGCATCAATGTATGTTTTTTTATGAATAGTGTTTCAGATTTGTATAATCTTAATTTGAATCAATCATTAATCGAATCTATAACATGTTTCTTCAATCAGTATTACTTCCTTCGTTTTATGTTATTCACAGATCCCAGGCAGAACATCATCTTCGTTGGGTAAGTGTTTAAAAGATGTTATGTTCTTTAGTCGTTTTGATTATCAATGCTTTCGGTTATTTGTTATGAATGTTTTGATCTCCTATATAAGTTGTTTATTTTTTGTAATTTAATACCGTAAACCCTAATTTTTAGGGAATAATTATTGTGTTGTTTTCGATGGCGATGACTAAATACGTTTGTTGTTTCTTCCGAATCCGAACAAGATTATCATCTTCAATCGGTAAGTGTTTTTTGTATTTTATGTTCTTCAATCGGTTAGATTTTCAACGATTTTGGTTTGTTATTATGAATGTTTTTGTAGGATCTTTTAATCTCCTCTTTCATCCGTTAATTTTTTGTAATATGATATTGTAAACCCTAATTTTTAGGAAAAATTTGTTTGTTTGGTTTTTAAATGTTACTGGAAGGTTTCTAATGAATCATATAACCAGATTCAATCATCATCATGTTGCTAACGTGGTTTTTTAATAATTATGTTTTTCATCATATTATTCCATGTTTATATGCTGATAGTAACATTATTTTTACTTAGTAGTTTTATGGTATATTCGATAACCTTTTTGGCTCTTCTAAACTCCCATCGGATTGCTCATGGATGTTTGTTTGTTATTGAATGGGTATATTTGTCATTAGTATCACTATTAAAATGCCTTTGGCTGAAACCATTTTTTTTTAGAATTTTATGTGTTTGTTGCTTTTATGCTACTTTGATTATGCAGCCCATTCAAGTTTTATGCTACTGATTATGCAGCCCATTCATAAATAATGATGTTATGCTGCTGCATATGCTGTAATTTGGATGTTCACTAGACCGTCAGTTTCCTTCTCTATTATCGTATTAAGTTGTTGCGGCTATGAGGTGGGACTTGGTGGTCGCATATTGCCTCATCCCAATCTTAGGATGTTTAGCTTGTGAGTCGTTGCACGATCATTCTCTAACCACCTATTCTGCAACCAGGTTCGGTATGCTATGGGTTTTAATCTTGATGGATGTTGCATTGCATCTTAATGTGAATTTGCGTAAAAAGTTAACTCTTTGTTAGATTGTTGTAAGAATTAGGCTCGCTGCTCTTTTTTTTTTGATGAGATTGAAAAAAGGTAAAATGTGGTTTCAAAGTAAGTGATATAGATTATGGTGAAAATCTTAACATTTTGAAAATTTATTTGTTTTTTCTTATGGGCTCATGCTATGAAGATGAGGAGGGGGACAGGCTCAGAGGCGGGGTTGAGGCCGAGGCCAAACGCGAGGTCAAGGCCGAGGACGGGGTTCCTTTAGGCTGTAAGTAATTTTACCCATTCAAGGCTAGGCTGAGGATATCTTGATTACAGATGTATTTTTGTAAATGATGATAAATAAATGCTAGGTGATGACCAGGAGGATGTTACAGCGCCTATGCAAGAAAATGAAGAATCATAAGAACCGATTCCCAAGTATGTTCCTTTATGTCCCATGTATCTAATCAATTTTTACCTATAATAGTTGGTTTCGATTCTCATAACATAACACATTTCTTTTGTCTTAATTAGGAACTAGAAAGACATTGAGCAGCTACAAGCAATTGCAGACATCTTGAACTGTTCTAAAGATTTGAAGTTACTATGAAGGACTAGATAGGCGGAAGAGTTGCCTCCTTCAACATTATTCTAAGCGGCACCAGAGCTGCTAAGGTAAATTTTTTTCAAATTACATGACTTCATAGGGTGTTGGGACCGGGTGAAAAGGTGTCAATTTTTATTATGAGATGAAACGGGCCGTGTAGGAACAAGCATTTCTTAATTTTTAGGAGCTTTCGTTTAACACGCAATTTCACCTGAGTTTATTAAACCTATTTTATAATTGCTCCTTACCTCATTGTGAATTACTTTGCTTGCTGACCTAATTTCATGTTTTGTTGTTGTTCACCTGCACCTTGATATTTAACACTTTGGTATTGACTTGCATTGCTTTTCACTATGCAAATCTTTTAGTTTAAATTTACTAATAGATATAAGTTGTTTTTTTATGCACAAGTACCATCAAAATGATTATTTTGAGACAATTCTGAAATATTTTGCTTAATGTACACGTTTGTCCAACATTTTGTTTAAATCCATTAAAGATATTTCCATATTTTATTGTTAACTAGACCCATTAGACCTGTTGCATGTTTTATCGACGAATGACGTAGCCTGCAGGTTTTTTTCTGCGAAAAACCACAAAAAAACGCATGTTTTTTCAGCGAAAAACGTAACCTGCAGCATCGTCGCTGCAGGTTTTTTCGATGAACGTTTTCGACGGACGATGTAGCCTGCAGATTTTTTTCAGCGATCTGAAAGATTTTTTGTCTGGTTTTGGCGAAAAACAACAGCATGACAACACAGTTCCGCAGGTACTGGCCCCTTTTTTTGACCGGGTTTTGGGATTGGATAAAAAACCGGTTCTGGATAACCAGTTTTAAAACCGAACCAATTCGGTTGGGACTGGTTTGGGTTTTAGGTTTCAAAAACCGGTTAGTTACCGGCATCGATTTTTATCTTTGTATAAAATAACTGGTTCGGTTAAAAACCTGACCGGTTTTTCTAGAAAAACCGATTTGTACACCTCTATATTCCACTGCGATAACCGATATGTCAAGTATTGGTCCTTGACCGATATCCGATAGTTTACCGTATTAACTACTTAGGTATTATATTCATTCGTTAAACACATTATACGATCTTTTAATATTTTAAGTTTTTTAATACATTTTCAGTTTAAAACCGGTGTAACACTGGCGAGGTCAGCTGACCCACAACCCAACCGGTTTTGTTCGTCATAGTTTGAATCAAAACCATTGTTATGACCAGATAATTGTGTCTTACTTTTTAGGTGTAGTTGGCGGTCCCTTTTTTACAAAATTTGCTTCAACCGTCTAAATGTGTCTTACTTTTTTAGTGTAGATGGATTTGTAGAATGTTGGTTGATCCTATATTTTTTTCAATTTATCCATTCAGGTGTACCTGGATTTGTAGAATGTTGGTTGCTGCTATTTTTTTTCAATTTATCCATTCAGTAGGGATAATTAAAAATAAGTATCAAATAAAACTATTTAATAATAAGTCTTGGAATTCATTAACCGTGATTATATCTAATTATATATCTAATTCTTTTATAAACTATAAATGGCTTAATTTTAAACTTCAAATTAGCACTAAAAGCATATTGTAAAAAGGCATATGGGTTGAACTTGAGGACAAGCTGATTAAATGGAGTTTTGCTTCATGATCTTTCCATTATTTGAAATTTGAGAGATTAAATATTCCTCAAAATTTGCTATATCTTCACCTGTTTCTCTGGTATGTATTCCTCACATACAAAAAATATATGGTTGACTTAAGTTTTATACTTTTAATATTTTTTTATCAACTTTTTGCACAGGATCCGGATACCCAAAGCCAAGCGTATAGGATTCAGTACAAGTGGGACGCGATTTCAGCAATGCCTACAAACTTATATGGTCCTAGCGACAATTTCCACCCTGAGAATGCATGTGTTTTGCCAACATTGATGAGGAGGTTTCATGATGCCAAAGCTCCCGGAGATAAGGAAGTGGTGGTGTGGGGTCCAGGGTCACCGATGCGTGAGTTCTTGCACGTCGATGATCTTGCTTATTTAGTGCCGTTTTTGTTGGAAAAATATTCAATCTGGGTCATGTTAATGTGGGAGTGGGAAGGAGGTTCCCATTAAGGAACTTGCAAAGTTGGTGAAAGAGGTTGACAGGTTTGAGGTAGCGTTTGTGTGGGGATGGTTCGAAGTTTGATGATTGATGAAGTAGCAACGTCTCAATGAATTTCAAATGTGGTGCATAAAGAAAATCTTTAAGGACTTGTGATTTTTTTCATATTATTTTTTCCAAGTTAATTATAATTTAATATTTACCTAAGTAATGCAACGTTTCTTTCATTTAAAAGTTTATGTCAACATTGTTAAATAACATAATTTATTGTTAGACCACTCGTGTAACACACGGGTACTTAAACTATGTGGTTTATAAAGAGATTTTCAACGAATTGCATATACATGTATTTCAATTTGTCGTTGTAATCTAATATATTTGTTTGTGTTTTAGTGTGTATAAAATCATAATATTTATGTCAACGGTGATAATAAAGATATTTTCTTTTAACAGCCCGTGAAATTCACGGGTTCTTAAACTAGTTATGTATTGAAATTGAATGTGGGAGTGACACATGTGCAAAACCTCCAAATGGTTGCATAAGGGGATGCCACATGTGCAAAATCATTTGTGATAAAGCCATTGGGAGACATGTGACCCCCAATTGCTTGCTTTATTAGAGATATAGATAGTGATAGACACATTAAGAAGTTGCCACGTGGCGGTTGCCCATTAAAGAAGTTGCCACATGGCGGTTACCCATTAAGAAGTTGTCACGTAACAACTTTTTATTTTTATTTTTAATGTATGATATATAACTAAAAAAAAACTAAATTCTTAACTTTGCTTAATATTTTCAGGCGTTTTGTTATAAATTTTGTTGAGAGCAGAGTTCCATTCAAAATAAAGTGCACATTTTATTTTTTTATATATATGTTATATGAGTGCATGCTAGTATCGTGGTGGTACCCTGACGAACCGAACCGATTCCTACCAAACAATTGTTTTCAATAGACGTATATAACATGTTGTATCATAATTTTATTTATTTGTTTTTCTTTTTTCTGTTGCTATAACGAACGTCGGTACTGTAACATAACGAGATGAAGTGATACCAATCAAATTCTTATAGCGTAGCATGGGGAATCTAAAAGCGCAACGCGCCGGTTTTGATACCACTAGTTAATTTGAATCATACAACTATCTACATAATTATATATTTAATTATTTAATATTATAGTTATAAACTCTTGATAATTAAAAAATAATTCCTTTTTATTTATTATTAATAATAACATTTATATAATAAAATAATTAACTTGTAATCTAATTACAAATAATTAATTTACAACCCTTCAAGTTTATTATATATTAGATATTATATAATACTATAATTTTCAACATTTGTGTTCATTTTTGTTTGTACGATATGCAACATATGCTTGTATGGTGGTTTTTATTGAAATTGTGATATGCTTTTCTGAGATGGTGGTTTGGTTTTTTGGTAGGGGTATATAACCCCACCATCACATAACTCATAAGTTCTGTCTCTCTCTTACTTTGTACCGATGTATTTAAGGCGAACATCGTTGTATAGCGTTTCGGGTTTTACAACCGTTTTTTACCGTCGGTAACTTTATTGTCTTTTCCGGAAAAATCTAAGGCGTTTTCCTCTTTGTCTCCGACTGATCTTCATGTTAGCCGTCGAAGACGACCGAGTTGAGATGCCTTCTACACTGTGACAATGTCAACGGTGACACCGTTTGTTGTGGTTGATCCGATGATGATGATGCAACACTCATTTGAGGTTTTCCACCGTGTTTTTTTAGACCGACAACGATGTTTGTGGCGATCTTGGGTTTTAACGTTTATGCTTTTGTCTTTGCCGATGATGATCACCTTAAGGTTATCTGAGATGAAATACATGACCATTATGCAAAGTTAAACTGAGATCTGCAAAAAAGTAAAGGGATGGGTTGATGATGATAATGGGTTATACCTTATCTGAAGCATTATTTCTTATATATTTACTACTCTATTCTACAGGCTTTAAAATTTTTTGACTGAGGTACCGATTGTTTTTAGTTGTTTTAGAGGCTATGATGTTGTCTGAGCCTTTGCTTTTTTTTTTCTCTGAATGAAACGATTGAGATGGTTGGTTTGTGATGTAGCGTGTGTTATGATAACGAAAAACAAATCACGTTGATTCTGCGAATACCCGTGATGATCTTCCCCAATCCCCCAACATTCAATCCAAAAGGCAGAGAAATTGAAGTGAAAAGTGATTAAACTCGAAATTGATTTCTGACCATAGGAATTACATGAGCAAAACAGAAATAGAGACTGAAATTCAAAATGGGCCACAAAAAGGCCATGGGCCAAACATAAGCCTAAAAACAAAATGCATAAAACACCGAAAAAACATAAAAAGTGTCCAAAACTCCCATTAGAATGCATTTTCTGGGGCAAAACTTGTATAAGGCCCCTCCGGGCTTGCCACGACATGCTCCTCGTTTCAAGCTTCGATTTGACTGGTCGAACACCTAAAACGGAGACCCGTAGCCAAAGTTATGCTCGTTTTCGTAATTTACCTTTGGAAGCTTGATTATGGGCCTCCAGAAATGTCATGGCCAGATCCTTTACACTTGGGTCTGCATTAGTTTGTCGTCCAAGAGAGATGAAGATAGCGGTGGTTATGTGGTGGCGCCATGTTGACCTGGTTGCAGGTGGAAGTCGATATAGAGGGAGTGTTTGCTAAAACCTTTTTATCAGCTCATAAACTAGCTCCAAATACGGATATTCACCAGGATCCAAAATAAATCCGTTTTTAATAGAAATGATAGAGAGAGAAAGTGAGGGTGTGGTAGCGATGCGATGTGATGCAGAAGGTGTTGTTGATGTCGTGGACGACTGGCGTTCTGACGGAAATAACCTTTTTCACTCTTTAATGTATGAACTCTAAACATCAATTGGTTTTTGATTTTGATTTCCAGGTGAAGCTATAAACTCTTTCAAGATTAACAGTGATGATTTTGTGTGTGTGTGTGTGTGGGGGGGGGGGTGATGTTTGGTGGTAGTGGTGGTCTTTTGTGGTGGTATTGTTGGTGGTTGTAGAGACTAGAGAGGATAAGTTTGCTGGTGTGGCTTCTATTTTTTTTGGAACTACAACTTTCATTAAACACACCCCCTAGCAAGCTGCTAGGAAAGGGCCAAAACAAACAAACAATCAAACATCAAAAGAAAGCCATTTGCTCCAATCCATTCAAATTTCTTTCGATCTATTCCTAATCCACAAATAGCATAAGGATTTTACGTCACCGACAATCTTGTCCACTCTCACCGGCTCGTCCTCGAAGATGAGTGTTGATACATGTATGTGGACGCGACTCGAGTCGACGCGACTTGGTCCGGTTCGACCCGGTTAGGTTCGGCTCAAGCCCGACGTTACGACATTCCTCCGTCGTGCGCCCCAGAGTTCGACACGCGAAGCACGGAGAGCCGAGAATGTTTCCCGCTTGACACATCATCATGATGATGTCATCTTTGACTAAACTTCACAAATATGAAAACAAGTTAATCGGAACCGTGTGCATGCATGTTATTTAAGCTTGGGCCAATCAGAACTCAGCATGGGCTTCAACAACTATGGGCCAAAGCCCATTGGCGACGAAACAAATGTACAGTTGACGAAACAAGCATGTTTCGTCAACATCACCTCAGTTTCGCCAATGATGTTGTGATTCGCCAAGGTCTGATTCGCCAAAGATCTGTTTCGTGGTACTGGTGCTATAAATAGACAGTCTCAAGTCTGAAAATGTAAGACACAAGAACAGAGAACACACACGAGAGAGTTTGAGAGAGTTTGCAAAATACATTTGTAAACATTGCTTTGTAACTGAACCTTTTCATAGTATTAATACAGAGGTGTTAATCGTTGAATCTCGTGTCCATATTATTATTGCGTGTTCTATCTCGGTTTGCTTTCCCGGTTGGATTCCGCACAACCGGGTTGGTTTGTACACAAGGATTAGGCGACTAGATCCTCCCCTAGCCGGACCTACAAGTGGTATCAGAGCCTTGGCTCTTCTCCTTGTTAAAACCGAGTTGTTTTCGGGCGTTTTCCGGGTGTTTGAAGTTTTTATTTTTCTTTAAAAAATCTGGTTAAATCTTCAAATATCTTAATATTTTGCTGGAAGTTCACATAAAAACCTTGTTATTTTTCATTTTCACATGTTAAAGAGTGGTTTTTAGTGAAGTTTTATGCAAAATCTTGTGTTCGGAAGTTTTCGGTTCACCGGAAAACTCATATTTTACCGGAAAATTCATTGTGTTCTTACCATATTCATAGTGTTCTTCACATTTCATCTTTTTGATCTTTAAAAATTGTATGTGAAAGGTGTTAGTGTATTGGAAAGTGATAAGGGATTAAAATAATACAAACCTTACTTGTTTGGTGGAAAGCACCATGTGTTGAGCCGAAAGCACTTGTTAGAGAAAGATTAGTTTAGAAAGTTGTTTGTGTTGGGAAGTGTTATATTTGATTATAATATTTCAAAGCTTACTTGGTTGGTGAAACAACATGCTTTAGCCGAAAGGGGGTGTCTGTGTCTGTCAGAAGATAAGGTCAAACCAAAAAGTTCACCAACCCACTGTCAACTTTTAGACGAATCAGACATTTGACGAATCAAGTCTGATTCGCCAAAAGGAAGTCAACGAAACAAAAATTTTATTTCATTGACGAAACTGATCTTGGGCCACATGTTCTAATTCGTCAAAGCCCACTTTATTATTATTTCTATTTCGCCAAACAGTTTGTGGGCTTTTGTTTCGTCAAGACCCACTAAACAAACAATCTAGGATTTGTTTCGTCAATTGAGTTTGGGCCATTTATTTAAGTGGGTGAATATTGTTTTAAAATTTGTTTCGTTGACTGAAAACAATTTTCATTTCGCCAAACATATATTCACAACCTATTTCGTCAAGACCAAAGTTACCAATTCATTTCATCAAGCCTTTTGTTTCGCCAAAAGATTTTACAAAATTGTTTTGTCGAAACACTTTGTTAAATTTAAACAGAAGGTTTGCATTTGTGATTTAACTGTTTGTTTGAGGTGTGATTTACAGAGGTATTATTTTTCTTGATAAAAAATGAATCCAAGATGGGGTAGACTGGTAAATACAGATATGTATTTTGGTACTCCGTCTCCCGCACCGGCATCTTCGCAAGCTAATGCTATATCTACCGGTCAATGGGCATTCGTATCAAATCAAACTCCAAGTGTTCAAAGCATTTTATTAAGCGAGAGTGAAACGGGAAGTTTGAATAGGCCTCCAAAGTTGATGCACTTATATGAATATCCAGGATGGATTGACAGATTTCATACATATGTTCTTGGACAAAATACAGAATTGTGGTTGCGGTTCATCACAGATTTCGATCAAACAATAGAGGTTGCCGCATCATCTGCTGCTACGTTTGCAGATCTTACGGAAGATCAGAAGAAGGTCTATGACTTGGAAAAGAAGGCATATGCCATTCTTACTCAGGCGTTAAGTAAAGACATTTATCATCAATTTGTCAGTTACAAGACAACGAAGAGGTTGTGGGATGCATTGAAGACAAGGGGCGTAGGAAATGAAGCGACACGTCAATTGAGAAAAGACCTGCTAAAGAAAGAGTTTGATGGTTTTTCTTGTATGGAGAATGAATCTTTAGGAGATTTGACAAGTCGATTTAATCATTTGCTGACTGAATTGGCAAATTTTGAGGTTGTTACAGCTTCAGCAGAGATTGTGAAAAAGTTTGCAGATACGTTGCCACCTCAATGGAATACTTTCTTGGAAATCATGAAGTACAATGGCACTTTAGCTACAACAAGCTTCAATGACTTTGTTCAACTCCTGGAAAACAAGAATCAGGAAGAAACTCTCAAGGCAAAAAGAGTTCCCGTGCCACAAAATCCTGAAATGTATTATGGAACTTCTAGCACTTCTACAAAACCTTCTTCACACGCTCCAATTCAAACAGCGTTTGTGTCTAGCACTGACATGTATGGCAATACTATCCAAGTTCCGGTCCCTCCAAAAACAGACATGTATGGAAATCCGCTTGAACCAGTACCACAACAGCAAAGCCAACGACCTATCAGAGCAACTGATATGTTCGGAAATCCATTACCTGTTCGATCTACCGGAGCAACTGACATGTTCGGAAATCCATTACCTGTTAGTTCTACCGGACCAACAGACATGTATGGGAATCCACTTCCTCCTCCTCCTCCTCAACAGCAAGCGTGTTATGGAAGCACATCATCTGCTGGTCAACAATCAAAGCCAAATACAGTACGGCTTGACACCTCAAGCTTTTCTAAAGTCAGTGTGGAAGTAGCAAAGGAACACATGGAGCTGCTAAACACTTTGGTGAGCGCATACTGTGGATTAGTGGAAGGTCAGATTGGTAACATTAATCTGACACAAGAAGACTATCAGCAGATCGATAAAGAGGAGATGGAGATGATGGACATCAAATGGGCTTTTGCCAGTGCTGTTAGGCGAGCAAAGGATTTCATGGAAAGAACTGGTAGAACCAGCTTGGAAAGCAAGAAAGACACCAAGTATGGGTTTGATAAGCAGGCTGTTAAGTGTTTCAACTGTGGTGAACGTGGTCATTTCAAACGTGAATGTACGAGGCCATCTCAGCATGGAAACCAGAATCCCTTCAGAAATCAAGGCAACGAGCAGAACCAGAACAGGAACAATGTTCGTACATTGGTGCCTGTCAACAACCAGAGTCAAGCAGGACCATCTAATGCCAACCAGGCACTTGTGGTTCAAGTAGATGAAGGTTGTGATTGGTCAATTCAGTTGGGAAATGATGCTCCAGATGAAACAGCTTGTTTTGCTGAAGTTGTCAAGGATCTTAAACACGCCAGTGGTGGAGAATCTTCCACCAATGGTGGTGAATCTTCTGAAGATGAAGACAGCTCCGGTTACAGTGGAGGTTCAGATGAAGAGTCCTCGAGTTCAGGGAATGATCAGGAAGATGACACATCAAGTGCGTCAGTTAATGCAGATATTGATGAGCTATTGGAAGAAGCTGCAGCAGGAATTCAAAGAAGATCTATTTTGGTGGATCAAGCTGCTTATTCTTCGTCTTCTCTCCATTCAGCCTTTATGGCTAATGTCGACAGTTCATCAAGTCAGGTATGTGTCGATGAACCCACTGCTGCTATTTGTGATAATTGTGATAGATTGCATGTTAGATGTGCTGATTTGGATGCAAACATGTCTGAGTTGCAAGGCAAACATGATGCTTTACAAGCTAGTTTGTTTGACTTGCAAGACAAACATGTTTCTTTGAATGATAAGTGGTGTGAATTGCAAAGCAAACACGAGGCTTTGCAAGAGAAATATGATGTGACATTCATTCACAACCAGAAGTTGACCGTTGATCTTTCCAAGTGCACTGAAGCCAACATGTTTTATGAAAACCATGAAAAGGAATTTAAATCAATGATTGAAACGTTAAAGAAAGATAAAACAGAGCTGACAAAAATGGTTTCGAGAAAACAAACTGACATTAATTTGTATATAACTCGTCTTGAGGTAATGCAAAAGGAAATGGCTTGTGTTAAAACTGAAAGTGAGGCGATCCGACTCAAGTTAGACAGTTATTTGAGCTCTAGCTATGTGTTGGATCACATCATTGACGTTCAGAAAGAGAAACGGAATGTCACATGCATAGGTTACAAGAAATGTCCACCACCCGTGAGAAACAATTATGATGCCATGCCTGATGAGGAGTATAGAACTCACTTTGAACCATCTGTTCCTCTAGATGTTAATGAATTTGCAGCAGGACTCGGATACAAGAAAGAAGTATCGTCAGATTCAGATGTTTCAGCAGATACATTTGTAACTGCTGAACGGAATCAGGATCCTCCAGTTGTGATTGAGGATGCTGATTCTTCTGATGATGAATCTGATGATACTAATTCAGAAAAGTCTGATGCGGTGATAAAAGAAGAGGACATACCTCTTGAGAATCATATTCTGTGTGATCCTCCCGCAAAACCTGCTAAGACTGTTCCGACCGAGTCCACGTCTGCAAAAGAGGCTGAAAGTGTGGATTTGCTGTACACTCTTGTTGGTGATGATAAAATTTATTCAGACAAAGATTTTCCTATTAAGAATGTTAATCAATCATTAATCAGTAAAGTCTTTGAAAATTCAACAAGTAAGTTTTTGGGAAAGACAGGATCACATGTTACAGTAACACAGTGCCCACCTATTCCAAAGGCCGAAGTTCGAAAACAATATGGCAATAAAAAATTACCAACAGTGAAAAGGCAGCAAAATCATAACAAACCAAAAGAAAAGACACCGACTCAAACTCAAAGGAAGCCGAATCAGAAGAAGAGCAAAAATGTGAACTTTGTGAAATCTAAGGGAACAGACAAAATTCAAACGTTTGAAAACCAATCTAACTTAGATTTTGTCAAGAAAGCAACAGTGATGAAAAGGAATGAACCAAATAGTTCAAAACCTAGTACCTCGGGATCACAAAGTTCATCATCGGCAAGACGATCACATGATACTTCGGGGTTTGTTGAACGAAGATCATGTTTTGAATGTGGTACAATTGGGCATATCGTTCGAAATTGCCCGTATCTTCATAAGTTGAAAGGAAAAGATGATGATCCCCGTGAACGCAATCACCAAAAGTGATCTGTTTCTGTAAAACAAGATCCCCGACTTGTAAGAGAAAGGGAAAAGAAACAGAAACGCCAACAAGTCAAGGTGATTGAAAAGGCACTTAAAACTGATGTGGTTCAAAAACAATCTGTTTCAGTTAAGCCAGAAAACTCAAAACTTTCAAAAACTTCAAACAATCACGAAGTTAAATTGTCAAACAATCAAACTGGTAAAACAAAACAGACCTGGAAACCAAAAACTGTTGTTGAATCAGGGGGACCATCACAATTTTCAAATCATCAAAGAATAGAAGTTATTGTTGTTGATGAAAATGGAAGACCCAAGACCACAATGGCTTGGGTCCCCATCTCCAACTAATTATGTGAGTTCATGTGCAGGGTGATCCAGGAGGAACTATCAGTAGTCATTGGATTGTTGATAGTGGGGCATCCAGGCACATGACAGGCGACATGAAGCTTCTCTACGACGTTAAATCTATTAGAGGAGGTTATGTTGCTTTTGCTGGAGATAAAGGCGGATATATTACGGGTGAAGGAATGATTTCCAACGGGGTTGTTAGTTTTGATAAGATCAACTTTGTACAACAACTTGATCACAATCTTCTTAGTGTTTCTCAAATTTGTGATAAGCAGTTCTCAGTACACTTTGATGCAAATGGATGTTATGTGCTGAAACCCGGCTTCAAAATTCCAAAAGAATGGATTCTCTTGTCGGCTCCAAGGATAAATGATATGTATGTCCTTGATATGAGCCAAGCTATCACAACGTCTGCACAAGCAACTTGTTTCGTTTCCAAAGCCACAGAAAAAGACTCAATCTCTTGGCACAGACGAATGGGTCACATTCACTTACGCAAAATGAATCATTTGGTGTCAAATGAATTGGTGAATGGTGTTCCTCTTAAAAACTTTCATCTTCAAGACATCTGTGTCTCGTGCCAGAAAGGAAAACAAACGAAGAAGCGACACCCTACAAAGAAGATCAACACGGTGGCTGTTCCTCTTGAACGTTTGCACATGGATTTGTTCGGTCCTGTCAAGCACAAAAGCATTAGGAATGATCAATATTGCCTCGTGATAACGGATGATTATTCAAGATTTTCTTGGGTGGCGTTCATGGCACATAAGAGTGAAACCTTCGGTATTATCAAAAACCTGATCATTCAGATTGAGAATCTATATAAGTTGAAGGTTAGGCGGATACGTAGCGACAATGGTACTGAATTTAAAAATCATGCCATGGCAGAGTTTTGCACTTCAAAAGGTATTCTTCACGAATTTAGTGCAGCTTACACTCCTCAACAGAATGGCGTCGCTGAACGTAAGAACCGCACATTGATCGAGACTGCTAGGACAATGTTAGTAGAGTCACAATTGCCGATTCCATTTTGGACTGAAGCTGTGGCCTCTGCATGTTATACGTTGAACCGAGTCCTTACAGTCAAAAGGCACAACAAGACCTGTTTTGAGCTTATTAACAAACGGAAACCAGATTTGTCATATCTTGAACCGTTTGGAGCTCCGTGCACAATAATTGATCCTAATGGAAAGTTTGGGGCAAAAGCAATTGATGGATACTTTCTTGGGTATGCCACCCCTAACTTAAGAGTCTGGAATCTAGAGACTAAAAGGGTCGAGGAATGGTCTGAAGTCAGAGTACAAAGGCACACTTTACCAGTCAAATGTCCTGGTCAGCCTTGGATGTTTGAGTACGATGACTTTTTCAATTCGATCAATGTTGAAGCAGTTGAAGAAAATGCTGCGGCAAGGATGTTTTTCGAGAGCGACAATGCAACAGATTCACCGTTGGTTCGTCCCATTATTGTCAATCAAGAACCGTCTTCAGTGAACAATAATGCTCTCGACAATGAGGATTTTCACGATGCTACCGAATTGAACGAATCTTCAGAGGATGATGAATTTCTAGATGCAGATCAAGAGGCTCCAACAACAGCAGTACATGGTACTTCAGAGGGTACACCTCCAGTGGATGTCCCTAGAACAGTTGAAGCTACTGCATCATCCTCTTCGTCAATTCCGGGACTTGAATTGATTGTTGATCTCAATCTCAACAATCTGGGTACAAATATTCCAGTTCAAGATAATCCAGAAACAAGGATTCACAATACCCATCCTCAACAAAACATCATCGGAAATGTACAGAGTGGCATTCAAACAAGAAACATGTTGCGAAACAACAACAATGCAGGCTTGTATGCAACTATCCGAGAATCTGGTCAACAAAATGATTGGTCTTTCGCGTGTTATGTCTCACAGGAAGAGCCAAGAACTTGGAAAGAAGCTTTGAAAGATAACTCATGGGTTGAAGCGATGCAGGAAGAACTGCAACAATTCCAGAAGCTTGGTGTCTGGAAACTCGTAGAGAAACCTGCTGGTTACAAGAAGATTGGTACCCGTTGGGTGTTTAAATGCAAAAAGGATGACCGTGGAGTCGTTATTCGAAACAAAGCAAGGCTAGTCGTTCAAGGTTTTCGTCAGATTGAAGGGATCGACTACAACGAAGTGTATGCACCTGTTGCACGTCTAGAAGCAATTCAGATTTTTCTGGCTTATGCCTCATTCAAAGGTTTCAAGGTATACCAGATGGACGTGAAAAGTGCATTCTTACATGGTGTGGTGGAAGAAGAGGTGTACGTTGAACAGCCTCCAGGTTTTGAAGATCCTATCCATCCCGATCGGGTTTGGTTGCTCAACAAAGCTCTCTATGGTCTACATCAAGCACCGCGAGCTTGGTACGCAACCTTATCTAATTATCTGCTGGAGAATGGATTTCGCAGAGGTCTTATCGATTGTACTCTTTGTTGATGCAGATTTGTGTCCGATGCTTGTCGAATAGATTAGATTTATTATTTTACGCTGAATTTGTAATAGTTAGTGAAACGGTCTATCGAACGTGTATAGACCCGCTCGTTTGAAGTGGTCAAACGAGAGGGTTATTCGGTTGACCGTGTGTGTTTGAAAGACAAAGGGGTGTAGCTATAAATAGCAACCCTTTGCCATTTCAAACACTTGGAGTTTTTAGGAGGTTCAAGTCCTCACCAGGGAGAGATCACCACTTGCTCTCTCCCCGGATGTATACTTCTTTGGTATGGTTCGGTTAGCTTGTTAATCGGGCCGGCTTGCTTTGTTATGTTATCAAATCTATACAAGTAAGTATTTCATCTGTCTATGATCTTCCCGTCTATGAACATAATCATGATAATCACGGTTTCGGTCCCGAAAACGGTCCTACAAGTGGTATCAGAGCGGTTACATCACTGGAGAGGGAATGATTTCCAATGGTGTGGTATGTTTCGATAAGATCAATTATGTTCGTCAAATTGATCATAATCTTCTCAGTGTGTCGCAAATCTGCGATAAAAAGTTCACCGTGCATTTCGATGATGCCGGTTGTTATGTGCTTAAACCTGGTTTCAAAATTCCTGATGAATGGATTCTCTTATCGGCTCCAAGAATCAATGATCTTTATGTTCTTGATATGAGTCAAGCGATTACGACTTCTGCACAAGTCACATGTTTTGTCTCGAAAGCCACGGAGAAGGAGTCTATATCTTGGCACAGAAGAATGGGACACATTCACTTAAGAAAAATGAACCATTTGGTGAAAAACAATCTTGTGAATGGCGTACCCGTGAGAAGTTTTCATCTACAAGATATCTGTGTTTCGTGCCAGAAAGGGAAACAAACAAAGAAGTCTCACCCTTTGAAGAAAATCAACACTGTTGGCATGCCTCTCGAACGTCTTCATATGGACCTCTTTGGACCTATGAGACACAAAACAACGTTCAGAGATGTGTATTGTTTAGTAGTTACTGATGACTACTCTAGATTTTCTTGGGTAGCTTTTATGGCACACAAGAGTGATACTCCTCAAATCCTCAAGGATCTTCTTACAATGTTGGAAAATCTCTACTCGTTGAAAGTTAAGAGGATCAGAAGCGACAATGGAACTGAATTCAAAAACCGGATTATGGATGAGTTCTGTACATCTAAAGGCATTCTTCATGAATACAGTTCTCCTTACACTCCACAACAAAATGGTGTCGCGGAGAGGAAGAATCGGACGATAATTGAAACTGCAAGAACAATGCTGGTAGAGTCGGCATTTCCTGTTCAGTTCTGGGCAGAGGCTGTGTCGACTGCTTGCTACACATTAAACCGAGTTCTTACGGTTAAGAGACATGGCAAGACTTGTTTCGAACTTCTACAGAAAAGGAAACCAGATCTTTCAATTCTAGAACCTTTTGGTGGTCCATGCACTATGATTGATCCGGATGGAAAGTTTGGAGCGAAAGCTATCGAGGGTTTCTTCCTTGGATATGCTACACCAAATTTTCGTGTTTGGAATCTGACTACCAAAAAGATTGAACTATGGAGTGAAGTACGGGTTCAGAGATATACAGATCCTGTTAAAGCTCCAGGTGATCCTTGGATGTTCGATTATGATGGGCTATTTAACTCCTTTGACCTGCCGATTTTTGATGAAGATTCTGCAGCTGCTAGAATGATATTTGATAGTGACAATGCTGCTGAGTCATCATTAGTTAGACCTGTTGTTGTTAACTCACAAAGTTCTAATTCGTCTAACAACACGGTTCAAAATGAGGAAGTTGAGAATGCTACTGAATACAATGAGTCATCAGAAGAAGATGAAGAAAATCTTGATGCGACTGAAGGTACTAAATCTCCAGTTGTTCCAGTTCAGGGTATTTCTGTTGATACTCCTCATGTGCAAGTCGATGATACTGCTGAAGGAAATGCATCCACTTCTACGCATATTCCAGGTGTAGAGTTGGTTGTTGATCTTAATATTAACAATTTGGGTGTTAATGCTCGTGTTCCTGAAAATCCTGAAATGAGGATACACGATACCCATCCACAGCAGAATATCATAGGAGATGTCCAACAAGGTGTGCAGACACGTAATCAGCTGAGAAACAACCCGAGTGCTGGTTTGTATTCAGCTATTAGAGAATCTGGTCTACAAAATGATTGGTCTTTCGCGTGTTACGTTTCACAAGAAGAACCAAAATCTTATAAGGAAGCTTTAAAAGATAATTCATGGGTTGAAGCCATGCAGGACGAACTGCAGCAATTTCAAAAGCTTGGTGTTTGGAAGCTTGTTGAAAAACCGGAGAATTACAAGAAAATTGGAACACGATGGGTTTATAAATGCAAGAAAGATGATCGTGGAGTTGTTATTCGCAACAAAGCGAGACTGGTTGTTCAGGGCTTTCGTCAGATTGAAGGCATTGACTACAATGAAGTTTATGCACCTGTTGCACGTCTGGAAGCTATTCGAATCTTCTTAGCTTATGCTTCTTTCAAAGGATTCAAAGTTTACCAGATGGACGTTAAAAGTGCTTTTCTTCATGGTATTGTTCAAGAAGAGGTGCATGTCGAACAACCTCCAGGTTTTGAAGATCCTATTCACCCCGATCGGGTTTGGTTGCTCAACAAAGCTCTTTATGGTCTACATCAAGCACCTAGGGCTTGGTACGCAACCTTATCAAACTATCTTCTGGAGAATGGATTTAGACGAGGTCTTATTGATTGCACACTCTTTATCAAAGAACAAGATGAAGATCTTCTGCTGGTGCAGGTATATGTTGATGATATAATATTTGGGTCTACTAATGACTCTTTATGTAGGCAATTCGAATGTGTTATGCAAGAAAAGTTCGAAATGAGCGCTATGGGAGAGATGAATTTCTTTTTGGGCCTTCAAGTTCAACAAACAGAGTCTGGGATATTCATCCATCAGACTAAATATGTTGGTGACATTTTGAGCCGATTCCAAATGTCAGATGCAACGCCCATTGGTACCCCACTTCCGCAGAATCACGGGATTACTCCGGATTTGAAGGGAGAAAGCATCAACTCCTCGTACTATCGTGCCATAATCGGATCTCTCATGTATCTTACCGCTTCGAGGCCTGATATCATGTACCCAACATGCTTACTAGCAAGATATCAAGCAAACCCGAAGGCCTCTCATCTGTCAGCTGTCAAAAGGATTCTACGCTATTTGAAGGGATGCCCAGACCTCGGTCTTTGGTACCCTAAGGATGATAGTTTTGAATTAATTGCATACAGTGATTCTGATTTCGGTGGTTGCAAAATCGATGGCAAATCGACAACAGCAGGATGTCAGTTCCTAGGAAATCGACTCGTCACGTGGCAGTGCAAGAAGCAAACGTGTGTTGCTACATCAACATGTGAAGCAGAATATATTGCTGCCTCGAGTTGTTGCTCCCAAGTTCTTTGGATACAACAACAAATGCGCGACTACGGTTTAGAATTCCTATCTACTCGTATGTTTGTTGATAATAATGCTGCCTTGCAAATCACTAGAAATCCTGTGCAACATTCTAAGACTAAACACATCGACATTAAATATCACTTTATCCGTGACTGTTTTGATAAGAGGTTAATCGATGTCGTTCATGTCCCCACTGATCACCAACGTGCCGACCTGTTTACAAAAGCTTTTGATAAATCACGTTTTGATTATCTACTTTTGGTCAATGGCATTAAGGTGATACCTGAGTAAACTTCTTTGGCTGATCGTTTTTGTAAATATTTTCGTAAACTTTGAAAATTCAAAAAGATTTTAGTTTTCGTAAACTTTGCGAATTTTAGGGGGAGATATTTCAAGAAAATACAAAAACATTGCAAAAGTTCAAAATCCAAAAAGATGTCCTTACTTTCTGTCGTTTCGTTTGAAAAATTAAAAAAAAAATTTCAAAAACAATAGAAAAACCAAAAATGAGTTTCTTGGATAAAGGAAAATGATGAATTACAAACTGGTGTGGTCGGTCAATGTGCTCAAAATGCAAAATAAAAAGAAAAATGATAAGTATCTCTACTAACGATGTATCGGTAGGCTCACAATCAGACTAAAATGTGCAGGATGATACAAACCTAACAGACTTCAAGTCAGGTGGGAACCGCTCATTGGCATATGGTCTTAGTACCGAAATTTCGTTTGAGAGATTGCCGAGATCTGAAATATTCGGTCTTTATGCTGCTTATCATCTGGGTATCATGGTTGTATCAAACCGTAAAAATAACGGAGACGAAGTCTAAGATCTTCCATGATACTATACATACGTGTACATACTGCATTCTCCTCAATAAGTGATTATATATCACAGATTCTTTGCGGGAGTCAAGTTCGTCTCTCTGCTGTACGAAAGTACTGACCTGTTCACGGACTTGCTCCTGTGCCCTCATGCATCTGAAAATCAAGTTCCTCATCAATAAGTGATTCTATCACATAGGACTTGTTTTCAATCAAAATAAGTGAGTCTCTCACATTTTTATACGGTCAAACAGATGATAATCGGTATACTCACCGGTAAGATGAATTCTCGTGCATACCTTGATATGGGAATGTGTCGTGAGTGGATTTACATCGACTTGTAAGTATAATCCTTACCGTTAATCGTATCTCTTAAATTATGATTATGTCTGATCAGTTTGAGCTTATGTGGACCACAATACCGATAATCGAGGTAGTATACTTATCCAGAGCTTTAAACAGAAATCAAAATCATGTTGACTAAGACCGTAAGCTGGTATGATTCCTTGTCCTTGAGATTCGCAAAAAGATTGCACTTGTACAGTTGTTTAGTGTTTTTAACAGTTTTCCGCATTTTCATTTAGTTTACTATGCTTTAAATTTGTTTTTAGTATATTTGTGAAAAGTTCGTTTTTGATTAAGCCGAAGTTGTTGCTTGGTGTTTTCTACCGGAAGCCTGAAACCTTCTTCATAAAAACGTTCTTGCATTTGAAAATTCAAACTGAATGGAATTGTGTTCATAATCTGTTTTGACTGCAAAATATTTCCAGCCTGGGTGTTGCTGTTTTGAAAAATCTGTTGGTGAAACAGACCTGTCACGAATCACAAGTGTTGACGAATCAACATAGTCGACGAATCAAATCTGATTCGTCATAACAGACGACGAATCACAGGAGCCCAAATCTGTTTCGTCATGGGCTAAAGTTAAGGCCCAAGTTCAAGCCCAAGTTTCTGTTTCGCCGGGCCCATTTCAGTTTCGTCGAATCCTCTGATTCGTCGAAACAAGGCAGTATATATATAGGTCCCACTTGTTCACTTTTTCAAAACATCAGTTATCTTCTTCTTCACACAACCAAAACCCAAACCTACGGTTTCTCTGCAAAATCGCACAAAACATCAGTTTTTAGTCAAAATTTTACAAAATTCAAAGGTAGAAACATGTTCTGATTTACATTCCGAACACTTTGAACCGTCGGGTTTTTCATCCGAAAACCCTCAGAAACCCTTTGAAAACTTGTTTTTCTTTGATTATGTAGGTGTTGTTGTTGCATGTTCTTGTGTTTTCATTCTAATCTTATAGATTTAGGGTTATCAATGTTTTGTTTTGCTTTGATTTGGATGTGGGTTGTTATCATAAAAACAGGGGTTTGTTTTTGAAAATGGTATTATCTGTTTTTACAAAGGTTTTTGTTCGGAAAAACATTTATGGGTGTTTATAAATGGGTTGGGTATAAATGATGTTGATTGAATGTGTAAATGTTTATATCTGATATTGTTTTAAACCCAATACGGCGAAACTGATAAAACCCCCAAATTGACGAATCTGATTTAACCCTAATTCCGGCGAATCAACCATTTGACGAATCAGACGACGAATCAAACATGACGAATCAGAATGGAACGAAATAGACTCGACGAATCAAAAAGTCGACGAATCAAACCAGTCAAATGGTCAACCCTCTGTTTCGTCGTTCAATCTTCTGTTTCGTCGTTGATACTCTGTTTCGTCGTCAATGCCTTAGCAGTTTTTCTGATGTTGCTGTTTGTTCACAGTAGACATGTTTAAATCAGTTATCTGTTATGTGAATACATGAAAGTGTATTCATACATGTCTAAATGCTATGTTATATAAATTGAGACTTATTCTGGACATTTTCATGTACAGATGGCTCCTAAAGCACAGCAAGAAAAGGGAAAACGCAAGAAGGCGATCAAGAAAGAGAACAACACTGAAGGAAGATTAGAAGACCAAAGACGAGTAACAGACAAGGGGGAGTTTGTTGATGCATTTTTAGTGTCTGTAACTAGTCTTGTTTTAACGATGTATTTTGAATGGTCTTTTATTAATTATCGAGTCTGTATGTTATGTTGACCAAGTCAGATATCCTCCTATCTACTTGTGTACAACTTATTTGTCTCTTTTGGTATGTAATGTTTTATGAACAATGCATGTTGCATTAAAGGGTAGTTTTGTCATTACTATGTTTATATGTTGCTGATTGTTGCTGTCTGATAACAGGAACAAACACAACAGTTGCAGTATTCGACGAAACAGACTTCTGTTTCGTCGGAACACTTCATGGCGAAACAGACTTCTGTTTTGTTTGAAGGTCATGACGAATCAGACCTTGATTCGTCATGTATTGGGCTGTTCCAGGCCCAATGTCTGGCCCATATTCAGATTCGTCAAACACTTGTGTGTTTCGTCGATATCAATGGCCCAGGGACTATATAAGCAACACTTTGTGTTCATTTGAACTGAGAGATAAGAAACAGACCATAGTAACAAAACTCTGCCAAAATTTCATCTGAACTGTGTTTGTATCAGTTGTAATAGGTTCTTATCCCGTTAATCAATCGAGTGTGTATCATTGATTAATCCGTTGTTATTATTGCTATATATGTTTGATTTGGCATAGTTACGTGGATTCCGCACACGTAACCGTGTTTACTATAAACAAGAGATTCGGTTCGTAATCGATCCTCAGATTTCGGGACCTACAAGTGGAAATTTTAGGGTTTCCGACGAAACCCCACGTCCCATGACGAAACGAAAATCTTTGGCGAAACAGTAATCTGTTTCGTCGTTCTACACACGTCAAATCTGTTTCGTCGACTTCTGTTTCGTCAGCCAACATCAGTTTCGTCGTCCCCCAAATGTGTTTCGCCGGAGTACTTTCGTCGGCTGAATCAGATGTTACCAGAGAAAGAGATGATGTCTGCACAAAAGTTCGTTGTTTGGAGGTCTGTGTATCTAAGGTATAGATTGAACAGGGATTTTGAGTTCGTTCAACGCAGACCCGGAAGATCCAGAATCGATGGTTGAAAATATGCTGGACGACGTCTCCAGTGAATCTACTGGTCTCCGATTCAGATGCTGATCTCCGTTCAGACATCAACTGGTCAGCCGTACCGATTATACCCGATATCGTACCCACCGTTAACACCAGAAACTGTACCGGCGGTTACACCAATGGATGATGGCAGGTTCACTGTTGATTTGTTACCGGAATTTATGGTTTTGGGAGTTATGTTCTTTGGGTATCGATTTTTGATTGTTGGATGTGTTTATCGAAGAGAGAGAGAGACTTGAAAGTTGTCGGCTGTTGCTATTGTTTATCGAAGAGGCAGATATGTCGGCTGAACTTAGAAAAGGGCTGTGGATGTTTGGTTATCGAGAAAAGAGGAGAGAGACACAATATGTCGGCAGAATTGCAAGTCAAATGAATTGGCAGTTGGGTTTTATTAGATGCATTGTAAATGTAGTGGGCTGTAAATGCAAGTTGACAATCTTTATTTGGGTCAAATGTAAATGTTGTTACTACAAGATGATGGGCCACATGTTACTCAGCTTTGGGCCATTGAAATCACATTACATCAGATCTGTTACTCCCATGTGCATTCGAATATTATTGGAGGGCCACTCACATATTATGGGCCAGGATTTATAGTGTTGGCAAACTTATTATGTGTTGGGCTTTTAATATTGAAAGACATCAAATAATTCAATTTGGGCCAGGAGTACAAGTGGGCTGTATTTAAGAACATGGATTATTAGAGGTCGGGTGTTCGCGAAGATTATTGAACCGGGCTTCCAAATTTTAACATCAAATTCGTACGAATTTGGGAGCGCGCGGGATGTTGCGGCATGATGAAAACAAGAGATGATGAAAACTTGATTGTTGAAAAATTGTGGGGTAGTCACGGTTACCGATGAAAATGTCAAAAATGGTGACGCGACTACAATGGGCCAAAAACCAAAAACAAAACGGTATGTTCACTTCCGCACGTCAGTATTTATGTTTGTTATCGGTTATTCGAAGATGTTCGAAAGCATTTTGTTTATTGTCATATTTTCGCATTTGAAAACGAACGTATGAACCTAGAATGTCAATACCGGTCCTAACGAATCCAAAAGGTCGAAGAGTATATGCCTATGATGAAAGTTTTCAGATTAGGTGTTAGCAGAACCTTGGGGGGATACAAGTCGGATCCTACGGGGTATTAGGGGACGTTCTTATTCAACTAGAATATGCAAAGAAGAAAGCCGTTTTCGTGATTTTTCGAAAAACCGAGAACATTTGAAAGATTCTACTCAGTGGAGAGAATTTGTTCAGTAAAGATTGACGACAGTTCCGCTAAGTGAAGGGAACTGGTGAACATTTGAAAGTTAACGACAGTTCCTTTAAAGTGGAAGGGAATCTGTTAAGGTTTAGAGATCTTACCAAAGAAATGGGGGAATAAAAATTTTCGTATGTTGAATTTCTTCGGTAAATTTCTAAACGCAATCACAGGTGGTAGAGTTTGTGATTTTCTAGTGACACAAAGACAGTTTACAGAAGACAGTTCACCAGAAACCTCTATCAATGTAGTATGCTTGAAGATCAAGACTTGATGCAGTTTTTAAAAGAATGGAACCCTTATCAAATGCCGGTTGGAGTATTGGAAGATCAGCGGAAGATCGGTCAATTGAGCCTTTTGAGGAAATTGCACAGCGCCCAACACGGATACGCGTACTTTGAGGGGGAACTATTATACAAGAAGCGTCAAGATACTACTTACCTGGATCATCGGTTAAGGGGGAATTTGTTAATACAGAGAAGATGAATACTTGACTGAAGATCGATTGCAGTTGCATTTTCAGCATTCGACAGCAACGGACAAGGGGGAATTTGTTGATGCAGATTTGTGTCCGATGCTTGTCGAATAGATTAGATTTATTATTTTACGCTGAATTTGTAATAGTTAGTGAAACGGTCTATCGAACGTGTATAGACCCGCTCGTTTGAAGTGGTCAAACGAGAGGGTTATTCGGTTGACCGTGTGTGTTTGAAAGACAAAGGGGTGTAGCTATAAATAGCAACCCTTTGCCATTTCAAACACTTGGAGTTTTTAGGAGGTTCAAGTCCTCACCAGGGAGAGATCACCACTTGCTCTCTCCCCGGATGTATACTTCTTTGGTATGGTTCGGTTAGCTTGTTAATCGGGCCGGCTTGCTTTGTTATGTTATCAAATCTATACAAGTAAGTATTTCATCTGTCTATGATCTTCCCGTCTATGAACATAATCATGATAATCACGGTTTCGGTCCCGAAAACGGTCCTACACTCTTTTCATCAAAGAACAAGATGGAGATCTTCTACTGGTACAGGTATACGTTGATGATATTATATTTGGTTCTACTAATGATGTTTTGTGTAGGAATTTCGAGCGCATTATGCAGGATAAATTCGAGATGAGTGCTATGGGGGAAATGACTTTCTTTTTGGGCCTACAAGTACAACAAACTGAGTCTGGGATATTCATCCATCAGACTAAATATGTTGGTGACATCTTGAGCCGGTTCCAGATGTCTGATGCAACGCCCATCGGTACCCCATTGCCGCAAAATCACGGAATTACTCCAGACTTGAAGGGTGAAGCTGTTAGCCCCTCATACTATCGCGCGATGATCGGATCTCTTATGTACCTCACAGCATCACGACCAGATATAATGTACCCAACGTGCCTGCTTGCCAGATATCAAGTCAACCCGAAGGCCTCACATCTTGCAGCTGTAAAAAGGATTTTTCGTTATTTGAAGGGTTACCCTGACACCGGTCTGTGGTACCCTAGGGATAATAACTTTGACTTGATCGCATTCAGTGATTCTGATTTTGGCGGATGCAAAATCGACGGCAAATCCACAACGGCTGGATGTCAGTTTTTGGGAAATCGCCTAGTCACATGGCAGTGCAAGAAGCAGACGTGCGTTGCTACATCAACATGCGAAGCTGAATACATTGCTGCCTCAAGTTGTTGCTCCCAAGTCCTATGGATCCAACAACAAATGCGTGATTACGGTTTTGAATTCCTAACAACTCCTATTTACGTTGATAATTCTGCTGCCTTACAGATCACTAAAAATCCTGTGCAGCATTCAAAGACTAAGCACATCGAAATTAAGTATCACTTCATACGTGATTGCTTTGAGAAAAGGCTAATCGATGTTGCTTACGTCCACACCGATGACCAACGTGCCGACCTTTTTACCAAAGCATTTGACAAATCTAGATTTGACTATTTATTACTGGTAAACGGCATTAAGGTCAAGCAAGAGTAAAACCAACATCGGAAAATCATTTTTGTACATACCTTTGTGTTTTAAATTTGTCTTAGTTTATTGATTTTAGGGGGAGTAAATCCAAAAATTTGAAAATCCAAAAACATTGAAAAATTTCAAAAACACAAAAACAATAGAAAAACAAAAATGAGTTTCCTGGCGAGTAAAAGAGAAAATGATAGTACATTAGTGGTCTGTCTAAACCTCTTTAAACCTTAAATGAAAAACGATAAGCAGCTCTATATAAGATGTATCGGTAGGCTCACAATCATTTTAAAGTGTGCAGGGTGATATAAACTTAAATCGACTGAAGACCAGGTGGGAACCATTCATTGGCATATGGTCTTAGTACCGAAATTTCGTTTGAGAGATTGCCGAGGTTCTGAAATATTCGGTCTTTATGCTGCTTATCATCTGGGTATCATGGTTGTATCTTTTACCGAAAAATAACGGGGACGCAAGTCTAGATCTTCCATGATACCATACATACGTGTACATACTGCATTCGACCTCAATAAGTGATCAACAATCACATGTCCAAACAAATAAGTGATAAAATATCACATTTTTCCGGGAGTCAAGTTCGTCTCTCTGCTGTACGAAAGTACTGACCTGTTCACGGACTTGCTCCTGTGCCCTCATGCATCTGAAAATCAAGTTCCTCATCAATAAGTGATTCTATCACATAGGGCTTGTTTTCAAATCAAATAAGTGAGAATCTCACATCATATACGATCAAACAGATGATAATCGGTATACTCACCGGTAAGATGAACCCTCGTGCATACCTTGATACGGGAATGTGTCGTGATGTGGATGAACACCGGTCGGTAAGTATAAATCATACCTTAACGTATCCCCTCGCCATGATTACATCTGATAAGTTGAGCTTATGTGGACAACAATACCGATAATTGTTATAGGATGCTTATCTTAATGTTAATTAACTGAACAACAAGAGCGTTTTGGCATGACCGTACACTGGTATGATTCTCTTACCCTCGAAACTCGCAAAAAGAATGTCTGTAAATATTTATTTAATGCTTTCAGTTTCTGCATCTCTGTATATATTTATTTACTGCTTTCTGTCTTTACATTTGAAATATTCAAAAAGTCCAAAAAGATTTTAGGTGTGTTTTAATATAAACTTTCTAAAAGCCAAAAATATTTTATTTTTATCTTATTTTCGATTGTACGATGTTGGATCTCGAGTCTTCGTTATCTGAAACCTGAACGAAAACCGAAATGACTAAATCTTCATAAACGGTCGAAATTTGCAAAGTGTTGAAAGTTAAAATTGAAATTGATAAAATACATTAAACTTTCAAACTATCGGACGGTGTTTGATTAAACAATGGTCACACGTGTGTCGTTTGTTTATGTTTACTATATTCCAAGCAGTTGTTCTCATTACGCGTTTAGATTTCTTGCATGTGCAGATTCTAAAGGCAAGGAGAACATGGTCGATGACAAGCCTCGGAATGAAGACACAACGTGAAGGCACTCAAATGATGAAGATGATCGAGTTGCCGCTGGCCATCATCAACACCATAAGGATCTCAAGTATTGAAGATCAAAAGATTCACGAGCATACCTCAAAGGAGAGCTTATGTTAAGGGGGAGTTTGTCAACACACTTCCTATATGAAACGGGGAGTTTGTTGATACACTTTCTTCTTACAAGACGTGAAGACTTTGAAGATCCTCCGACATAGAAGACATGAAAGGCGAATCTCGCGAGTAGCGTCCAAGGGGGAGTTTGTTGATACATGTATGTGGACGCGACTCGACTCGACGCGACTTGGTCCGGTTCGACCCGGTTAGGTTCGGCTCAAGCCCGACGTTACGACATTCCTCCGTCGTGCGCCCCAGAGTTCGACACGCGAAGCACGGAGAGCCGAGAATGTTTCCCGCTTGACACATCATCATGACATCATCATGATGATGTCATCTTTGACTAAACTTCACAAATATGAAAACAAGTTAATCGGAACCGTGTGCATGCATGTTATTTAAGCTTGGGCCAATCAGAACTCAGCATGGGCTTCAACAACTATGGGCCAAAGCCCATTGGCGACGAAACAAATGTACAGTTGACGAAACAAGCATGTTTCGTCAACATCACCTCAGTTTCGCCAATGATGTTGTGATTCGCCAAGGTCTGATTCGCCAAAGATCTGTTTCGTGGTACTGGTGCTATAAATAGACAGTCTCAAGTCTGAAAATGTAAGACACAAGAACAGAGAACACACACGAGAGAGTTTGAGAGAGTTTGCAAAATACATTTGTAAACATTGCTTTGTAACTGAACCTTTTCATAGTATTAATACAGAGGTGTTAATCGTTGAATCTCGTGTCCATATTATTATTGCGTGTTCTATCTCGGTTTGCTTTCCCGGTTGGATTCCGCACAACCGGGTTGGTTTGTACACAAGGATTAGGCGACTAGATCCTCCCCTAGCCGGACCTACAATGAGTTTGTTCCTAGCCTTCCATAAACAACAACATACATACCACCAACATGATAACATATAATATCTTTCTCCTTTTGTTTGTTCCAGTCACTTGTTTATGAGTTTGTTCCTGCCCATTCCCAAGCATCTTGATCGCTCCCAAACCGAAACCCCACAAACTTCTAAAGCAAAGTTTGTAGCTCCATATTTGCACCATCTGACAATCTGGCCCATTTCCAGACCCATTCGAAGTGTAACTCTGCCTTATTAAGCTTTACTCGGTCTTTTATCATGCAAATTTCTACTTTTCCTCAGCGAACAAAACAGGAAACAGGTTTTTGAGCGGATCTTATCTAGCCACGGATTGATCCAAAAATGGATTTTCCCGCCATCCCCCACTTTCCCTTTAATCTCGTTACCCAAAGTAGTGTTTGATAATAATTGGTTTTCAAGATTAGCTATGGTACCCCAAGCTCCTGCGATGGTTTTATTAAAAGGAACAATCGGCCAAGTCCTATGGCAGACTCGACGTTAAAGTATTAATTAACCATCAAGCTAAGCTCGAGTTTTTGAAATCTTGATGGAAGTGAGTCGTAAGTGTACCATCTTAGATTATGTAGTGTGGGGACTTGAAAGGAGATATAAGTGAAAAAAAGATCCCTCTAATAATTTGTTTAATCATTGTTTTAGACATTGAAAAATAATATTAATTTGTAATAACTAAATATTAAAAATCCAATAAATAATTTGTAATGCCTCACCGTGGTGGCTGGTGTGCACGTCACGAGCCCTGTTGATGTGGCAGCTTTGAACCACCAAATGAAGCCCACAAGACAATGTCTTATATTCGAGTAGAGCTAACTGGCATTCCATCCATGATGTGCAAATGAAATTTCTCTGAATAGTTTCAACTATCAACAAGAAAACAAGGCAGTTGCTTTGAGTGGTTATACAGTGATGGGGAATAGATCAAAGAGAGCTAACCCATTCCTACGTGGACCAACTAGATAAAGGGAAACATGGGAGAAAAGACCCAAAATTTAAACATGGTAACTAGGGCTACGATTGGAGTTATGGGGCACACGAGTAGGCGTTAGAAAGATCTCGATGACCTGTAATTCCTTGATTTAGGGCTCTAAATTCGTCAATCACGAATTTCCCCCAATTTCGTCAATCTTCTAGACATTCCTTTTTAGCTAATATCACGTAAATCAATGCTTAGCGTGATTTTCGTTTTTATTTATGGTGTTAATATTAGTTTATCTTAGATAGTTTGTAATTTCGAAAATTTGGCAAACTTGCCATATCTAGAAAAAAATCCTATAAAAGGGCTCCTCATGTATTTTATTTTTCATTCATCAATTATTCGGTATTCTTTGTGTAGGATCGTTTTGTGACCCAAACGAGTCGTTCAGAAGAGATTTATCAGTTTCAGATGCGGAAAATAAGAAACTGAAGATGAAACAGCTTGTTTAACACTTTAATCCTCTTATGTATTGATATAACAGCGTTTACAAACGAAAGGAAAACCGGCAGCACCTCGGTATCTCTTTCTGGCAATTGTTACAAATGAAATGACAAAATGCCTATTTATAGTGTTCAGCTTTCGCTTGAAACTAACACTCATAAGTTCAAGCGAAACCTATAAACAATCTTTCAAGCGAAACCAATCATCATTTATCTTCAAGCGAAACCTTTCATTTTGTCTTCAAGCGAAACCTTCAATTCTTGTTTCATGTGAAAGTCAATTCTGTCCGTATGTCCTTCTAATTTATGTGATGATGTAATATGTGATGTCATTTTCATGATGTCATCAATGAGTAGGATGACATCATGTCTTGATCAAAACCGCAACGAAACTGAGACTCGACATAAGACGAAGACGACATATGAATGCACCAACACTTTGAGATACAATCTTTTTATTTTTATGGTTTCCGCTCAGCATCATACGTGTGTCTGAGTCCATTTCTCCGCGGGTCAAATATAAAATCTGTTCCATTTTGAGAATCAGGATTCCAATTGTCCGATTTAACAATGCCTAGTGAGCGGCAAAGTAAGGCTTTTATGAACCGTATTATTTTATTTGGGAGTTGTCCCAATCGGCAACAGTTGCATCACAATTGGCCAACCTGTATTCTAGTTCAAAAGTTCGTCAAAATGAAAGGATCTATGAGTACCGTGAAGAAACAACACTTGATACAAAGGAGTTGAGAACGAGAGATTATGAAGTGTGTGTTTTGTAAGATTAAATATATTATTATTGTAATATTTAATCTTGTAGCCATTATAATCATTTATATTATCTATATCTATATCTATATCTATATCTATACTATATTAATAAGCATATCCAAAGGACTTCTTAAGGTCATAAGAATTTTCTTAAAACACCCCTAAAGCATGATGTACAAGTCTTTTAAGCACCATAAAACATCACTTTCCACTTATACCCTTTTACTCAAATAAACACGGATTGAGATCTACGCCGTCCATTTTCAAAGAAGTACACCACACGGATTGGGATCTGCACCGTCCATTCAATTTTCAACTCCCGCTCATACCCAATTCCCCATACATCCCTGTCTTCTTTTCATTTTTCATTTGCAGAGGATAGAGAGAACAAGAGAAGAGAGAATGTTAGAGAGAGGAAGAAAGAAAGAGGTATTCAGGTGAAGATCGGAAGTAGCGTTGTGCTCAGGTATGTGTAATTTTCATCCTAATATCCTTATCACCAGATCTCTAGGTTTTTCTTCACCTTTTTTTTTGGTTATACCAGGTTTATTCTTCCGTCTTAGCTCGCTTTCTCCATAGCGATGGTTGCTGAAGACGAAGCAGCGGTGATTAAGGTGGTTTTCATGGTGGTTCACCGTGGTTGTTGACCACTTGACCTTCCCAACGACTGAGGTTGTCGGCGACGACCTAGGGTTCATAATATGTAAGGTTTCTTATCCAGATCTACTTTCCAACCAGTTCAGATAGAAGTTTGGGTATTTGAAATATGTGTAATCTTAATTTTCTGATTTTAGGTTTAGGTTTCAATTACTTTCTTGACGTTTTTCTGTTTTAGAGTAATCAATGTCAGCTTGAAAATTTGCAGCTAGAAAATTTTCTTTTGGATGCTTGTGGAAACCTAAAAGTTTCAGATTCTGGATCGAGTATTCTTTCTCGACATGTTAGGGTAAGTAAAAGATGTTAGCTTTTAATTGTTATTTGTGTTGAATCTTATATTGAATTCTAAATGAGAGAGAGAAAGAGAGGGAGAGAGGGAGTGAGTCAGAGAGAAAGAGGGAGGGAGATTAGTTTGCTTGGTTGTTTTATTTTATAGCATAAACCAGTTGTTGACTTAACCGGGTAATGCATATTTTGTAGGTTATGATGGGACTGCAATCGATTGGGATGATTTGGCCCATGTAAGAACTTGTTTCATGATGTTTTATTTATTACAAGATTGTCGTTGTGTTTTTTATTTTTTATTTTTTGTCGGTTGTCGGCATTTGTTGTAGGGTGTTTATGGTTACGGGTATGCACCATACGGTGAGGTTGCGGTAGCCGGCGAAGATGGTGGTGTTGTTTTCTGACAGTTGAGCAGTGGCAACAACGATGAGTAGCGACCACAAGAACTCTCCAACATCACATGCAACTAAATAAGCGGCGGCGGTTTAACGGTTTTTAGGTTAGATCGGAAGGCGGTTGGAGTTTCAGATGCGATCCTGGTCAAATAAGGGTTCCAGTGAAATTCCGGCAACCCTGAGGTAAGATCTAACACCTTAGGTCATTTGTCCAATAGCATATCCTAACCCCGTCAATGGTCGATTTCTTGTTTTTATTTGACCTCAGATGAGTTTAGGCCATCTAGGGTTACTCTTGTTGGGTTCGTAGGCTTTAGGGTAGCCGGCCCTAGTTAGGGTTAGCCGGCCCTAGTTATTAGGCCCACTTAGTTAACTTGTTGACTAAGTAGGAAACCCTAATCTTGTTCTATAAATACCTATGATGTAATTGTAGTCTGTATCATTCTGAAAACAGTTGTGAGCATCTAATAAAAGTAAAACCCTAGTTGCAACCCGTGGACGTAGGTCACCTTGACCGAACCACGTAAATTCTCGTGTTCTTTATTTTTCTGCTAGTGTGTGTGTGTGTTTGTTCCGCTTCCGCTCGAGCCTACTCTGATCCGATACCCCTAACAAGTAGTATCAGAGCCAAAGGTTCAGTTAAATACACGGTTCACACGGTTATCGCATGAGAAGGAGAGAGAGAGAGCTGGACGAGAGATCTTGATCTGCTGTTGCTGCCGTCGCCGCTGACTTGTTTACGGCCCGTACATATTCTCTGGTTACGGCTCGTAAGGTCTAGGGTTTGCGCCGTAGGGTTTGCTGTTGCAGATCTGGTGGTTTTGGGGTGTTTAGCGATTAGGGTTTCGGTTCTTAAACCCTGGTTATTCGCTGATTTTACGCTCGGGTTTGCAGGAGAAGTCGCTGGTTCGGGTGCTTCGGGTTTCTGGTTTATTGAAAGTTGCTCGGGTTTCGGTTGCTTGGTTCCTTGTAGTTTTTTCTGGTTTTTCTCGTTTGCTATGGCTGAAGACGGGAAGTTCCAAATCGAGAAGTTCAACGGTACTGATTTTGCATGGTGGAGAATGCAAATAGAGGCGTTGCTTGGTGAATGCGATTTGGATGTGGTACTGGAAGAAAAACCTGCTGGAATGGATAAAGCTGCCGAGGCAATTTGGAACTCAAAGGACAAAAAGGCAAGAGGTAAAATTACATTGGCTTTGACGAGGAGCGTTGCATTTAATATCATGAAAGAAACAACTGCTCGTGATATGTTAGAAGCTCTGTCAAATATGTATGAGAAGCCGTCTGCCGGTAATAGGGTGTTCTTGATGAGGGAACTGTTTAATATGAGAATGAACGAAGGCAGTTCAGTTGCTGATCACATTAACAAGGTCAATTCAATTTTGTCCAGGTTAGCAACTGTGGGCATGAAGTTGGATGATGACACTCAAGCTGTGGTTTTGTTATCTTCCTTACCTGATAGTTGGTCAGGATTTGTGACAACGGTCACTGAAACTGCTGGAACTGGAAATTTGAAGTTTGATCGGGTCCGGGATAGTGTTTTGGGTGAAGACGTTCGCAGGAGGAACACTAGTGGAGGATCTACTTCTGGTATGCTCAGTGTTAGCAGGGGAAGAGGTAAAAACAGAAGCAGTGGGAGTCGTGGGAAAAGCTTGTCTAAAGCTGGGAAGAATGTGAGGTGCTGGAACTGTGGTGAAAAAGGGCATGTTAAAAACGAGTGTCCTGATCCTAAGAAAGAGGATGGTAAGCAGCATGTAAACAGTGTTGTGTCAGATGAATCTGACGGTGACGTACTGCTTTGCTGTGAAGAACTATAGATTCTTGGGCTATGGATTCTGGTTCTTCGTTTCACGCCATGCACAGCGGGGAGACGATGGTGAATCTGAAAAAAGGAGACTTTGGAAAGGTACGATTAGCTAATGGTCATGTTCTTAATGTTACGGGTATGGGAGATGTCAATATGAAGACTCCACTGGGCACTACATGGAACTTAAAGAACGTCAGGGTAATTCCAGGTTTAACGAAGAAACTTATTTCTGTTAGTCAACTGGATAAACAGGGACTAGATGTTAAGTTTGGTGGTGGGAAGTGGAAGGTGATTGATGGAAATCTTGTTATTGCTTGTGGGAGGAGACGAGGATCGTTGTATCTAGTTGAGATACCTGTTGAGGGAGTAGCTGTCCCTGTACAACATAAAGTCTGGTTCACTGAATCTAGTAAGCGGAAGAGGGTTCAATTTGCGAACTTGAATCCTGGTGCTTTGGGGATGTCAGTTGAATGTGGTCGGGGGTCTAAGTTTAAGCCAGTCAGGGGATTTGGTGATAGTGGGAGCATGGGTCGTGTTCCGGGTACAATCACAAAGAACCGTTGGGTTTTGAAGACGAAGATTCCGACTGAAGAAAAAAGCTCTCCTGGAAATAGTTTGCAAAATATGGAGAGTGGTATTAGTTCTCGGTGTATCTCTGGAGCTGGTGGATCGTGCAAGCCGGTTGAGATAGAGAATGGGTCTGATAAGACTGTTGGGTTGGAGCTTGTGGGAGCTTCAACTGGTCTCTCAGTTACTTGATGAGAGGTGTGGTTGCAACTAGGTGGCTTGGATGTGACTGAAGTCTTAGCTTGTTCTTGGAACTGGAGGCTGGGAAGACTTGAATGTAAAGATTACTGAAGTTACTGGTGATGGGTTTCTTGGATGCACTTTGTGGACTATGCAAAGCCTCCGAGTGGGAGATTGTTGGGTTCGTAGGCTTTAGGGTAGCCGGCCCTAATTAGGGTTAGCCGGCCCTAGTTAGGGTTAGCCGGCCCTAGTTATTAGGCCCACTTAGATAACTTGTTGACCAAGTAGGAAACCCTAATCTTGTTCTATAAATACCTATGATGTAATTGTAGTCTGTATCATTCTGAAAACAGTTGTGAGCATCTAATAAAAGTAAAACCCTAGTTGCAACCCGTGGACGTAGGTCACCTTGACCGAACCACGTAAATTCTCGTGTTCTTTATTTTTCTGCTAGTGTGTGTGTGTGTGTTTGTTCCGCTTCCGCTCGAGCCTACTCTGATCCGATACCCCTAGCAACTCTGACAGCGGTGGTGACCAGTTCTTGCGACGTCTTCGGCAGTACCCTCGGTGACAATGGTGGCTGTTGTCACCATTATTGAATTTCTAAAATCAAGACTGTTGTGTTTGGTCTTTGTATAATTCACATAATTGGTAATTAGTAACTTTCTTTATATTTATTTCATGGACACCTGTTGCCATAGTTATCAAATGCGTTAGGCGCACTCTAGGCGCATAGGGGTCGCTTCTCGCCTAGGCGAGAAGAAAAGCGAGGGCCTGAGGAAAAAAAAGCGCAATTAAATAAAAACATTAAAAAACAAAGTTATGAACCGAAAAAAGCCAAATCCTCAAATTCCAAAAGTTTTCAAATATCATAAACCTTAAAATAAAACCAACATTATTATGAATCACCAAAATATCCCAAAACCAAAACTGTTAAGACTTGAAAACAATAAAGTTCAGACTTCCAAAAGTAGATAAAATTCAAGACCATAGCCTGTAGCATAGTTCCCATGGATCAATATGTAACTGAATGATGAAAGAATAAATAATTCTTTAACAGAATCACATACCTGTAGTATTTTTTTACCGGCAGAAAATAACAGAACTGTGAATGCTGTGGTTGTGTATACGAGTTATCTATTATATAAAGATAATATATCTCTTAAGTTTTTGAAATTCAAAATATCTTTAAAAAATATATACAGATTTCATGAGATATGATTCTAAAATATTTAAAATTAGCTGTAAATAAAATCTAGTTTGTTTTTAAAGATAGGGTTTTTTTTTTAAAAAAAAAGAACGTTGCTTTTTTTATCTAGGAGAGAAAAGCGGTCCCAGGTCGCCTTGCTCGCCCAGACCGCCTAGGCGCACTGGGCGATCGCTTTTAACAACAGAGCCTGTTGCCATTCAGTATGGAACTGGAGCGATCTGATGTTTTTTTAGCCAAGACTCTGTCAAACTCGGTGACCTGGTTGTAAAAGGGCGGGTAAAGATCGAAACATTCTGGTGTTTTTGAGTGAAATGTTTTCATTGATTTCTTATTGGTTATGCGTTTTTATGCAGGATTTTATAGAGGCAACCGGAGAGAGCTTAGCATCACTTTCTTGGCAGCCAAGTTAGATTGTATACTTGATCTTGGACTTCCGGCGATATCTGTTGGGAAAGCTGTACCTGTTTGGTAACTAGGACTCTTGTTTATGTTTCATACTATGCTGATTTTTAGCTAACTTTTTTTAAGTTTTACCTATTAGAGATAAGATATTACCTAAATTGGTTGCCTACATATGGATTTAAATTGCTACCTCTACATTTTCCCTTTTTATAAGTAAAGCAATGATGATGACTGTTGTGGTTAATTAGTGAACACATGGTTTAATACGTTCTAGAGTTAATGTGCAGAATAGGACTTTATTGGTTTGTATACTAAAATTATCACCAACTACAAAGCCTTTTTTATTAAATCATAATAACTTGTCAAGATTCATTAGTGCTTTTACAATGACTTTGAATTTTAGTGGTGATTTAGCATTTTGTTTTTAAGGGAAAAGGGTGTTTTTAGCTTTTACTTGTATTGCCAATAAAGACGGTATCTGAATGAATGACATTTAACACGGTTTTTGTAATATTGTTTTCTTTTATCAGGTAGGTGTAGGTATCTGAATGCGTTGACATAGTCACTCAAACAGGCATTGTTCAAGATCTTGATGATTGGCGTCAGGAGCTTCCCCTGGGTATTCTGAAGCAACTTCACAAGTATGGCTCATTCGACTGTTTTGTTTTGTTTTGTTTTTTAATTTTATTTTCATTATGGTTTGTGAATATTTTGCATGTCATGTTATATAGGAAGCATCAACAATAGATTGAAAGGGGGGATTTTTCCGGTTGTTTGAGTCCAACTGCACTGGAATCAGCTGAACTGTTTGTTCATATACCTTTTGGTGAGCAAAAATACAAACACTTAGTTTCTATTAATAATTTATTATGCTATTTGAGCGTTTGATCTCCATTTGTTTATCTTTGCAGGTGCTAGAATGTTTAATAATGACATGATGTTAAGAAGAAAATTAGAGGAACGGGAATTACACCAAGCGATCGAACTCCAAGATAGAAGATTAATGAATCTGCAGTTGGCTGATGCAAAACACCGTCTGTTTCAACAGAGTTTATCTCTAGGTGATGTCTTTTCTTCACCAACTCAAATAAAACAAAATCTTGTTTTCCCATCTGATAACAACAATGAAGAACTTGTTGAAGGATGAGGGCAATTGATAAGCTAATGGATATGTTGGATCTGTTTGCCACCGCCTCCTTCACCCCGCCGCACAGCTTCTTTGTTGTCGCCACCGTATGCCTCGGTTTTGTTTAGATCGTTTTGTTGTCGACACTGTTGTCTTTTCAGATTTCTACCAGACATAGGGTTCCGACAACACTCAAGGAGTTCCGGTGAGGTTCCGTCGATAAGGTTAATTGCAAAGGCACATTAGTTTCCGGGGACTTCAAAAACATTGGTTAGTCACATATGCTTTGTGTTCTTCAGATCTTTCGCTTTAATTAATTTAAAACCAACCAACGATTACACCTATATACAGGATGCAAAAAAATCGGATTTCACGCTTCGTGGTGATAGTCTTTCATGGAAATGAAAGCATATTGGATTTCTGGGAAAAAGTAATCCGGATACTGGATTTCTGGGAAAAAGTAAGTGTTTTTCTCAGCCACTCATTTCTCCAACAATGGATTTAATCATAATATTGATTCATACATGTATATATACTGCAGTTTTGTGGAGAAGATACTAAGGGTACAACCAATATAATAAAAAAAACTCTTTCTTCTTATAAAAGCTTCAGATCTAAGCTCGGCTTTGCATTCGGTTGCACTCAGAGGTACATCAACTTGCAAGATTAGAATGTTTGATACACACTTTAATAGCAGTATCTGGATAGCAAGTGATGTTGATAATCATAATTGTAGGTCATTGAAAAGGATCTATACAACGTCATAGATAAACTAACATCAAATAAGTACCGTGTTTCAAATGTCATCACCAAATGTGTAAAATCATCACCAGAAAAGGAAGATCAATAGTATATGGCGCACGACAAGAAAGTGTTAACTAAGATGCTAAAGAAAGGGAGTAGAAAGCTTTTTATTTTGCACAGGCTATTCACTACATCATCAAAGCAAAGAGAAGAAGGTTTTATGGCCATGAAAGGGTGTTAACTGCCTTAAAAGGCTCTTTTTTGTCATTTCGTGTTGAGTTCATGTATACAATTGATTATGTTTGTAATCTTATTTGATGATCATTGGCTTTGTAGGAATTCATGCCCGTTTGTATGGTTCGAATAAAAATATTTTTATCATAAGGTTTGATATTTTCATCATAGATTGTTAGGAAAAACAATCCAAGGCGGATTGGTTTGATTAGTTTTGAGCTTATGGTTGTGCTTTTGTTGGTTTGGCGCAGTTCGGTTTGTTTACATCCTTTTAAAACTCTTTAAATCCCCATGACTGGTTTTGAAGTACCATAACCGAAAATTTGGATTTTAGTTATGACCCAAGTGAACTGAACCTTCTCATGCACACCCTTAGAATTACTAACAAGTGTTGCGTTTCCGTTGCATCACGAATTTGGTTTTAGTTATGTCTCAAAACCGAACCACCCTGTACATAGCCCTAAACTCACCAACCTAAGTGATATGTTTCCTGCCGCATCGCGCGGGTAAACGACTAGTATAGATCAAAATATATTAATAACTTATTAATAATTAGTTGGTAATTGTTGATTGACCATATTACCCTTATTAACTAATTAGGTTTCCTCTTGGGTGTATATATAAGGAGATTATTAGAGAGATAAAGGGTTAGGCAATTACACAAACCTATTAACTAATAACATCAAATTTCGTCTCTCTCTCCCCTAATCGAAACCTCCCTAGTTTCGGTTCATCATCATCATAATCTTACACCCTAAGGAGGAACCAGATCATCCTGACAAGAATGTCGAACTCAATGGCTGCATCTCTGACTGGATTCTCTGTTGGCCTGTCTGCTGTAATAGGTACGTTATTCATGTTTTCCGTCATGTTTAAACAGAACTGATCAACGTACGTTATTCTTGTTTTCCGTCATGTTTAAACAGAACTGATCAACATGTGGTATCAGAGCATATGTTGATAAATCAATTATGTTTTCATATCCATTATTCTGGGATTGAAATCTGGAAAACAGAGTTTTGAAAACTTATAATATTACGGCCGGTTTCGAGTCCCATTGTGCCGAAATCACTCTTTGCGGAAAAGTATGTTTAATAAATTGACTCAAAATCATAATGGCTAAATTAATGTCCGAAATCTGTTAACAGAATGTCTTAAAACTTAGGTTTCGGATCCCAGAATTATGTTTTAATTTTTCAGGGTTCATCACATGTTCCTAGGAAAATTCAAAAAGTCCTTACGTTTTGGAATGTAATTTGGATGTGTGGGTGTTTTTTACTGTTTTGATCTGAATTATATCTTTTAAAAACTTCGAAAACTGTTAAAAGATAATCAAGTTATAATATTCGAAATCATTTGATAAGTTTAGATCAACACTAAAACAGGAAATACTATATCCCACAATCCCTCATTATGGAGTCGAAATCTCATAAATATTCATTACTCGAAACCTCGAGATTTCGACAGACATTAGTGACTCGCAACCAGATGATTGCGACTCAAAACCTTAATGACTCAAAACCTCATGTTGATTCTTTATTGAGTCGAAAACCTTACTCGAGATCTCACTCCAAACCTCATTACTTTATTAAGCTGTTAATGTGATTCAATATTCGATCCGCGCTAACAGGTGGTTTGCTATTAAATACTTGGTTTTGTAAACACTTAATTACTTAATCATAATCAGATATTTTTTCACAAAACCAAAAATAGCTTAACTTGAATGAGCTTCTGATGTATCAGTTCTGGCCTAAGAAGATTTGATGCATCTATTTATTGTTCAAGTATTATAAAAGCTATGTTGAGTATGCATTACAAACATGAAATGTATTAATTTCTGGCCAAAGCTGATTTAATTCATTTATGTCTAGCATACTTAACAAGTGCATAACTAAAGTGATTGTCTCATTTCTTGCCAAAGCTGATTTGTCACGATTACTTTCACACATGCTTTAATGATTACACTTCTGGCCAAAGCTGATTTGTCTTCGTTTAAGTAGAATTTTAACTAAGTCTATTATTTTGATGTTAGTAATAGACAATATCACAGCTTCATAATTAAAATGGTCATTATTTATGCCTGCCTAGATCACATTAGGACTTCTTGATTAGTATCACAATTCGCTCATCTTATTTCCACTAACATCACCCAATTGCGGGATTCCACCTTTGACTGGTGATAACTTTGCTGCATGGAAGGATGCCCTCATGCTTACGCTTGGATTGCTGGACTTCGATTATGCTCTAAGAGAGAATAAGCCAGCGGACCTTACTCCTCAAAGTACTGCTGCTGAGCAGATAGTTCATGAAAAATGGACTAGGTGTAATCGTATGTCTCTCATGTTCATGAAGCAGTCCATACACAATGCAATTAGAGGAGCTATTCCTGATTCCTGATTCTGAAGATGCTAAAACCTACCTGGCTTCTATGGAGGCACAATTCAAGGGGACATCTAAAGCACACGCTAGTACTCTTATCCTCAAGCTGGTGACAACTAAGTATGATGGGAGGAGCGGCATTCGCAAACACATCGTGATGATGCATGACATGGCCAATAAGTTGAAGGGGCTAGAGTTGGAAATCAGTGATGGTTTTCTTGTTCACTTCATCATCACTTCGCTTCCTTCGTCCTATGAAGCATTCAAGATCAATTACAACACTCAGAGGGACAAATGGATGATGAGTGAGCTGGTCGCTATGTGCGTATAGGAGGAAGAGCGCATGAAGATGGATCGCACTACTGATGTTGCAAACTTCACCACCTCCAACTCGAAGAAGAGGAAGAACAATTATCAGAGAAAGCATGCTTCCAAGGTCCAAAGGCCCAATCCTAATACAAGTGCACCTTCCAGCTCTAAGAACTCCTTAGGCAAACCCTACTGCAAGTTCTGTAAGAAGACAGGACATAAACAAAAGGAATGCCCTGACTTTAAGGAGTGGTTGGCTAAGAAAGGTAACGATTTTTTCATGATACTTGAGTCCTATAATTTAAATGCTCCTACTAATTCTTGGTGGTTTGATTCTAGTTCTATGGTTCATGTAACCAACTCTACTTAGGGATTCCTTTCAATCCGGAAGCTGGGAAGAAACCAAAGAACACTTAAAGTTGGGGATAATCGGGAATTAGAAGTGAAGGCCATAGGAACATTACAATTATTTTTGAAAACTGGTTTATGTATTAAACTTTATGATACCTTATATGTTCCTGAGGTAACTCGGAACCTTGTATTAGGACCAAAGTTAGACATGGACGGTTTGTTGTTTCCCATGGTTATCACAAACTCTCTATTCTCTATGATTCCGTTGTTTATTGTACTGCCATTCTGGATAGTGGTCTCTATAGATTAGAACTAGATGATGATTTTTCTAAATCTTTGTTGTTATATAATATTAATGAATCACTCACAAAGATGAAATAGAATCGAGACTTAGAGACTTCATCCATGTTGTGGCATCAACGTTTAGGCCACATCTCAAGAGAACGGTCTCGTAAAGGATGAAGTCCTACCTCCTCTTGATTTCACTGATTTTGGAACATGTGTCAAATGTCTTAAAGGTAAAATGACATTAGTGAATAAGAAAGGTGCCACTAGGAGCTCTAATTTATTAGAACTCATTCATACTGACATTAGTGGTCCTTACCAAATCGCTGGCATACCAGGACATACTTCATTTATCACTTTCATTGATGATTATTCTCGTTACATGTACTCATATATCATTAAGGAAAAATCTGAATCTCTTACAACTTTTAAAGATTATAAAGCTGAAGTTGAAAAGCAACTAGATTGTCAGATTAAAGTTGTGAGATCAGATAGAGGCGGTGAATGTAATGGAACACATACTGATGTGGGTCAAGCTCCTGGTCCATTTTATGAGTTTTGTAAGGGCCAGGGGATTGTAAAGCAATACACCATGCCTGGTACACCTCAATAGAACGGTGTAGCTGAACGAAGAAACCGTACCCATTATAAACATGGTGCACAGTATGTTAGCCAACACTAATTTACCATTATTCCTCTGGACTGAAGCGTTATAAGTAGCTGTTCATATACTCAATAGAGTTCCTTCTAAGTCTGTCCCTAAAACTCCTTATGAACTTTGGACAGGAAGGAAACCGAGTCTTAAATATATGAAAGTATGGGGCTGCATTGCTGAAGCAAAACTTTATAATCCTTTCCTAAGGAAACTTGACCCTAAAACAGTTACATGTTTCTTTATCAGGTATCCTGATCACTCAAAGGGTTATCGTTTCTATTGTCCTTCCCATGTTATCCGTATTGTTGAAACCAACCGTGCAGCGTTCCTAGAGGATTTCAAGGTCATTGGGAGCAGTACCAACCCTTACGAGGAATTGCAAGAAGTACAAGACGCGGGGGGGGGGGGGGACTCGTCGCTTACCATTACTCCGTTTACTCCTCTTGTTCCCAATGCAACAAATGCACCTGAAGCTACTGCACCAATTCCATCTCCACAATCAGAACCCATTATACCTCATAACGAAGGCACATCAAACGCTCAAAACCAAGACAACGTTGAACCCGATAATTAACTCAGGAGGTCATCTAGGCAAAGAAGGCCTACTAATTGGGATGATTATGTTACCTACCTGACTGAAATGGATGCTGGAAAGCTCAATGATCCTATCTCTTACAATGAAGCCATTAGCAGTTATCAGTCTTCTGAATGGAATAAAGCAATGATTGATGAGCTTGAATCCATGAAGAAAAATGATGTTTGGGATTTGGTAGAATTACCCAACGGTGTCAAACCCGTAGGATGTAAATGGGTGTTCAAAACAAAACTGGATCCGAACGGGTACGTTGAAAGCTATAAAGCGAGATTGGTTGCAAATGGCTACACTCAGAAAGAGGGAATTGACTATCAAGAGACATTTTCATCTGTCTCTCGTAAAGATTCATTAAGGATCGTTATGGCCCTAGTAGCTCATTTTGATTTAGAGCTGCATCAGATGGAGGTTAAAACCGTTTTTCCTTAATGGAGACTTAGATGAAGATGTTTACATGAAACAACCTGAAGGCTTTAAACCTGAAGGTCAGGAGCATCTAGTCTGTAAGTTGAAAAAGTCCATTTACGGGTTAAAACAAGCATCACATAAATGGTATCTCAAGTTTGATGAAGTCATGAAGAGACAAGGTTTTATAAAGAATCAAGTGGATCAATGCACCTACCTCAAGATGAGTGGGAGTAACTTTACTACACTTGCCCTTTATGTAGATGATATTCTATTGGCAAGTAATAGTTTAGACAAGTTGCATGAGTCGAAGCGGTTACTCTTGCATAACTTCGACATGAAGGATATCGGAGATGCATCTTACGTCATTGGCATCGAAATTCACCGAGATAGACACAAAGGGATCATAGGATTGTCTCAAAAGACTTACATAGATCGTGTCCTTACATGTTACAACATGCAACAGTGCAAACCCTCCGTCGCTCCAGTAGTTAAGGGAGATGTTTTCGGTTCATTCCAGTGTCTGACAACAGAGGTTGAAAAGGAGCAAATGAGCCAGATACCTTGCGCGTCAGTAGTCGGGAGCCTGATGTATGCTCAAGTCTGTACTCGCCCAGATATCGCTTATATTGCTGGAATGTTAGGCCGTTATCAGACTAATCCTGGCATAGATCACTGGAAAGTAGCTAAGAAGTTCCTTAGATATCTGCAGGGGACGAAAGACTATAAACTGACTTATAGAAGAAGTGATCATTTAGAAGTGGTAGGTTATTCTGATTCTGACTTTGCTAAATGCAAAGATGACAAGAAATCCACTTCGAGCTATATCTTTATGTTAGCAGGCGGACCTATCTCATGGAAGAGTCATAAACAACAGTTAAAGGATTGTGTAGATTAGCACACGAATAAATAGTTCAAATAGGAAAAAAGTATATTTAATATTTGTGGCACCAATCCAATGGTGATTAGACCATGCGTAGTCGAGCGTGATGAATGCTCCATATTGGGCATAGCGCCCCATATCACCAGGGCATACCTGATACGCGCAAAATGACCCAATTGTGGCACCAATCCATTGAAATGACCCAATTTAAGGACGACTTATTGATACGCGCAAAATGCAACATATAAATTATATCAATTGTGGCATAAAACTAACCCTTTTTAGTACTAATTATGGAAAAAGTGTGCTTTTATCTTCCTTTTATATTTTCAGGATTAAATGAACTCAAATTAACAAAAGAAGTAAAAAGACAGCAAAATCTAACATAAATACAAGAAAAGGAACAAAAGTGGATTGCCCGACCCCTCGACAACATCCTCCCAAGCAAAACAAAGAAGACAGAAGACTGAACACGCATCGTGCTCAGCGAGCACGGGGCCGTGCCCAAGAAGAAGCAGAAAAGACAAACCTATAGAAGCTTCTATTGCCCACCACGGGGCCGTGCCCAGCGGACACGGGGGCGTGGTCAGAATGCTGCAGGCGCATTTATTGTAATTGCGAATTACAATTAATGAAGAGAGAGAGTGTCAGATGGACACGGGGCCGTGCCCAGGCTTCTGTTCAGCCTATAAATAGGAGTGCTTGGAGCCATTTCAACTCATCCCTTGGCACACCACCTCTCTCACACTTCACCCACCACCATCACAACACCATCATCCACCACCATCATCCATTGTCCATCATAGAGTCTGTGAGTCGTCTCGGGATCCAAGATTGATCGTAAGAGTTCTTGACAATCATAGGCCATGTTTGCCTAAGTCTCTTACATCACTTGGTGAAGACAAGTGTTTAGTGTAATACTTTTTATTTTTAATCTTTTGCACTTTTTAATTGGTTTTGTATTAATGACTTTAATTACTAGTTTCTTATGTTGAAGGTGATTCTTCCTTATCTTTTGTCCGTGGTGTCTTGGCATTATTTTACTGTCTATATAAAATAAAAGATTTTCACCATTCATATCTCCACGGTCTATATGGAGGTATGTTGGCTACCTGGTCGGGGGTTAAGGGAACGGTTTGGTAAGAGTCTTGCCATTGTTCAGTGTATAGATCCTGCAAAGGACTTGGATCAAATTTAGTAGGACCTCCTTCAATACCCAAAGGTATTGGATGGCGGGGGTCCAAACTCTTTGATCCCCTCATAAGTTAAACTACTATTAAAACTTTAACTCAGCTACTTAGGACTGTATCCCTGCTGAGTCAGACTACTTAGCTGAGGGTAACATCACCTTCAAAAGAGGGGCCTACCACATTATGCATTAATAACTTAATTAATTATCTTTCAATAATCCGACCCTTTAGGATTGTATCCTTGCTGACTCAAACTACTGGGTTGTGGGTAACGTCACCTTCAAAAGAGGGGCCTAATACAATAACTAAGATAATCTCTTAAACAAATGCAAAAGTGCGAAAATAATCAAAGGTTACACTAACACACGAGTCGGATCCAAGTGATTCATCTTCTCTATCTGTTTTTATTTTTATTTTGTTTTTCAGCATTTTAGTTAGTTTTATTTTCTTAGTTTTAAAATTTTTTCTAACATTTTGTTTTGATTAGACGTTGAGGATAAACCGGTACTAAAAGCTCTTGTGTCCTTGGACGACCTCGGTAACTTACCAACACTATACTACGTCCACGATGGGTGCACTTGCCCATATGTGTGTTTAGTGTTAGTAAATATCGTGTTTTATAAATTTAAAAGTTGGCTAAAAAGTGTAAAAAGGGCTTAAAATATATACCTAAATCATATTACACCTAACGCACATCAAGTTTTTGGCGCCGTTGCCGGGGACACAAGGATTTTAAGAAAGCTTAAAATCGACGGCCTAATCAGTTTTTCAAAACCTTTTTAAAACGCGCGCACATTTTTCTGCATTTTAGTTTAGTTTGCATTCACAGTAGCCTGAACACGGGGTCGTGCTCGCTGAACACGCCCCCGTGCTGCATATTTTTAGTTAGATACCCAGATACAGAGTCTTAACACGGGGCCGTGTCCACTGAACACGCCCCCGTGATCAACAAGACCAGTAACTTTAATTAAAAAACACCCAGATACAGACCCTGAACACGGGCCGTGTCCACTGAACACGGGGCCGTGTCCACCTTCTGTTTCCGTCTTTGTTTTAGTTTTCTGGTCCCGAGACTCTGTTGTGGTCTGTTGAGTGATTCTTATGAATCAATACTCAGGAGGCTACAACTACAACTATGAGGAGGATGATTACATAGGAAACTATTGCACTAATTGTGGAAACCCGCACTCGGTACAATATTGTAACTTATTTCAACCATCCACTTCATACAACCATTATGAGGAGCCCAGGTACGAGCCATCGACTTCATACACATCCTATGAAGACCAAAGGTATGAACCTTCTCCCTCATACTCATATTTTGATGAACCAAGGTATGAACCCCCATACTCATACTTTGAGGACTCAAGATATGAGCCACCACCTTCATACACCTATTATGAGGAACCATGGCGTGAACAACCCACCTCATATGAGTACTATGAAGAACAAAATTTCGACCCTTATCTATCATATACTTACAATGAAGAACAATGGTATGAACCATCTACTTCATATGAGTACTATGAGGAGCCAAGGATCGAACAACCGGATTCAAGCTTTGAGGATCCCGATCCTTACTCTATCACTGACATAGCCGATAGGATAATAGAAAAACTTAAAACTATTGAACGTTGCATAAAAGAATCTCGCGCAAGGGAAGAGGAGTCCCGCGCAAGAGAGGAATTAAATAAAGAAACGATAGTTGAAGAGTTAAAAATGGAAGAACAAATAAGTGAAAAACCGACTCATGAGTTAAACAACGAAAAAGGTGAGGCCGATAACGTTAAAATTCAAGAATAGTCTAATTTTGAAGAAATTAATCTCTTGTCACCTTCTTTCGAAAATCATTGTTTAGTACCAACTCATGCTAAGTTTTTAAAAGAGTTAAACACTAACACTAAAATTAAAGAAATGGTAAGTGTTAACTAATGATCAAACCTCACTAATAAAAGAAGATCCTTTTGAAGTTAACATTACACCGGTTCCATGTTTTTTTCAAAATTCATTTATTAGTAATGTCACCATTGATAAAGATCTTTGTGTTAACATAATGCCTAATTACATTTTCGAAAAATTAAGTATTAGTGATTTTGCTCCACTTCAAATACCCATTTTTTTTATCTAATCGGAAAGTAATAAAATCGATCGGTGTAGTGGAGGACGTTTTGGTTCAAACAAATAAATGGTTATTCCAACCGACTTTGTCATCCTCGATGACGCTCCTCTAGTGTTGGGAAGACCTTTTGTAAAAACTCATGAAGCTTTGAAAAACCGGAAGTTTAATAATCTACCTCTTCAATTAGGGGCATTCAAAAGGAGCATAGATCTTGAGCGTTCAATGAAATATCCTTTTGGCAATAATGATCCCCTAATTGAAGATGAAGATGAGCCACCCGATACAAGTGAAAAAGTTAACCACTTTGTTAAAGAAGAGGTCGCCATAGAACAAACCTTTAAAGTTCTTGATCTAGATGAGCCACAAAATAAGGAGTCTCCTAAAGACCCACCCATTGAGCTCAAAGAACTTCCAAAAGATTTGGAATATGCTTTTCTAGACAAAGATGGTAAATTACCTGTAATTATTTCGTCTAAATTAAGTAGTGTAGAAAAAGAAAAATTAATTGACCTTCTGAAAAAACACAAAAATGCGATCGCTTGGAAGCTTGTAGATATTAATGGAATAAGTCCTTCCATGTGCACGCACAAAATTTTAATGAACGATGACTACAAAACGGTAATACAACCACAACGTAGAGTAAATCCCAATGTACAAGAAGTGGTTAAAAATGAGGTCATCAAACTACTTGACGCCGGACTAATTTATCCTATCTCCAATAGTCCATGGGTAAGTCCCGTCCAAGTAGTCCCAAAGAAAGGAGGTATGACGGTAATAACTAATGAAAAGAATGAATTAATACCAACAAGAACCGTCACAGGATGGAGAGTTTGTATAGACTATAGACGATTAAATGAAGCAACGAGGAAGGACCACTTTCCTTTGCCCTTCATTGATCAAATGTTAGAACGACTATCCGGTCATAAATTTTACTGTTTCTTGGATGGTTTTTCAGGTTACTTTCAAATTCCAATAGCACCTGAAGACCAAGAAAAGACGACTTTCACATGCCCCTACGGAACTTTCGCTTATCGACGCATGCCATTTGGTCTATGTAATGCACCTGCAACATTCCAACGTTGCATGGTGGCTGTTTTCCATGATATGAAAGAAAAAACAATGGAAGTCTTCATGGATGACTTTTCTATCTTTGGGGATTCATACGACTAATGCCTCGATAACCTCGAACGAATGCTATCCCGATGTGAGGAAACTAACCCCGCCCTTAACTGGGAAAAATGTCATTTCATGGTAACAGAGGGAATAGTACTCGGACACAAGATCTCGAGCGAAGGAATGGAAGTTGATCGAGCAAAAGTAGACACTATTTCTCGATTACCTCCACCCTCCTCCGTTAGAGCAATCAGAAGTTTCCTAGGGCATGCCGGATTTTATAGAAGGTTTATCAAAGACTTTTCAAAATTTTCAAGACCTCTAACAAAATTACTTGAAAAAGATGCGCCTTTCATCTTTGACGAGGATTGCAATCAAGCATTTCTAACCCTCAAGGAAATGCTAGTCAATGCACCTATCATGATAACACCCGATTGGAAACTACCTTTCGAAATCATGTGTGATGCAAGTGACTTTGCTGTTGGAGCAGTCTTGGGACAAAGAAGAGAAAAGCATTTCCACCCAATTTATTATGCTAGTAAAACACTTAATGATGCACAAGAAAATTACACAACCGCTAAAAAAGAATTACTAGCTGTGGTATTTGCTTTTGATAAATTTCGTTCTTACCTTGTTCTTTCTAAAACGGTAGTCTATACAGATCATGCAGCCACCCGATACCTTTTCAAGAAACAAGACGCCAAACCCCGTTTGATGAGGTGGATTCTACTCCTCCAAGAATTTGATATTGAAATCAAAGACAAAAGAGGAGCAGAAAACACAGCAGCAGATCATCTTTCACGCCTAGAAGACCCAGCTTTGGAGGCAACCAGGGACGAGCAAATCAACGAAAAATTCCCAACAGAATCCCTGGAAATGGTGGAAAGTAGACAAGAACCATGGTATGCCGACTACGCGAACTACTTAGCTAGCGGCATAGTCACCAAAGGATGGCCACATCACCAAAGAAAGAAGTTCTTTGCTGATGTAAAGCATTACTTTTGGGAAGACCCTTATCTTTTCAAAATGTGTGATGACCAACTCATCCGAAGGTTCGTACATGGGAGGGAAGCACGAAGAATTCTCCGCCATTGTCATGAAGGTCCATATGGGGGACATCATGGTGCCGCTGGTACCGCACGAAAGGTATTTGATTCAGGATTTTATTGGCCGACCATTTGCAAAGATGCACAAAATCTTGTAAAGACATGTGATGCTTGCCAAAGATAAGGTAATATTTCTTCCAAAAACGAAATGCCTTAAAATGGCATTCTCGTTTGTGAAATTTTTGATGTGTGGGGACTCGATTTCATGGGACCCTTCCCACCGTCAAAAGAAAACAAATATATACTTGTGGCAGTCGATTACTTGTCTAAATGGGCCGAGGCCGAAGAACTTCCAACAAATGATGGAAGAGTAGTGGTAAGATTTCTGAAAAAATTATTCTCTCGTTTCGGAACACCTAAAGCATTAATAAGTGATAGAGGTACCCATTTTTGCAATCACCAACTCGAAAAAATCTTAACAAGATACGGGGTCTATCACCGGGTCTCAACAACATATCACCCTCAAACAAACGGACAAGCCGAAGTGACTAACAGAGGTTTAAAACGAATACTTGAAAAAACCGTAGGTTTAAATAAAAAGGAATGGGATGATAAACTAGATGATGCTTCATGGGCCTTTCGAACTGCTTATAAAACCACTATAGGCACAACCCCATATAAGCTCGTCTATGGAAAACGTTGTCATTTTCCAGTAGAAATAGCTCACAAAGCCTACTGGGCAATAAAAAATGTGAACCTAGATTTAGAAATTGCAGGTAAAAATCGATTTTGTCAAATAAATGAATTAGACGAACTAAGGAATTATGCATACTCTAACTCAGAAATTTATAAGGAAAGAATGAAAAATTTACACGACAAATACATTAAACCTAATGAATTTCGAGTAGGAGACCAAGTTCTATTGTTTAATTCACGACTTCGATTATTTCCGGGTAAACTAAAATCTAGGTGGTTAGGACCTTTTTCCATCACCCATATTTTTCCTCACGGTGCAGTTGAAATTAAATCTCGAAATGGAATTCCATTCAAAGTCAATGGCCAACGGCTAAAGCTCTATCAAGTATCCATTGAGGATGAGGAAGAAGAGATATCACTTCAAACGGTCAACGAATAGAAAGCGTCCACATCATACCTGGTATGTTACGAACAAGTGAGTATACATCGAAACCGGTAAGTCTTCTAACCAAGTTTCTGGGAAAACAGGGCATTCACACGAGCACTAAAAAAATAATAATAATAATTTCAAAACTTTGCTCGGCACGGGGCCGTGTCCGTTGGACACGGGGCCATGTCTGCGCAACTGTCGGGATAAAACCCTCTTTTCACAACAGTTACATCATTCCACACGCCCCGTTTCCCCGAAAAAGCTCTGGTCCGAAGCGATTTTCTGCAGATTTTCGACGTTACCTCTAGATCTAACAACATCAAGTTATGATTCTATCACCATTAGTAGTTAGATTAGTTACTTGCATGTAGTTAAAACATCAAAAATTTGGGGAAAAATCTAGGGTTCTTGAAGTTCATCCGGATCGAACCTCAAATTTTTGAATTAATCTGTTAGCATTAGTTTAGATTAGTATAATGGGAAGTAAATACACTTATATTGTTGATAGATTTGCCCGATTTCTCACAAAAACCTCAAACCCTTGTTTTTGAACCGAAAAAGATAAAATCGAAGGGGTAAACGGGTTGTTTTGGGAAAAACGGCACTTGGGGTTTCATTTTCGGGGGAAACCGCTCCTACTTGGCCAAAATATTTCAGATTTTCGGGACCGGGTCGAAAAATGAAGTTTTTGAGTAACAGAAGCCTGGACACAGGGTCGTGCCCGCTGAGCACGGGGCCGTGTCCAGCTCACTATTTGTAGTTTCTTTCGAAAATTCTCATTGTTTCGTGCTAACTTTTGGTGTATTCTTTCAGATGTCGAAGTTCCCAAGATTCAACGCAAATGAGCTCGATGCTAGGGCTAGATATGAGATACTTCAAACAAGACCCGAAGAATACCCAAGGCAAGCGTGCACGGACCTATTAACTATGGTGAACCAGCTTGACCGGTTCAACAACCTTGTTACCGGACCACTAAGGGTTGCCTTGACCACTCGACTTCGATCGGTACACCAATGCACTTTGGAGTTCTATAGTACTTTCACCTTCACTTCAAGATGTGAACCGTTTGACAATGAGGGGGTTGCATTTCGATGTGGTGGGACTAGATACTCGATCTCTATGGCGCAATTCGGGGCAATAGTGGGACTGTATACGGAGGAAGATTCGGGAAATGAAGAAAACATCGGGGGATTGCGAGATCTGGATGAAAACGAGCGCCAAGCCGCGTGGGCCCAGATTGGTGAAGGACACTACAACCCAAGCAGCACAAAGAGTACTAAGCTGAGGGATCCGCTTTATCGCTACATTCATAGGCTCCTCACTTACTCTCTTAGTCAAAGACATGACAGTAGCGGCGTTGTTGGGTTAAGAGATTTGGTAGTCCTTCACTGCATCCACAACCGAAGGCCCCTCGATGTCCCGTATCTCCTGCTTCGAAACATGCATCTGAACCGGCTTGCTCATGCACCAACCCCTATTTTCTTCGGGGGATGGGTGTCCGCCTCTTCAAGCACTTCACGCGCATTCCTAGGTCTTTTGAAAGGAGCCCATGGTCAGGACGTGTCGATATACACATTTGCCGCGCCATGAACCTAATCTATGAGGCGGAAGATGGATCAGTGAGCTTTCAGAGGATGCAAGGCCATGCATGGAACCCACAGGAGGCGCTAGTCCTTCACGCTCCATCTCCCCACTACCAGTATCAACCCCATGGTGATCCGGGCCAATCCTCCTCACAAGCAGGTGGTTTTCCTAACCTTCAAAGTTTACATGATCTTTTGCAGGAAAATCTTATGTGCACCATGAACACATACAACCTTGCCAACAACACATACCACCGGGTCGGAGCTATCGAACGAAACATCACCGATATCCAAGACATGGACTAGGAGGGTGAAGAAGGAGCAGGAGTGCGTTGATGGTGAGCCCACTGGTTAAAGTCCCCTTTTATCTATCAAAACAATTGACGGCCTGCGTGCCGAGTGTTAGACAATTTACTTTCCTTGACTTCTTTTTATTTTCTGCTTTATTTTTCTTTTACTTTATGGTTTGGATGTTTAACTTGGTAATTTAGGACGTTTGGTATTGCTTGGTGTGGTATTTACTGATAAAACAGGTACACATGAGGCTTAGAGTGCTAAACATTAGCACTACTAAAACCAGGACAGGAAAACCGGAGAAAGAAACCTGTTTCTCAGCCTTGCAGACAATCCACACGGGGTCGTGTCCAGCCGACACGCCCCCGTGCCCACCGCCCAGACCTGCTATTTGTTTATTTTTCTGCAGTTTTTTGCCAGATACGGGGTCGTGCCCAGCCAACACGCCCCCTGTCCATTTTCTGTAAGTTTTCTTTACTGGCAGTTGAACGCGGGGTCGTGTCCGACCGACATGGGGCCGTGTCCAGACTGCCAGTAACATAAAATTTTTCTTTTAACACCATTTTACACATTCAATCAACCTAAAAACTTATTTTTGGGACACATTGAGGACAATGTGTAATTCAAGTGTGGGGGGGGGGGGGGTGCTAAAACCTTGAATTTTGCAAGTCCTAATAACAAGCCTTACACAAAACTCTATTGGAACCGCTAATCACCCCAAATTTTTTTCCAAAAATTTTCAATTTTTTTTTACTTGTCTAAGTTTAAGTTGGGAATTCTAATTCTAACAAGCTTATATTTTTATAAGTTTACAACCGATAGCGTCGTGATAAAAAGAACCAACATAAGAAAATTATGAAACGGCATGACAAGCTTAGTTAAAATTTGATTATATATACTTGATCACATAAAAACCCATTCCCACAAAAGTGAGTTTTGAGCCTTTATTGAGCATACAAATATACATCTTTACGCTAAATGCTCATTTTTCGTTTCTTGTGTGAATAGCCGCTTGGTTCTTACGACTCTAGAACTTGCCACGATAATTCATTCCCGGTCCTTACCAACTTAAACCCAAGTAAGTAAATGATGGAGGCATTAGGACTAACCCTTTTTCTTTCAACACCATTATTTTCATTTTTCTTTTGACCTACCAAAAAAATCCCCCTAGTTAACCCCTTTGAGCCTAAACCTTTTCATTTCTTAACCCAAAACCCTTTTACCCACCAAAACCCCTTTTTCATTTTTAACCCTTTATTTTAGTAACAAAGCTCGGTTTTCGTGTGACTTCCTAAAAAAAAAATTATATTTGATGATGAAGTTAGAAATAAACAAACAAAGCTCCTCAAACAAAGGCTTGTTTGAATAAATACTTCATTAGAAATAAAAAGTCACAAAAACAAAATGTTTTATGAAAACCGACGCTTTTTACGCCTTTCGCCCTTTTCTACTAACCACTAACCCAACCACTCACCTTTAGCCCAAGCCTAACCCTTCACCCAAAAAGTCATCTTGATATTTACAAAGGTATAAAGTTAAAAAGGAGGAGGATTGATTGCATGGCAAGCTTATGGTAGGAATAAGTTCCATGCCGCTCTCGAGTGATTCACTAAAAATACACCTTCGGCCGAGTGTGAGTGATTTCCCCCGTGAGGTATGTGAACTTGTATATAAATGGAATTTTAAAAAGGTATGTTATGCCTTAATAAATAATTTATCTTATGAAATGTTTTTAATAAATCATGACGAATAGGATTGTAAATAAATAAAAATAAAACCTAAACGATCTTGGAAAATCCCGACACTCTATGACAAGCCCAAAAACCTTCTCTTCTACCCATTCCATTTGGGAGTGAATAAAGCCACATTATAAAGAGTTTTGCTTGAGGACAAACAAAGATTCAAGTGTGGGGGTATTTGATATGCGCAAAATGCAACATATAAATTATATCAATTGTGACATAAAACTAACCCTTTTTAGTACTAATGTTGGAAAAAGTGTGCTTTTGTCTTCCTTTTGTATTTTCAGGATTAAATGAGCTCAAATTAACAAAAGAAGCAAAAAGACAGCAAAATCTAACATAAATACAAGAAAAGGAACAAAAGTGGATTGCCCGACCCCTCGACAGCATCCTCCCAAGCAAAACAAAGAAGACAGAAGACTGAACACGCCCCATGCTCAGCGAGCACGGGGCCATGCCCAAGAAGCAGCAGAAAAGACAAACCTATAGAAGCTTCTATTGCCCACAACGGGGCCGTGCCCAGCGGACACGGGGGCGTGGTCAGAATGCTGCAGGCGCATTTATTGTAATTGCGAATTACAATTAATGAAGAGAGAGAGTGTCAGACGGACACGGGGCCGTGCCCAGGCTTCTGTTCAGCCTATAAATAGGAGTGCTTGGAGCCATTTCAACTCATCCCTTGGCACACCACCTCTCTCACACTTCACCCACCACCCACCACCATCACAACACCATCATCCACCACCATCATCCATCGTCCATCATAGAGTCGTCTCGGGATCCAAGATTGATCGTAAGAGTTCTTGACAATCATAGGCTATGTTTGCCTAAGTCTCTTACATCACTTGGTGAAGACAAGTGTTTAGTGTAATACTTTTTATTTTTAATCTTTTGCACTTTTTAATTGGTTTTGTATTAATG